>LR738712.1:396847039-396928781 GCA_902687465.1 Secale cereale | reverse complement strand
GTGGGGGTCGGCCTGTATGATCTAGCGGGCCAGGCGGCAGCCTAGGTGTGCCTTGAGCATATCCAAGTGCCCAGCTGGCCCCGGGACGACGGGTATCCACAGCGAGGAGCCCCACCGAGGCGGCAAGCTCACAGGTGGTGGTGGGGTCGGTTCTAGAGATGACCAGGAGAGAGGGGGAAGGGCGCATCCAGTGCAGTATAACACAGTGAGTCACGTAGGGGGCTAAGGGGAGCCGGGGCTAGCAGGGAAGCAGCAGATCGACGACGGCGTCCGATGGGGCCGAGGTTGAAGAAGACCTCGATGGCGACGTTGTGGCACGAGGCAACTTAATTCCGTGCTCGAGGTTGACGAAGTCGAGGTTGGCGAGGCCCCTTTACATGCTACCGGGCGCCAGGAAGGAGAGTTGATGCGGAGCATCCTAGGGTCATCCCCATGGACCCTCCATCGCCTCACCAAGTGCCTCAAGAACCAATGACATGTGCTTGTGCTAGAGCTCTCGAGACCGAGGTGACATCCCTCCTAGTCCAACTTCCATATGAATCTTGCGAGACATGGCTACTACCTCACACGGATGTGTTTTGTGTGCTCAGGTGTGAAGAAGACCCCATTGGAGAGGTATGTGAAGATGGACAAGTCCCCAAGCTCACAGACGGAGTTTTGCATCGAGAAGGGCTGAAAGAGACTCTACAGGCTCCGGACGTCCGCCCCCTACCGGATGACCAGACACTCCCAGGCACCGGACGTCCGACGTTCACCGGACGACTGGCGACTCCCAGACGACCGGACGACCGGAGGTCACCGGACGTCCGTGACACCCTTCACAGAACCGAAATCGGGGAAAATACCGGAAATCCGAGAGTTACCGGACGTCCGACCTTTCCCGAGCGACCGGATGTCCGGTAACCCTCGGACGTCCGACCCGACGGCGTCACCCCGTGTAATATATACTCGTTGACTTCCATCCTTTGGAGGCAGCTTTTGGATAGCTCATCATAGACCTTAGTGGTTCCTCTCCTACGAGACCGCGGCCTCTTCGGAGAAGATCCACCTCGGATTCAAGACCTCCTTCGTGGAGAAGATCCCAAGGGATAATCCAAGACCTCCTCCGGGAGAAGACTATCTTTGTACCACCGTTGTTGACTATGGATCGTGTGTCTTGATATGTAACGTGGTTCTAGCACTTGTGTGACCGTATTTGTGTTGATTTGAGCGTTTCCTCTCGTGTTTCCCTCCGTGTTTTCCTTGTGTTCTCCGTGTTCATCGTGGGATCCCCTCCTTTTCGTGAAAGATCTGCCGATTAGGGTTCCACCCTACATCATATTATGGTATCATGAGCATAGGTTGATCACAAATTTGGAGCCCCACACCTTGTTTTCTAGCTTGTTTTTGTTGTGTTCTTCCCAATTTCGAAAATTCCCCACAAAAATAGCCCCAAATATTTTTTTTTGTGATCTGTTGATTTGGCAAGATTTTGTTGAATTTGTTCCATGGATTTGCTGTGCCACAAGTGGATCTAGCTTTTCCCCACCTTTTCACCGATTTTCCTCCGCAAATTTGGGCAAGTTTGACCAATTTGTCTATGAATCCTAGAATCTTAGCCCAAACCTACCGGACGACTGACGACTTACCAGATGTCCGGAACCCCGCGAAGCACCGGACGTCCGTGATCCTCCGGACGACCGGCACCTCATCTATAGAAACTATCACTGGATTTCCGAGACTTACCGGACGTCCGGCGACCGGACGACCGACGAACCCTGACAACACTGATTTTTTTTCAGTTTTGTTCCACCTTCCGCAACGACTTAACCTTTCATACACCCACATATACCATACCACCACCACCTTTGCCTAATCCAAATCACTACGGTATTACCTCTTTGTGTCTTGGATCATTTGAGTTGTGGTTTTCCCGTTTCCTTGTGTGTTTCGGCTTTCTTGGAACGGTACGACATCAACGAGACCACCTCTCAACCTCGACAAGGACGGTAACATCGACGACGCTTTGTCATTCTACCTTGCAATTGCATTGTCACCCCATGGACCATCTTTGCGTAGCTTTCCCATTGAGACTAGCCATTTGAGTATTGCCGGGCCACGACACTTGTGCACATTAGTGATAGTCATAGATATTGCATACTACATCATCATATCTCTGTGTGCCACAAGAGTGATCCGCATACACAATAGCTACCTTGATCCGAGAAGCATGCATAAGTATCCAAAGAAAGAGCTCACAAGCTTTTAAGCAAAAGAGCCAACAAAAGCTTATAAGCAAAAGGAAGATAGCATCATACACCTTGCATCAAAATAGATCATATGAGATAGCAATATACCATCTTGTGCTCAAGCATCGGCACATCATACACTCATAGCATACTTGTGATAGGAAGTCGTTACGTTTGCCTCTTATAGGTCGTGCATGAGTGCGTATCCGCCTATTAAGCAATCGGTTAGCGTTTCTCTAGTGTTGTGCAACACGAGCATTTTCCGTGGATTCCACATTTTCGCTCACCCTTGGTTGCACAACCACATTTATCTATCCGTGCGTGTGTTCCGTGTGCTACTTCTTGCTTGTGATCTACTTGTTGCATGAGCAAATTGTGAACCATTTTCAACATCTTTGAGTCACTTTGACAATTGCATTGAATTTGTGCCACCATCCTAACCAAGCTCCTCTCAAAGCTTTACTTGTGTAGGTGTGAGAATCGACACGAAGTGGTACCAATAGTGCTATTTCAGGGTTACATTATTGAGGGATCATTGATCCACTTTCAACTTAGGTCAAGGTACAATTGGTATTGTCTTCTCCCTTCTCCCACTCACATACTTGCTTGTGATGATGGATAGGCCAAGTACATCTTCGAACCCAATCTTCAACGATCCTCAAGAATCGAACAACTACGTCACCAAACTACATCTCTTCGGTGTCCAACGAGCTATCCATCAAGAAAGTGATGCTATGCGAGAATACATTGCGCAAGTCGCTGCCGACGCGCGCCAATTCGAAGCAAGAACAAGAGAGCAATTCGACTTCATCAACACCAACATGTCTACCAAATTTGATGAGCTACGGACTTTGATAGTCAACCGACGTTCTTCTTCCACATCTTCTCAAAGACGAAGCCGCTCAAGTTGACATACCGACTCCACGGAAGGCTCAAGTACCCCTACATCAAGCACTCTTCGTCAAGCCGCACGTCAAGCTCGACATGACAACCGGAATCCACTTCATGACAAGAGTTCACAAGAGCTATTTGAAGAGCAAGAGAGTCGACATCGTCAAAACCAAGCTACACTTGAACAAGCGCAAGAACGACAACGACTTCGCCAACAACAACAAGAGCGAGCACGCCAATACCAAGTAGAACAAGATGCCGAGGCTAATCGTCAAGCACAAAAACGCCGAGAAGCTCAAGCTCTTGAGGCGCAAAGAGCATTACGTGATGCACATTGTAATGTGGCAGCTCGCACTCGACACACTCGTCAAGAAGAGGATTTCCTTCGCGATGAGATGCAAGAGAGGCGCCACCAAGCAAGAATGCAAGAAGAAGTTCCCCCTCAAGCGCGACAAGAGCAACAACCTCAACAAGAACAACAAGCTCGACAAGTACACCATGATAATGGAAATCTACTCCACCAAGCGCAACATGAGATTGACAATCGTCAAAATCACGAACGCCCTCCCAATAGGCAACCAAACAATGAAGAACATCGCTATGGCAAGCTTAAGTTCACCATGCCAAAGTTTTCCGAAAGCATTGATCCCGAAGACTACCTCTCATGGGCATTGAAGGTTGACAAGATATTTCGCCTTCACAACTTCGATGAAGAGAAGAAGATTGCAATGGCCTCCCTTGAGTTCCAAGACTATGTTCTCATATGGTGGGAGCAAATCATAGAGAGAAGAGAAGCAAAAGGTGAACCTCCTATCACCACTTCTGCTCAAATGAAGCAAGTCATGAGAGCACGCTTTGTGCCAACACACTACAACCGTGACTTGTTCAAGAACCTACAACTCCTCAAGCAAGGTACCAAGTCGGTTGAAGAGTACTACAAGGAGATGGAGATTGCCATGATACGAGCAAACATCACGGAAGATGAAGAGCAAACAATGGCGAGGTTCTTGAATGGACTCAATTATCCTATCAAGAAGATTGCGGACTTTCAACCATACATGAATCTCCTCGAGCTAGTACACCAAGCAACCAAAGCGGAGCGACAAGTTCAAGAGGACTACAAGTACTCCAAGTTCAACTCCAAGAACTTCGGCTCCTACAACCAAGCTTCAACGACTTCGGCTCCTACAACCAAGCTTCAACGACTTCGGCTACTCCTCCTACCTCTACCAAGCCATCTACAAACTTCGGTGACAAGTCAAGCTACAAGAATGCGACTACATCGAGTCGTCCACCTACTACGAGCAACTTCAAGCCAAGAGCTTCATCATCTACAACTCCAACTGAGGACAACTCCAAGACGAGTTCCATCAAATGCTTCAAGTGCCAAGGGCGAGGCCACAAGTCATTTGAGTGCAAGACCGTTCGCACCATGATCATCAACGATGACGGATCTTATGACTCAATGAGCGACGATGAGATGGAAGCCCTTGAGCATGTAGCTATGCATCGCCAAGTGAACGAAGAAGAAGACCATCAAGTGTTTTGCGACAATGACTCAAGTCCAAATCTTGTTGTCTCCAAGGTTTTGACACTCCAACACCAACAAGATGATGAACAACGATGTCATATCTTCCATACCAAGGCCGACATCAATGGATGCTCGGTCAAGGTTATCATCGATGGAGGAAGTTGTCACAACTTGCCAAGCGAAGAGCTATGCGACAAGCTACACTTGGTCAAGACGAAGCACCCTCATCCCTACAAGGTCCAATGGCTTAATGACGCGGGAATTCTTCGAGTCGAGCACACCGTGCAAGTCTCCTTAAAGATAGGTGCCTACGAGGACATACTTGAGTGTGATGTGATCCCCATGTCCGTGTGCCACCTTCTACTTGGACGACCATGGCAATATGATCGTGGAGTCACACACAATGGACGGACCAACCACTATAGCTTCAAGATGAAGGGCAAGGAATTCGTGCTACGTCCCATGTCACCAAGTCAAGTAGCGGCCGACAAACACTTACCTACCAACCATCATGGAGAGAATGGTGAGAGAGTGAGCCACCAAAAGGAGAGTGAGAGCCACAAGCCAAATATGAGCGACTCCACGATGAGCGATAAAAAGCAACTAGTGATATTTGCCACAAAAAGTAAGATGAGAGAAGTGTGTGAAAACCCATCGAGTGTCTTTCACCTTGTGCTTTTATGCAAAGGGGATGCCAAACCTACTAACACCTCACCACCTCTACCTTTAGTGTTGTCTAATTTGTTGCAGGAATTCTCGGACGTCTTTCCCGATGAGCTACCTCCGGGTCTACCTCCACTTCGCGGCATAGAACACCACATCGACCTCATACCCGGCGCACCACTTCCAAACAAGGCTCCTTACGCGTCAACCCCGAGGAAACCAAGGAGATACAACGGCAAGTGCAACAACTCATCGACAAAGGTCATGTACGTGAAAGCTTAAGCCCTTGTGACGTTCCGGTTATTCTCGTGCCTAAGAAAGATGGAAGTTTTCGCATGTGCTCTGATTGTCGCCCGACAAATTCTATCACCGTTAGATACCGTTATCCTATCCCACGCTTAGACGACATGCTTGATGAGTTATGTGGTGCCACCATCTTTTCGAAAATTGATCTTAAAAGTGGTTACTACCAAATTCGCATTCAAGAGGGTGATGAGTGGAAAACGGCTTTCAAAACCAAGTTTGGGTTATACGAGTGGCTTGTTATGCCAATGGGTTTATCGGAAGCACCCGGTTCATTTATGCGTCTTATGCATTTTGTTCTACGACCCTACATAGGCGTCTTTGTAGTGCTTTACTTTGATGCCATTCTCGTTTTTAGCAAGTCGCTTGAGGACCATGTGACACACATCCGTATGGTTTTACAAACCCTTTGGAAAGAGCGCTTATATGCTAACATAAAGAAATGCACTTTTGGCGTTGACAAGGTCGTCTTCCTAGGATTTGTCGTTTCTTTACAAGGTGTTCGCGTTGATGAAACTAAAATTGAAGCAATTAAAACTTGGCCACAACCAACGAATCTCCTACAAGTGCGTAGCTTTCTTGGTTTAGCCGGTTTCTACCGACGTTTCATGAAGGACTTTAGCACTATTGCTATGCTTCTACACGCCTTGAGCAAGAAGAACGCACCCTTCACTTGGGGTCCTTCGCAAGACACCGCGTTCAATGAGCTAAAAAGCTTGCTTACCCACGCACCACTTCTTGCCCTACCGAACTTTGATAAACCTTTTGAGATTCATTGTGACGCTAGTGGTACCGGCATTGTGGCGTGCTCATGCAAGAAAAGCGCCCAATCGCATACTTTAGCGAGAAGCTATCCGGAGTGCAACTTAACTACCCCATATATGACAAAGAGCTTTATGCCTTGGTGAGAGTTTTACGTGTTTGGGAACACTACCTTAGACCTCATGAATTCATTCTTCATACGGACCATGAGACTCTCAAGTATCTCAAGGGTCAAACTAAGTTGAACAAGCGTCATGCTAAATGGAGTGAGTTCATTGAGTCTTTTCCCTATGTCATCAAATACATCAAAGGCAAAGAGAATGTTGTGGCGGATGCGCTTTCCCGCAAGTGCATGCTTGTTACACAACTTGAGTTGAATGTTATTGGCTTTGAGCACATAAAAGACTTATGTGAGCATGATCCTTTCTTTGCACATCCTTATTCTAAGTGTTTGACTCACACTTCTTGGGAACATTACTACATCAAGGATGGATATCTTATGAGAGCTAACAAACTTTGCATTCCCGAGTCTTCGCTTCGTTTGCTCCTTTTGCAGGAATCTCATTGAGGAGGACTCATGGGACACTTTGGAAATGACAAGACATTTGCTACGCTCTCAAAGAACTACTTTTGGCCCAAGATGCTACGTGACATCTCACGCCTCACCAACCGATGCTCTACATGTCGCAAAGCTATGTCAAAAGCTCAATCTCATGGTCTTTACATGCCACTTTCTATTCCATACCATCCATGGGAAGACATAAGCATGGACTTTGTCCTTGGTTTGCCTAGAACTTAAAATGGAAAGGATTCTGTGTTTGTTGTCATGGATAGATTTTCTAAAATGGCTCACTTCATTCCTTGTAACAAGATCGACGATGCTTCACATGTGGCAACTCTCTTTTGTAGGGAAATCATTCGTCTACATGGAGTGCCCAAGACTATTGTGTCGGATCGGGACGTCAAGTTCTTGAGCTACTTTTGGAAGACTCTATGCGCCAAACTCGGCATCAAGCTCCTCTTCTCTTCGGCATATCATCCACAAACCGACGGCCAAACGGAGGTGATGAACCGCACACTTTCGATGCTTCTTCACGTGTTGATCAAGAAGAATATCAAGGAATGGGAGCAATGCTTTCCCATCGCCGAGTACGCCTGATGGCTTCTCGCCCCTCGTTGGTTACCCCAAGTGGAAGGTTTGAGATGCAGTGTAGCGGAAGTTTTCCCTTGGCAAAGATACCAAGGATCGATTTCCCTGAGACTCCCAGTTTCAACAAGAAGGTGTCAACTGCTAACGGCGCCAGATATTAGCAATCAATGTGGACCTGCACACAGATACAAATAACTTTGCTCCCAACGAGTACAGAGAGGTTGTCAATCCCTCCGGCCTTGTAGTTTACAAAGGATCAAACGCAAGTGATAATAGTGATAGGTTTTGCTGCAATAGTAAGTAAATAGCGGATGTGATCAATGATGGTAATATGGACCGGGGTCCCATGATGTTCACTAGTGATGTCTCTCTCCCAAAAGACGATAAAACAGCTATGTGAGGTAAACGAATTACAGCTGGGCAATTGACAGAATTATGTGCGCAAACCAATGCTAACTATGTTACAAGAAAGGTAGAGGTCCAAAGCATGGGCGGTACGCCAAGGCAAGTAGACCAAAATCCATCTGCATCTACTACTAATCATCCACCTTGAGATATCTATCTAGAACATCTCGCTGGTATTAAGTTGTGAGTCCCACCCATAGTGTAAACTCAAAGCAACAGACAACTGCATTAAAAGAACTTTGCGTAAAGTAAACAATCCTTGCACCCGCGGGCAGAAGCACCGTTGTTTTCCCCCTTGTGGCAACAGCACATCCCCTAGACTCATGTTTCTGTCACTCAAGCTAGTCATCGAGGGGCATGAACCCACAATCAAGCATAACGTTCCCTCTTGGAGTCACTACCTACTACTTGGCCAAAGCAATAAATAACAACGGAGAACATGCAAGAATTACTTACGAACATAAATATAAAAGAGGTAGATCAAATATATTACTCAAACACAATCTGAACATAATCTCACAATCCATCGGATCCCAGCAAACTCATCATAGAAACAGCATAAGGATTACATATGTGCCTCGATCATGTAGGGCAGCTCACGAGGACTAATTAGTGAAGCACAAGAACGGGAGGAGAACATCACATAGCTACTGGTCATGGACCCATGGTCCAAGGGAGACTACTCACAACTCATTCGGGAGGCGTCCATGGTGGTGGAGAAGCTCCCGGTGGTGATCCTCCCCTCCGGCAGGGTGCCGGGAAGAGTTCTCCTGGTGCTCCCGATCTTGGAAGCGCGGCGGCGGCGGAACAGAGATGAGATCGCGAAAAAGGGTTCCCGTCTCGAGGGTTTCGGGACACGATATAAATATATGCCAAAGGGGGGCATCAGCGGAGGCCCGGGGGGCCCAGGCGCCCCCCGGCGCGGCCCCCCTCCGGCTGTACTTTGGCTGCTGGGAAGCTTCTGGAACGCTGATTTTTTATATAATTTTTTCGGGATTTTTCTGGCAGTTCTCGTAATGGGAAAACCTGAAATACAAAAACAGCAGAAAACAGAAACTGGCACTGGGGTGCACTAAGTTAATAGGTTAGTCCAAATATGATCAAAAGTGTATGGAAGTGTATAAATATCATAGCAATATCACCCAAAAGAGGCATGGAGCAAGTAGAAATTATAGATACGTTTTGGACGTATCAACATCCCCAAGCTTAATTCCTGCTCGTCCTCGAGTAGGTAAATGATAACAAGAATAATTTCTGTGGTGACATGCTATTAACCATATAGGACTTTTCATAGTCATATGACAAAAGCTTACTGAGACAATGAATCTGTAGTAATTAAGTTGCCTCATGAGAAAATCACAAAGAACTGAAAGTTTTACAATATGGTATTGAAACATCAAATAGATTTGTAATGAGCATGGTGTGCAAATATGATAAAGTGATATCTTGCTTGCCCCCTTTAGTGAAGCAAAACATAAATGCAGGGGCACCTCCAAGGTTTAAGTGATGACTAGATACAATGATTTAAAAATAAACGATATCACAATCATGCAAAAGACAATGCTACTTTGGGACAATGCACATTACACTCAGAATGACAATCATGCTCTCAGTAGTTGGTGCTTTAAAAGAAGGTGGAGACTCTCGAACCGTGGCTTTTGTTGGCAAGGTTGAAAACTCGTAGTCGGAAACAAAGACAAAGCATGTACCAGAGCTCTTGGTTTTAAAACAGAGGTAATAATTATTTTTTTGATTATGCATGTTCCGTCAACGAATGCTAGCAGATAACTCAATCACTTCTTGAGATGGACAAGTTTCGAGGAACGGCTCCCGAATGAGGACGATCACATCCTCTTAATCTCCTTTGTTTATCACTGCCAAAGTTTTCTGATTTCTCATGAACAAAGCGTGAAGGAGGGTTTGTTTGTTATATTAATTTTGAGCCGGGCGCACTCAATGCGAGTTCCTTCTCGTATTATGGGTTTGCACATTATACATGCAATCCCGGGGTGAAGCTTGTCCAACTTAAAAAAGATCATGAATTAACTACTACTTCCTCATGAATTTAAAACAGAGGCACAAAATAGGAATGCATTTTTTTATTTTTGAATAATTTCGAGATGGTACATGCAAGTCTTCGTTAGGAATGGCAGGTAAATACCATGTAGGAAGGTATGGTGGACTCATATGGCATAACTGGTTTAAAGGAATTTGGATGCACAAGCAGTCAGTCCGCTTAGTACAGGTGGAGGTTAGAAAAAGACTGGGAGCGACCAACTAAGAGAGAAATGACGGTCATAATCATGCAGAGCGACAAAGCAACATTGAATCAGGCATGGTAGTTATATCGCTACTCAGAAACAAAAGATCATCAAGGCTTGACAGACTTTCTTTACAGTCTTAAATATGCGTGAGCATACGCCAAGTCAATCAAAATAAATTCTTGAAGGAAGATATTACTAAACCATACCACATCATAGGCAAACAAATCATGTTGGTATTCCGATAACACATTGGGAACCCCCCAGCTATTTGAGACTAACCATAAGAAAACATGAACTACTAAGCACCATTATGCACGTAGCATCTTTATCATAGACATACCAACCAATGCAACGGAAGCAAACTCTCTTAATAAGATAATCATGATAATTAAAGAGAGTTCAAGCAACCAACTAAACAAAAGCTCTTTAAAAAGATAAGCATGAAAACTAAAAGCTAAGCATGATAGTAGCTATTGAAAGACAAAGAACACACACAGCAAAGATAGACATGAAAATTCTATGTTATGTTCTAGGTAGAAGTGGAGCGTGTTTCTCTCCCACATAAAGAAAGCTGAGTTCCGACTCATTATGAAAAGCTAAAGAAAACTAAAAAGGAAAACTAAAGCAAGACGCTCCAAGCATAGCACATAACACATGAAGTGATAAGAATATAGTGGAACGAAAGACGAACTGATAATGTTGATGGAGAAGGGGATGCACGGGGCATCCCCAAGCTTAGACGTTTGAGTCTCCTTGAATATTTCTTAGGGGTGCACGGGGGCATCCCCAAGCTTGAGCGTTTGACACTCCTGAATCTTTTTATCATCTTCCCTCGCACACTTGAAAACTCCCTTCATACATAACTCATCATAATCTGATTAGCGAGGTTAGTACCCATAATAAAATAATTGTTCCTTGTTGGAAATAAGGATATTCTTGAAGGTCTACTGTTTCTCAAGATTGCCAAAAGGTTTTTGCAAAGAAAAAGCAAGCTCAAGGTTTGCAAAATGAAGGAAAGGCAAAACAGGACAGAATCTGGGAAAAACAGAACATCAGGTAGTAAATGATTTTTTCGGGGCACTTCTGCAACTCTAATAAAACAACTCAAAACAGACGCACGAAAGACAATTATATAGAGCATGCTGTCGAAAAAATTCAGTCCAAAAAGATGATCTGGTGATTTTATACGAATTTTTCTATCCGAGGACAGAATCTGTTTTCTGGACAGCACGTCGCAACTTTTGAACTTTCTTGCAATCAGAGGCTACACATAGCACAAAGTTGAAAAGCAAAGATACAATGATGATGCTACCGTAGTAACAACATCAAGACACAACAAAAGCAAAATAAAATTTTATTCATGTGGGCTGCCTCCCAAAAGCGCTTTCTTTTATGCCTTTAAGCTAGGCATAATGCAAAGAGATCAAGTTGTATCAATTGAACCATCATCAAGATCATCAAAAAGCTCTTCAATAATACAACTAGTCTTAAGAGGACTTTCAAATAAAGGCCTCATAGAGATACTTCTAGGGAGAAAACCAAAAGGATAAAAGTCAAGGGAAGATTCATTTATAAATTCATCAAAGAGAGGTGTTTCTTCCAAAGTCTTTACAGTTTCAACCCCTTTGGCAATAGATGGATTACTTTTAGAACGGGGAGCCTTTGGAACGTGAACGAACTTAGGCTCCTTCTTTGCCGGAGTTTCTACCTTTTTGGTTTTGATTGAGGAGAAAGTAGTTCCTAAAGTATCAAAGATTTCCTCAATCTTGTCTATCCTAGAAGAGTCCAAGTCATGGGATTTGATGGTCTCCAAAGTTTTGAAAATTTTATGCATGGAGCTATCAAGCCTATTCAAATTCCCTTGGATCTTACGATCCAACTCGTTCATCTTATTAATGCTCGGCATCTCTAGCTCTATCTTTTCAAGTTTTTTCATAATGTGAGCTAGGGTGATGTCCTCTTGAATGCTAACAACAGGGGGATTCCCTACAAGATTTTCAATAATACTAAGAGACTCCCAAACGGGGGCCTCTAGGAAATTTCCATTGATAACAGTATCTAGAATAAACCTATTCCAAGAAGTAATTCCAACATAAAAATTTCTAAGCAGGATAGTAGTAGATTGCTTCTTGGTGGATCTTTTTTGAGAATCATTAATTCTATACCAAGCATCTTTTAGACTTTCCCCACCTCTTTGTTTAAAGGTGAGAACTTCTGCCTCGCCAAAGACAAAAGGACCTGACATAATGACAACTAAAGAATGAAATAACTATTTTTGTGATTTTTGATAAAAGATACTAAAGCAAAAACTGAAAGGTAAACTAACAAGACTAAAAAGCAAAGGTAAAAGGTAGCGTGCAACTCCCCTATCCTGAAGAGTGGAGTCCCCGGCAACGGCACCAGAAAACTTTGCTTGATGGCTTCTCGCCCCTCGTTGGTTACCCCAAGTGTAAGGTTTGAGATGCAGTGTAGCGGAAGTTTTCCCTTGGCAAAGATATCAAGGATCGATTTCCCTGAGACTCCCAGTTTCAACAAGAAGGTGTCAACTGCTAACGGCGCCAGATATTAACAATCAACGTGGACCTGCACACAGATACAAATAACTTTGCTCCCAACGAGTACAGAGAGGTTGTCAATCCCTCCGGCCTTGTAGTTTACAAAGGATCAAACGCAAGTGATAATAGTGATAGGTTTTGCTGCAATAGTAAGTAAAAAGCGGAAAGTAAATAGCGGATGTGATCATTGATGGTAATATGGACCGGGGTCCCATGATGTTCACTAGTGATGTCTCTCTCCCAAAAGACGATAAAACAGCTATGTGAGGTAAACGAATTACAGCTGGGCAATTGACAGAATTATGTGCGCAAACCAATGCTAACTATGTTACAAGAAAGGTAGAGGTTCAAAGCATGGGCGGTACGCCAAGGCAAGTAGACCAAAATCCATCTGCATCTACTACTAATCATCCACCTTGAGATATCTAGCCAGAACATCTCGCTGGTATTAAGTTGCGAGTCCCACCCATAGTGTAAACTCAAAGCAACAAACAACTGCATTAAAAGAACTTTGCGTAAAGTAAACAATCCTTGCACTCGCGGGCACAAGCACCGTTGTTTTCCCCCTTGTGGCAACAGCACATCCCCTAGACTCATGTTTCTGTCACTCAAGCTAGTCATCGAGGGGCATGAACCCACAATCAAGCATAACGTTCCCTCTTGGAGTCACTACCTACTACTTGGCCAAAGCAATAAATAACAACGGAGAACATGCAAGAATTACTTATGAACATAAATATAAAAGAGGTAGATCAAATATATTACTCAAACACAATCTGAACATAATCTCACAATCCATCGGATCCCAGCAAACTCATCATAGCAACAGCATAAGGATTACATATGTGCCTCGATCATGTAGGGCAGCTCACGAGGACTAATTAGTGAAGCACAAGAACGGGAGGAGAACATCACATAGCTACTGGTCATGGACCCATGGTCCAAGGGAGACTACTCACAACTCATCCGGGAGGCATCCATGGTGGTGGAGAAGCTCCCATTGGTGATACTCCCCTCTGGCAGGGTGCCGGGAAGAGTTCTCCTGGTGCTCCCGATCTTGGAAGCGCGGTGGCGGCGGAACAGAGATGAGATCGCGAAAAAGGGTTCCCGTCTCGAGGGTTTCGGGACACGATATAAATATATGCCAAAGGGGGGCATCAGCGGAGGCCCGGGGGGCCCAGGCGCCCCCCCCGGCGCGGCCAGGGGGCGCGCCACCAGGGCGCCTGGAGCCCTGGTGGCCCCCCTCCGGCTGTACTTTGGCTGCTGGGAAGCTTCTGGAACGCTGATTTTTTATATAATTTTTCCGGGATTTTTCTGGCAGTTCTCGTAATGGGAAAACCGGAAATACAAAAACAGCAGAAAACAGAAACTGGCACTGGGGTGCACTAAGTTAATAGGTTAGTCCAAATATGATCAAAAGTGTATGGAAGTGTATAAATATCATAGCTATATCACCCAAAAGAGGCATGGAGCAAGAAGAAATTATAGATACGTTTTGGACGTATCAACGCCTACAACCGCGCAAGACATTCCACTACCGGCAAGTAACCTTTCAAGGTCGTCTACGGCTTCAACCCCTTGTCCCCATTGGACATCCTACCTCTACCTCTACAAGAGCGCACGAACATGGACGTAAGTGCATGAGCGAGCTATCTCAAGAAGGTGCATGAAGATACAAGGGCAATGATCGAGCGACAAGTCCATCGTCTCACCACCAAGCTCAACGTCAACAAGGCACCAATGGTGTTCCAACCGGGAGATCTTGTTTGGCTTCATCTTCGCAAGGACTGTTTCCCACACGAGCGCAAGTCCAAACTACTACCTCGCGCTGACGGACCCTTCAAGGTGCTAGCACGCTACAACAACAACGCCTACAAGATCGACATCCCACGAGACAAGTACAACGTGAGCGATGCCTTCAATGTCAAGGATCTATCCCCTTACCATGGTGATGAAGATTTCGATCCGAGGCCGGATCTTTCGCAAGGGAGGGGAGATGATGCAGAGCATCCCAAGGTCATCCCGATGGGCCCTCCATCGCCTCACCAAGTGCCTCAAGGACCAATGACATGTGCTCATGCTAGAGCTCTCGAGACCGAGGTGACATCCCTCCTAGTCCAACTTCCAGATGAATCTCGCGAGACATGGCTACTACCTTAGATGGATGTGTTTTGTGTGCTCAGGTGTGAAGAAGACCCCATTGGAGAGGTATGTGAAGATGGACAAGTCCCCAAGCTCACGGACGGAGTTTTGCATCGAGAAGGGCTGAAAGAGACTCTACAGGCTCCGGACGTCCGTCCCCTACCGGACGACCGGACACTCCCAGGCACCGGACATCCGACGTTCACTGGGTGACCGGCGACTCCCAGACGACTGGACTACCGGAGATCACCGGACGTCCGTGACACCCTTCACAGAACCAAAATCACGGAAAATACCAGAATCCGGGAATTACCGGACGTCCGGCCTTTCCCGATGTGGGGACCCCTGTGGGGACCCCGACTTGGAAGTCGAGATCACCGAACGCACGTGTACAGTGATCCCAGAGATCAATGCTCACTGAACACACAGAAGCTGAAATAACAAGAGTCTTAACTCCATACAAATAGTCTTACACGAATTATGGCCGTTATGGCCAAGTCTTACATAGATAGAGCCTCATGGGCTGAATAGCAAATAACTCAAATAGCGGAAGTCTTCGATAAACGGGTAGAACCCATGCCATCTGCCTTAACCCTACAGGCATTCTGACTGGGATACCGTCCTAGTTCGCATGATCGTCTCCAAAGAACTCTTCCTCGTATTCCTGTTCTTCCATGCCTGGCCAATTAAATAACCAGTGGCAAGCCAATGAGTACTTTGAATGTACTCGCAAGCAACCCATGATGTGGTTCAAAGTAACAAATGCAATGGAACAATAATGAACGATCTAGCAAAGGCTAGAATAATCATTCTACTATCAAGTTTATGCATCAATAACCTCGCGTTGATATCAACATGATTAAAATTCGACTCATCGAGTCAAGTCACCATCCTTGACTTATCACACACATATAATCACCGAGGAAGTAAAATTCTGGACATAGTTTAAGTAGCACCACCCAACTGTCCATGACCGTGGACACGGCTATTCGAATAGTTTTACACTCTGCAGAGGTTGCGCACTTTACCCACAAGATCCGGGGAACTTCCGTGTCATCCACGACCCGCGGTACCTCAAGTACCCGGCGTAAGCACCCGGTCATTACCTTTCCTTAGACGACACTAACATAGAGTCCACTCGTTGGTACACGGCCCTCGGGTACAAACAATAGATCACGGGACTTGCCCTAATTCAATGTCACGCGTACCCGAAGGGACCAACGGTGTGTCCGGTGCCCTGTAAAACAGTCATGGCCGTCTATCCAAGCACGACCCCGTCCCGGGAAAGACCTCAAGTCTTCCCGTCACTAGTAATGCGGGCACCATGCTAGTATCGACCTAAGTAATCAATAAAGCTCCGTCCCATAAGGGGTACTGTGGTTGCACATGTTTGGTTGGGACGGTAGTCACACATAAATCTAATCCATCATGCCACCATGCACATTATCTACCGGCACATCACTTCTTTCTCAAGTGATGACCTAACACATCATCACCCTCGGGCATTAGGGGCACCCGATGGGTTCATGCAAAGATTTCAACTACGAGGCTTCATATCACACACGCATCATATAAGCATCATGACCAACTATTTGCATGTCATCTAGCACTTAGCAAGATCAAGATCAAGCATGCATCATGTGGTGGAATCAACTAGGTTACCATCGTAACCCTAATATCATGCATCGGAAACAAACGGGTTCTAAGGAACAAGTGTATCATGGTCAAAGGGCTGCTTGCCTGGATTGTCTTGGTCTTCAAAGTCTTCAAATCCTTCTCCTTCTTCTTCCACAGCAACTTCGTCAAATACGGGATCTATACGTCGCATAATAATAACGGAAAAATAAGAATACAACCAAAACAGAAAAATCAAAGTGCTCAGAAAAATGTCAACTCATTTTTGTAAAATACTAGAGGGATTTCTAAGATGGGGAAAAATCTTAGTTGGAGTTTTGGAGTAACAGAATGGAATACATTGATTTTTGAACAGGAGTATTACTGCTCAAATTTGAATTTAAATTTGAACAGAATAGAAAAGTTTCATGGATTTGAATGAAAGTGGTACCATTAAATAGGTTGGAATATTACAAGATTTTAGGAGTTGGAAATATTTAATTTGGATCATTATTCTTTTCTGTAGAAATGTTTAAAACATTAATAGAAAAGAAAAAGGAAAAAGGGTCCTGTGCACTAGGCCAGAGAAGGCCACAGTGCACGGCCCAGACGGACTGGCCTAGCCGCACGGGAGCCAGCGCGCGCACGTCAGGTTTTCAAACCTGACGGGCGGGGCCCGTGGGTCAGTGGCACAGAGGAGGTGGAGAGAGGTGAGGGGATGACAGGCGGGGCCCGCCTGTCATCTCTAACCCCACGGCCACGGCGACAGCGAGCTCACCGGCGAGGATTCCGGCCACGGCGATGGCAACGGAGGCCAGGGATGGACTCAGCGTCGTGTTGCGGTTGCGGTGGTGGTGGTGCGGCACGGCGGGGAGGCCTAGTTCACCGGCGGCGAGGTGGGACGGCGGAAGCTCGTCGGAGGGTGGTTGCTGCAGCCGTTTCTGACTGCAAACGGAGGGGGAAATAGGGGGAAATGATCAGTGAGGCACGACGGTTCCGAAACGGGTGGAAGGAGGGGCAGGGAAGGCCCGTACCACGAGATCGTCGGCGGCCCGACGCGGCGGCGCTCCGGTCGATCCCGAGCACTGGGACGTCCTGGGGAGGAGTGGAGGGTGCTGGGGGTCTCAGTGGAGTGGAGTGAGGTCGCTGGTGGTGCTGGAGAGGTTCGGGAGTGTGGGGACCCCGACTTAGAAGTCGAGATCACCGAATGCACGTGTACAGTGATCCCAGAGATCAATGCTCACTGAACACACAGAAGCTGAAATAACAAGAGTCTTACATCCATACAAATAGTCTTACACGAATTAAGGCCATTATGGCCAAGTCTTACATAGATAGAGCCTCACGGGCTGAATAGCAAATTCTCAAATAGCGGAAGTCTTCGATAAAACGGGTAGAACCCATGCCATCTGCCTTAACCCTACATGCATTCTGACTGGGATAGCGTCCTAGTTCGCATGGTCGTCTCCAAAGAACTCTTCCTCATAATCCTGCGCTTCCATGCCTGGCCAATTAAATAACCAGTGGCAAGCCAATGAGTACTTTGAACGTGCTCGCAAGCAACCCATGATGTGGTTCAAGTAACAGTGCAATTGAATAATAATGAACAATCTAGCAAGAGGCTAGAACAATATGCTATCATCAAGCTTATGCATCAATAACCTCGCGTAACCTCGAAGACAGGTTACCGACATCAACATGAATATAATTCATCTCACCGAGTCAAGTCACCATCTTGACTCATCACACACAATGTATCACCAAAGAAGTAAAATTCTGGACATAGTTTAAGTAGCACCACCCAACTGTCCATGACCGTGGACACGGCTATTCGAATAGTTTTACACTCTGCAGAGGTTGCGCACTTTACCCAATCCGGGGAACTTCCGTGTCATCCACGACCCGCGGTACCTCAAGTACCCGGGGTAAGCACCCGGTCATTACCTTTCCTTAGACGACACTAACATAGAGTCCACTCGTTGGCACACGGCCTTGGGGTACAAACAATAGATCACGGGACATGCCCTAATTCAATGTTTACGCGTACCCGAAGGGACCAACGGTGTGTCCAGTGCCCTGTAAAAACAGTCATGGCCGTCTATCCAAGCACGACCCCGTCCCGGGAAAGACCTCAAGTCCTCCCGTCACTAGTAATGCGGGCACCATGCTAGTATCGACCTAAGTAATCAATAAAGCCCCGTCCCATAAGGGGTAGTGTGGTTGCACATGTTTGGTTGGGACGGTAGTCACACATAAATCTAATCCATCATTCCACCATGCACATGAGATTACCGGCACATCACTTCTTTCTCAAGTGATGACCTAACACTTCATCACCCTCGGGCATTAGGGGCACCCGATGGATTCATGCAAAGTTTTCACTACGGGGGTTCATATCACACATGCATCATATGAGCATCAAGACCAATCATTGCATGTCATCTAGCATATGGCAAGATCAACATCAAAGCATGCATCATGTGGTGGTTCATCTAGGTTATCATCGTAACCCTAATCATCATGCATCGGAAACAGACGGGTTCCGAAGAACAAGTGAATCATGGTCAAAGGGCTGCTTTCCTGGATTGGCTTGGTCTTCAAAGTCTTCAAGTCCTTCTCCTTCTTCTTCCACAGCAACTTCGTCAAATACGGGATCTATACGTCGCATAATAATAACGGAAAAAATAAGAATACAAATAAAACAGAAAAACCAAAGTGCTCAGAAAAATGTCAACTCATTTTTGTAAAATACTAGAGGGTTTTCTAAGATGGGGAAAAATCTTAGTTGGAGTTTTGGAGTTGCAGAATAGGACATATTGATTTTTGAACAGGAGTTATACTGCTCAAATTTGAATTTAAATTTGAACAGTACAGAAAAGTTTCATGGATTTGAATGAAAGTGGTACCATTAAATAGGTTGGAATATTGCAAGATTTTAGGAGTTGGAATTATTTAATTTGGATCAATATTCTTTTCTGCTTAAATGTTTGAAACATTAACAGAAAAGAAAAAGAAAAAAGGGGTCCTGTGCACAGGGCCAGAAGTGGCCACAGTGCACGGCCCAGACGGCTCGGCCTGGCCGCACGGAGCCAGCGCGCGCGCACGTCAGGTTTCAAACCTGACGGGCGGGGCCCGTGGGTCAGCGGCTCAGAGGAGGGGAGAGAGGTGGGAGGATGACAGGCAGGGCCCGCCTGTCATCTCTAACCCCGCGGTCACGGCGGCGGCGAGCTCACCGGCGACGACTCCGGCCACGGCGACGGGAACAGAGGCCAGGGACGGATTCAGCGGCGTGTTGCGGTTGCAGTGGTGGTAGCGCGGCACGGCGGGGAGCCCTGGTTCGCCGGCGACGAGGTGCGACGGCGGAGGCTCGTCGGAGGTCAGTTGCAGCGGCCGTTTCCGACTGCAAACAGAGGGGGAAAGAGAGGGGAAAGGGTCAGGGGTGTGCTGCGGTTCCAAAACAGGCGGAGGGAGAAGCAGGGGAGGCCTGTACCTCGAGATCGCCGGCGGCCCAACGCGGCGGAGCTCCGGTCGATCCCGAGCATGGGGGCGCTCCGGGGTTGAACTGAGGGTGCAGGAGGGACTAGGGGAGAGTTGTGAGGCTGGTGGTGGTGTTGGAAGAGCTCGGGGAGGCCTATTTATAGGGCCCCGACAAGGACCCGTGGTCCAGTGCGCCGGCGAGCTCCGGCTCGTCGCTACAGCGCACGGGAGGCTACGGGAGTGAGTCAGGGGAGTTGCTGGACGAGTCCTATGCCTAGCTGAGGCAAGAGGAGGAGCGGGGAAGCAACAGGGAGGCGCGCGCGTGTGGAGCAGAGGAATGGCCGAAGCGGGCGGCCGGTGCGCGTGCGGCGACGGCCACTGGAGGGCGCAGGAGGAGGGGGACAGCACCGGTGGGGGCTGCGGACGTCGAGGCACGTTGGGAGGCGCGAGGGGGAGGCTCGAGGTTGTTGGGGATCAGTGATTGGCTCGAGCCAGCGTGTGAGCTGCACTGTTCACGCGCTCTGGAGCGCGCGTATGGCTGGCATCAGCATGCTCTCGCTGGCTTGGTCCGTTCCAGCGTGCCCAACAGTGTCTGGTGAGTAGAGGGAGTAGTAAAGAATTGCCCTAAGGCATTGGATGCGCTGGGGTGTAGAGAGAGAGGGAGAGTGCTGGTAAAAATGGTGAAAGATGGGTGCACAGCAAGGTAAAGCTGGGGTTTCACCCCCCAATCATGGAGATGAGGTGCTGGGGGAGTTACTGGGGTTTGCTAGTAACCCCATGAGTCTGTGGTAAAGAGCTGAGGCCATGGAGAAAAGTGAAAGTGGTAAAAATGGGGGTTTTAAGATTTCTGCAAAAGGTGTTTGATCATGGTTTGATCAAGTAAATGAGGTCCAATTGACATGGCACTTGACAGGGTTGAAAGACATGAGAAAATAGGGTGCTTCACCAAATTTGGGCTCATTTGAAGAAACTAGCCAATGTAACTTTGGTGAACCCTAGAAATCAACAGAAACAGTTTCATCTTGATTGAGTCAAGCTAATCATCTCCCCTTGATGCACCACTTGGTGTAGCATCATCATTTGGGGTATTGATCATGCTCACAAAGTTTGAGGCTCCAGATAAAAAGTTGGTAATGTAAAGTTGTTCAAATTTGCATTTGAACAGAAAGGGTTTTGAGGTGATCTGATCAAGTTGCTCTATTCCAAATCTTGTGCCATTTGGTCTAGGTGCCTTATTAGGCCATTCTAGAATGTGCACCAAGTTTGAGATCATTTGGACAAGTTTGGCAATGTGAAGTTGCTCAAACTCCAAATGTGGACAGAATGGTTATGAAGGGGTTTGAGGAGGTTTCCTTGATCTCCAATGCCTGAGGCTTTGCAAGATCATCAAATATGTCATATATGACATGATAGAATTTCCCTGGAATTTTTGGAGAAAAATTCCTTTGTAAATATTTCAAAAGCTTGAAATATCCAGAAAGGGTTTTAGAGGGTTTAGCCCATTATTTTCAACATGACCAAGTGTTGAAACTCTCATATATGGACAATATATGTCCTATGAGTCTCTCTGAATTTTGGCAAATATTTTTGAAGCAGTTAAATAATTTTCCCCTATTAAAGACCATTTCTGGCCTTAAGAAAAAGCTTTTAAATAAAATAGGAAAATAACTTTTAAAATTATACCTTTGTGGTTTATGGGAGTCCTATGACTACTAGGTCTCAAATAAACCTTTTGAAAAAGTTTTCACACCCTTAATCAAGTACTTGCAGTGCAAATCTCAATTCAGGGGTTTTTGGAAAAACTAAATTTATAAAATGCTTTTTGGCCAAATTAATTTTGTAAGAAAATACTATACTGCTATATATCACTTGGCATGATCATTGGGCAGAAGTTTTGGATAAGGAGATGAATTCTACAAGAGATCATAGTTGACTTTAATGAGCACATGAAAAAGCAAATGAAGAAACTCAATTCCAAATAAAAGCCAAATGATGCTAAAAAAAATTGCTGGTCCAAATTTTCATGCTTCAAAGTTACAAATAACATGTTACAAAATGCAGGATGTGACAGACCTACCCCCCTTACAAGAATCTCGTCCCCGAGATTCCTAAACTAGGGCTTAAAAGAGGTCGGGAAACTCAGATCTAAGATAGTCTTCTCGTTCCCAGGTTGCTTCTGCTTCGGTGTGGTTGCTCCACTGGACCTTGAAGTACTTGATGGTACGGCTCCGCGTACGTCGTTCTGCTTCGTCCAGAATACGAATGGGCTTCTCGCGGTAGGTCAAATCAGGTTGCAGATCAATGGCTTGGTGATCCACATCCTTGTAGAGACTGGGCTTGTCTGGAACCTGGAGACATTTCCGGAGTTGTGACACATGGAACACATTGTGCACATCGGATAACTCAGGTGGTAGCTCCAACTGATAAGCCACTTCTCTTCGTCGCGCAGTGATCTCAAAGGGTCCAATGAACCTTGGTGCGAGCTTCCCCTTGACATGGAAACGCTTGGTTCCCTTCAGAGGAGTTACCCGCAGGTACACATGATCCCCAACATGGAAACTCATGTCTCGGCATCGAGTGTCAGCATAGCTCTTCTGCCTTGACTTGGCTGCCTTTAATCGCTCTCTGACTAGTTGGACTTGCTCTTCTGCTGCACGGAGAATATCCGGTCCAAAGACTAGTCCTTCTCCAGTCTCTGACCAGTTGAGGGGTGTGCGACACTTGCGTCCGTACAACACCTCAAATGGTGCCATCTGAAGGCTTGACTGGTAACTGTTGTTATAGGAGAACTCGGCAAAAGGGAGATAGTCTTCCCACTTGGCTCCATATGCCAGGACACAGGCTCGGAGCATGTCTTCGAGAATCTGATTGACTCGCTCAGTTTGACCTCCGGTCTGTGGGTGGAAAGCTGTGCTGAAAGACAACTTGGTTCCCAAGGCTTCTTGGAATCTCTTCCAGAACCTTGAGGTGAACTGGGTTCCTCGATCTGACACAATATCCTTGGGAACACCGTGAAGACTTACGATTCGGTCGATGTAGAGAGCTGCTAGCCGGTTGCCATCATAAGTGGTCTTGACAGGAATGAAATGAGCTACCTTGGTCAAATGATCGACTATGACCCAGATAGAGTCATGTCCTCTATTCGACCTTGGTAATCCAGTGATGAAGTCCATTCCGACTTTGTCCCACTTCCACTCAGGAACCTTGAGTGGTTGAAGCAATCCAGCGGGTCGCTGATATTCAGCCTTGACCTTTTGGCACACATCACATTTTGCAACATAGGTTGCAATCTCTCTCTTCATACCGTGCCACCAGAATCGTGCCTTCAAGTCTTGGTACATCTTGGTTCCTCCGGGGTGGATGGAATACGGGGTGTCGTGGGCTTCTTGCAGAATCAGGGTCTTCAACTCGGGGTGGTTTGGTACGCAGAGACGACCTTTGTACCAAACAATCCCGTGCTCGTCTTCGGAGAATCCTGGGGCCTTGCCCATCTTCATCTTCCTCTTGATACCTTCAATGCTTGCGTGTCCATCTTGAGCCTTCTTGACGTCGTCCACCAGGGTTGGTTTGACTTCCAAATGATCCAGAAATCCGGGGGTAACCAATTCCAAACTGAATTGTTCGATCTCCTTAAACAAGGCTGGCTGTCTTTCTTGAATAATGACATTCAAAGAGCAAGCCTTCCTGCTTAAGGCATCGGCCACCACGTTAGCCTTCCCAGGGTGATACTGAACACTGAGGTCATAATCCTTGATGAGTTCCAACCATCTCCGCTGCCTCATGTTCAACTCTTTTTGGGTGAAAATATACTTCAGACTTTTGTGGTCTGTGTAAATCTCACACCGTTTCCCTAGGAGGTAATGCCGCCATGTCTTTAAGGCATGAACTACTGCCGCTAGCTCAAGATCGTGAGTAGCGTAGTTCTCCTCATGGGGTCGTAGCTGCCTGGAGAGGTATGCTATGATGCGGCCTTCTTGCATCAGAACGCTTCCCAATCCGGTTCGAGAGGCATCACAATATATCACGAACTCCTTGTGAATATCAGGTGTTGCCAGAACTGGGGCGGTGGTCAATCTCTTCTTGAGCTCTTGGAGGCTCTCTTCGCATTTTGGCGTCCACTCGAACTTCTTGTCCTTCTTGAGGAGCTGAGTCATTGGTCGTGCAATGCTAGAGAATCCTTCCACGAACTTGCGGTAATAGCCCGCCAATCCGAGGAAGCTTCTGACTTCCTTGACGGTCGTTGGAGATTGCCATAGGGTCACAGCTTCGATTTTTGCAGGATCAACAGATAATCCTTCCTCGGTCAAGACATGACCTAAGAATCCAACTTTGTGCAGCCAAAACTCACACTTGCTGAATTTGGCATATAGTTGGTGCTCACGAAGCTTGTCTAGGACCATCCTCAGATGCTGCTCATGTTCTTCCTCCGACTTCGAGAACACAAGGATGTCATCAATGAAGACAACAACGAACTTGTCCAAATATTCCATGAAGACTTTATTCATGAGATACATGAAGTAAGCTGGGGCATTGGTTAACCCAAAAGACATGACCGTGCACTCATACATGCCATATCTGGTTACGAATGCCGTCTTCGGAATGTCTTGGGGTCTGATCTTCAGCTGGTAATACCCAGATCAGAGGTCGATCTTGGAGAATACCTTGGCTCCGCTGAGTTGATCAAACAGATCTTCGATCTTGGGAAGTGGATACTTGTTCTTGATTGTAACTTCATTGAGGGAACGATAGTCAATGCATAAGCGGATGGTACCGTCCCTCTTTGCCACAAACAGAACAGGAGATCCCCAAGGGGAGGCACTCGGGCGGATAAATCCTTTCCTTAGCTGCTCTTCTAGCTGCTTCTTCAACTCGGCTAGTTCTTCCGTTCCCATTCTATAAGGCTTCTTATAGATGGGTCCTGCTCCGGGCACGAGCTCGATGATGAACTCAATGTCACGGTCAGGGGGCATTCCCGGTAGTTCGTCCGGAAAGACATCAGGATACTCACATACCACCGGTACTTGGTCTAGCCCAACTTCAGACAGACAGTTGACTTTAGCGGCTTGAGCGGAAGAGGAGTTGGGGGCAAACTTGACTTCTACACCTTGGTCATTGGTCACAGTGACTGTCCGATTGGCACAGTCTAACAAGCCTTGGTGCTTGCTGAGCCAATTCATACCTAAGATCACATCCAAGCCTTGCGATCTCAGGACGATAAGGTCTGCTAGGAAGTCTACACCGATAATGGTAATACTGACTCCTTTACAGCCTATCTTGGCTCTCATCTCGGCTCCGGGGGTTTGTACCACCATAGGGTTATTCAGGGGTGTAGGGGTCATGCCACTTTTTAATGCAAATCTTTGAGTGACAAATGAATGCGTTGCTCCAGAATCAAACAAGACAGTTGCAGGTGCTGAGTTGACAAGGAACGTACCCAGCACGACGTCCGGGTCTTCCTGGGCTTCTTCAGCAGTGACGTGATTCACACGCCCCTTCCCATAGTTCGGCGGATTGCGAGGAGCTGGGTTCCTTGGTGGCATTCCACGGCCTTGTCCCTGGTTCTGCGCATTGGGGCGCGGGGCATCAGGCTTCTTGTTGGGGCACACCCTGGAGATGTGTCCGGGCTGACCACACCCAAAACAAGTGACTTGGTTTGGAGTGTTGATCTTGTTGCCACCATTGGTATTGGGGTTGAAAGCTGGCCTGGGGTTGGCATACTGCTGAGGCTGAGGATTGGCACGAGGTGCAGGAGCTCTTGGCTGCTGATAGGTTGGCTTGGCCGGGGCTGACTGCCACGGACGAGGCTTCTGGTTGCTGGAACTTCCCTTACTGACCAACTTGCGCTTGCGAGTGTCTTCCAAAGCATGCCGCTTGTCTTCAAGCATAAGTGCCTTGTTCACCAGGTCAGGGAAAGACGGGCAGTCGCACACGACAAGCGAATATTGTAGAGTCTGATTAAGGCCTTCCATGAAGCGCTCCCTTTTGGCAGCATCAGTGCTGACATCCTCAGGGGCATACCTTGACAGAATACTGAACTTCTGCATGTACTCCTTGACAGTGCCACTTCCTTGCTTCAGGGCTCGAAACTCGCGCTTTTTGATAGCCATGACTCCAGAAGGAATGTGGGCCTTGCGGAATTCTGCCTTGAAGTTAACCCAAGTGATGTCCTGTTCAGCATGCATGACCTTGAATCCATCCCACCAAGCTCTTGCGGTTCCCCCGAGGCAGTGGGCTGCATAAGCCACCTTCTCGCGATCTTCGGTGCATCCGACTAGTTCCAGAATCTCCTCAATGGAACGGACCCAGTCTTCAGCATCCAGGGGTTCAGCAGTCTCGATGAAGGTTGGCGGTGCATGCTTCTTGAACTCTGCCAACGTGGAACGTCCATTGCCATTCCCCGTCGGCTGGCGGTTGTTGGCGACAGCTTGAGCGATCAGCTGAAGAGCTGCAGTGTTGGCTTGGCGTTCCTCTCGGAAAGCTTGGAGAAGCTGAGCCATGTCCATGCTTGGAGGAGGTGGTGGTGGAGCAAGCTTGGTCGTTGGTTTGGTCGTGGTCTGCCTCTGGCTGAGAGGATGCTCCGGCTTCGGGCTGCTGGGTAGAGGTACCAGTACGAGTTACAACAGGCATCCTGTTGGAGCGGTAAAAGGTCTCATGACTTGGAAGAGGAAAAGCAAGATAGATGGGTGCCTAGTAAGGGGGTGGGTGTGACACTAAATCAAATCATGCAAGGGCCGAGAGGCCAAAACACATTCATTAAAATCCAGATGGGTGATGTAGTCGTTTACACATTCCCGAAGGAAGATTACGACTTACATCCAGACACGACAAAAGCTAGCACTAGATGGCTTCATATGAACCATACAAGGACTCGACTGCGCATAGGGGTTACACGACCTATCCTACCGTAGAGGTTACAACTGGCATATCCGAGTAGCGAATAATGCCTAAGCGGCGGAATGCTCGGTCGCGTATTCCGGCTCCTCTGGGTCTTCTTCCTTGTCTTCATCTGTCTGGGCTCTCTTGCCACTTGAGGGAGTGGGGGAGTGGAGGAGTTGGATACGACGGTGCTTCGACGGTGGTGCAGGGAAAAGCTTGCGGTATTCCCTTGCTGTCATCCGGCGTCGCCGAGGTGGTTCTTCACCCTTGGAAGACACATCCTCGGAGGGCCTTCCGCCTCGATATGCGATAGCGGATTGTCCAGAAGGTGCTCCTTCCTTCTTGATCATGTTTGCCTTCTCTTGAGCTCGACGAAGAAGTGACTTGGTCTTGTAAAGTTCTTCTCGAAGCTTCATTGGATTCCGAGGCCAAGTCTTGTGCCAAGCTGTCGGCACATAGACTGAAGTAGGTCTGGAACCGAAGCGAGAGTCCATCCATCAGTGGAGGGGCTAGTGCGCTGCTTTCTCCGTCACCTTCCTTTCGGTAAGGTAAGAAGCGAGTTGCCATCTTGGCTGCCATCTCCGGAAGAAGCTCGCGGAGACGGGTTAGTGCCTTGAGTGCAGCAGCCTCGGCAGCAAGTGGTAGTGTCGTCATCTGGGGTCCCTCGAAGAACCAACTTGTGGGAGGATCGTTTGCCTTCACAATCACTTCCACATGGTACTCCACCTCAGTATCGCTCACCCAATGCTCGTGGTAGGTGAGGATGGGTGCTCGGTGGAACTGACACTCCTGGAGGCTATCCTCGAGAAGTAGGGGAAACACAGTGGTCAGGTGCTCTTCGGGAACAGCGGCCATCTACAAAGGTGGAATAGGGGGGGGTTAATAAGCTGAGGAAATCTCAGGTTTAGAAAAGAAGAGAGGTTCAGAAGGTTTTGAAAAAGAGGTCTCAACTAACTAACGCCCATGCTAACTAAGGCTTCATACAGTCAGGATGGCTCTGGTACCAGCTCTGTGGGGACCCCGACTTAGAAGTCGAGATCACCGAATGCACGTGTACAGTGATCCCAGAGATCAATGCTCACTGAACACACAGAAGCTGAAATAACAAGAGTCTTACATCCATACAAATAGTCTTACACGAATTAAGGCCATTATGGCCAAGTCTTACATAGATAGAGCCTCACGGGCTGAATAGCAAATTCTCAAATAGCGGAAGTCTTCGATAAAACGGGTAGAACCCATGCCATCTGCCTTAACCCTACAGGCATTCTGACTGGGATAGCGTCCTAGTTCGCATGGTCGTCTCCAAAGAACTCTTCCTCATAATCCTGCTCTTCATTGCCTGGCCAATTAAATAACCAGTGGCAAGCCAATGAGTACTTTGAACGTACTCGCAAGCAACCCATGATGTGGTTCAAGTAACAGTGCAATTGAATAATAATGAACAATCTAGCAGGAGGCTAGAACAATATGCTATCATCAAGCTTATGCATCAATAACCTCGCGTAACCTCGAAGACAGGTTACCGACATCAACATGAATATAATTCATCTCACCGAGTCAAGTCACCATCTTGACTCATCACACACAATGTATCACCAAAGAAGTAAAATTCTGGACATAGTTTAAGTAGCACCACCCAACTGTCCATGACCGTGGACACGGCTATTCGAATAGTTTTACACTCTGCAGAGGTTGCGCACTTTACCCACAAGATCCGGGGAACTTCCGTGTCATCCACGAACCGCGGTACCTCAAGTACCCGGGGTAAGCACCCGGTCATTACCTTTCCTTAGACGACACTAACATAGAGTCCACTCGTTGGCACACGGCCTTGGGGTACAAACAATAGATCACGGGACATGCCCTAATTCAATGTTTACGCGTACCCGAAGGGACCAACGGTGTGTCCGGTGCCCTGTAAAAACAGTCATGGCCGTCTATCCAAGCACGACCCCGTCCCGGGAAAGACCTCAAGTCCTCCTGTCACTAGTAATGCGGGCACCATGCTAGTATCGACCTAAGTAATCAATAAAGCCCCGTCCCATAAGGGGTAGTGTGGTTGCATATGTTTGGTTGGGACGGTAGTCACACATAAATCTAATCCATCATTCCACCATGCACATGATATTACCGGCACATCACTTCTTTCTCAAGTGATGACCTAACACTTCATCACCCTCGGGCATTAGGGGCACCCGATGGATTCATGCAAAGTTTTCACTACGGGGGTTCATATCACACATGCATCATATGAGCATCAAGACCAATCATTGCATGTCATCTAGCATATGGCAAGATCAACATCAAAGCATGCATCATGTGGTGGTTCATCTAGGTTATCATCGTAACCCTAATCATCATGCATCGGAAACAGACGGGTTCCGAAGAACAAGTGAATCATGGTCAAAGGGCTGCTTGCCTGGATTGGCTTGGTCTTCAAAGTCTTCAAGTCCTTCTCCTTCTTCTTCCACAACAACTTCGTCAAATACGGGATCTATACGTCGCATAATAATAACGGAAAAATAAGAATACAAATAAAACAGAAAAACCAAAGTGCTCAGAAAAATGTCATCTCATTTTTGTAAAATACTAGAGGGTTTTATAAGATGGGGAAAAATCTTAGTTGGAGTTTTGGAGTTGCAGAATAGGACATATTGATTTTTGAACAGGAGTTATACTGCTCAAATTTGAATTTAAATTTGAACAGTACAGAAAAGTTTCATGGATTTGAATGGAAGTGGTACCATTAAATAGGTTGGAATATTGCAAGATTTTAGGAGTTGGAATTATTTAATTTGGATCAATATTCTTTTCTGCATAAATGTTTGAAACATTAACAGAAAAGAAAAAGAAAAAAGGGGTCCTGTGCACAGGGCCAGAAGTGGCCACAGTGCACGGCCCAGACGGCTCGGCCTGGCCGCACGGAGCGAGCGCGCGCGCACGTCAGGTTTCAAACCTGACGGGCGGGGCCCGTGGGTCAGCGGCTCAGAGGAGGGGAGAGACGTGGGAGGATGACAGGCGGGGCCCGCCTGTCATCTCTAACCCCGCGGTCACGGCGGCGGCGAGCTCACCGGCGACGACTCCGGCCACGGCGACGGCAACAGAGGCCAGGGACGGATTCAGCGGCGTGTTGCGGTTGCAGTGGTGGTAGTGCGGCACGGCGGGGAGCCCTGGTTCGCCGGCGACGAGGTGCGACGGCGGAGGCTCGTCGGAGGTCAGTTGCAGCGGCCGTTTCCGACTGCAAACAGAGGGGGAAAGAGAGGGGAAAGGGTCAGGGGTGTGCTGCGGTTCCAAAACTGGCGGAGGGAGAAGCAGGGGAGGCCTGTACCTCGAGATCGCCGGCGGCCCGACGCGGCGGAGCTCCGGTCGATCCCGAGCACGGGGGCGCTCCGGGGTTGAACTGAGGGTGTAGGAGGGACTAGGGGAGAGTTGTGAGGCTGGTGGTGGTGTTGGAAGAGCTCGGGGAGGCCTATTTATAGGGCCCCGACGAGGACCCGTGGTCCAGTGCGCCGGCGAGCTCCGGCTCGTCGCTACAGCGCACGGGAGGCTACGGGAGTGAGTCAGGGGAGTTGCTGGACGAGTCCTACGCCTAGCTGAGGCAAGAGGAGGAGCGGGGGAGCAACAGGGAGGCGCGCGCGTGTGGAGCAGAGGACTGGCCGAAGCGGGCGGCCGGTGCGCGTGCGGCGACGGCCACTGGAGGGCGCAGGAGGAGGGGGACAGCACCGGTGGGGGCTGCGGACGTCGAGGCACGTTGGGAGGCGCGAGGGGGAGGCTCGAGGTTGTCGGGGATCAGTGATTGGCCTGAGCCAGCGTATGAGCTGCACTGTTCACGCGCTCTGGAGCGCGCGTATGGCTGGCATCAGCATGCTCTCGCCGGCTTGGTCCGTTCCAGCGTGCCCAACAGTGTCTGGTGAGTAGAGGGAGTAGTAAAGAATTGCCCTAAGGCATTGGATGCTCTGGGGTGTAGAGAGAGAGGGAGAGTGCTGGTAAAAATGGTGAAAGATGGGTGCACAGCAAGGTAAAGCTGGGGTTTCACCCCCCAATCATGGAGATGAGGTGCTGGGGGAGTTACTGGGGTTTGCTAGTAATCCCATGAGTCTGTGGTAAAGAGCTGAGGCCATGGAGAAAAGTGAAAGTGGTAAAAATGGGGGTTTTAAGATTTCTGCAGAAGGTGTTTGATCATGGTTTGATCAAGTAAATGAGGTCCAATTGACATGGCACTTGACAGGGTTGAAAGACATGAGAAAATAGGGTGCTTCACCAAATTTGGGCTCATTTGAAGAAACTAGCCAATGTAACTTTGGTGAACCCTAGAAATCAACAGAAACAGTTTCATCTTGATTGAGTCAAGCTAATCATCTCCCCTTGATGCACCACTTGGTGTAGCATCATCATTTTGGGTATTGATCATGCTCACAAAGTTTGAGGCTCCAGATAAAAAGTTGGTAATGTAAAGTTGTTCAAATTTGCATTTGAACAGAAAGGGTTTTGAGGTGATCTGATCAAGTTGCTCTATTCCAAATCTTGTGCCATTTGGTCTAGGTGCCTTATTAGGCCATTCTAGAATGTGCACCAAGTTTGAGATCATTTGGACAAGTTTGGCAATGTGAAGTTCCTCAAACTCCAAATGTGGACAAAATGGTTATGAAGGGGTTTGAGGAGGTTTCCTTGATCTCCAATGCCTGAGGCTTTGCAAGATCATCAAATATGTCATATATGACATGATAGAATTTCCCTCGAATTTTTGGAGAAAAATTCCTTTGTAAATATTTCAAAAGCTTGAAATATCCAGAAAGGGTTTTAGAGGGTTTAGCCCATTATTTTGAACATGACCAAGTGTTGAAACTCTCATATATGGACAATATATGTCCTATGAGTCTCTCTGAATTTTGGCAAATATTTTTGAAGCAGTTAAATAATTTTCCTCTATTAAAGACCATTTCTGGCCTTAAGAAAAAGCTTTTAAATAAAATACGAAAATAACTTTTAAAATTATACCTTTGTGGTTTATGGGAGTCCTATGACTACTAGGTCTCAAATAAACCTTTTGAAAAAGTTTTCACACCCTTAATCAAGTACTTGCAGTGCAAATCTCAATTCAGGGGTTTTTGGAAAAACTAAATTTATAAAATGCTTTTTGGCCAAATTAATTTTGTAAGAAAATACTATATTGCTATATATCACTTGGCATGATCATTGGGCAGAAGTTTTGGATAAGGAGATGAATTCTACAAGAGATCATAGTTGACTTTAATGAGCACATGAAAAAGCAAATGAAGAAACTCAATTCCAAATAAAAGCTAAATGATGCTAAAAAATTTTGCTGGTCCAAATTTTCATGCTTCGAAGTTACAAATAACATGTTACAAAATGCAGGATGTGACAGGGAGGGGCTTATATAGCCGCACCCATGGTCCACCGTGGACCCGTGCGCCGGCGAGGTTGCAGGCGAGGCTAGGAGGGGTTCTGGAGCCTGGGATCACGCCGGGGAGGTTCGTGGACTAGCTCCACGTCCAGCTGAGGGGAAAAGAGGAGCGGGGGAGCGTCAGAGGAGTGCGCGCGTGTGAGGCAGAGGAGTGGCCGCCGCGGGCGGCCAGCGCGCGTGCGACGACGGCCACTGGAGGGCGCAGGAGGAGGGGGGACAGCACAGGGGAGGTCGCGGACGTCGAGGGGCCTCGACTGGCGCGAGGGGGAAGCCCGAGGCTATCAGGGGAGGATGATTGGCCCGAGCGACAGTGCTGGTCTGCACTGTTACACGCTCCAGAGCGCGCGTATGGCTGGCATCGCCGCGCTCTCGCCATCCAGGTCAAAGCCAACGTGTCCAGTAGTGTCTAGCATGTTGTGGGAGGAGTAAAGAAAGGGCCTAAGGCCTTGGATGCCCTGGAGGTGCTGAGAGAGAGGGAGGAGGCTGGTGAAATGGTGAAAGCTTGCTGTACAGCAAGGTAAATCAGGGCTTTCACCCCCCAATCATGGAGCTGAGGTGCTGGGGGAGTTACTGGAGGTGGCTGGTAACTCAATGAGCATGTGGTAAGAAGTTGAGGCCATGGAGAAAAGTAAAAGTGATCAAGTTGGAGGTTTTAGCAATTCTCCAGAAGGTGTTTGATCTGTGTTTGGTCAAGTAAATGAATTCCACTTGACATGGCACTTAACAGGGTTGAAAGACATAAGAAAATAGGGTGCTTCACCAAATTTGGGCTCATTTGGAGAAACTAGCCAATGTAACTTTGGTGAACCCTAGAAATCAACAGAAACAGTTTCATCTTGATTGAGTCAAGCTAATCATCTCCCCTTGATGCACCACTTGGTGTAGCATCATCATTTGGGGTATTTATCATGCCCACAACGTTTGAAGCTCTAGATAAAAAGTTGGTAATGTAAAGTTGTTCAAATTTGCATTTGAACAGAAAGGGTTTTGAGGTGATCTGATCAATTTGCTCTATTCCAATTCTTGTGCCATTTGGTCTAGATGCCTTATTAGGTCATTCTAGCATGTGCACCAAGTTTGAGAGCATTTGGACAAGTTTGGCAATGTAAAGTTGCTCAAACTTCAAATATGGACAGAATGGTTATGAAGGGGTTTGAGGATGTTTTCTTGCTTCCCAAGGCATGGGACTTGGTAAGATCATCAAATATGTCATATGTGACATGATAGAATTTCCCTGGAATTTTTGGAGAAAGTTTCCTTTGTAAATATTTCAAAAGCTTGAAATATCCAGAAAGGGTTTTAGAGGGTTTAGACCATTATTTTGAACATGACCAAGTGTTGAAACTCTTATATATGGACAATATATGTCCTCTGAGTCTCTCTGAATTTTGGCAAATATTTTTGAAATAGTTAAATAATTTTCCCTTATTAAAGACCATTTCTGGCCTTAAGAAAAAGCTTTTAAATAAAATAGGAAAATAACTTTTAAAATTATACCTTTGTGGTTTCTGGGAGTCCTATGACTACTAGGTCTCAAATAAACCTTTTGAAATAATTTTCTCACCCTAAATCAAGTAGTTGCAGTGCAAATCTCAATTCAGGGGTTTTTGGAAAACTAAATTTATAAAATACTTTTTGGCCAAATTAATTTTGTAAGAAAATACTATATTGTTATATAACACTTGGCATGATCATTGGGCAGAAGTTTTGAGTATAGAGATGAAATCTACAAGAGATCATAGTTGACTTTAATGAGCACATGAAAAAGCAAATGAAGAAAACTCAATTCCAAATAAAAGCCAAATGATGCTAAAAAAATTTGCTGGTCCAAATTTTCATGCTTCAAATGGAATACACATCCTTGAAGAGATTGGGCTTGTCTGGAACTTGGAGACATTTCCGGAGTTGTGACACATGGAATACATTGTGCACATCGGATAGCTCAGGTGGTAGTTCCAACTGGTAAGCCACTTCTCCTCGTCGTGCAGTGATCTCAAAGGGTCCAATGAACCTTGGTGCGAGCTTCCCCTTGACATGGAAACACTTGGTTCCCTTCAGAGGAGTTACCCGCAGGTACACATGGTCCCTGACATGGAAACTCATGTTCCGACGGTGAGTGTCAGCATAACTCTTCTGCCTTGACTTGGCTGCCTTTAATCGCTCTCTGACTAGTTGGACTTGCTCTTCTGCCGCGCGGAGATTATCCGGTCGAAAGACTAGTCCTTCTCCAGTCTCCGACCAGTTGAGGGGTGTGCGGCATCTGCGCCCGTACAACACCTCAAATGGTGCCATCTGAAGGCTTGACTGGTAACTGTTGTTATAGGAGAACTCGGCAAATGGGAGACCCTCTTCCCACTTGGCTCCATACGCCAGGACACAGGCTCGGAGCATGTCTTCGAGAATCAGATTGACTCGCTCAGTCTGACCTCCGGTCTGTGGGTGGAAAGCTGTGCTGAAAGACAACTTGGTTCCCAAGGCTTCTTGGAACTTCTTCCAGAACCTTGAGGTGAACTGGGTTCCTCGATCTGACACAATCTCCTTGGGAACACCGTGAAGACTGAAGATTCGGTCGATGTAGAGAGCTGCCAGCCGGTTGCCATCATAAGTGGTCTTGACAAGAATGAAATGGGCCACCTTGGTCAAATGATCGACGATGACCCAGATAGAGTCATGTCCTTTATTCGACCTCGGTAATCCAGTGATGAAGTCCATTCTGACTTTATCCCACTTCCACTCAGGAACCTTGAGTGGTTGAAGCAATCCAGCAGGTCGCTGATATTCAGCCTTGACCCTTTGGCACACATCACACCTTGCAACATAGGTTGCAATCTCTCTTTTCATCCCGTGCCACCAGAATTGTGCCTTTAAGTCTTGGTACATCTTGGTTCCTCCAGGGTGGATGGAATACGGAGTGTTGTGGGCTTCTTGCAGAATCAGCGTCTTCAACTCGGTGTTGTTTGGTACGCAAAGGCGACCTTTGTACCAAACAATCCCGTGCTCGTCTTCGGAGAATCCCGGGGCCTTGCCTAGCTTCATCTTCTTCTTGATACCTTCGATGCTTGCATGCCCATCTTGTGCCTTCTTGACGTCGTCCATCAGGGTCGGTCTGACTTCCAAATGATCCAGAAATCCAGGGGTGATCAATTCCAAACTGAATTGTTCGATCTCCTTAAACAAGGCTGGCTGCCTCTCTTGAATAATGGCATTCAAAGAGCAAGCCTTCCTGCTTAAGGCATCGGCCACCACGTTAGCCTTCCCAGGGTGATACTGAACACTGAGGTCATAATCTTTGATGAGTTCCAACCATCTCCGCTGCCTCATGTTCTATTCCTTTTGGGTGAAAATATACTTCAGACTTTTGTGGTCTGTGTAAATCTCACACCGTTTCCCTAGGAGGTAATGCCGCCATGTCTTCAAGGCATGAACTACTGCCGCTAGCTCGAGATCGTGAGTAGCGTAGTTCTCCTCATGGGGTCGTAGCTGCCTGGAGAGGTATGCTATGACACGGCCTTCTTGCATCAGAACGCTTCCCAATCCGGTTCGAGAGGCATCACAATATATCACGAACTCCTTGTGAATATCAGGTGTTGCCAGAACTGGGGCGGTGGTCAATCTCTTCTTGAGCTCTTGGAAGCTCTCTTCGCATTTTGGCGTCCATTCGAACTTCTTGTCCTTTTTGAGGAGCTGAGTCATTGGTCGTGCAATGCTAGAGAATCCTTCCATGAACTTGCGGTAATAGCCCGCTAATCCGAGGAAGCTTCTGACTTCCTTGACGGTCGTTGGAGATTGCAATTGGGTCACGGCTTCGATTTTTGCAGGATCAACAGATAATCCTTCCTCGGTCAAGACGTGACCTAAGAATCCAACTTTATGCAGCCAGAACTCACACTTGCTGAATTTGGCATACAGTTGGTGCTCACGAAGCTTGTCTAGGACCATCCTCAGGTGCTGCTCATGCTCTTCCTCCGACTTCGAGAACACAAGAATGTCATCAATGAAGACAACAACGAACTTGTCCAAATATTCCATGAAGACTTTATTCATGAGATACATGAAGTAAGCTGGGGCATTGGTTAACCCAAAAGACATGACCGTGCACTCGTATAGGCCATATCTGGTTACGAATGCCGTCTTCGGAATATCTTGGGGTCTGATCTTCAGCTGGTAATACCCAGATCTGAGGTCGATCTTGGAGAATACCTTGGCTCCGCTGAGCTGATCAAACAGATCTTCGATCTTGGGAAGTGGGTACTTGTTCTTGATTGTAACTTCATTGAGGGAACGATAGTCAATGCATAAGCGGATGGTACCGTCCCTCTTGGCCACAAATAGAACAGGAGATCCCCAAGGGGAGGCACTCGGGCGGATAAATCCCTTCCTTAGCTGCTCTTCTAGCTGCTTCTTCAACTCGGCTAATTCTTCCGTCCCCATTCTATAAGGCTTCTTATAGATAGGTCCTGCTTCGGGCACGAGCTCGATGATGAACTCAATGTCACGGTCAGGGGGCATTCCCGGTAGTTCATCCGGAAAGACATCAGGATACTCACATACCACCGGTACTTGATCTAGCTCAACTTCAGACAGACAGTTGACTTTAGCGGCTTGAGCGGAAGAGGAGTTGGTGGCAAACTTGACTTCGACACCTTGGTCATTGGTCACAGTGACTGTCCGATTGGCACAGTCTAACAAGCCTTGGTGCTTGCTGAGCCAATTCATGCCTAGGATCACATCCAGGCCTTGCGATCTCAGGACGATAAGGTCTGCTAGGAAGTCTACACCGTTAATGGTAATACTGACTCCTTTACAGCCTATCTTGGCTCTCATCTCGGCTCCGGGGGTTTGTACCACCATAGGGTTATTCAGGGGTGTAGGGGTCATGCCACTTTTTAATGCAAATCTTTGAGTGACAAATGAATGCGTTGCTCCAGAATCAAACAAGACAGTTGCAGGTGCTGAGTTGACAAGGAACGTACCCAGCACGATGTCCGGGTCTTCCTGAGCAGTGACATGATTCACACGCCCCTTCCCATAGTTTGGTGGATTGCGAGGAGCTGGGTTCCTTGGTGGAATTCCGCGACCTTGTCCCTAGTTCTGCGCATTGGGGCGCGGGGCATCAGGCTTCTTGTTGGGGCACACCCTTGAGATGTGTCCGGGCTAACCACATCCAAAGCAACTGACTTGGTTTGGATTGATCTTGTCGCCACCACTGGTATTGGGGTTGAAAGCTGGCCTGGGGTTGGCATACTGCTGAGGCTGAGGATTGGCACGAGGTGCAGGAGCTCTTGGCTGCTGATAGGTTGGCTTGGCCGGGGCTGACTGCCACGGACGAGGCTTCTGGTTGCTGGAACTTCCCTTACTGACCAACTTGCGCTTGCGAGTGTCTTCCAAAGCACGGCGCTTGTCTTCAAGCATGAGTGCCTTGTTCACCAGGTCAGGAAAAGACGGGCAGTCGCACACGACAAGCGAGTATTGCAGAGTCTGATTAAGGCCTTCCATGAAGCGCTCCCTTTTGGCAGCATCAGTGCTGACATCTTCAGGGGCATACCTTGACAGAACACTGAACTTCTGCATGTACTCCTTGACAGTGCCACTTCCTTGCTTCAGGGCTCGGAACTCACGCTTTTTGATAGCCATGATTCCGGAAGGAATGTGGGCCTTGCGGAATTCTGCCTTGAAGTTAACCCAAGTGATGTCTTGTTCATCATGCATGACCTTGAATCCATCCCACCAAGCTCTGGCAGTTCCCCCAAGGCAGTGGGCTGCATAAGCCACCTTCTCACGGTCTTCGGTGCATCCGACTAGTTCCAGAATCTCCTCAATGGAACGGACCCAGTCGTCAGCATCCAGGGGTTCTGCAGTCTCGATGAAGGTTGGTGGTACATGCTTCTTGAACTCTGCCAACGTGGAACGTCCATTGCCATTCCCCGCCGGCTGGCGGTTGTTGGTGACAGCTTGAGCAATCAGCTGGAGAGCTGCAGTGTTGGCTTGGCGTTCCTCTCGGAAAGCTTGGAGAAGCTGAGCCATGTCCATGCTTGGAGGAGGTGGTGGTGGAGCTTGGACGTTGGTTTGGTCGTGGCCTGCCTCTGGCTGAGAGGATGCTCCGGCTTCGGGCTGCTGGGTAGAGGTACCAGTACGAGTTACAACAGGCATCCTGTTGGAGCGGTAAAAGGTCTCATGACCCGGAAGAGGGAAAGCAAGATAGATGGGTTCCTAGTAAGGGGGTGATGTGACACTAAATCAAATCATGCAAGGGCCGTAAGGCCAAAACACATTCATTAAAATCCAAATGGGTGATGTAGTCGTTTAAACATTCCCGAAGGAAGATTACGACTTACATCCAGACACAACAAAAGCAAATACTAGATGGTTTCATATGAACCATACAAGGACTCGACTGCGCATAGGGGTTACACGACCTATCCTACCGTAGGGGTTACAACTGGCATATCCGAGTAGCGAATAATGCCTAAGCGGCGGAATGCTCGGTCGCGTATTCCGGCTCTTCTGGGTCTTCCTCCTTGTCTTCATTTGTCTGGGATCCCTTGTCGCTTGAGGGAGTGAGGGAGTGGAGGAGTTGGATACGACGGTGCTTCGACGGTGGTGCAGGGAAAAGCTTGCGATATTCCCTTGCCGTCATCCGGCGTCGCCGAGGTGGTTCTTCATCCTTGGAAGATACATCCTCAGAGGGCCTTCCGCCTCGATATGCGATAGCGGATTGTCCAGAAGGTGCTCCTTCCTTCTTGATCCTGTTTGCCTTCTCTTGAGCCCGATGAAGAAGTGCCTTGGTCTTGTGAAGTTCTTCTCGAAGCTTCATTGATTCCGAGGCCAAGTCTTGTGCCAGGCTGTCGGCACATAGACTGAAGTAGGTCTGGAACCGAAGCGAGAGTCCTTCCTTCAGTGGAGGGGCTAGTGCACTGCTTTCTTCGTCACCTTCCTTCCGGTAAGGTAAGAAGCGAGTTGCCATCTTGGCTGCCATCTCCGGAAGAAGCTCGCGGAGACGGGTTAATGCCTTGAGTGCAGCAGCCTCGACAGCGAGTGGTAGAGTTGTCATCTGGGGTCCCTCGAAGATCCAACTTGTGGGAGGATCGTTTGCCTTCACGATAACTTCCACATGGTACTCCACCTCAGTATCGCTCACCCAATGCTCAAGGTAGGCGAGGATGGGTGCTCGGTGGAACTGACACTCCTGGAGGCTATCCTCGAGAAGTAGGGGGAACCCAGTGGTCAGGTGCTCTTCAGGTATAGAGGCCATCTACAAAGGTGGAATAGGAGGGGTTAATAAGCTGATGAAATCTCAGGTTTAGAAAAGAAGAGAGGTTCAGAAGGTTTTTGAAAAGGGGGTCTCAACTAACTAACGCCCATGCTAACTAAGGCTTCCTACAGTCAGGATGGCTCTGATACCAGTTCTGTGGGGACCCCGACTTGGAAGTCGAGATCACCGAATGCACGTGTACAGTGATCCCAGAGATCAATGCTCACTGAACACACAGAAGCTGAAATAACAAGAGTCTTACATCCATACAAATAGTCTTACACGAATTATGGCCGTTATGGCCAAGTCTTACATAGATAGAGCCTCACGGGCTGAATAGAAAATAACTCAAATAGCGGAAGTCTTCGATAAACGGGTAGAACCCATGCCATCTGCCTTAACCCTACAGGCATTCTGACTGGGATACCGTCCTAGTTCGCATGATCGTCTCCAAAGAACTCTTCCTCGTATTCCTGTTCTTCCATGCCTGGCCAATTAAATAACCAGTGGCAAGCCAATGAGTACTTTGAATGTACTCGCAAGCAACCCATGATGTGGTTCAAAGTAACAAATGCAATGGAACAATAATGAACGATCTAGCAAAGGCTAGAATAATCATTCTAATATCAAGTTTATGCATCAATAACCTCGCGTTGATATCAACATGATTAAAATTCGACACATCAAGTCAAGTCACCATCCTTGACTTAAACACACATATAATCACCGAGGAAGTAAAATTCTGGACATAGCTTAAGTAGCACCACCCAACTGTCCATGACCGTGGACACGGCTATTCGAATAGTTTTACACTCTAAAGAGGTTGCGCACTTTACCCACAAGATCCGGGGAACTTCCGTGTCATCCACGACCCGCGGTACCTCAAGTCCCCGGGGTAAGCACCCGGTCATTACCTTTCCTTAGACGACACTAACATAGAGTCCACTCATTGGTACACGACCCTCGGGTACAAACAATAGATCATGGGACTTGCCCTAATTCAATGTCACGCGTACCCGAAGGGACCAACGGTGTGTCCGGTGCCCTGTAAAAACAGTCATGGCCGTCTATCCAAGCACGACCCCGTCCCGGGAAAGACCTCAAGTCTTCCCGTCACTAGTAATGCGGGCACCATGCTAGTATCGACCTAAGTAATCAATAAAGCCCCGTCCCATAAGGGGTAGTGTGGTTGCACATGTTTGGTTGGGACGGTAGTCACACATAAATCTAATCCATCATTCCACCATGCACATGATCTACCGGCACATCACTTCTTTCTCAAGTGATGACCTAACACATCATCACCCTCAGGCATTAGGGGCACCCGATGGGTTCATGCAAAGATTTCAACTACGAGGGTTCATATCACACATGCATCATATAAGCATCATGACCAACTATTTGCATGTCATCTAGCACTTAGCAAGATCAAGATCAAGCATGCATCATGTGGTGGAATCAACTAGGTTACCATCGTAACCCTAATATCATGCATCGGAAACAAACGGGTTCTGAGGAACAAGTGTATCATGGTCAAAGGGCTGCTTGCCTGGATTGGCTTGGTCTTCAAAGTCTTCAAATCCTTCTCCTTCTTCTTCCACAGCAAGTTCGTCAAATACGGGATCTATACGTCGCATAATAATAATCTGTGAGGCACGGCGGTTCCGAAACGGGTGGAAGGAGGGGTAGGGAAGGCCCGTACCACGAGATCGCCGGCGGCCCGACGCGGCGGCGCTCCGGTCGATCCCGAGCACTGGGACGTCCTGGGGAGGAGTGGAGGGTGCTGGGGGTCTCAGTGGAGTGGAGTGAGGTCGCTGGTGGTGCTGGAGAGGTTCGAGAGGGGCTTATATAGCCGCACCCGTGGTCCACCGTGGACCCGTGCGCCGGCGAGGTTGCAGGCGAGGCTAGGAGGGGTTCTGGAGCCTGCGATCACGCCGGGGAGGTTCGTGGACTAGCTCCACGTCCAGCTGAGGGGAAAAGAGGAGCGGGGGAGCGTCAGAGGAGTGCGCGCGTGTGAGGCAGAGGAGTGGCCGCCGCGGGTGGCCAGCGCGCGTGCGACGACGGCCACTGGAGGGCGCAGGAGGAGGGGGGACAGCGCCGGGGAGGTCGCGGACGTCGAGGGGCCTCGACTGGCGCGAGGGGGAGGCCCGAGACTGTCGGTGGAGGTTGATTGGCCCGAGCTACAGTGCTGGTCTGCACTGTTACGCGCTCCAGAGCGCGCGTATGGCTGGCATCGCCGCGCTCTCGCCGTCCTGGTCAAAGCCAACGTGTCCAGTAGTGTCTAGCATGTTGTGGGAGGAGTAAAGAAAGGGCCTAAGGCCTTGGATGCCCTGGAGGTGCTGAGAGAGAGGGAGGAGGCTGGTGAAATGGTGAAAGCTTGCTGTACAGCAAGGTAAATCAAGGCTTTCACCCCCCAACCATGGAGCTGAGGTGCTGGGGGAGTTACTGGAGGTGGCTGGTAACTCAATGAGCATGTGGTAAGAAGTTGAGGCCATGGAGAAAAGTAAAAGTGATCAAGTTGGAGGTTTTAGCAATTCTGCAGAAGGTGTTTGATCTGTGTTTGGTCAAGTAAATGAATTCCACTTGACATGGCACTTAACAGGGTTGAAAGACATAAGAAAATAGGGTGCTTCACTAAATTTGGGCTCATTTGGAGAAACTAGCCAATGTAACTTTGGTGAACCCTAGAAATCAACAGAAACAGTTTCATCTTGATTGAGTCAAGCTAATCATCTCCCCTTGATGCACCACTTGGTGTAGCATCATCATTTGGGGTATTGATCATGCCCACAAAGTTTGAAGCTCCAGATAAAAATTTGGTAATGTAAAGTTGTTCAAATTTGCATTTGAACAGAAAGGGTTTTGAGGTGATCTGATCAAGTTGCTCTATTCCAATTCTTGTGCCATTTGGTCTAGATGCCTTATTAGGTCATTCTAGCATGTGCACCAAGTTTGAGAGCATTTGGACAAGTTTGGCAATGTAAAGTTGCTCAAACTTCAAATATGGACAGAATGGTTATGAAGGGGTTTGAGGATGTTTTCATGCTTCCCAAGGCATCGGACTTGGTAAGATCATCAAATATGTCATATGTGACATGATAGAATTTCCCTGGAATTTTTGGAGAAAGTTTCCTTTGTAAATATTTCAAAAGCTTGAAATATCCAGAAAGGGTTTTAGAGGGTTTAGCCCATTATTTTGAACATGACCAAGTGTTGAAACTCTTATATATGGACAATATATGTCCTCTGAGTCTCTCTGAATTTTGGCAAATATTTTGGAAATAGTTAAATAATTTTCCCTTATTAAAGACCCTTTCTGGCCTTAAGAAAAAGCTTTTAAATAAAATAGGAAAATAACTTTTAAAATTATACCTTTGTGGTTTCTGGGAGTCCTATGACTACTAGGTCTCAAATAAACCTTTTGAAATAATTTTCTCACCCTAAATCAAGTACTTGCAGTGCAAATCTCAATTCATGGGTTTTTGGAAAACTAAATTTATAAAATACTTTTTGGCCAAATTAATTTTGTAAGAAAATACTATGCTGTTATATAACACTTGGCATGATCATTGGGCAGAAGTTTTGAGTATAGAGATGAAATCTACAAGAGATCATAGTTGACTTTAATGAGCACATCAAAAAGCAAATGAAGAAAACTCAATTCCAAATAAAAGCCAAATGATGCTAAAAAAATTTGCTGGTCCAAATTTTCATGCTTCAAAGATACAAATAACATGTTACAAAATGCAGGGTGTGACAACCCCGACTTAGAAGTCGAGATCACCGAATGTACGTGTACAGTGATCCCAGAGATCAATGCTCACTGAACACACATAAGCTGAATAACAAGAGTCTTACATCCATACAAATAGTCTTACACGAATTAAGGCCATTAAGGCCAAGTATTACATAGATAGAGCCTCATGGGCTGAATAGCAAATAACCCAAATAGCGGAAGTCTTCGATAACGGGTAGAACCCATGCCATCTGCCTTAACCCTACAGGCATTCTGACTGGGATAGCGTCCTAGTTCGCATGTTCGTCTCCAATGAACTCTTCATTATATTCCTGTTCCTCCATGCCTGGCCAATTAAATAACCAGTGGCAAGCCAATGAGTACTTTGAATGTACTCGCAAGCAACCCATGATGTGGTTCAAAGTAACAATGCAATTGATCAATAATGAACAATCTAGCAACGGGCTAGAATAAATATTCTACCATCAAGTTTATGCAACAATAAACTCACGTAACCTCGAAGTCAGGTTACCGATATCAACATGAATGTGATTCAACTCATCGAGTCAAGTTACCACCTTGACTCATCACACACATACTATCACCGATGAAGTAAAATTCTGGACATAGTTTAAGTAGCACCACCCAACTATCCATGACCGTGGACACGGCTATTCGAATAGTTTTACACTCAGTAGAGGTTGTACACTTTACCCACAAGATCCGGGGAACTTCCATGTCATCCACGACCCGCGGTACCTCAAGTACCCGGGGTAAGCACCCGGTCATTATCTTTCCTTAGACGACACTAACATAGAGTCCACTCGTTGTTACACGGCCCTCGGTACAAACAATAGATAACGGGACTTGCCCTAATTTCAATGTCACGCGTACCCGAAGGGACCAACGGTGTGTCCGGTGCCCTGTAAAAACAGTCATGGCCGTCTATCCAAGCACGACCCCGTCCCGGGAAAGACCTCAAGTCTTCCCGTCACTAGTAATGCGGGCACCATGCTAGTATCGACCTAAGTAATCAATAAAGCCCCGTCCCATAAGGGGTAGTGTGGTTGCACATGTTTGGTTGGGACGGTAGTCACACATAAATCTAATCCATTATTTCACCATGCACATGATTAACCGGCACATCACTTCTTCCTCAAGTGATGACCTAACACATCTTCCCGTCACTAGTAATGGGTTCATGCAAAGATTTCAACTACGAAGGTTAAAATCACACATGCAACATTTAAGCTTCATGACCAACTATTTGCATGTCATCTAGCACTTAGCAAGATCAAGATCAAGCATGCATCATGTGGTGGTTTCAACTAGGTCACCACCGTGAATCTATCATCATGCATCGGAAACAACGGGTTCCGCAAAACAAGTGTATCATGGTCAAAGGGCTGCTTGCCTGGATTGGCTTGGTATTCAAAGTCTTCAAATCCTTCTCCTTCTCCTTCCTCAGCAACTTCGTCAAATACGGGATCTATACGTCGCATAATAACCACGGAAAAATAAGGCCACAAATAAAACAGAAAAATCAAAGTGCTCAGAAAAATGTCAACCTATTTTTGTAAAATACTAGAGGGATTTCTAAGATGGGGAAAAATCTTAGTTGGAGTTTTGGAGTAATAGAATGGAATCTATTGATTTTAGAACAGGAGTTTTACTGCTCAAATTTGAATTTCAATTTGAACAGAACAGAGAAGTTTCATAGATGTGAGTGAAAGTGGTACCATTTAATAGGTTGGAATATTACAAGATTTTAGGAGTTGGAATTATTTCATTTGGACCATTATTCTTTTCTGTAAAAATGTTTAAAATAATTACAGAAAAGAAAAAGGAAAAGTGCCCTGTGCAACTGGGCCAGAGAAGGCCACAGTGCACGGCCCAGGGCGGACCAGCCCAGCCGCACGGGTGCCTGCGCGCGCACGTCAGGTTTTTGAACCTGACGGGCGGGGCCCGCCGGTCAGTGACTGAGAGGAGGGGGAGAGAGGTGTGGGGATGACAGGCGAGGCCCGCCTATCATCTCCAACCTTGCGGCCACGGCAACGGCGAGCTCACCGGCGAGGTTTCCGGCCACGGCGACAACAACGGAGGGCAGGGATGGGTCCAGCGTCGAGTGGCGGATGTAGGGGTGGTGGTGCGGCACGCCGGGGAGGTCGGGTTCGCCGGCGGCGAGGTGGGACGGCGGAAGCTCGTCGGGAGGTCGTTGCCTCGGTCGTTTCCGACTGCAACAGGAGGGGGGAACAGAGGGGAAACGATCAGTGAGGTGAGGGGGTTCCGAATCGGGCAAAAGGAAGGGCAGGGGAGGCCCGTACTGCGAGATCACGGGCGGCCCGACGCGGCGGAGCTCCGGTCGATCCCGAGCACTGGGACTTCCTGGGGAGGAATGGGTGGTGCTGGAGGGCTCAGTGAGATGTGGTGGAGTTGCTGATGCTGTTGGAGAGGCACGGGGGGGTCCTATTTATAGGGGGTCGACGGAGGCCCTTGGTCCAGTGCGCCGGAAAGCTCCGGCTCGAAGCTACAGCGCACAGGGGGCGAGGGGAATGAGTCCACGGAGTTGCTGGACGAGCTCCACGTCCAGTAGAGGTGAGAGGAGGAGCGAGGGAGCTTCTAGACTGCGCGCGCGTGCGAGGCAGAAGAGTGGCCGTTGCGGGCGGCCGGTGCGCGTGCGACGATGTTCACTGGAGGGCGCAGGAGGAGGGGGGACAGCGCCGGGGTGGTTGCGGACGCCGAGGGGCATCGACTGGCGCGAGGGAGAGGCCCGAGGCTGTCGGGGGTGGCTGATTGGCTGGAGCTACAGTGCGTGGCCGCACTGTTGCGTGCTCCAGAGCGCGCGTATGGCTGGCACCTTCGTGCCCTCGCCGCTCTGGTCAAAACCAATGTGCCCAAGAGTGCCTAGAAGGTCAGGGGAGGAGTAAAGAATTGGGCTGAGGCCTTGGATGCCCTAGAGATGCTGAGAGAGAGGGAGGATGCTGGTAACTTGGTGAAAATTTGTTGTCCAGCAAGGTAAACTTGGGTTCTTACCCCTCAATCATGGAGCTGGGGTGCTGGGGAAGTTACTGGGGGTAGCCAGTAACTGAATGATCATGTGGTAACAAGTTGAGGCCATGGAGAAGAGTAAAAGTGATCAAGATGGAGGTTTTAGTAAAAAGCCAGAAGGTGTTTGATCAGTGTTTGGTCAAGCAAATGACCTCCAATTGACATGGCACTTAACAGGATTGAAAGACATGAGAAAATAGGGTGCTTCACCAAATTTGGGCTCATTTGAAGAAACTAGCCAATGTAACTTTGGTGAACCCTAGAAATCAACAGAAACAGCTTCATCTTGTTTGAGTCAAGCTAATCATCTCCCCTTGATGCACCACTTGGTGTAGCATCATCATTTGGGGTATTGATCATGCCCACAAAGTTTGAAGCTCCAGATAAAAAGTTGGTAATGTAAAGTTGTTCAAATTTGCATTTGAACAGAAAGGGTTTTAGGGTGATCTGATCAAGTTGATCTATTCCAAATCTTGTGCCATTTGGTCTAGATGCCTTATTAGGCCATTCTATAATATGCACCAAGTTTGAGAGCATTTGGACAAGTTTGGCAATGTAAAGTTGCTCAAACTTCAAATATGGACAGAATGGTTATGAAGGGGTTTGAGGATGTTTTCTTACTTCCCAAGGCATGGGACTTGGCAAGATCATCAAATATGTCATATATGACATGATAGAATTTCCTTGGAATTTTTGGAGAAAGTTTCCTTTGTAAATATTTCAAAAGCTTGAAATATCCAGAAAGGGTTTTAGAAGATTTAGCCCATTATTTTGAACATGACCAAGTGTTGAAACTCTTATATATGGACAATATATGTCCTCTGAGTCTCCCTGAATTTTGGCAAATATTTTTGAAACAGTTAAATAATTTTCCCCTATTAAAGACCATTTCTGGCCTTAAGAAAAAGCTTTTAAATAAAATAGGAAAATAACTTTTAAAATTATACCTTTGTGGTTTCTGGGAGTCCTATGACTACTAGGTCTCAAATGTTCCTTTTGAAATCATTTTCTCACCCTAAATCAGGTACTTGCAGTGCAAATCTCAATTCAGGGGTTTTTGGAAAACTAAATTTATAAAAATACTTTTTGGCCAAATTAATTTTGTAGGAAAATACTATACTGTTATATAACACTTGGCATGATCATTGGGCAGAATTTTTGCGTATGGAGATGAATTTTATAAGAGGTCACAGTTGACTTTAATGAGCACAAGGATAAGCACATGAAGAAAACTCAATTCCAAATAAAAGCCAAATGATGCCAAAAAAATTTGCTGGTCCAAATTTTCATGCTCCAAAGGTACAAATAACATGTTACAAAATGCAGGGTGTGACAGACCTAGCCCCCTTACAAGAATCTCGTCCCCGAGATTCCTAAACTAGGTCTGAAAAGAGGTCGGGAAACTCGGATCTAAGATAGTCTTCTCGTTCCCAGGTTGCTTCTGCTTTGGTGTGGTTGCTCCACTGGACCTTGAAATACTTGATGGTACGGCTTCGCGTTCGTCGTTCTGCTTCGTCCAGAATGCGAATGGGCTTCTCGCGGTAGGTCAAATCAGGCTGCAGATCAATGGCTTGGTGATCCACATCCTTGTAGAGATTGGGCTTGTCTGGAACTTGTAGACATTTCCGGAGTTGTGACACATGGAATACATTGTGCACATCGGATAGCTCAAGCGGTAGTTCCAATTGGTGAGCCACTTCTCCTCGTCATGCAGTGATCTCAAAGGGTCCGATGAACCTTGGTGCAAGCTTCCCCTTGACGTGGAAACGCTTGGTTCCCTTCAGAGGAGTTACCCGCAGGTACACATGGTCCCCGACATGGAAACTCATGTCCCGACAGTGAGTGTCAGCATAACTCTTCTGCCTTGACTTGGCTGCCTTCAAACGCTCTCTGACTAGTTGGACTTGCTCTTCTGCTGCGCGGAGATTATCCGGTCCAAAGACTAGTCCTTCTCCAGTCTCTGACCAGTTGAGGGGTGTGCGGCATCTGCGTCCGCACAACACCTCAAATGGTGCCATCTGAAGGCTCGACTGGTAACTGTTGTTATAGGAGAACTCGGCAAAAGGGAAACAATCTTCCCACTTGGCTCCATATGCCAGGACACAGGCTCGGAGCATGTCTTCGAGAATCTGATTGACTCGTTCTGTCTGACCTCCGGTCTGTGGGTGAAAAGCCGTGCTGAAAGACAACTTGGTTCCCAAGGCTTCTTGGAACTTCTTCCAGAACCTGGAGGTGAACTGGGTTCCTCGATCTGACACAATCTCCTTGGGAACACCGTGAAGACTTACGATTCGGTCGATGTAGAGAGCTGCCAGCCGGTTGCCATCATAAGTGGTCTTGACAGGAATGAAATGGGCTACCTTGGTCAAATGATCGACTATGACCCATATAGAGTCATGTCCTCTATTCGACCTTGGTAATCCAGTGATGAAGTCCATTCCGACTTTATCCCACTTCCACTCAGGAACTTTGAGAGGTTGAAGCAATCCAGCAGGTCGCTGATATTCAGCCTTGACCCTTTGGCACACATCACACTTTGCAACATAGGTTGCTATCTCTCTTTTCATCCCGTGCCACCAGAATCGTGCCTTCAAGTCTCGGTACATCTTGGTTCCTCCGGGGTGGATGGAATACGGAGTGTCGTGGGCTTCTTGCAGAATCAGCGTCTTCAGCTCGGTGTTGTTTGGTACGCAGATGCGACCTTTGTACCAAACAATCCCGTGCTCGTCTTCAGAGAATCCTGGGGCCTTGCCCAGCTTCATCTTCCTCTTGATGGCTTCAATGCTTGCGTGTCCATCTTGTGCCTTCTTGACGTCATCCATCAGGGTCGGTCTGACTTCCAAATGATCCAGAAATCCCGGGGTGACCAATTCCAAACTGAATTGTTCGAACTCCTTAAACAAGGCTAGCTACCTTACTTGAATAACGGCATTCAAAGAGAAAGCCTTCCTGCTTAAGGCATCAGCCACCACGTTAGCCTTCCCGGGGTGATATTGAACACTAAGGTCATAGTCTTTGATGAGTTCCAACCATCTCCGCTGCCTCATGTTCAATTCCTTTTGGGTGAAAATGTACTTCAGACTTTTGTGGTCTGTGTAGATCTCACACCGTTTCCCTAGGAGGTAATGCCGCCATGTCTTCAAGGCATGAACTACTGCCGCTAGCTCAAGATCGTGAGTAGCGTAGTTCTCCTCATGGGGTCGTAGCTGCCTGGAGAGGTATGCTATGACGCGGCCTTCTTGCATCAGAACGCTTCCCAATCCGGTTCGAGAGGCATCACAATACATCACGAACTCCTTGTGAATATCAGGTGTTGCTAGAACTGGGGCGGTGGTCAACCTCTTCTTGAGCTCTTGGAAGCGTTCTTTGCATTTTGGCGTCCACTCGAACTTCTTGTCCTTCTTGAGGAGCTGAGTCATTGGCCGTGCAATGCTAGAGAATCCTTCCACGAACTTGCGGTAATAGCCCGCTAGTCCGAGGAAGCTTCTGACTTCCTTGACGGTCGTTGGAGATTGCCATTGGGTCACAGCTTCGATCTTTGCAGGATCAATAGATAATCCTTCCTCGGTCAAGACATGACCTAAGAATCCAACTTTATGCAGCCAGAACTCACACTTGCTGAATTTGGCATACAGTTGGTGCTCACGAAGCTTGTCTAGGACCATCCTCAGATGTTGCTCGTGCTCTTCCTCCGACTTCGAGAACACAAGGATGTCATCAATGAAGACGACAACGAACTTGTCGAAATATTCCATGAAGACTTTATTCATGAGATACATGAAGTATGCTGGGGCATTGGTTAACCCAAAGGACATGACCGTGCACTCGTACAGGCCATATCTGGTTACGAATGCCGTCTTCGGAATATCTTGGGGTCTGATCTTCAGCTGGTAGTACCCAGATCTGAGGTCGATCTTGGAGAATACCTTGGCTCTGCTGAGCTGATCAAACAGATCTTCGATCTTGGGAAGTGGATACTTGTTCTTGATTGTAACTTCATTGAGGGAACGATAGTCAATGCATAAGCGGATGGTACCGTCCCTCTTTGCCACAAACAGAACAGGAGATCCCCAAGGGGAGGCACTTGGGCGGATAAATCCCTTCCTTAGCTGCTCTTCCAGCTGCTTCTTCAACTCGGCTAATTCTTCCATCCCCATTCTATAAGGCTTCTTATAGATGGGTCCTGCTACGGGCACGAGCTCGATGATGAACTCAATGTCACGGTCAGGGGGAATTCCAGGTAGTTCATCCGGAAAGACATCAGGGTACTCACAAACCACCGGTACTTGATCTAGCCCAACTTCACACAGACAGTTGACTGTAGCGGCTTGAGTGGAAGAGGAGTTGGAAGCAAACTTGACTTCGACTCCTTGGTCATTGGTCACAGTGACTGTCCGGTTGGCACAGTCTAACAAGCCTTGGTGCTTGCTGAGCCAATTCATGCCTAGGATCACATCCAAGCCTTGCGATCTCAGGACGATAAGGTCTGCTAGGAAGTCTATACCGTTAAAGGTAATACCGACTCCTTTACAGCCTATCTTGGCTCTCATCTCGGCTCCGGGGGTTTGTACCACCATAGGGTTATTCAGGGGTGTAGGGGTCATGCAACTTTTTAATGCAAATCTTTGAGTGACAAATGAATGCGTTGCTCCAGAATCAAACAAGACAGTTGCAGGTGCTGAGTTGACAAGGAACGTACCCAGCACGACGTCCGGGTCTTCCTGGGCTTCTTCAGAAGTGACGTGATTCACACGCCCCTTCCCATGGTTCGGTGGATTGCGGGGAGCTGGGTTCCTTGGTGGCATCCCGCGGCCTTGTCCCTGGTTCTGCGCATTGGGGCGCGGGGCATCAGGCTTCTTGTTGGGGCACACCCTTGAGATGTGTCCGGGCTGACCACATCCAAAGCAAGTGACTTGGTTTGGATTGATCTTCTTGGCACCACTGGTATTGGGGTTGAAAGCTGGCCTGGGGTTGGCATACTGCTGAGGCTGAGGGTTGGCACGAGGTGCAGGAGCTCTTGGTTGCTGATAGGTTGGCTTGGCCGGGGCTGACTGCCACGGACGAGGCTTCTGGTTGCTGGAACTTCCCTTACTGACCAACTTGCGCTTGCGAGTGTCTTCCAAAGCACGCCGCTTGTCTTCAAGCATAAGTGCTTTGTTCACCAGGTCAGGGAAAGACGGGCAGTCGCACACGACAAGCGAGTATTGCAGAGTCTGATTGAGGCCTTCCATGAAGCGCTCCCTTTTTGCAGCATCAGTGCATACATCTTCAGGGGCTTACCTTGACAGAATACTGAACTTCTGCATGTACTCCTTGACAGTGCCACTTCCTTGCTTCAGGGCTCGGAACTCACGCTTTTTGATAGCCATGATTCCGGAAGGAATGTGGGCCTTGCGGAATTCTGCCTTGAAGTGAACCCAAGTGATGTCTTGTTCAGCATGCATGACCTTGAATCCATCCCACCAAGCTCTAGCAGTCCCCCCGAGGCAGTGGGCTGCATAAGCCACCTTCCCGCGGTCTTCGGTGCATCCGACTAGTTCCAGTATCTCCTCAATGGAACGGACCCAGTCGTCTGCATCCAGGGGTTCAGCAGTCTCGATGAAAGTCGGCGGTGCATGCTTCTTGAACTCTGCCAACGTGGAACGTCCATTGCCATTCCCCGCCGGCTGGCGGTTGTTGGTGACAGCTTGAGCAATCAGCTGGAGAGCTGCAATGTTGGCTTGGCGTTCCTCTCGGAAAGCTTGGAGAAGCTGAGCCATGTCCGTGCTTGGAGGAGGTGGTGGTGGAGCTTGGTCGTTGGTTTGGTCGTGGCCTGCCTCTGGCTGAGCGGATGCTCCGGCTTCAGGCTGCTGGGTAGAGGTACCAGTACGAGTTACAACAGGCATCCTGTTGGAGTGGTAAAAGGTCTCATGACTCGGAAGAGGGAAAGCAAGATAGATGGGTGCCTAGTAAGGGGGTGGGTGTGACACTAAATCAAATCATGCAAGGGCCGAAAGGCCAAAACACATTCATTAAAATCCAAATGGGTGGTGTGTAGTCGTTTACACATTCCCGAAGGAAGATTACGACACACATCCAGACACAACAAAAGCAAACACTAGATGGTTTCATATGAACCATACAAGGACTCGACTGCGCACAGGGGTTACACGACCTATCCTACCGTAGAGGTTACGACTGGCATATCCGTGTAGCGAATAATGCCTAAGCGGCGGAATGCTCGGTCGCGTATACCGGCTCTTCTGGGTCTTCCTCCTTGTCTTCATCTGTCTGGGCCCCCTTGTCACTTGAGGGTGTGGGGGAGTGGAGGAGTTGGATACGACGGTGCTTCGTCGGCGGTGCAGGGAAAAGCTTGCGATATTCCCTTGCCGTCATCCGGCGTCGCCGAGGCGGTTCTTCATTCTTGGAAGACACATCCTCGGAGGGCCTTCCGCCTCGATATGCGATAGCGGACTGTCCAGAAGGTGCTCCTTCCTTCTTGATCCTATTTGCCTTCTCTTGAGCTCGACGAAGAAGTGCCTTGGTCTTGTGAAGTTCTTCTCAAAGCTTCATTGATTCCGAGGCCAAGTCTTGTGCCAAGCTGTCGGCACATAGACTGAAGTAGGTCTGGAATCGAAGCGAGAATCCTTCCTTCAGTGGAGGGGCTAGAGCGCTGCTTTCTTCTTCACCTTCCTTCCGGTAAGGTAAGAAGCGAGTTGTCATCTTGGCTGCCATCTCCGGAAGAAGCTCACGGAGACGGGTTACTGCCTTGAGTGCAGCAGCCTCGACAGCGAGAGGTAGTGTTGCCATCTAGGGTCCCTCGAAGAACCAACTTGTGGGAGGATCGTTTGCCTTCACGATCACTTCCACATGGTACTCCACCTCAGTATCGCTCACCCAATGCTCAAGGTAGGTGAGGATGGGTGCTCGGTGGAACTGACACTCCTGGAGGCTATCCTCGAGAAGTAAGGGAAACCCAGTGGTCAGGTGCTCTTCGGGTACAGCGGCCATCTACAAAGGTGGAATAGGAGGGGTTAATAAGCTGATGAAATCTCAGGTTTAGAAAAGAAGAGAGGTTCAGAAGGTTTTTGAAAAAAGGGTGTCAACTAACTAACGCCCATGCTAACTAAGGCTTCCTACAGTCAGGATGGCTTTGATACCAGCTCTGTGGGGACCCCGACTTAGAAGTCGAGATCACCGAATGTACGTGTACAGTGATCCCAGAGATCAATGCTCACTGAACACACAGAAGCTGAATAAAAGAGTCTTACATCCATACAAATAGTCTTACACGAATTAAGGCCATTAAGGCCAAGTCTTACATAGATAGAGCCTCACGGGCTGAATAGCAAATAACCCAAATAGCGGAAGTCTTCGATAACGGGTAGAACCCATGCCATCTGCCTTAACTCTACAGGCATTCTGACTGGGATAGCGTCCTAGTTCGCATGTTCGTCTCCAAAGAACTCTTCATCATATTCCTGTTCCTCCATGCCTGGCCAATTAAATAACCAGCGGCAAGCCAATGAGTACTTTGAATGTACTCGCAAGCAACCCATGATGTGGTTCAAAGTAACAATGCAATTGATCAATAATGAACAATCTAGCAACGGGCTAGAATAAATATTCTACCATCAAGTTTATGCATCAATAAACTCGCGTAACCTCGAAGACAGGTTACCGATATCAACATGAATGTGATTCAACTCATCGAGTCAAGTTACCACCTTGACTCATCACACACATACTATCACCGACGAAGTAAAATTCTGGACATAGTTTAAGTAGCACCACCCAACTGTCCATGACCGTGGACACGTCTATTCGAATAGTTTTACACTCTGCAGAGGTTGTACACTTTACCCACAAGATCCGGGGAACTTCCGTGTCATCCACGACCTGCGGTACCTCAAGTATCCGGAGTAAGCACCCGGTCATTATCTTTCCTTAGACGACACTAACATAGAGTCCACTCGTTGGTACACGGCCCTCGGTACAAACAATAGATCACGGGACTTCCCCTAATTTCAATGTCACGCGTACCCGAAGGGACCAACGGTGTGTCCGGTGCCCTGTAAAAACAGTCATGGCCGTCTATCCAAGCACGACCCCGTCCCGGGAAAGACCTCAAGTCTTCCCGTCACTAGTAATGCGGGCACCTTGCTAGTATCGACCTAAGTAATCAATAAAGCCCCGTCCCATAAGGGGTAGTGTGGTTGCACATGTTTGGTTGGGACGGTAGTCACACATAAATCTAATCCATTATTTCACCATGCACATGATTAACCGGCACATCACTTCTTCCTCAAGTGATGACCTAACACATCATCACCCTCGGGCATTAGGGGCACCCGATGGGTTCATGCAAAGATTTCAACTACGAAAGTTAAAATCATACATGCAACATTTAAGCTTCATGACCAACTATTTGCATGTCATCTAGCACTTAGCAAGATCAAGATCAAGCATGCATCATGTGGTGGTTTCAACTAGGTCACCACCGTGAATCTATCATCATGCATCGAAAACAACGGGTTCCGCAAAACAAGTGTATCATGGTCAAAGGGCTGCTTGCCTGGATTGGCTTGGTCTTCAAAGTCTTCAAATCCTTCTCCTTCTCCTTCCTCAGCAACTTCGTCAAATACGGGATCTATACGTCGCATAATAACCACGGAAAAATAAGGCCACAAATAAAACAGAAAAATCAAAGTGCTCAGAAAAATGTCAACCTATTTTTGTAAAATACTAGAGGGATTTCTAAGATGGAAAAAAATCTTAGTTGGAGTTTTGGAGTAACAGAATGGAATCTATTGATTTTAGAACAGGAGTTTTACTGCTCAAATTTGAATTTAAATTTGAACAGAACAGAGAAGTTTCATAGATGTGAGTGAAAGTGGTACCATTTAATAGGTTGGAATATTACAAGATTTTAGGAGTTGGAATTATTTCATTTGGACCATTATTCTTTTCTGTAAAAATGTTTAAAACAATTACAGAAAAGAAAAAGGAAAAGTGCCCTGTGCAACTGGGCCAGAGAAGGCCACAGTGCACGGCCCAGGGCGGACCAGCCCAGCCGCACGGGTGCCTGCGCGCGCACGTCAGGTTTTTGAACCTGACGGGCGGGGCCCGCCGGTCAGTGACTGAGAGGAGGGGGAGAGAGGTGTGGGGATGACAGGCGAGGCCCGCCTGTCATCTCCAACCTTGCGGCCACCGCGACGGCGAGCTCACCGGCGAGGTTTCCGGCCACGGCGACATCAACGGAGGGCAGGGATGGGTCCAGCGTCGAGTGGCGGATGTAGGGATGGTGGTGCGGCACGCCGGGGAGGTCGGGTTCGCCGGCGGCGAGGTGGGACGGCGGAAGCTCGTCGGGAGGTCGTTGCCTCGGTCGTTTCCGACTGCAACAGGAGGGGGGAACAGAGGGGAAACGATCAGTGAGGTGAGGGGGTTCCGAATCGGGAAAAAGGAAGGGCAGGGGTGGCCCGTACTGCGAGATCACCGGCGGCCCGACGCGGCGGAGCTCCGGTCGATCCCGAGCACTGGGACTTCCTGGGGAGGAATGGGTGGTGCTGGAGGGCTCAGTGAGGTGTGGTGGAGCTGCTGATGCTGTTGGAGAGGCCCGGGGGGGTCCTATTTATAGGGGGTCGACGGAGGCCCGTGGTCCAGTGCGCCGGCAAGCTCCGGCTCGAAGCTACAGCGCACAGGGGGCTAGGGGAATGAGTCCACGGAGTTGCTGGACGAGCTCCATGTCCAGTAGAGGTGAGAGGAGGAGCGGGGGAGCTTCTAGACTGCGCGCGCGTGCGAGGCAGAAGAGTGGCCGTTGCGGGCGGCCGGTGCACGTGCGACGATGATCACTGGAGGGCGCAGGAGGAGGGGGGACAGCGCCGGGGTGGTTGCGGACGCCGAGGGGCATCGACTGGCGCGAGGGAGAGGCCCGAGGCTGTCGGGGGTTGCTGATTGGCTGGAGCTACAGTGCGTGGCCGTACTATTGCGTGCTCCAGAGCGCGCGTATGGCTGGCACCTTCGTGCCCTCGCCGCTCTGGTCAAAACCAACGTGCCCAAGAGTGCCTAGAAGGTCAGGGGAGGAGTAAAGAATTGGGCTGAGGCCTTGGATGCCCTGGAGATGCTGAGAGAGAGGGAGGATGCTGGTAACTTGGTGAAAATTTGTTGTCCAGCAAGGTAAACTTGGGTTCTTACCCCTCAATCATGGAGCTGGGGTGCTGGGGAAGTTACTGGGGGTAGCCAGTAACTGAATGATCATGTGGTAACAAGTTGAGGCCATGGAGAAGAGTAAAAGTGATCAAGATGGAGGTTTTAGTAAAAAGCCAGAAGGTGTTTGATCAGTGTTTGGTCAAGCAAATGACCTCCACTTGACATGGCACTTAACAGGATTGAAAGACATGAGAAAATAGGGTGCTTCACCAAATTTGGGCTCATTTGAAGAAACTAGCCAATGTAACTTTGGTGAACCCTAGAAATCAACAGAAACAACTTCATCTTGTTTGAGTCAAGCTAATCATCTCCCCTTGATGCACCACTTTGTGTAGCATCATCATTTGGGGTATTGATCATGCCCACAAAGTTTGAAGCTCCAGATAAAAAGTTGGTAATGTAAAGTTGTTCAAATTTGCATTTGAACAGAAAGGGTTTTAGGGTGATCTGATCAAGTTGATCTATTCCAAATCTTGTGCCATTGGGTCTAGATGCCTTATTAGGCCATTCTAGCATGTGCACCAAGCTTGAGAGCATTTGGACAAGTTTGGCAATGTAAAGTTGCTCAAACTTCAAATATGGACAGAATGGTTATGAAGGGGTTTGAGGATGTTTTCTTACTTCCCAAGGCATGGGACTTGGCAAGATCATCAAATATGTCATATATGACATGATAGAATTTCCTTGGAATTTTTGGAGAAAGTTTCCTTTGTAAATATTTCAAAAGCTTTTAGAAGATCTAGCCCATTATTTTGAACATGACCAAGTGTTGAAACTCTTATATATGGACAATATATGTCCTCTGAGTCTCCCTGAATTTTGGCAAATATTTTTGAAACAGTTAAATAATTTTCCCCTATTAAAGACCATTTCTGGCCTTAAGAAAAAGCTTTTAAATAAAATAGGAAAATAACTTTTAAAATTATACCTTTGTGGTTTCTGGGAGTCCTATGACTACTAGGTCTCAAATGTTCCTTTTGAAATAATTTTCTCACCCTAAATCAAGTACTTGCAGTGCAAATCTCAATTCAGGGGTTTTTGGAAAACTAAATTTATAAAAATACTTTTTGGCCAAATTAATTTTGTAGGAAAATACTATACTGTTATATAACACTTGGCATGATCATTGGGCAGAATTTTTGCGTATGGAGATGAATTTTATAAGAGGTCACAGTTGACTTTAATGAGCACAAGGATAAGCACATGAAGAAAACTCAATTCCAAATAAAAGCCAAATGATGCCAAAAAAATTTGTTGGGCCAAATTTTTATGCTCCAAAGGTACAAATAACATGTTACAAAATGCAGGGTGTGACACCCGAGCGACCGGACGTCCGGTAACCCTCGGACGTCCGACCCGACGGCGTCACCCCGTGTAATATATACTCGTTGACTTCCATCCTTTGGGAGGGAGATTTTGGATAGCTCATCATAGACCTTAGTGGTTCCTCTCCTACGAGACCAATCGCATTGTGGTTCTTCACATCATAGACCTTAGCGTTTTTCTTGCATGAGCACGCCACAATGAATCGCATTGGTAGCTTTCCCATCGAGACTAGCCATTTGAGTATTGCCGGGCCACGACACTTGTGCACATTAGTGATAGTCATAGATATTGCATACTACATCATCATATCTTCGTGTGCCACAAGAGTGATCCGCATACACAATAGCTACCTTGATCCGAGAAGCATGCATAAGTATCCAAAGAAAGAGCTCACAAGCTTTTAAGAAAAAGAGCCAGCCAAAGCTTATAAGCAAAAGGAGGATAGCATCATACGCCTTGCATCAAAATAGATCATATGAGATAGCAATATACCATCTTGTGCTCAAGCATCGGCACATCATACACTCATAGCATACCTGTGATAGGAAGTCGTTACGTTTGCCTATTATAGGTTGTGCACGAGTGCGTATCCGCCTATTAAACAATCGGTTAGCGTCTCTCTAGTGTTGTGCAACACGAGCATTTTCCGTGGATTCCACATTTTCGCTCACCCTTGGTTGCACAACCACATTTATCTATCTGTGCGTGTGTTCCGTGTGCTACTTCTTGCTTGTGATGTACTTGTTGCATGAGCAAATTGTGAACCATTTTCAACATCTTTGAGTCACGACAATTGCATTGAATTTGTGCCACCATCCTAACCAAGCTCCTCTCAAAGCTTTACTTGTGTAGGTGTGAGAATCGACACGAAGTGGTACCAATAGTGCTATTTCCGGGGTACATTATTTAGTGATCATTGATCCATTTTCAACTTCGGTTAAGGTACATTTGGTATTGTCTTCTCCTTTCTCCCACTCACATACTTGCTTGTGATGATGGATAGGCCAAGTACATCTTCGAACCCGGTCTTCAACGATCCTCAAGAATCGAACAACTACATCACTAAACTACATATCTTCGGTGTCCAACGAGCTCTCCATCAAGAAAGTGAAGCAATACGAGAGTACATTGAACAAGTCACCGCCGACGCACGGAAATTTGAAGCAAGAACAAGAGAGAAATTCGACATCATCAACACCAACATGTCTACCCAATTCGATGAGCTACGGACTTTGATAGTCAACCGACGTTCTTCTTCCACATCTTCTCAAAGACGAAGCCGCTCAAGACGACATACCGACTCCATGGATGGCTCAAGTACCCCAACATCAAACACTCTTCGTCAAGCTGCACGTCAAGCCGACGGACGTCCGACCCGACGGCGTCACCTCGTGTAATATATACTCATTGACTTCCATCCTTTGGAGGCAGCTTTTGGATAGCTCATCATAGACCTTAGTGGTTCCTCTCCTACGAGACCGCGGCCTCTTCGGACAATATGCACCTCGGATTCAAGACCTCCTTCGTGGAGTAGATCCCAAGGGATAATCCAAGAGCTCCTCCGGGAGAAGACTACCTTTGTACGATCGTTGTTGACTATGGATCGTGTGTCTTGATATGTAACGTGGATCTAGCACCTGTGTGACCGTATTTGTGTTGATTTGAGCGTTTCCTCTCGTGTTTCCCTCCGTGTTTTCCTTGTGTTCTCCGTGTTCATCGTGGGATCCCCTCCTTTTTGTGAAAGATCTACCGATTAGGGTTCCACCCTACATCAAGAGTGGTCATGTCAATGCCGACGAAGGTGTTGTGACAACTGATCTCGGGAGGAGAGGGTCTAGAGAGGGAGAGGGAGGGGGCACTAGGGTTAGGGGGAGCGATGGAGAGGGCGTCGGGGCTACCTTATAGCTCCGGGGGAGATGACAGATGGCCGTCACAACGATGGCCGTGGCCGTGGCGGTTATCGGGGGTGTCCACCTCTTCTGGTGAACAGGAGGGAGAAGGTAGTGAGGGGGGATGGGCCGGCCTAGTGGCCAGTTGGGCAAAGGCCCAAAGGGAGTGGGGGTTTGTTCCTTTCTATCCCTTTTGACTTTTGCTTAATTTTCGTTTACTGTTTAGTTTTTAGTTCTTGTTATGCATTTAGTTGACCCACCAAACAACTTTCATAAAAAGTCAAACATGCCATATAAATACTAGACAATGTTCTTAGATGGCACAAAAAGTTTGGGCTCAAATAAACTTGCTCAATATTTTATAAATTAGAAAAGGATTTAATTAATTGTTAAAGCCACTGTTTTAATTATTTTAGGGCATTAAACCAATTTATAAAATGTTGGTTCACCATGACAAATATCCAAGCATTATTCGCAACACCTAGAACATTTTAGCTTTGACGTTTGAAAACTTTTATAGATTGACTTGAATTTAAATTTGAATTTGAACGGGGTTTGAATCAACTTGAGTTTACCAACAGTAATCGTGGTGATGTGGCAACATTAGTGGAGGGTTACTGTAGCTTAAATACTCGGGGCTCACAATTCTCCGCCACTACAAGAAATCTCGTCCTGTGATTTAAGGGGTGGAGTAAGGGGGGAAGAATCGAGAAGGATGGGGCTCAACACGAGATAGGTACCTTGGGGCTATCTCAGTGAATGTGGCACAGAGGCATCTCTCGAGTTGAAATTCGAGAAAGTCATCGAGAGCAAGGTAAGAAGGTGCAATAAGTTTCAGACGGATAGTCAATCGTTCGATGTCTGAAACCAAGTGTGAAACTATCCAAAGCAACGAGAATAAGTATTTCATCTGATACCAGAATAGATTACTAGGAAGGTGGCTCATGAATTACATATGAAGCCAAGAGCGATGAACAACTTTGGAAAATGGGGATGTACATGAGAGTCAGGTTTCGATCTTATGGAACTGTGGGTTATGGGCCCACCATGTGGTTTGAAAGCAGGAAGGCGCTAACATTTTGCATGGTCATGATGGCAAGGCAGGCAAGAGGATAGCTAGTCAATTATGTTGGCAACAACGTTGGTACCAAGGGCGAGGGATGAAGAAAACAATTTTCCGGCTCATTGGAATGAGGCAGACCATTAGGCGAAGTTCTCGTCCATTGGTGGTTACCGGAAGGTCATCAACAATAGTAACATGGTCTTACTGGCAGAGTTGTACACCGAGGTGTTTGCGTAAGCAGGAAAACATTACTACTTAGGTCATATAGATCACAAGGAAGGTTAAACAAACCAATGGAAAGGAACATATAATTTTCAATTTAAACAACCAATGGAAAGGAAAAATTGTTTGAACACAATTAATAAGAGCATATCCTAAATCGGATAACAAGCAACTCAAGGTATAACACAAAATAAGAACAAGTTTTGTGTTAGAGGTAATGCAAGAATGTTGTCGGTGTTAATTCAAATCATCGAGTGGAAAGGATGGTATTTCTCATCATGAGTTCGATTCAAAACTTGGAAGAAGGAAAATCATTGTTGATGCTAATCACGACACATTTGTCGAGAGATTTCACTAAGATGTAATCGGTCGACGATGACATCAAGCCAAATGAATGATGGAGCGAAAGGTTATAGAAACCACCAGTACAATACAAACTTTAAATCAAGCTTGCTGTTCAAGGTGAAATGATATGCCGAGGAAGATCGCCGTAAGCTTAGCTCATCGTCGAAAGTTGTGCTCCGGGATTAAGGACCAGGTAGCACAGTTAAAATTAGCATGATAATGATGTAGCTGATCAGGCTAGGAATGACGTGATGGATTATTAAACTTCTTAACAAAAAAGTGTTGGGAGTACTGAATCTCAGTGTTGATTCGATTCACAAATCGATGTTCTTGGTTGACGACAACCCAGAACCCGTGGCGTGACTAGGACGGGGAAAGGAACTACTTCATCAAAAATTCATAAGATGAAGTGCAATTGGTTGATATCCTCAAGATACCAGGGGTAATACTCAAAGTTTGAACAAAATAGAGGTTGGGCAGGCGTACTGGTCTGCAGAAGGTAAGTATTTTAACTTTTCCAAGAAATAGACTCGAAGAAGAACAATCATGGTCGGAACCACAATTGAAGAGGATCAATTCATAGATACCCGATGATATTTATTAAGGAAATAGTTATTATTACAAGAAGCTTCCATGATAGGATCTACATCGTGTCCTGGGCATGAACACAAAGTTCAAGGTCGACTCCCACTTCTTTAATGCAGAACCTTTCATTCACTTCTTGCCTTCGACGAAGTTGTACTGTTGAAACTTTATCTGACATAACGATAGTAGAGTATGACCTGTAGTAGTTTCCGGGTTCATACAGATTAGAAAAGGCGTAGGTTAACCCATCAGGGTCTCTTTGGAATATATACCACAAACTTCAGGAGTTATTAGCACACGCTCGAAAGCATAGTATGGTAATCAAAAGCAGGTGATTCAATTTACCAAAGGCATTATGTATCCGAGGAAAGGCTCACAGTGTTACAGAATGTGTAGGTCACTGTCAGATAAGAACTCGGCAATGGGTCTGGCGGTCAACAATAGAGCTGATGTGAGTATTAGTACTCAAGCAGAGGAAGAAGGAATGCAAAGCCATTAGATTATAGAAACATCTGAATGATTTGATGGTTAACTGCAAAGAGATCATGGTTTCCAAATTAGAAGATCAGAAGCAGACACTCTGATCAAGAGATAAGTAAGTTGCATAGACATATATCGACAATCAATTAAGGTTTGGTTTGCCGAGAACCAGCTCATGTCTTGAGTGACGTCTGAGCCGAAGGGACGAATTCTAGTTTCGACTGAAGTTTGAGACCATTCACCAACAACTCGAATCAAAGGCTCAAGATGACGATGACCAAGTATACTAATGAATATTGCTAGACATATGGAAAGTAACCATAATGCGAGCAGGCAAGTATTTCCAGAACAAAAGTTGGCAGAGGATTATCGAAAGATCGAATAGCATTTCAAAGTGTCTTGCGAATCACAAAAACAACTAGGAAGAAACAAATCCACAAAAGTGGAAGGAATTATTCGTAGGAGTATTCATGTGGCAAAGAACTGCAAAGAAGTGGCACAATCGATATACGTAATACGGGAAGAAGTTTCGGGGTATCTTGTAATACCAAGAGCAACGGAGAATTTATTGTATGAATGATAAGTGTAAGTCATTATCCATATGGATATAATGGTGGTAAGGAATTGCAAAGGCGGAGGCCAGAAGAATCTCGGAAAAACCTCGAATATTATCTCCAGAATCTTCTGATGAAGCAGGCACCATCTTGACTGAAGGGGCTCTCCGGGAGAAAGTAGTTTCAAGAACCTAAACTTAGATTTTGTGAAAATCATTTAATCCGAATAGAAGAGTGATCAGAATCCCAGAGTAAAGACGAGCAATAAAAAGATCCAAATACCACCCAATGGCGACATGGATCCGTAAGCCACACAGCCCTGTTAGTAAAACAATTTTTCAAAGACTAGACTCAACTTCGACCAATGGGTTGGAAAGGGGGTTCCTACATGCAGTCGGCTCTGATACCAACTTATGACGCCCCCGATTTAACTGCACACTAATCATGCACGCAAACGTGTACGACCAAGATCAGGGACTCACTGGAAGATATCACAACACAACTCTAGATAGAAATAAAATAATACAAGCTTTATATTACAAGCCAGTGGCCTTGAGGGCTCGAATACATAAGCTCGGATACATAGGAGTCAGGGGAAGCAACAATATCTGAGTACAAACATAAGTTAAACAAGTTTGCCTTAAGAAGGCTAGCACAAAACATCAACGATCGAAAAGGCAAGGCCTCCTGCCTGGGAGCCTCCGAACTACTCGTCGTCAGTGGTCTGTGTTGGGGAACATAGCAGAATTCAAAAAAATTCTACGCTTTCACCAAGATCCAACTAAGGAGACATCTAGCAACGAGCAAATAAGAGTGCATCTACATACCGTTATGGAGATTGCGAGCGGAAGCTTTCGAAGAAGCATGGATGAAGTAGTCGTGCTCTTCGCGCTCTTCGTCACCGATGATCTAGCGCCGAACGGACGGCACCTCCGCGTTCAACACACGTTCGGTATAGCAACGTCACCTCCTTCTTGATCCAGCAAGGGGGGGGGGGAAGAGGTCGTCGGAGATCCAGCAGCACAACGGCGTGGTGGTGGATGCAGTGGAGAATCCTGCAGGGCTTTGTCGGGCGCCCTGCGTTAAGGAGACGGAGGTGTGACGGGAGGGGGGAGAGGCGCCAGGGCAAGGGTGCAGCTGCCCTCTCCCCCCCCCCCACATATATATAGGGGGAAGGGGGGTGCGCCGGCCCTGCAGATGGGATCTGCAGGGTGGGGCGGCGGCCAGGGGGGAATCCTTGCCCCCCAAGGCTAGTGGCACCCCCTCCCCTCTAGGGTTTCAACCCTAGGCGCATGGGGAGGAGGGCCCATGTGGTGCGCCAGCCCATTAGGGCTGGCCACCCCCACCCCCCCCCCCTTGCGGCCTAGGGGCCCCACCGGGATGGGTGGCCCCACCCGGTGGACCCCCGGGGCCCCTCCGGTGGTCCCGGGACACTCCCGGTGACCCTCGGAGATCACCCGATGGCCGAAACTGGACTTCCTATATATCATTCTTTACCTCCGGACCAATCCGGAACTCCTCGTGACGTCCGGGATCTCATCTGGGACTCCGAACAACTTTCGGGTTTCCACGTGCATGTATCTCTACGACCCTAGCGTTACCGAACCTTAAGTGTGTAGACCCTACGGGTTCGGGAGACACGTAGACATGACCGAGACGACTCTCCGGTCAATAACAAACAGCAGGATCTGGATACCCATGTTGGTTCCCACGTGTTCCTCGATGATCTTCATCGGATGAACCACCGTGTCAAGGATTCACTCAATCCCGTATGTCATTCCCTTTGTCCATCGGTACGGTACTTGCCCGAGATTCGATCGTCGGTATTCCCGATACCTTGTTCAATCTCGTCATGGCAAGTATCTTTACTCGATCCGTAATCCATCATCCCGTGACTAACTACTTAGTCACATTGAGATCATTATGATGATGTCTTACCGAGTGGGCCCAGAGGTACCTCTCCGTCATACAGAGTGACAACATCCCAGTCTCGGTTCGTACCAACTCAACAGACACTTTCGGAGATACGATGCGTACCTTTATAGCCACCCAGTTACGTTGTGACGTTTGGCACACCCAAAGTATTCCTACGGCATCCGGGAGTTGTACAACCTCATGGTCTAAGGAATAAATACTTGACACCGAAAAGCTTATGCATTACGAACTATACGATCTCGTGCTATGCTCAGAATTGGGTCTTGTCCATCACATCATTCTCCTAATGATGTGATCCCGTTATCACTGACATCCTATGTCCATGGTCAGGAAACCGTGACCATCTGTTGATCAACGAGCTGGCAACTAGAGGCCTACCAGGGACTCATTGTAGTCTATATATTCACACATGTATCGCTGTTTCCGTACAATACAATTCAAGCATGAATAACAGACGATTATCGTGAACAAGGAAATATAATAATAATACTTTTATTATTGTCTCTAGGGCATATTTCCAACAGTCTCCTACTTGCACTAGAGTCAATAATCTAGTTACATTGTGATGAATCGAACACCCATAGAGTTCTGGTGTTGATCATGTTTTGCCCGTGAAAGAGGTTTAGTCAATGGGTCTGCGACATTCAGATCCGTATGTACTTTACAAATATCTATATCTCCATCTTGAACATAATTCCGGATGGAGTTGAAACGGCGCTTGATGTGCTTGGTCTTCTTGTGAAACCTGGGCTCCTTGGTAATAGCAATAGCACCAGTGTTGTCACAGAAGAGAGTCATCGGGCTTGACGCGCTTGGAATGACTCCTAGGTCGGTGATGAACTCCTTCATCCAGACTCCTTCCTGTGCCGCTTCCCAAGCAGCTATGTACTCCGCTTCACATGTAGAATGCGCCACGACGCTCTGCTTGCAACTGCACCAGCTGACTGCCCCACCATTCAAAATATACACGTATCCGGTTTGAGACTTTGAGTCATCCAGATCTGTGTCGAAGCTAGCATCGACGTAACCTTTTACGACGAGCTCTTCGTCACCTCCATAAACGAGAAACATATCCTTAGTCCTTTTCAAGTACTTCAGGATGTTCTTGACCGCTGTCCAGTGTTCCGTACCGGGATCACTTTGGTACCTCCCTACCAAACTTATGGCAAGGTTCACATCAGGTCTGGTACACAGCATGGCATACATGATAGAACCTATAGCCGAGGCATAGGGAATGACACTCATCTTTTCTCTATCTTCTGCCGTGGTCGGCGACTGAGCCTTGCTCAATCTCATACCTTGCAAAACAGGCAAGAATCCCTTCTTGGACTGATCCATATTGAACTTTTTCAATATCTTGTAAAGGTATGTACTTTGTGAAAGACCAATGAGGCGTCTTGATCTATCTCTATAGATTTTGATGCCTAATATGTAAGCAGCTTCTCCAAGGTCCTTCATTGAAAAACTTTTATTCAAGTAGGCCTTTACATTTTCCAAGAATTCTATATCATTTCCCATCAGCAATATGTCATCCACATATAATATGAGAAATGCCACAGAGCTCCCACTCACTTTCTTGTAAATACAGGCTTCTCCATAAGTCTGTACAAAGCCAAACGCTTTGATCACATCATTAAAGCGAATATTCCAACTCCGAGATGCTTGCACCAGCCCGTAAATCGAGCGCTGGAGCTTGCATACCTTGTTAGCGTTCTCTGGATCAACAAAACCTTCCGGCTGCATCATATACAACTCTTCCTTGAGGAAGCCATTAAGGAATGTTGTTTTGACGTCCATCTGCCATATCTCATAATCATAGAATGCGGCAATAGCTAACATGATTCTGACTGACTTCAGCATTGCTACGGGAGAGAAAGTCTCGTCGTAGTCAATCCCTTGAACTTGTCGATAACCCTTAGCGACAAGCCGAGCCTTATAGATGGTCACATTACCATCTGCGTCTGTCTTCTTCTTAATTATCCATTTGTTTTCTATGGCATGCCTATCATCAGGCAAGTCCACCAAAGTCCATACTTTGTTCTCATACATGGATTCTATCCCAGATTTCATGGCTCCAAGCCATTTATTGGAATCCGGGCCCGCCATCGCTTCTTCATAGTTCGAAGGTTCACCGTTTTCTAACAACATAATTTCCAGGACAGGGTTGTCGTACCACTCTGGTGCGGAACGTGCCCTTGTGGACCTTCGAAGTTCAGTTGTAACTTGATCTGTTTCTTCATGATCATTATCATCAACTTCCTCCCTTGTCGGTGCAGGCACCTCAGGAACAATTTCCTGCGCTGCGCTACTTTCCGGTCCAGGAGGGGTGATTGTCACCTCATCAAGTTCTACTTTCCTTCCACTCACTTCTTTCGAGAGAAACTCTTTCTCCAGAAAGCATCCATTCTTGGCAACAAAGACTTTGCCTTCGGATCTGTGGTAGAAGGTGTACCCAATCGTTTCCTTTGGGTATCCTATGAAGACGCATTTTTCCGATTTGGGTTCGAGCTTTTCAGGTTGAAGTTTCTTGAGATAAGCATCGCAACCCCAAACTTTTAGAAACGACAGCTTCGGTTTCTTGCCAAACCAAAGTTCATACGGAGTCCTCTCAACGGATTTCGACGGAGCCCTATTTAAAGTGAATGCGGCAGTGTCTAAAGCATAACCCCAAAAAGATAGTTGTAAATCGGCGAGGGACATCATAGATCGCACCATGTCAACAGAGTACGATTTCGACGTTCGGACACACCGTTACGTTGAGGTGTTCCGGGCGGTGTCAATTGTGAAACAATTCCAAAGTTCCTAAGGTGTGTGCCAAATTCATGACTTAAATATTCACCCCCACGATCTGATCGTAAGAACTTTATTTTTCTGTCACGTTGATTCTCAACCTCATTCTGAAATTCCTTGAACTTTTCAAAGGTCTCAGACTTGTGTTTCATCAAATAGATATACCCGTATCTACTCAAGTCATGTGTGAGGGTGAGAACATAACGATAGCCTCCGCGAGCCTCAACACTCATTGGACCGCACACATCTGTATGTATGATTTCCAATAAGTTGGTTGCTCGCTCCATTGTTCCAGAGAACGGAGTCTTGGTCATCTTGCCCAAGAGGCATGGTTCGCACGTGTCAAATGATTCATAATCAAGAGACTCTAGAAGTCCATCTGAATGGAGCTTCTTCATACGTTTGACACCAATATGACCAAGGCGTCAATGCCACAAGTATGTGGGACTATCATTATCAACTTTACATCTTTTGGCATCTACACTATGAATATGTGTATCATCATGTTCGAGATTCATCAAAAATAAACCATTGACCAGCGGGGCATGACCATAAAACATATCTCTCAAATAAATAGAACAACCATTATTCTCCGATTTGAAAGAGTAGCCATCTCGCATAAGACGAGATCCAGATACAATGTTCATGCTCAAAGCTGGTACTAAATAACAATTATTAAGGTTTAAAACTAATCCCGAGGGTAGATGTAGAGGCAGCGTGCCGACGGCGATCACATCGACCTTGGAACCATTCCCGACGCGCATCGTCACCTCATCCTTCGCCAGTCTCCGTTTATTCCGCAGCTCCTGTTTTGAGTTACAAATGTGAGCAACCGCACCGGTATCAAATACCCAGGAGCTACTACGAGTGCTGGTAAGGTACACATCAATAACATGTATATCATATATTCCTTTGACGTTGCCGGCCTTCTTGTCTGCTAAGCATTTGGGGCAGTTCCGCTTCCAGTGACCCGTTCCCTTGCAATAAAAGCACTCTATCTCAGGCTTGGGTCCATGCTTTGGCTTCTTCCCGGCAACAGGCTTGCCGGGCGCGGCAACTCCCTTGCCGTCCTTCTAGAAGTTCTTCTTACCCTTGCCTTTCTTGAACTTAGTGGTTTCCGTTGATGACTAGTCCGTCTCACGTGATGATCGGACACGGGCTAGTCGATTCGGATCGTGTATCACTTAGATGACTAGAGAGATGTCATTCTGAGTGGGAGTTCATTAAAATTTGATTAAGATGAACTTAATTATCATGAACTTAGTCTAAATTCTTTACAATATCTCTTGTAGATCAAATGGCCCACGCTCCAGTTTCCCTCAACTTCAACGCGTTCCTAGAGAAAACCAAGCTGAAAGACGATGGTAGCAACTATACGGATTGGGTCCGTAACCTGAGGATTATCCTCATAGCTGCCAAGAGATCATATGTCCTTGAAGCACCGCTAGGTGATGCACCTGCTCCCGATGCGGCCCAAGACGTTTTGAACGTCTGGCAGTCGCGTAGTGATGATTACTCCCTGGTTCAGTGCGGCATGCTTTACAGCTTAGAGTCGGGGCTCCAAAAACGTTTTGAGCACCACTGAGCATATGAGATGTTCGAAGAGCTGAAAATGGTTTTCCAAGCTCATGCCCGAGTCAAAAGATATGACGTCTCCGACGCATTCTACATCTGTAAGATGGAGGAAAACAGTTCTGTCAGTGAGCACATCCTCAAGATTTCTGGATTGCACAACCGCTTGTCTCAGCTGGGAATGAATCTCCCAGATGAAGCGGTCGTTGACAGAATCCTCCAGTCGCTCCCACCAAGCTTCAAGAGCTTCGTGTTGAACTTCAATATGCAGGGGATGGAGAAGTCCATTCCCGAGGTGTATTCGATGCTGAAATCAGCGGAGGTGGACATCAAGAAAGAACATCAAGTGTTGATGGTCAATAATAACATCTTCATGTTGATCGTATCTTCTATATGACTCGTGTTCGACCTTTCGGTCTTCCGTGTTTCGAGGCCATGTCTGTACATGCTAGGCTCGTCAAGTGAACCCTAAGTGTATCGCGTGTGTAAATCTGGCTTACACCCGTCGTATGCGAACGTTAGAACCTATCACACCCGATCATCACGTGGTGCTTCGGAACAACGATCCTTAGCAATGGTGCACAGTTAGGGGAAACACAATTCTTGAAATTTTAGTGAGAGATCATCTTATTTACTACCGTCGTTCTAAGTAAACAAGATGCATAAACATGATAAACATCACATGCAATCAATTAAAGTGACATGATATGGCCAATATCATCTTGCTCCTTGGATCTCCATCTTCGGGGCACCATGATCATCTTGTCACTGGCTCGACACCATGATCTTCATCATCATGATCTCCATCATCGTGTCTTGAAGAAGTCGTCACGCCAACTATTACTTCTACTACTATGGCTAACGTTTAGCAATAAAGTAAAGTAATTACATAGCGTTTATTCAGTGACACGCAGGTCATACAATAATTATGACAACTCATATGGCTCCTGCCGGTTGTCAAGTTCATCGACATGCAAGTCGTGATTCCCTATTACAAGAACATGATCAATCTCATACATCACATATATCATTCATCACATCTTCTTTTGGCCATACCACGTCACATAGCACATGCTGCAAAAACAAGTTAGACGTCCTGTAATTGTTGTTGCAAGTTTTTACGTGGCTTCTATAGGTTTTCTAGCAAGAACGTTTCTTACCTACGCCAAAACCACAACGTGATTTGTCAATTTCTATTTACCCTTCATAAGGACCCTGTTCATCGAATCCGATCCGACTAAAGTAGGAGAGACAGACACCCGCCAGCCACCTTATGCATCTAGTGCATGTCTGTCGATGGAACCAGTCTCACGTAAGCGTACGTGTAAAGTCGGTCCGGGCAGCTTCATCCCACAATACCGCCGAATCAAGATTGACTAGTAACGGCAAGAAAGTTGAACAAACTCAAACGCCCACAACTACTTTGTGTTCTACTCGTGCAAGATGCTACGCATTAAACCTAGCTCAGATGCCACTGTTGGGGAACGTAGCAGAATTCAAGAAATTTCTATGCTTTCACCAAGATTCAACTAAGGAGACATCTAGCAACGAGCAAATAAGAGTGCATCTACATACCGTTATGGAGATTGCGAGCGGAAGCTTTCGAAGAAGCGTGGATGAAGTAGTCGTACTCTTCGCGTTCTTCGTCACCGATGATCTAGCGCCGAACGGACGACACCTCCGCGTTCAACACACGTCCGGTACAGCAATGTCACCTCCTTCTTGATCCAGCAAGGGGGGAGGAGAGGTCGTTGGAGATCCAGCAGCACAACGGCGTGGTGGTGGATGCAGTGGAGAATCCTGGAGGGCTTCGCCGGGCGCCCTGCGTTAAGGAGACGGAGGTGTGACGGGAGGGGGGAGAGGCGCCAGGGCAAGGGTGCGGCTGCCCTCTCCCCCCCCCACATATATATAGGGGGCCAGGGGGGGTGCGCCGGCCCTGCAGATGGGATCTGCAGGGTGGGGCGGCGGCCAGGGGGGAATCCTTGCCCCACAAGGCAAGTGGCGCCCCCTCCCCCCTAGGGTTTCAACCATAGGCGCATGGGGAGGAGGGCCCATGTGGTGCACCAGCCCATTAGGGCTGGCCACCCCCCCCCCTTGCGGCCTAGGGGCCCCACCGGGATGGGTGGCCCCACCCGATGGACCCTCGGGGCCCCTCCGGTGGTCCCGGGACACTCCCGGTGACCCCCGGAGATCACCCGATGGCCGAAACTGGACTTCCTATATATCGTTCTTTACCTCCGGACCAATCCGGAACACCTCGTGACGTCCGGGATCTCATCCGGGACTCCGACCAACTTTCGGGTTTCCACGTACATGTATCTCTACGACCCTAGCGTTATCGAACCTTAAGTGTGTAGACCCTACGGGTTCGGGAGACACGTAGACATGACCGAGACGGCTCTCTGGTCAATAACCAACAGCGGGATCTGGATACCCATGTTGGTTCCCACGTGTTCCTCGATGATCTTCATCGGATGAACCACCGTGTCAAGGATTTACTCAATCCCGTATGTCATTCCCTTTGTCCATCGGTACGGTACTTGCCCGAGATTCGATCGTCGGTATTCTCGATACCTTGTTCAATCTCGTCATGGCAAGTCTCTTTACTCGATCCGTAATCCATCATCCCGTGACTAACTACTTAGTCACATTGAGCTCATTATGATGATGTCTTACCGAGTGGGCCCAGAGGTACCTCTCCGTCATACGGAGTGACAACATCCCAGTCTCGGTTCGTACCAACTCAACAGACACTTTCGGAGATACCCGAAGCGTACCTTTATAGCCACCCAGTTACGTTGTGACGTTTGGCACACCCAAAGTATTCCTACGGCATCCCGTAGTTGTACAACCTCATGGTCTAAGGAATAAATACTTGACACCGAAAAGCTTATGCATTACGAACTATACGATCTCGTGCTATGCTCAGAATTGGGTCTTGTCCATCACATCATTCTCCTAATGATGTGATCCCATTATCACTGACATGCTATGTCCATGGTCAGGAAACCGTGACCATCTGTTGATCAACGAGCTGGCAACTAGAGGCCTACCATGGACTCATTGTAGTCTATATATTCACACATGTATCGCTGTTTCCGTACAATACAATTCAAGCATGAATAACAGACGATTATCATGAACAAGGAAATATAATAATAATACTTTTATTATTGTCTCTAGGGCATATTTCCAATAGTCTGCACATAGTAGTAGCCTCCATCGGTGTAGTAGCAGTCATCAAAAGTGGCATCTGGCTCCTGGACTCTGCCATCTGGCTGCAACAACCAGAAGGAAGAAAGAACGGGGAAAAGGGGTAGCAAAGCAACCGTGAGTACTCATCCAAGGTAATCGCAAGCAAGGATCTACACTAAATATTCATTGGTATCAATAAAAAGGGGTAGTATCTGTGGACTAAACTGCAGAATGCCAGAATAAGAGGGGGAGAAGCTTGTCCTATCGAAGGCTAGCATCTTCTAGAAACCACCGTCTTGCAGCAATAGGAGGGACTAGAGTAGTATAACATAAGTCATATTTAAGTTGTCGTATCGAAGCTCCGGGATCCTTTCTCGACTCCTGAAGCAACATATCCAAGCCATGCCTCAGCATCCAGTCCCAATTGTATCGATCGAGATACAACTCCAAGCGTCCATTACCGTAGGATAGGCTATCAATAGATGTTTTTTCCCTACAGGGTTCCCCTACTAACCCAACACACTCGCTTAACTCCGGCCGGACACACCATCAGGTCATGCCCGGCCTCAGCCAAACAATACACTGTAACCCGACCTAGGCTTAATAGAGAGGTCATCACGCCGGACTAAACCTATGCCCCCAGGGCTCTTGGGCCATCACCTCGGGAACTCCTGCACATTGTGTGGGCAGCCAGTGAGCAGACCTAGCTACCTCCTTAAAAAGGCAGGAGCTTACGCAGTCCAACCCGATGCACGCCGCTTAGTCGCATGACGTCTAATAAGATTCGGCTGATGCATATGACGCAGAACGCCCATACTATGCCCATGTGATGGTTAGTGCTATCAGGCTAGAGGCCCCTCGGATCAAATATCCAAACTGTTTAGTGTCTTGGGAGCGCGCGGTAACGAGCGGAGACTCACGATCATGTGACCCCATCGCCCCGTCTCGTGCACTTACGGCAAGGGCCACGAATGCCGGCGGTGCCACGTAATTATTTCGCGGGCACCTTCCAAGTCAACGCGTCTCCACGTCACTCGCCATTATGTACTGAAAATGGATAGGCAGGGCGTATTCACATACACGATGTGTAAAGTAAGCTAAGGGCAGTGCAACAAAGTAGAAGCAATGCAAAGCATCAGTTGCAAGATATGTGCGACCAATATAACCTTGGAAAGTTAAAGTAAGCACCTTGATGGGTGAATAAGATAGGGAATCTGCCTCTGACTCCTCCAATAGGGAGCTACATTGACTTAGGTCTCCCTTTAGCTCAGAATCATTGTTAGGATCATATTCTGAGCACGAATTTGTATGTGGAGAGCGTGTGCATTGCATTGCATCCAGACTTAATTTCAGTCCCTTAATGCCAAGTTTGACAACTAGGGCATTATTCTGCTTTATTCTTTTCATGAGCGCAAGCTCAAAATCATTATGATGTTGTTCAGTATCTATGATTCATGAAAACATGAGAGTAATCAGATTATTATGGAATGTATTGCAGATTCAACTCGAAGAGTTTATCCCTACAAACCCCTGCGTATACAAAGTTCATCCCCCATCCGTACTGACTAGACCACACACAGAAATACGAACCTCTTATGTCTCTATAACAGGCGGGCATACATTTCAAAACTGAAGTAGGAACATTTAAATCATATAAAATCCATTATTTGAACAAATAAATTAAGGAATTATGAGTGGCATAATGTTTAGCTTCAAGGGTGGAGTGTTGGTAGTGCGAAAGTGTCTGTTCCTAGGGCCGGAATTATGAAACCCTGTGAACTTTACAGGTACTAAAGATTATTAAAATATCTGAACCAGTAAGTGTAGGTAGCACTCAGTACACAACAAACCCTAATGATGATCCTGCCTAATGAGTCATGAATCAAGTAGAAAATGGGTGATGGGGAGTAGCTGCTCAGGGTTGAGGATGTATCTCAGGATAAATCAGGTTGGTTTAGTGGGTGATGCACGTCTGAGCCCTGAACGGACTAGGAAGGTAGGCACGGCGGCACGCTCGGGCAGCGGTGACACTATTAGGCTAGCGGCTCCTGACCTTGTTAGTCCGACGTCTCCTCCTAGAGGCATGCCATCCGGGGACGGCAAGTCGCTGGGGAGGCAGGCGGCCTGGGGCGAGTAGAGATCGGAAGCGGAGCAGAACAGAGGTTAATCGGGGTCTAGGCTGAACAAAAAGCCCACGATGGGCCGCCGCCCACCGTGGGCACCCTGTAGATCCACACCCTAGCAACGTACATGCATTTTCAAAACTAAATTAGGAAGATTTAGCTGACCAATTAAACGACTCAGTTTTAATAATATCATATCTATATTTGAACATTTAAGCTGGCTTAGCTTGATGGGTGGAGCAGTGCTATTATGACACCAAGCACGTAGGTTGATCGTATAGTGATCATAAAAGGGTGGAAACCGTAAGCATGATCAATTAAACCCTATTATGACTCTGCCTTGGCAGGTTTGAAGCTACAAACCGTAGAAATCCACTTAGCAACCATTGTTTGCTTCAAACTAAGAACTAAATTTTAAGAGCTGGAAAGATAGTACAGTAACCAAGTTGCGATCTATTTTCTAGTTGAGATCAAAAAGTTGAGCAGATATGAAGTAGCACCACCTCTTTTGCGGTGCCGTGTAGACATTGGGGGAGCGATGGCTGTTGGTGGCGTTGAGGCAGATCTGCGATGGTAGACGGGTCCATCAGGGGATAAGTCCCGTTGAGGTGGACAAGAAGGTCATTGCTACTTCTCGAGCTTGCGTTGTATTCCCTCGAAGAGGAAAGGGTGATGCAGCACAGTAGTGCAAGTATTTCCCTCAGTTTTTGAGAACCAAGGTATCAATCCAGTAGGAGACCACGCACGAGTCCCTCACACCTGCACAAACAAATAAGAAATTCACATCCAACGCGATAAGGGGTTGTCAATTCCTTTAGGGTCACTTACGAAAGTAAGATATGATAGAGATGATAGTTTGATATTTTTGGTATTTTTTATAAGAAGAGAAAGTAAAAGCAGAAAAGTAAAGTAGATTGTAGATTGATATGTTGAGAATAGACCTAGGGGCCATAGTGTTCTCTAGTGGCTTCTCTCATGATATCGATATTCTACGACGGGTAAACAAATTACTGTCGAGCAATTGATAGAAAAGCGAATAATTATGAGACTATCTAGGCATGATCATTATATATAGGCATCACCTCCGAGACAAGTAGACCGAAACAATTCTGCATCTACTACTATTACTCCACACATCGACTGCTATCTAGCATGCATCTAGAGTATTAAGTTCAAAAGAACAGAATAATGCCTTAAGCAAGATGACATGATGTATAGGGATAAACTCAAACATAGTGATATAAATCCCATGTTTTTATCCTCGATGGCAACAATACAATACGTGCCTTGCTGCCCCTACTGTCACTAGGAATGTACACCGCAAGATTGAACCCAAAGCCAAGCACTTCTCCCATTGCAAGAACTATAGATCTATTAGGCCAAACCAAACCAGTAATTCGAAGAGACTTACAAGGATATTATAATCATACATAAAGAGTTCAAAAAAGAACCAAATATTTCTCATAGATAATCTTGATCATAAACCTACAATTCATCGGATCTCGACAAACACACCGCAAAAAGAGATTACATCGAATAGATCTCTTCGAAGACCGAGGAGAACTTGGTATTGAGATCCAAAGAGAGAGAAGAAGCCATCTAGATACTAGCTATGGACCCGAAGGTCTGTGGTAAACTACTCACAACTCATGGTGAGGCAATGATGATGATGTAGAAGCACTCCGTGGAAGATCCCCCCTCCGGCGGAGCTCCGGAAGAGGCCCCAAGATGGGATCTCACGGGAACAGAAGGTTGCGGCAGTGGAACTAGGGTTTTCTCTGTTGTTCTGATAGTTTCGGGGTACGTAGGTATATGTAGGAAGAAGGAGGGCACCGGGGGCCAGACGGGGTGCCCACGAGGCAGGGGGCGCGCCCCCTACCCTCGTGGATGCCATGTCAGCCCTACTCCGTGGTTGTCAAGTCTCCCGTGCGTATTTTTTTCTTCAAAAATATCTCTCCGAAAGGTTTCATTCCGTTTGGACTCCGTTTGATATTCCGTTTCATTCCGTGGGTTAGTAGGTTAGTCCCAAAAATAATATAAAAGTGTGTAACAAAGCCCATTAAACATCCAAAACATCATAAATAATAGCATGGAACAATAAAAAAATATAGATACGTTGGAGACGTATCAAGCATCCCCAAGCTTAATTCCTGCTCGTCCTTGAGTAGGTAAATGATAAAAACAGAATTTTGGATGTGGAATGCTAACCAACATAATTTTTCAATGTAATTCTCTTAATTGTTGCATGAATGTTCATATCTGAAAGATTCAAGACAAAAGTCTATATTGACATAAGCAATAATAATACTTCAAGCATACTCACAAAGCAATTATGTCTTCTCAAAATACTATGGCTAAAGAAAGATATCCCTATAAAATCATGTAGTCTGGCTATGCTCCCTCTTCATCACATAAAATATTCATATCATGCACAACCCCGGTTTCAGCCAAGCACTTGTTTTCATACTTTATTCTTTCAAACCTTTCAACTTTCACGCAATACATGGGCGTGAGCCATGGACATAGCACTATGTGGAATAGAGAGGTGGTTGTGGAGAAGACAAAAAAGAGGGGGGTGGTCTCACATCGACTAGGTGTATTAACGGGCTATGGAGATGCCCATCAATAGATATCAATGTGAGTGAGTAGGGATTGCCATGCAACAGATGCACTAGAGCTAAAAATGTATGAAAGCTCAACAAAAGAAACTAGTGAGAGTGCATCCAACTTTCTTGCTCACGAAGACCTAGGGCATTTGAGGAAGCCCATCGTTGGAATATACAAGCCAAGTTCTATAATGAAAATTCCCACTAGTATATGAAATTGACTAAACATGAGACTCTCTATCATGAAGAACATGGTGCTACTTTGAAGCACAAGTGTGTAAAAATATAGTAGCAATTGTCCCTTTTTCTTTTCCTTTTTTTGGGCCTTTTTGGAGGGGCTTTCTTGATTTAGCCTTTCCCCACATGGGACAATGCTCTAATAATGATGATCATCACACTTTCATTGAATTACAACTCGATATTAGAACAAAGTATGACTCTATATGAATGCCTCCGGCGGTGTACCAGGATGTTCAATGAACCAAGAGTGACATGTATGAAAAATTATGCATGGTGGCCTAGCCAGAAATACGATGTCAACTACATGATCATGCATGGCAATATGACAATATGATGTGTGTAATATGAACGGAACGGTGGAAAGTTGCATGGAAATATATCTCTGAATGGCTATGGAAATGCCATGATAGGTAGGTATGGTGGCTGTTTTGAGTAAGGATATACAGTGGGTGTATGGTACCGGCGAAAGTTGCGCGGTACAAGAGAGGCTAGCAATGGTGGAAGGGTGAGAGTGCGTATAATCCATGGACTCAACATTAGTCATAAGAACTCATATATTTATTGCAAAAATTTACGAGTCATCAAAACAAAGTAATCAATGCATGCTCCTAGGGGGGGTGGTAGGAGTTAACTACCGTGCGCCCCCGACCTCCACACAAAGGTTGACACTTTACAAATACATCATGCTCTAACTTCGTCACATAGCGGTTCACCATACGTGCATGCTACGGGAATCACTAACTTTAACACAAGCATTTCTCAATTTCATAATAAATCCACTAGCATGACTCTAATATCACTATCTTCATATCTCAAAACAATTATCAAGCATCCAACTTTTCATCATATTCAATGCACTTAGTGTGAAAGTTTTTACTACATCGATATTGGATGTCTATCATGTGAAGACTAGTTTTATAGCCAAAGCACAATAACTTGCTGTTTAAATAGACTCTCAAAAGGATATAAGTGCAGCATGAGAGATCAACAATTTCTTTAAAATATTATCACCACCGTGCTCTAAAAGGTATAAGTGAAGCACTAGAGCAAAAACTATTCAACTCAAAAGATATAAGTGAAGCACATATAGTGTTCTATCAATTCCTAGGCCATATTTAACTCTCTCAAATAGGTGTGTCCAGCAAGGATAATTGTGGCAAACTAACAAGCAAAGACTCAAATTATACAAGACGCTCTAAGTAAAACACATATCATGTGGTGAATAAAAATATAGCTCCAAGTATAGTTACCGATAGATGAAGACGAAAGAGGGGATGCCTTCCCGGGGCATCCCCATGCTTAGGCTTTTGGTTGTCCTTGAATTTTAACTTGGGGTGCCTTGGGAATCCCCAAGCTTAGGCTTTTGGTTGTCCTTGAATTTTAACTTGGGGTGCCTTGGGAATCCCCAAGCTTAGGCTCTTGCCACTCTTTGTTCCATAGTCCATCAAAGCAATACTCAAAACTTGAAAACTTAACAACACAAAACTTAGACAAAAATCTCGTGAGCTCCGTTAGTATAAGAAAACAAACCACCACTCAAAGGTACTGTAATGAATTCATTCTTTGTTTATATTGGTGTTAAACCTACTGTATTACAACTTCTCTATGATTCATATCCTCCAATACTACTCATAGATGCATTGAAATAAGCAAACAACACACGAAAAACAGAATCTATCAAAAACAGAACAGTCTGTAGTAATCTGCAGTTTTCGCATACTTCTGTAACTTGAAAAAAATTGAAATAAATTGGTAAACATGAGGAATTTTTCTACTAATCATCTGCAAAAAGAATCAACTAAATAGCACGCTCCAGTAAAATCTAGTGACCATTCTAGCGAGCGCTAACGATTCTGTTTTTCGCAGCAAGATCGTATAAACTTCACACAAGTCTTCCCAAAGGTTCTACTTGGCACAAACACTAATTAAAATACAAAATCACATCTAAACAGAAGCTTGATTCAATATTTATTCCTAAACAGAAGCAAAAACAAAAAATATAAAATTGGGTTGCCTCCCAACAAGCGCTATCGTTTTACGCCCCTAGCTAGGCACGATACATGGATAGTTCTAGGGAATGCCATAATGATACGATATATCGCGAAAAATCATCTCATATTCCCTAAGTTCACCAGAAAGTTTCCTTTGTGGCAAGCAAAAGTAATCAAAAGGGCTAAATTTAATGGGACAAAAGTCCCCCATATCAAGCTCTTGAGGAATAGGTTCCTCTTTTGGGCCCTTATAGTGTACAACCAATTCATCGTTATAGGCATTCTTTTGGCAGAAGTTCATGCACCAACGCTCAAGGGAGAAGCCTAACCCATTGTTTTGAATAGCAAAATCATCGTTCAATTCAGAAATTCTATGAACAAAGACGTCGGTAGGAACCTTTTTTATAAGGTTTTCATTAAAAGCAACATGATCAGGAGATCGCAACCGCATTATGTCTTCTTGATTGAATAAGATAGCCTCTATGGGAGGTCGACCAGCATCTACCCCGTAATGAGCGAAGATTTCTTTGGCCTCTTTCATGATAAATCTAAATTTATGAGCCAAAAATATAGTAGTTGCACGCTTAACAGAAGAATGCTCAATATTGGAAAACTCCAAAAAGATTATCTGAATACAGGGATGCATATGGATAAATTGCCTTTCAATTTCAACTACAAGCATAGATACAACATCCGCAAGGCTACTAGTTCTATGAAGAATAGAGCCACCCATAGTGGGCAAAGCACCGGCACAAGTAAAGAAGTCTTGAAGAACTCCTTTTCCAATGATATTACTGCTACCAATCGGGAACTTCTTAATATGTAAAGTGGAAGTTTCATCCGGGGGGTCAACATAGACGTTGCCCTCAACATTACTACCCTTCTCGATAAAATCTTCCCCCATCTCAGACATGAGGGCAAGCGAACGATAAACACACGCTAGAAGAAGGGCAAATAAAACGGCAAGGGTGAAGTGGGGGAGAGGAAAATGAGAGGCAAAAAAATGTAATGCGAAGGATAAGGGTTTGTGATAGGTACTTGGTATATGACTTCTACGTAAGCCTCCCCGGCTACGGCGCCAGGAATTCTTCTTGCTATTTCTCGAGCTTGCGTTGTATTCCCTCGAAGAGGAAAGGGTGATGCAGCACAGTAGCATAAGTATTTCCCTCAGTTTTTGAGAACCAAGGTATCAATCCAGTAGGAGACCACGCGCGAGTCCCTCGCACCTGCACAAACAAATAAGAACTTTGCAGCCAACGCGATAAGGGGTTGTCAATCCCTTTACGGTCACTTACGAAAGTGAGATCTGATAGAGATGATAGTTTGATATTTTTGGTATTTTTGGTTATAAGAATAGAAAGTAAAAGCAGAAAAGTAAAGTAGATTGTAGATTGATATGTTGAGAATAGACCCGAGGGCCATAGTGTTCTCTAGTGGCTTCTCTCATGATAACGATATTCTACGGCGGGTAAACAAATTACTGTCGAACAATTGATAGAAAAGCGAATAATTATGAGACTATCTAGGCATGATCATTATATATAGGCATAACGTACGAGACAAGTAGACCGAAACGATTCTGCATCTACTAGTATTACTCCACACATCGACCGCTATCCAGCATGCATCTAGAGTATTAAGTTCATAAGAATAGAGTAACGCCTTAACCAAGATGACATGATGTATAGGGATAAACTCAAAAATAGTGATATAAACCCCATCTTTTTATCCTCGGTGGCAACAATGCAATACGTGCCTTGCTGCCCCTACTGTCACTGGGAAAGGACACCACAAGATTGAACCGAAAGCCAAGTACTTCTCTCATTGCAAGAACTATAGATCTAGTGGGCCAAACCAAACCAATAATTCGAAGAGACTTGTAAGGATATTATAATCATACATAAAGAGTTCAGAAAAGAACCAAATATTTCTCATAGATAATCTTGATCATAAACCCACAATTCATCGGATCTCGACAAACACACCGCAAAAAGAGATTACATCGAATAGGTCTCCTCGAAGACCGAGGAGAACTTGGTATTGAGATCCAAAGAGAGAGAAGAAGCCATCTAGATACTAGCTATGGACCCGAAGGTCTGTGGTAAACTACTCACAACTCATGCTGAGGCGATGATGATGATGTAGAAGCACTCCGTGGAAGACCCCCCCCCCCTCCGGCAGAGCTCCGGAACAGGCCCCAATATGGGATCTCACGGGAACAGAAGGTTCCGGCGGTGGAACTAGGGTTTTCTCTATTGTTCTGATAGTTTAGGGGTACGTAGGTATATATAGGGGGAAGGAGGGCACCGGGGA
>LR738712.1:396822258-396846986 GCA_902687465.1 Secale cereale | reverse complement strand
CCCCCCCCCCCCACCCTCGTGGATGCCACGTCAGCCCTACTCTGTGGTACTCAAGTCTCCTGTGCATATTTTGCTCCAAAAATATATCTCCCGAAGGTTTCATTCGTTTGGACTCCGTTTGATATTCCTTTTCTGTAAAACCCTAAGACAGGCAAAAAACAGCAATCTGGACTAGGCCTTTGGGTTAATAGGTTAGTCCCAAAAATAATATAGAAGTGTGTAACAAATCCCATTAGACATCCAAAACATCATAATTAATAGCTTGGAACAATCAAAAATTACAGATACGTTGGAGACGTATCAGTCATCAGAGCTGCCCCGACAAGGAGGAAAATAGCGCCCATGATGCAAGAGGACGCGATGCAAGGCTCCTGGTCAGTTGTCGTGGATGAGAAACTCCCATCTCTAGCAGTGGAGGACGCGGTCTTGGTAGGCGCTCCGACATGGTAGAGGACGGTGGCGACGGATGGGGTGGCGGACGGAGGAAGCTGGTGTGGGGTAGTGTTCTAGCGCGGACGATGTATGAATGGGAAAATTGAGGAAGAGGTAGAGGGAACCATGTTTTTAGGATGCGCCTGTCTGAAATATGGGAAAGTTACGAACTTAGCCCCCATTTAATATTTGGACGTCTCGTCGGTTGGGGATGGGACGGTAATGTCGCATGTCCTTGATATTTTCCCAGAGCGATTTCGGGCGAGGAGCGGGTGTTTTGGCGCCCACGCTGTATGAACGGGGCTGACAGGTAGGGCGGTTGTGTCACGTCTGAGTGAAGTTACAAACCTACTCCTGTTAAAAATATTTGCGTACATCGATTCGGCCAAATCGAGTTTGTTTTGCCGCCCATCGTGTATGAATGTGGAAGTGGAGGGAGAGACAGAGGTCTTTCAGACGAGCTTGAATTAAATGTGTTTTGCCACCCACGTTTGGTGCCCACCCTGTCTGAATGGGCTTAGAGGCGGTCGTGTCACGTCTAATTGAAGTTACTAACCTACCCTTATTGAGAACAGTGGAAATCGGGCCGATGGATTGTCCGTGTAAGGGGTAGACAGTAATTTCCATCTCGCAAACACTAGCTTCGGGCAGCCGACGTGGGAGCGGATATTTTGCCGCTTCTTTTAAATTTGGGACAATAAGCATTCACGTTTACCCTGGCAACTAAATTCAAATCCATTTTGTATTCTTATACGAATCTTTGTAAATCATTCTATGTTTTTATATATCTTCGAAAGCACAACAAAAATGTATTTCACTATCATATATGAATATGATTTACAAATGTCGATACTTGAATTTAGAAGGTGGAGACCAGTTTAAGGTGAATTTGAATATTTGTAACCACTTTGTGTCCAACTCAAGTGTAACTTGTATGACACACGCAACATATAGTGTACTCCCATTTAGATATGTGCACAAGCGATGTCTCAAGATTCAAAATACAGAGTCAAACAAGCAATAATGTACAATACTAACAAACATATAAACACTTATAGAGTATATGGGTCAGTAATATCAACTAACATACATAAGCCAAGCCGCTGTACTTTTTTGCTAGAAGAGCATCATTTTTTTAGCAAAGCTAGTACATCATCTTCGCACTTTCAGATGCGTGCAACTTAAGGACCATCTATACTGGTAGTATTATTGTTAAATGCACATTCAACCCGATTAGCATATTTGCAGGTCTGGCATAGAAATCAAAATGAAGTGTCTCAGAGTCTTGTCAATTAATACAGACTCGTGCTAAAAAAATTACAAACCAAAAACCAAAAAACAAGTACTACATGATATCTAAAACAAATGGTTTGATCGATTACATGAGCAAACAACACAAAGGTTATTCGACGATGGAAAAACATTTCATCTATGATTTACCAAGTGGGAATTTAATTTCCTTTTTCCCTCCGGGACCTTAACAACGCGGCAGTCTCAGCTTGCTTTGTTTTGAAATACACCAAATATTAAATGGTTGTCTTGAGTACTGTTTGTGATTGTGTTGTTTGCTTCCTCAACATGTCAACTTCATCTCTAAGTGTAGAAGCAGAATTTCTTTCTACCAATAGTTTAGCCTCTAGAGCATCAACAGTTGGCAATTCATAATGCACGATTGGGCTGGTGCCACTGCTGTGAGATTATACAACGTCCATGGGGACCTCGTTCTTTGATCTTGGGCTAACCTGTTTTGTCATTAAAGTTCCAATTGGATTCCGAAAAGTTGAAGTTCGCAGAACATCTCAACAGGGAGTTAGAATAGTGAACCAGTTAAACAAACAAGGAATTAAATAGTTTTGATTGGATGCTGAAAAGTAGTGATTAACATCATTGTAACCGGTTGCAGCAGCAAAGCAGTTAAAAAAAGGTTTTGCAAAAGGTACCTATTGTGGCATTGGAGTTTCTCTTCGATCCTGAAAAGTTGAGTAGCCAGTAACGTGATTAGAGCAACCGGTTGCAGCGGCAAAGCAGTTAAACAAACAAGTTTTGCAAAAGGAACCTGTTGTGGCATTTTAGTTTCTCTTGGATCCTGAAAAGTTGAGTAGTCAGTAACTTGATTAGAGCAACAAGTTACAACAGTAAACCTGTTACACCAATATATTTTTGAAAATGTACATGCTGTACAATTCGACTTCCAATTGGATCCTAAAAACTTGAAGTTGGTAAGATGATTACACCAACAAGTTACATCAGCACACCAGGTAAACAAGGGAGTTTTTGAAAACAGACATGTTGTGTCAACGGAGTTTAAGTTGGATCCTGCAAACCTGAATGTTAGCAATCATAAATAATGTGTTGCAAGAGCCATAAGAAATGAACATCAAACTAGTAAAAGTAACCAGTTTTGGCAATGTATTTAATTACACATGAACTAGTAAAACTAACAAGTTCTTGGCAAAGTATTCTAGTAACAAGTCGGTACCGTTTACCAGCAACACATACATCTGTAAATTTCTTTGATGTAAGTAAAATGATTCTCACACATATATATGTTAAAAAGACGTCGTCCCTCATATAAACATGACAGTTGTCTGTCTATGAACATGCAAACATTACTAGTGCTACAAGTGATAACAACAAACCATTTAGACAAACAGGGTATCAAAACGTAAATTACACATGAATTTTCCTACACCCTAGAAGTACATATGACCAGTTATCTATGTGCTTAAGTAGCTATTTAAGTTCAGGCAAACAGGTAATTCTTAACAATAAGTATCAAACACATAGATAGGTGCAGTCTATAATAGGATTACCAGGCTATGGCATTATCTAATCAGTAGAAAACTAAATTAAGCCAAGCAACGTAATTGAACAATTTTGCAATCAGTGGCTAACTGAAATTCCGAGAAGTGGGTAACTGAACTTACGCTAGCTCTTTATACAGGCACACTACAACTTCTTTTTCGCTTAGAAGGTTCTACGAAGGAGTCCATGGCATCAATTGCTTGGATACACAGTCCCAATACTTCTTGCTTCCCACACTACATTAGTAAGTCAAATGGTTAATCTGATAAGATGGTGTGTCCTTGATATGTTATATGAGGACGGGTTGTCAGACTAGTTGTAGCAACACTCATCACACTGGCTTTTACTGTATATTTCATGTGATTACATTTGACATATCGAGATCTAAGCAATCTTCAATAGGATGAAAAGATTCGCATCCTTCACATTATTGGCAAACTCAGTTCATAGAAACAAGCAATTAAACCATTCTGTGGGTAAATCAAAACCGCCACTGGAATATTGTTCACTACCCCAATCATACACGCAAAATGATGCGACGCCACGGTAGGGGTTGGTATGGGCGGCCGCCTCGGGTGGCTGGAAATTGCGCACCTACTTTGAGTCGTCCAGGTTGGCCCAGGCTAGTTTTGTACGTCCCAGTGCATGAGAAGACAATGTAAAAAATGAACAAAAAACATTTCAATTTGGATGGGCCAATAACGTAAGTGCAAGGCAGGACCAATAGCAGGCTCGCGACCCAGACGAGCGCCTCCCATATCGATTGACAGCAGGGAAAATCCCTAATTCGTTCTCTCCAGCCTCCAGTCTGGTTCGATCCTAACCTAACCGCTGCTGGACAGACCGACACAGCACTTCCTCACACCCTTGTTGGACGCCGGTCGCCGGCCTTCAAGTGAATGGAAAGTCAAGAAGATGAAGATCCAACCCTGGGTGTAGCCTGCGTGGGAGGCAGCGGTGGCAGAGCGGGCATGGCATCGAGCTTACGCAAACGGACAGTCGCAGCTTGCAATAGCAACATGTGCAACAAGCAGGTACATCACATCCCTGATTATATCTAATTCAACTACTCAATTTTAGGCCAATAGTTAAACCTGGCGGTGTTGTAAAACTGCTTGTATGTAAGGAATCTATAAGAAAATGAAACCAAATTCTGCTTATTTTATAACTCCCCCAATTAATACTGAACTGACTGAACCTGATGTGTCTAATCAAGTTTCCGGTGCAAACATACAAGCTCATGTTGTTCTTGAGCCTGAAGTGTCTAATGAACTGACTGCTAATGAAGGATTTTATGCAAACATTTTACATGTTCCTGGTGATGAACATATAGTATCTACTATGGGATCTAATGCAAGCAGTTTACATGCTCCCATTGAAGGATTTATTGTCTAATGATGATCTTCTATGTTGAGAGAGAAATAGAAATTTGCAGGAATTGATGAGAAGCAAATTATAGTACATTTTCATGGCTTGAGGAAATGTCGAGGCCATCTACCAGAAAGTCCCCGTATCATGACAAGCTAGCATAAATACTTTTCTAATCTGTTGTTTGAAACTATTGGCATACTTGTGCAGGATAGATATATTGGTATGCAGTTTGCGCGCTGGTTATAGGTGCAATTACACTTGGTTATTTTCGGCCAGAGATGAGTAATTCAAGCAGGTACAATCCATGTTAGTAGTCCTTGTACACCATATTGCATTATGTGTTTTTTGTTGCTTACATCATTTAGTGTTTTATAATCTGGAACCACTTTGTATCATTAGCTGGTTTTCAAAGTGCATGTAGCTTCACGTTTCTCAAGTTATGTTAATTTCCGGAGTGCAAGTGCTTTCGTATTTTTTAAGTCAAATTTTCGCCCCTGGTAACTCGAATTCGTGGATCCGCCACTGCACACAAATCATACACGCAGGCTAGTACGAATTAAATGAAATGTAGGGACTTATGCTAGCTCGTTGTATAGGCTCACTTTAGCTTTGCTTGCCCTTGGGATGTTCCATGTACAAGTCCATGTAACCAGTTGCTTGGATGCGCAGGCCTTGTGCTCCTTGCATCCCCTTTGCATTTTTCACATGGCGAATGGTTGATCAAATGAGACGAATTGACTTTGTTGTTGTACCGGAGGACAGGTACTTACAAGGTTATACAGGCATGCAGGATGTGTACCAGATCCCGTAGCGCCGTCATGCTTAGCTAAAAAATGGTTTTGCTTGTTTCAAATGATATCTCCAGAAGAAATAAGAGATAAAGTCAGAGAGCAGTAAAAGGATATCCAAACATCATCGGAATATTGCACAAGGGAGTGATATGTGGATACCTAGTTCGGGCCGGCGTTTGGGCATGCTCGCCTAGCTAGAGTTTGGATCACTTTAGAGCCGTTGAGGGTGATGCGCTGGCGTTGGCTGGCCGTGTATGGATGCAGATCTCGAGCGGCAGTAGAGCGCTATGATGCGGTGGACGAGGCCATTGGTGAAGCACCAAGAACATCGGGGAGTTGGTCATGCGACGATGTTCTCAGTGAAGTATCCCTGATGCGGTGGAAGTCAGTGTATGTGAGGCACATCGGCTGCGGAGGCCGATGTTGTGGGTGGACCACCTGGTGCAATGGACAAGGGTGTAGATGAGGTAGCTTCGGTCCAGTGGTGAAGCGCGACCGTCATCTTCGTCGTCATCATCCGGCACACAGAGGTGGGGAAAGAGATGAGATGAAGGGCGATTTGAATTTTTCTTCGGTTGGCGGTGAATTAGGGATCTGAGAGCTCTGGGCGCGGAAGGGGTCGGGGGAGAAGGGAGATTTTTCAGGGCTGCAATTGGGGCCGCCAGATATTTCAATCCAAAACGTGGAAGCACAAACCTTTTTGTCGTCGTTCTTTTTTTGGGGGTGGAGGGGGTGGGTGCTACTACTTGCTAGCGTTCGTACGACACACGCGACCATCACGACACGACCCTTGTCTGCCTAGTGCGCCTACATTTAAGAATGCAAACGAATATTCTTTCATTAGAAAATGAATATTGTACTCCTTGCAAATAATCACTCCTTCGAAACGAGTACTACGAATTAATTAATCATTAGTTCTTTGAATTAGAGTGTGTTTATCACATAGCGATCTCCAATTTTAACGTGGATGTCACATTTCATGGTATCCACAGTACTTATTTCATACAAATTCATACATGTACAAGATGAACATCATGGTGGTGATAAAACTTTGGATGGATTCAAGCATATGGCCACACACATACAAAATATCACAACAATCGAGTCAATATCAACCTTTCCAAACGTAGCATGGCACAAATTTGCAATAATCATGGAAGCCATATGCATGGTCCTAAATTCAAATCTTACAATGTACACTAAATTGAAAGGTCAATATTAAGTCTAGTACTATCTACATTAAAATGTAGTTTTTAGCCCCCTCGCCGGCACACACGTTACGTACTTCCTCTATTGATCAATCTTCCTCTCATAACCATCTTACAAAGCTTTGGTTTCCGCATGTTCATTATATCTCTCCATGTTTCAATCTCTAACTCTCACACACCCACCATTGCACTCCATGTCGAGCTCTCTCTCCCCCCTCCCATCCTCTCTCGGTAGATACATGCATTTCTTATCTAGACCCCCTCCCTCTCATGCGCACGCACGCACATTGTCTGTCTAGGTCACTCTCAAGAGTCCGTCTCACTATTTCTTCCGCGCGGTGGCACTGGCGGAGCTACGGTCAGTTCCTTGGGCGGGCCAGCCTGAAGAAGAAAGCATAGAAAAGAGATGGGTCACGCCACTTGGCATGCTATTTAGGAAGTGTTTCAGCTAGGCACGGAGGGCCAGAGCACAGGTTAGCCCAACGTAGCTCCGCCCTGCACGGTGGCCCACACTCTCTTATTTATCCAAGTCTTGATTAACCTCGCTTTCTCTCACACATAAACGATATAGATCCCTGTTCGGGCCTCGATCGACACACTCTATACCCTCTCACGCAGTTTGTCTGCCTCAATTAACCAAGCTCTTTCTCACACACAAATGATATATCTCCATGTTTGGGCCTAATTCGACATATTCATAATGTACACTCTCTCATGCACATTGCCTATCTAGGTCACTCTCTCCAACCTGTTTCACTCTTTCGATCGCATGACGACCCACACTCGCTCAATCTCTCTCTCTCTCTCTCTCTCTCTCTCTCTCTCTCTCTCTTTATCTATGTATCGGTTGACCTTGTTTCCTCCCACGCACAAATGATAGATGTACCTGACTATGAGTAGATCATCTACAAGCTCTCTCTTACAACCCTCACCCTGTTCAATCAGACAATATCTATCCACAACATATATATCTCTTCAACGAATGTCGGGGCACACTTACTTTGCCTCTCTATCTATGTCTTGATTGACCTCGCTGTCTCACGCTATCTCTTCCACACATCGAAGCTAGCTCTCCATCCCTTGCAGAGCTAGAGCTATTTACATTGCGAGGGGGACTCCAACCTTCGATTAATTTGTGAAGGCATTTATTCTGGTGGGTTTAGATTATATTTTTGTAGCATTCGCCCCACAACTACTCCAAACACTGTTGCAACCCCTGCCCCTCCCCCAATTGTTTTACCTCTGCCTCGGTCACCGCTCACTCGCACGCCCTTTCTAACCTTCAACATCGCACCATGATATTTTTGCAAAACACAAGCACTTATCCTTTGTTCTAGAATCTTCTATATTATAATTGCCATTTTTTAAAATTAATTGCCATTATTTGTTTTTTACTTTATGCTCTACAATGCACAATTCCATGAATCTTAAAACAGATTAACTTTTTTTACAAAACTTATTGATTTTGAACGAGATGATCTATAAGAATTAAACGAACATCTACATCATGCATATATGAATCAAAGCTTACATGCTATGGTGTGATATTTATTCATAATTTGGTTGCCAAATCTCAAGCGTGCAATGCGCTTGTACCTTACTAGTATCAATTAAAAATGAAAACAGACAAGGATTGAACTTGCGACCAGGGCCTTCAAGCCGCACGTCAATAGGCAACATACGGGCGCAACATAGTAGCAATGTTTGTTGTACTACCCTTTCTTGATATATGGTTTTTATGTTACCACAACCTATTTAATGGATAACATGTTTTTATATTAACTTTAGTACATTATAGTGGGACCGGCTCGTGAGCACGTACTATTCCACTTCACTTACTGGTGGGTTCCTTGTCTACACTCTCTCTCTCTCCTCCCCTTCTACATTTCAACGCACGGGCAAACACGAAGAACATGCAGGCGGTGTTGCCGTTGACCATATCTGGACACATTCACGAGTTACAACACTAGTTTCACATAATACTAGTACTAGTATTATGGAACAAGTTTAGGAACAAAAGTTTAGGAACATAAGTGACTGTGACAAGTTAGGCTACTAACAATTATTATATGCGTGGATAAATAGATGTATCGCCTAGTGCACGAACAAGGTGGGCGGCAAAGCCTGGTCAAAGGGCTCGCCTCCCGGTGAGCCTGCGTAGCAGCCTGCTCGCACGCCTCCCAGTCAGTCGGCATAGCGGTCTGCTCGCACGCCTCCTGTCGGCTCACACGCTTGCTCGGACGACACCTGCTGATGAGATTCGGGACTCGTGGCAGCACGTATGTCGAACGCCCATACTTTGAATAGTGAAACCGTTCGCGTTAACGTGACATGTCTTATTTCCAAAATATCTTACCTCTTCTTGTGTGCATCTTTTGATATGTAGCTACTCTCAAATTGAACAAAAAAATATGACAACCTTTTTTCCCATATCACGTGACCATACTCAGTTTCATGAATTTTGGGTCAGTTTTGGATTTTGTAGAATTTAAAATCCAGGATTCGAAAGAATATCATAACCTGCATCATGAAATAAATTTTCAAGCCATACATCTTTACTGTTGTAGATGTTAATGTTTCTTAAGAAAGGATTTGGTCAAACATTTTGCTTATTTAGACTTCAGACAAGTTATATATGCAGAGTAAAAAGATAATAACTCTGTACCAGTGCATTGCCTGATATAATAGCTCTAGTAGGCACGAACAATGCACGAACAAAATCAACAAACGGAGCTCCATTATGTGCTCATCCTGGTGTAGTGCTATTAGTACAGGCAATGGAGTTGACGGGTGACCTTGAGTAGCGGCGACCAAGGGAATTGAACCGTGCTCGGAACGGTAGGTAACGTGGGCTAGTTACTAAAGAATCCCTCCATTGTTCATCAGTTCTCATCATGCACCGGGGACATGACGGGAATTTCCTAGGGTTGGAATTCTGGCCGCCAGATATTTCGACTCGAAACGGGGAGGCTCGAGTGGAGGTGCAAAGTTTAATATCGTGGTTCTTTTGGTTGGTCATGGCTAATGTGCGTACCACGCATGCCACCATCAGGACACGAGCCCGAGACTGGCTGGTACGCCGTCGGGTGCCCATTCCAGAATGCGAATGGAATCCTTTTTAAAAAAATTCTGAACGAATCTATATGTATTACTATTATTACAATTCTACAATGCTCGTATTTTCCTTGCAAGTAACTGGTCATTCCAAAAGGCATGATAATTGATTTATGATGAGTTCTTGAATTGGAGTGAGTTTGTGATATAGTGATCTGAACATGGATGTATGACCAATCATGTATGACACGAATTCAAAAAATAAAATGTAAGCGATGCATGGTTCTCAATTCAATATCTAAAATGCACACTAAATTGAAACATGAATATTATGTCTAGTAATATGTACATGCAAAAGTTGTGTTTAGGTATCTCCATCGACACCCCCCCCCCCCACATACTTCATGGATCAATCAATCTTCATTTCTTTGTTAATAAAGCTATCGGTATCTGACACACGCGCGCTCATTATTTCTCTTCACATTTGGATCTCCATTTATGTCACACCCGCCCTCACACTATCAACAAATGTATTTCCCACACACAACCTCGTCGTGCCCTCCATGTCAAACCCTCCCTCTATCTCTCAAGACACGTACGTTGCCTTTGTAAAACACCTTCACCGTTCGTTGATACGTCTCCAACGTATCTATAATTTTTTATTGTTCCATGCTATTATTTATCTGTTTTGGATGTTTAATGGCCTTCAATATACACTTTTATATTATTTTTGGGACTAACCTTTTAACCGGAGGCCTAGTGCCAGTTGCTGTTTTTTTGCCTATTTCAGTGTTTCACAAAAAAGGAATATCAAACGGAAAGAAACCTTCGTGAGGATCTTTCTTGGAACAAACACAATCCAGGAGACTTGGAGTGTAAGTCAAGGAAGCAACAAGGCGGCCACGAGGCAGGAGGGCGCACCCAGGGGGGTAGGCGCGCCCCACCCTTGTGGGCCCCTCGTAGCTCCACCGACCTACTTCTTTCGCCTATATATACTCTTATACCCTGAAAACATCCAGGGGAGCCACGAAACTACTTTTCCACCGCCGCAACCTTCTGTACCCGTGAGATCCCATCTTGGGGCCTTTTCCGGCGCTCCGCCGGAAGGGGGTTCGTTCACGGAGGGCTTCTACATCAACACAATAGCCTCTTCGATGATGTGTGAGTAGTTTACCACAGACCTTCGGGTCCATAGTTATTAGCTAGATGGCTTCTTCTCTCCCTTTGGTTCTCAATACAAAGTTGTCCTCGATGTTCTTGGAGAACTATTCGATGTAATTCTTTTTGTGGTGTGTTTGTCGAGATCCAATAAATTGTGGGTTTATGATCAAGATTATCTATGAACAATATTTGATTCTTCTCTAAATTCTTACATGCATGATTTAATATCTTTGCAAGTCTCTTCGAATTAATAGTTTGGTTTGGCCTACTAGATTGATCTTTCTTGCAATGGGAGAAGTGCTTAGCTTTGGGTTCAATCTTGCGGTGCTCGATCCCAATGACAGAAAGGGATCCGACACGTATTGTATTGTTGCCATCGAGGATAAAAAGATGGGGTTTATATCATATTGCTTGAGTTTATCCCTCTACATCATGTCATCTTGCTTAAGGTGTTACTCCGTTCTTATGAACTTAATACTCTAGATGCATGCTAGATAGCGGTCGATGTGTGGAGTAATAGTAGTACATGCAGAATCGTTTCAGTCTACTTGACACGGACGTGATGCCTATGTTCATGATCATGCCTAGATATTCTCATAACTATGCGCTTTTCTATCAATTGCTCGGTAGTAATTTGTTCACCCACCGTAATATATGCTATCATGAGATAATCCACTAGTGAAACCTATGGCCCCCGGGTCTACTTTACATCATATAAGTTTCCGATCTACAATTCTAGTTTACTGTTTATTTTGCAATCTTTACTTTCCAATCTATACAACAAAAATAACAAACATACTTATCTTATTATCTTTATCACATCTCACTTTTGCAAGAGGTCTTGAAGGGATTGACAACCCCTTTATCGCGTTGGTTGCAAGGTTCTTGATTGTTTGTGCAGGTACTAGGCGAATTGTGTATAGTCTCCTACTGGGTTGATACCTTGGTTCTCAAAAACTGAGGGAAATACTTACGCTACTTTGCTGCATCACCCTTTCCTCTTCAAGGGAAAACCAGCGCATGCTCAAGAGGTAGCAAGAAGGATTTCTGGGGCCGTTGCCGGGGAGATCAATGCTCAAGTCAAGACATACCAAGTACCCATCACAAACTCTTCTCCCTCGCATTACATTATTTGCTATTTGCCTCTCGTTTTCCTCTTCCCCACTTCACCTTTGTCGCTTTATTCGCCCTTTTTCTGTTCGCTTGCTTCTCGTGTGCTTGTGTGTTGGATTGTTTGTTTGTCACGATGTCTCAAGACAATAATAAACTGTGTGACTTTTCCAATACAAAGAATAATGATTTTATTAGCACTCTGATTGCTCCTACTACCAATGCTGAATCTTGTGAAATCAATGCTGCTTTGTTGAATCTTGTCATGAAATATCAATTTTCTGGCCTTCCTAGTGAAGATGTCGCTACACATCTAAACAACTTTATTGACTTGTGCGATATGCAAAAGAAGAAAGATGTGGATAATGATATTGTTAAATTGAAGCTATTTCCTTTTTTGCTTAGAGATCGTGCTAAAACTTGGTTCTCTTCTTTGCCTAAAAATAGTATTGATTCATGGAATAAGTGCAAAGATGCTTTTATCTCTAAGTATTTTCCTCCCGCTAAGATCATCTCTCTTAGAAACGATATTATGAATTTTAAGCAACTTGATCATGATCATGTTGCACAAGCTTGGGAGAGGATGAAATTAATGATAAGTAATTGTCCTACACATGGTTTGAATTTATGGATGATTATACAAAACAATTGTGTCGGATTGAATTTTTCTTCTAGAAATCTTTTAGATTCGGCCGCAGGAGGCACTTTTATGGAAATCACCTTAGGAGAGGCTACTAAACTCCTGGACAATATTATGGTTAATTATTCTCAATGGCACACCGAAAGATCCACCAGTAAAAAAGTTCATGCTATTGAAGAGATTAATGTTTTGAGTGGAAAGATGGATGAACTTATGAATTTTTTTGCTAATAAAAGTGTTTCTTCTGATCCTAATGATATGCCTTTGTCCACTTTGATTGAGAATAATAACAAATCTATGGATGTGAATTTTGTTGGTAGGAATAATTTTGGTAACAACGTGTATAGAGGAAATTTTAATCCTAGGCCATTTCCTAGTAATTCCTCTGATAATTATGGTAATTCCTACGAAATTCTTATGGAAATTTTAATAAGATACCCTCTTATTTTGAGACTAGTGTTAAAGAATTTATGAATTCGCAAAAGAATTTGAATGCTTTGCTTCAAGAAAAATTGCCTAAGATTGATGAGTTGGCTAGGAACGTGGATAGAATTTCTCTTGATATTGATTCTTTGAAACTTAGATCTATTCCACCTAAGCGTGATATCAATGAGTCTCTCAAAGCCATGAGAATTTCCATTGATGAATGCAAAGAAAGAACCGCTAGGATGCGTGCTAAAAAAGATAGCTTTGTGAAAGCGTGTTCTTCTAGTTTTCATGATGATAATGATGAAGATCTAAACGTGATTGATGTGTCTCTTATTAAATCTTTGTTTTCCAATCTGAATCTTGATAAATATGGGACTGGAGATGAGTCAACTTTAGTTAAAAGGTGTCTCGATGATTTTGAGTTTTTAGATATTGATGCAAATATTGGTAAAAGTGGGATTGAAGAGGTCAAAATTTTACATAGCAATGAACCCGCTTTTACTAAACATATCGTTGATGCTTTAATCCAATCTTATGAAGAAAAGCTTGAATTAGAAGTTTCTATCCCTAGAAAACTTTATGATGAGTGGGAAGCTACTATTAAAATTAGGGATTTTTACATCGGTGCCCCTAGTTCCTTAGTTCTGCTCATCCATCCCCACGCTCTTAACTTTTGCTCAGTTTTCCTCACTCCCTTGCCCGAAACCCTCAGAAGAGATCATAACGGACGTCGCCGTTGAGTCAGTGCTTTGACCGTTAACTCTGACGAGTGGGGCCGTGTTGCGGGTGTAGCTGTTCGATCGTCCGGCCGTCCCTTGCATTAAACGCATGCGCGCGCCGCCACGACATAAGCCTGCTATGCATGCACCCAAGAAGCGTACCTGCATGCGTTGATGCGCCGACTGAGCCTGCATGCACCGACCAAGCCTGCATGCGCTGATGCGTGCCGCCCCGAAGCACTGACCGAGCTGCTTTCATGCACGCCAGCCGCCACGGATGCAGCGACAGTCGCTGCAGCTGGTTCCTCTCTTCTCGCACACTTGTCTCCTCGATTTTGAACCCATTTTGCTACGACAAATAATTTGAACAAATATGTTGTGGCTTCATGCACTAGCTAGGTTGCTACATATTTGTGGCTTGTGTAAGAAAAGAAGGGTTCGTTGTGGCTGCATGCACTAGGTGGTTACTAACAAAGTGAGCTCTCTAAGAAAACAATCAACATACATGTAGATAGGGCCAGTGGTGAAAGCGATGAACTCACAGCCAGACCTAAACACCCGCCCGAGGAGGTAGAAGGCGTCGAATGTGTTGGTGAAGTGGGCAAGGAGATCAACCACCACCCCGTTTTGGATGACCTCCTTGACAGGGAACATCCTTGGAGATCCCCGCGGGAGGTGGTGGTAGCCAGATGCGAGAAAGAACACGGTGAAGTTTCTTACGATCCTCCACCTTGATATTGCCCACACACGTAATGTGCGCTCAACGTACACGCTAGGAGGGTAGAGCCTCTCCGGCATGGTGGGTGGGAAGTGGTAGGTTGGTCCGGTGTACTGCATGGCTGAGGATGTGCTAGAAGAAGGAGAAGTGGTCGAAGAGCAAGAAGGGCAGATGGCAGAGAGGATGGGAGATGGGTGAGGGATGGCAGAGGCAGAGGGTGGCTTAAATAGCTGTAGTGCTACGTGTTATTTAGCCGTGGCAATAACGGGGTCAAATGTGAAGTAACCCATTTTCAAACCCACCGCAACATCGGGAGTGTACACGTGTGGGAAACCATGGTTTCAAAAAGAAGAAGTAAAAGAAGCTAATTGCACGCGTGGGAATCTGTGGTGATATATATTATAGGAAAGAGACAAACTTTGAATAGTTTGTGGCCATTTTGCATGATAAAAATAAATTTGTCCCTTAAAAATTGGTCATTTTCTACGCATTGTCAATTGATTTCAAACGATGCAAAAATACAGACCCAACATGTTCACAAAAAACAGAGCAAACGATGCAATAATACAGAGCCAACACATTCACAAAAAACAGAGCAAATGATGCAAAAAAAACGAAACAAATCGACGGCCCAACCAGAGCTTGGTTTCCTTTTGGACCCAATAACAATGTTTTTTCCATGGAGTCAGTGGTGGGCGAGCAGCCGAGCACAACGAATAGGATCGCCTCTCGCGGATCGCCCCACGATCCAACGATGCGGAGCCGTCCTTGTGATACAACGGCGCAGAGCCTGCACATAGCTAGCCCACCTAGTTCCTTCTAGAAGGCCAGATCCGAGGGTTGTTGCTTTGGCGCGCGGGTATGATCGGATGGCTAACATTGGGAGCTAGGGTTAGGCGAAACCTCGTGGGGTTTAGAGGGGTTTTGAGCTGGTCAACGGGGTTTCAAAGGCTTTGACTAAGCATAACTAATTTAAGAAAAATCAAAAATATGAAACCTTCGTCGTTCGTCGTTTTATAAGACACACTAACGAGGAAAAAATACTAAACTTGGTCTATGGTCATTTTCATGAAAAAAAAACCTAGCTGGCACGATCGAGGTCAAATGAGCAGCATTAATTTAAAAAAAATCAAAAAATATAAAACATGCGCACAATGTTGTCTTATGTGACATGTTACCAACCAAAAATCATAAACTTGGTCTATGGTCATTTTCATATGAAAAACTTCATACATATGAGCTATCACCTACATGATTTCATAGAGTTCAAGGAGAGGAGGTGGTGTTACCTACAGTTTTTTGAAAAATTTAAAAAAATCAAAAAAATCACTAAACCTTTGTTTTAAAGTGAATAAGAAGGACCTGAAGTTAGTTTTCCATTTTCATATTTGAAACGTGTTTTAAATAGTTTTTATATTAAAGCATTTTTGCAAAAGAAAATGTAAAAATATGAAGATTAATAAAAAAATAGTGAGACTTCGAATCTACACTATATAGACTCAATACGTGTTAATAAAAAACATTTGGCTCTTTTAGAGTAGGTCCAAAAAAACTTCATTTCAAATGGGTTGTTTACCCTAGCCTGGGAGCTTATTTGAAGCCCATTTCTCAAATTCAAATTTCTTTGACCTCCTCTATATCACCTCAAATTTTGCACACATGATCTCCTACACAAAAATAGATAGTTGATAATACATCTTCATTAAAATGTTGTTTTTTTATCTGTTATTGGAATATTTGATAAAAGGAAACCCTTGATAAAATGACGGATTGCAGCATATTTGCAGCATATGTGTGATCATTGCATCACCTGAACTTTCAAAACACTGAAACAAATCATAGAAGATAAATTTCAAAACACGAAAATACCCAACATAGATAGCCACATGCATATAAAATTCATGAAACCACCAAAAGTTAACGCACAAACATGGGGCCCCACAAACATGGTTCACCAACATAGTTCAGCAAACAACATAAAGTACTTAAAACACATCAGGGAAGGGGAGACATGACTTTGGCTAGGGCAGCATGCTGCCCCATGATCTTGTAGTCCTCGTCGTGGATGGCCACATCTTCTACATGAGCTAGAAGGTGAGCGAAGCGGCCGGACTTTGGCTTTCTCTTGATGGTGCAGTAGGGGCAGCGCCAAGTTTTGGTCCTGCTCTTGTAGTAGTAACCCACGCCCTTGACCCTGATCTTCTCCTGTTCCTTCGCTTCGAAGGAGGTGAAGTTGCCGCGGTCCACATCCACATATTCCCCAGAGACATACTGCACACACAAATGAATTAAATAAGTACATTATAGATTCATGGGAATACACCATGTCAACGAACTAAATGAACAATCTAAATTTCAAGTAGGCTTACTGAGGGAGTCATGGATCGGGGGGTCCACAGGTGCCCGGATAAACTCCTGGTGGGCCGGACTGGTGGGCCATGAAGATTACTTTAGAAGATCATCTCCCGTATCCGGATGGGACTCCTGGATTCTTGTAATGGCTAGTTTAAGCTCGGGTGTAGATTTTCCTTCCTCTGCTAGATGGTATGTACAAACCCTAGGCCCCTCCAGTGTGTATATAAACCAAATGGTTTAGTCTGTAGAGGCTAGAGAATCATTAAATTCTCATAGGCTAAGACTTAGGGTTTTAGCCTTTACGATCTCGAGGTAGATCAACTCTTGTACACATATTCATCCATACTAATATAGCAGGAAGTAGGGTTTTACCTCGATCAGGAGGGCCTGAACCTTGGTAAACATCGTGTCCCCTGCCTCCTGTTAACATGAATCCTCGGATGCATAGTTCGGGACCCCCTACCACAGATCCGCCGGTTTTGACACCGACATTGGTGCTTTCGTTGAGAGTTCCACCATGTCGTCGATGGAAGGATTAATGGATCACATCGTCAACTGCAATGCCGACGTCGAGGGGATCTCCCCCCCCCCGGCCAACTCTTCGTGTTTGGCGGCTTCGCGCTTCGGGCCAACACTGAAGGCCACCTTGAGCAGATCGAGAGCTACGCCCCTAGCCATCATATCCGATTCAGTAGCCTGAATTACGTTGCCGACGTTCGTGGAGACTTGATCTTCGCCGGATCAGAGCCAGCGGCAACCCCTCTCTGCCACCACGATGATCATGACTTAACTCTGTCATCGGATCAGGAAATAGCACCTGCAACAGTTCAGGCCCTAGATCTAGAGTGTATTGCGCCACTCGAGGATGGGAAGCTCAACCCCACCATGAGAGCCGCAGAATCTACGGCGATGGAGCCACACACGGACCCAACTAATGAGGTCTGTGTTACCGGAACCCCGGACTTAGCTCTGGTATCGAATTCCGAACTGCACGTAACTGTGCCCCTCAAATCTAATAAGGCGCCTATCGCCGAATTTTGTGCTGTAGATACTTTCCAGCACTCACCACTTGGCGACATGTTAAGGTCGTTGATATCTCTCTCCTTGGATGAGAATGCACAGCCACACTATATCCGGTTCGAACTGGAGGCTGATGAACAGCCGCGGTATACCCAGTAGGACGAAGAATTTCGTTACCCACCCACCACCCACTTGGTAGCCATGGTTGAAGATCTAACCGATCTACTCGACTACGCTTTAGAAGACTTTGATGGGATGGACCTCAAAGCACAATTAGACACAGATCAAAGCAGGCCCATAACAGGGCGGTGCAAATCGATGTCTTCATACGATGTGTATATGGTGGATATACCGAAAGAGGCTGAAGGCAATGGTGAAAAAAATCTCGTAGAGGATAAACCCGCCGAAGAACCTCCCAAGCGTTAGTGTCCGAAACGCCGAACAAAATACCATAAAGGAAAGGACAGCAACACCATGACTAATGACGGTGATATTCTGGAACAAGCCGAAGACCCCGCAGACCCTGCGATAGAGCAGGAGGAGCGAGAGGATGGCGAACAGAGTCCGAAGCCGTAGTCCGATGACAGTGATGCCGAAGACGCTGACTACGAATAGATCTCCGAAGAATAGGTTAGCCTGGATGAGAACGAATAAACCGTCCCAGAAGAACCCTCCGAACAAAAACGCTCCATCGGCGGCTTATAGCCACCGCGCGGAGCTTAAAAAAGTAGCAGAGATAGCTTCGAGCTGCACAAGACACGCTCAATGATAGATGGAATGAGGTGCTAGACGCCAAACAGAAACATGGCTTTAATGGCCAAACCAAAGGCTATCCCAAGCGCAAGCTGCTGCCCGAATTCGGCGACGAGGCCGTTGCGCCTGTCCCACCGAAATATAACACCGCCGACAAGCCGGACCGACCACCTCGCGGACGGGATAGAGTCGCTAGCAATGGCATAAATAAGCCCCCGCCCCATAAAGAAATGAAGGGTGCAGCCCATGTCCGAAAGCATGATCTGCGCGGGGACCTAAACAAAAAAGCTAGCAAGACCATGTCTATATTTGGACCCAGAGATCGAGCTCCTGCACGGGACGTCGGCTATCAAGCCAATCGCGCCAGTGACATACCATTTCGGGGTCAATACCGAAGACCACAACCATTGGACATACGTCATGATATAGCAAGATATAGAGGAGTTTCACACCCTCTATGCTTTACCGATGAGGTACTGGGTCATAATTTCCCAGAAGGGCTTATACCCTTGAACATCAAAGCGTACGATGGAACGACGGATCCTGCCGTATGGATAGAAGATTTTATTCTTCAGATTCACAAGGTTCGAGGAGATGATCTCCACGCCATCAAATATTTACCCCTCAAGCTAAAAGGACAAGCTCGGCACTGGCTAAACAGTCTCCCAGAAAACTCCATTGGGAGTTGGGAAGAACTTGAGGACGCTTTTCGGGCCAATTTTCAAGAGAGCTGACGATATAAGTCACATCATACAACAACCCGGGGAGTCAGTCCGCAAGCTTTGGAACCGGTTTCTCACTAAGAAGAACCAGATCGTCGACTGTCCGGACGCTGAAGCCTTAGCGGCATTCAAGCATAGTATCCGGGATGAGTGGCTAGCCAGACACCTTGGCAGGAAAAGCCAAGGACAATGGCAGCCCTAACTACACTCATGACTCACTTTTGCGCGGGTCAGGATAGTTGGTTAGCTCGTAGCAGCACCAGCGACCCTGGAACATCTGAACTCAGGGACGGTAATGGAAATCCACGGGCAATAAAAAAAAGCGTTGAAACAATTCTGGAAGCCCAAAGGATACAGCGGTAAACGCCGGATTCAGCGGCTCCAGACCCGGTCAACGGAAGAAGCCATTTAAAGGCAACAAAGAAAGTCCATCAAGTTTGGATAGGATATTAGACAGGCCCTACCAAATCCATGGCACCCCAGAAAAACCTGCCAATCACACCAACCGTAACTGTTGGGTTTTTAAGCAGGCCGGGAAGCTAAACGCCGAACACAAGGGGAAGGAGCCTCAGAGCAAAGACGAGGATGAACCTCACCAGCCGAATATAGGGTGACAGAAGAAATTTCCACCGGAGGTCAAAACAGTGAACATGATATATGCCACTCATATCCCAAAGAGGGAGCGCAAACACGCACTCCGAGATGTCTATACCATTGAGCCTGTCACCCCAAAATTCAACCCATGGTCAGCATGTCCGATCACTTTCGATCGCAGGGATCATACGACTAGTATTCGGCATGGGGGTTCGGCTGCCTTAGTGCTTGACCCAATAATAGATGTATACCATCTAACACAAGTCCTTATGGACGACGGAAGTAGTCTCAATCTGGTATATCAGGACACTGTCCGCAAGATGGGGATCGACCCATCAAGAATCAAGCCAAGCAGCACGACCTTTAAAGGAGTGATACCGGGCGTTGAAGCTCGCTGCAGAGGCTCCTTAACATTGGAGGTTGTATTCGGTTCTCCCGACAACTTTCGAAGCGAAGAACTGCTCTTCGACATAGCTCCATTCCCAAGTGGCTATCACGCCCTACTCGGAAGAACGACCTTCGCCCGCTTTAATGCAGTCCTTCATTATGCCTATTTAAAGCTCAAGATGCCTGGACCACGTGGTGTTATCACGGTCAATGGAAATATGGAGCGCTCTCTCCATACGGAGGAAGATACTGCGGCCTTAGTAGCTGAAGTACAATGCGGCCTATTCAAGCCAGATAATGTATCAATATCAGACACAACTAAACGTGTCCGACACATGCTTCGGTGCAGCAGCTCAGATGAACCTAGCAAGATTGACCGCTATGCCCCCGTCGACCGCCCCATAAGGTAATAGCATATGTGCCTCGAGTACATAATTATGCCCTAAAAGTTCCTTGGGCGGCAACGAGGGGCACCCGCATACAGTTCGTAGTTTGGCAAGACCCTATTCGGACTTTAAACTTAATCTTCTCTTGGCTCATTGAAACGAACCAGATTTACTTTGGCCACACTGGATTGGCTTCTTCGTTTCTAGGTTTTATTTCTTTTTTCTACAGATGGCCATCATACTCATACCTTCAAGGACACATTACAGAGGAGAAAACGGTGCAGCCGTGCAACAGGGACCCACACTAAGGTTTCTTTTTTTAGATTAAGACCCTGTGTAAACCTTTTTATCTTTCTTGTTATAAACCTTATTGGCATGTAAAATGTCCAAAAAAGGTCATCGGCATTATCTGTAAAGTTTGCGGCTCGCCGTACTATAGAGGGATATTAATAGAACAAATTTTATTCATACCATATCTAGAGTTTTATTCGCTCACCATGGATGTTCTTTTCTTGCATCAGATTGTCATATGTTGTCTATAAAGGTTTATTACCAGGGGCTGCATTCAACCCTGGTATATGTTGAAAAGACCGAACACCTATAGGGAGTGTTCGGCGTCTTGGATGTTTGCATTATATGCATCAGTTCTGAATCATGTCTTCGGTCAATAGTTGGGTTGCTCGGCTCCTGTGCTTACCCCTACGTTCCCGATTGTTCGGCTAGGGTGTAAAGGGAGAACTACTACTATCGTACTTCTGGCTAGTCCGGTCAAGTACCTCAGTAGAGAAAGCCGAAAACTGACTATCATGATAAGCGAGAACCTGGTCTGCAATCCGGTGACTTAGTTTTATACTACGATCGATAGAGATCTACCCTGTGCTATACGAAGGGTTGGTTTTTTGCCCAGCCAAGTGCAATTGGATACTTTATCCGCACCAGGGGCTAGTACCTAGCCCCACTTGTCAAAATCCTATGACTAAGTGAAAGAAATAACGACGCATAGTCTGATTGCCCGGTTCGCTCCACATACACCTCCTATACGGACCAAGACGTTGGATAAAGAGTGTATTTGCATATGATCGAACACCACAGTACTATGTACCTGGGGGCTGAAGCGAGCGACTAGAAACTTTCAGATTTAAGACAAACAGTCACACAGGAGGAAAAAAGATGCTGATATGATAAATAGCGCAAAAGTTATATACACTGGATTTATAAGCATAGTCTTTACATCCGGATACAATTAATAGAAATCATCATCTTTGGAACAATGGCCTTCTACAAGGCTGGCGCCCTCGATGACGTCGTCGAAGTACCTATCTGGCTTCCAGTGCTCCTTACCTGCGGGCGGGCAAGCAGTAGCTATATGCACTGCGTTCATCTTCGCCCAGTGCACCTTGACGCGAGCGAACGCCATCTGAGCACCTTCTATGAAAGCCGAACGCATTAGTGCATCGACTCGTGGACTCGCCTCGATGAACCGCTTCACCAATCCGAAGTAACTACTTGGGATTGGCTCAGCAGGCCATAGCCGGACTATCAAGTCCTTCATGGCCAAACTCGCTATGTTGTGCAGCTCGACCAGCTGCTTCATCTGGTCGCTGAGGGGCATCGGATGTTTTGGCGCCTCGAACTATGACCAAAACAGCTTTTCCGTGTTGTTCCCCTCCAGGGCACAGAAATACTGGGCGGCGTCTGCGCTACTCATTGGAAGATCAGCAAACACGCCTGGAGAACTCCACAATCGTGTCAGCCGAATATACTTCCGCCCTTCGAAGATGCTTTGTAAGAGAAATATCTTACCAGATGCTATCTGTCGTGCCTGCTCGATCTCTTGACGAGCACTGCGTGCCTTGCCTCGTGCGTCCTGGGCAGACTTTACTACCACAAACAGCTCGGTCGCCTGTTCCGAAGCCGTCTTCTCCGATGCCTCACACTTACGGATGGCATCTTGAAGCTCGACCTCGACTTCGGACACCCGAAACTTGTGCTTCTCGCAGTCCACCTTTTCGGCCTCTAAATCAGCAGCCGCTTTATCAGCGGCCGCCTTGTTCGCCTTGGACTCCTATTTGGCCTTGGCAATCTCGCCCTTGAGGGCCTCGAGCTCAGCTACGCCAAGTGTGTAATACAAAATACAATGTTAGAGTTTGTACTCATACTTAATCACTTAAGTCTTATTGACATTCAATCCGCATACCTTGTGTTTCATCAAAACGCCGGTTGATGCGGTCGAGGTCCGCATTGGACACCTCGAGCTTCCTATTTAGTTCGGCGACCTCTGCGTCTCGTGCTATCGCCGTAACTAAAGAAGCATGCGCGACAGTTCAGCTCTGTAAATATGCTACTCTATGGATACTTCGTCCGATTCTTTTCAGAATCACACAAAGCATCAGGGGCTACTAGTTATATATGTGCACTTAAAACAAATAAAATTTCTTAAAAAGCATTACATGGCTTACCTCAAAGCCTGTTAAAAGGCTGTTGAAGGCTTCATTCAGTATGCCCTTGACAGACTGAATCTTCTTCATCACCGCACCCATCATGGTGCGGTGTTCTTCAATGATGAGAGCACTTTGAAGTGCTCCCTCCATAGAATCCAGCGCCTCCGGATTAACTCCGGGCGCCGCCGTATCCTCCTCCGCTTGAGGAGCGGGATCTTCAAACCTTGGAGCCATGCTAGGCTCCGGAACGGTGTTCGGTGGGACCCCGGACTATTCGGGCCCCACATCTTCGTTCTCCATGGGGGCCATTTCCCCATGGTCAGCGGCCGCTGAGGTATTACCCTCGGCCGCCCTGTCTCCTGCCCCGCCGTCATCTCCTTGGGCAGAGAGAACCCACTGGGACGACACTTCAGTGTCCCCGTCGATTACGGGCGATGGAGCCAGGACTGGCGGGTCACTCTCTGTTTTCCCAGGCACCAGAGAGTTCCCCTCCGATGATATAACATCGGGGTTTACACCGGGAGGGCTATAGGTCAGCAGGAGAAGGATGATAAGTAGGTATCATAAATACTGAGTAAACAAAGGTGACATAGTCAATCTGGACGAACTTACGATTCGGGCAGGGGTTTTACCCTGGGCTTCAACACGAAGCTGTGTTCGGATGAATCCGAACTATCTCCAAGCTTCAGCTTCCTCTTCCTCCGGGGCACGGCCGTTCTCGCATCAGCAACGACCCCCCTCTTCATCCCCGTGCCTTGTGCGGGTGGTACTTCTTCTTCCTCCTCTTACTCCTCATCATCTTCCTCCGCCTCGTCAGAGGAGAGACTATGGAGGTCGTCGGGCTTCTTGCCCGCAGGACGGGGGCTGTCTCCGGCCCCCTTGCCCTTTGTCTTCTTGGGCTTCTAGGTCGGCGCTTTGTACGGCACCGGAACCAGCATTGCCGTCAAGGCAATGCTGGGTTTCGGGCAGAGGTGTCGGACACTTGATCCGGGTTGCCTTCTTCGTCCAACCCTGTATATCACATAAAAATTCCAACTCCTATTATCATTAAGTAATAGGAAGGGACAAGTGTTCGCAGGGATCATTATTACCTCGGTGGCGGAAACTTCAGTACTGAAGCCCGCATCCTTGTCCTCTTTGGGCCATTCCTTCTGGCTCTTGAAGAGGTGCTTCCAGATATCTTCGTGCGTAGAGCCAAAGAGATGCTTCAACGGCTTGTCTCCTGCCGGATCGAACTCCCATAGGGAGGAATCCTGGCTTTGGCAAGGGAGAACAAGCCGGTTCAGCATCACCTGGACTACGGAGGGAGAGCACGTGCCCCTTGGAGATCACGCCGGACACGCGGCTCACGAGAGTCATCACCTTAGTGTGCGACCCCTAGTCCAGACCCTTTTTGGTCTAGGTGGTTAGCCTCTCTGGGGGTCCGGATATGAAAGCAAGCTCCGCCGCCCAGTTGGGATCGCGGGGTTCGGTGATGTAGAACCACTCCTGCTGCCAAACCTTGTTCGTCTCCACGAACGAGCCCTTGGGCCAAGTTGCGTTTGGGAGCCTACTGATCATAGCGGCCCCGCACTCTGTGTGTTCCCCGTCCACCACCTTCGGCTTCACATTGAAGGTCTTAAGCCCACAGGC
>LR738712.1:396722188-396822151 GCA_902687465.1 Secale cereale | reverse complement strand
GGGGGGGGGGGGTGCGGAGAAAGGCTTCACACATCACTATGAAAGCGGATATGTGAAGGATTGAGTTCGGGGCTAGATCATGGAAATCTAGCCCGTAGAAGAACAAAAGACCCCGAACAAATGGGTCGAGTGGAAATCCTAGCCCCCTTACCAAATGAGAGGTGAAAACAACCCTCTCACCCGCCTTAGGGACGGGAGTCACCTGGCCCTTAGGGGGGACTCGGTGTGCAATGTCGTCGGCGAGATAGCCCACCCTGCGTAGATCCTCCACGGTCTTTTCGGTGACCATGGAAGCCTCCCACTTGCCTCTGGCACCGGATCAAGGCATTGCTGGGAAGGGGAGTAGTGGTTGAGGAACGAGGGGTTGTGGGCGCAGGAGATGAGAGTACATGAGCAAGGGAGATTGGAGAGCTCGAGCTTGAGGAAGGCGTGGGGTTGATGAAAGGGATTGGAGTCCTTTTATAACGCTGCGAATACAGAGTGTCCCCCTCCTTAGCCATAAAACTCGCCTGTTCCCAAAGCGGTCGTGCGTAATGCACGGCGTGGGTGCTCATGTCACAATGATAAGAATCCCACAATAAGCGGGCACGATCTCTATTCTGACGTGACGTGTCAATGAGGATATGCCTCGAAACGCGAAACTAGGACCAAATAAAATGGTTTGATGTGTTAATGGGTTGGACGTGACGCTTCACCCGAAAGTTGTCAGTAAGGACACATTATTCATTTTCTTTAAAAGCCTTGCCTTTGAGGCTAAGGGTTGTACTAATCTTGTAGAGCCGAACACAATCCATCAATTTGCAGAGGATATATTCGGAGGAGGAACCCGCCTTGCAATGCCGAAGACAATACGGAAGCCGAAATCGTCGTCATCGAAGACAGGTTCAGGGGCTGCTGAGGGAGTCCTGGATTGGGGGTTCACACGTGGCCGGATAAACTCCTGGTGGGCCGGGCTGGTGGGCCATGAAGATTACTTTAGAAGATCATCTCTCGTATCTGGATGGTACTCCTGGATTCTTGTAATGGCTAGTTTAGGCTCGGGTGTAGATTTTCCTTCCTCTGCAAGATGGTATGTACAAACCCTAGCCCCCTCCGGTGTGTATATAAACCGGAGGGTTTATTCCGTAGTGGCTAGATAATCATTCAATCCTCATAGGCTAAGACTTAGGGTTTTAACCTTTACGATCTCGAGGTAGATCAACTCTTGTACACATATTCATCCATACTATTATAGCAGGAAGTAGGGTTTTACCTCGATCGGGAGGGCCTGAACCTGGGTAAACATCGTGTCCCCTACCTCCTGTTAACATCAATCCTCAGACGCATAGTTTTGGACCCCCTACCCGAGATCCGCCGGTTTTGACACCGACACTTACCTCATACTCTTCGTCGTCATCGTACGCTGGATCGTACGGGTCGTCGAAAGTATAGTCTATCTTCCTCTTCTTCCCCCAACCATCATCCTCCTGAATATACAATTACATCCATCACTAGTAAATACATAGGGCTAATATACTATGATCCTATTTGCATTTTCCATTATCATGCACACACATTGAATAACAGAGCTAATATAACTACACATTGAAATTAAGATATGCACACTTGATCATAGGGCTAATATACTATGATCATATTTGCATTTTTCATTGTCATGCATACACATTGAACAACAGAGGTAATATAACTACATATTGTGGACATACTGTGAACAACAGAGCTAATATAACTTGAATCAAATAACTTCTTAATCAATCTAATAAGCCCCAATCTGTTCACAACATCTAGCATTTTTGCAACGAATCTAATAAGCATAAAAAACAAGTCTAATAAGCATGATAGCATTAAAACCCCCAATCTGTGAGCACTAAAAACAAATCTAATAAGCATCATAGCATTAAAAAAAACCAATCTGTTCACAACATTTAGCATCCTTGCAACAAATTAATCCAAATCTAAAAACCCCAATCAATGCAGCACCTAAAATCATAGTTCACAGCATCTAGCTAGCATTTATCCAACAAACATTAGTCCAAAACCCCCATCGCCCCAACCCATACAAAAAAACCCGGCCCATCCGTCAAACCAACTACTCTAACCATCTGAACTACCGTATGAATCTACAATCTAACCAATGCAACTAACTCTACAAGCTAATATCCTAAAGCAAAGCAAGTGCAAATACCTCCTGCTCCTCGTCGGGCTGCGCATGGGAGGCATCGGGATGGATTGTGCCGCTTGTTGTCGTCACCTTCTGCGCTGAGGCGGATCCCACCACCTCCTTCCCCACATCCGCAGCGGTTGCGAGTTTGCCCGCACCGCCATGGACGTCGCCGACATCCGCGGTGACCGTGCCCTGCTGCTTCACCACTTCTCCGGCCACTGCGCTGGCGTCGCCATGAGCTTTGTCCATCGGATAGATGGAGGTGATGAAGGTGAGGAAGAGGATGCAGTGGGGGAGAGCGAGACGGTGTGGTGAAGGCAGTGGAGGAGAGTGAGACAACGCCGGTAGGGGAGAGGAAGACGATGCGGCAGGGAGGGGATTTGGGGGAAATGGTAGGGGCGATGGAGGTGGTTGCCCCTCTTTATATGATGGGACGTTTCGGACCTGTCCATTGACACGTGCTACCCCACGACCGTGCATGACCGCGCTCTTGCATGTGCCCACCCCTAATGCGGCCCCACTCATCAGAGTTAACGGTCAAAGGCATTGACCCGACGGCAACGTCCGTTATAACCAGTTCTGAGGGTTTCTGGTAAGGGAGTGGGGAAAAGTGAGAAAATGTAAATAGAGTGGGGATGAATGAGTAGAGCTAAGGAACCAGAGGCACAGAATTATAAAAGCCTTAAAATTAAGATTAAAGATCATGAATGTTATGCTTTATGTGATTTGGGTGCTAGTGTTTCCACGATTCCAAAAACTTTGTGTGATGTGTTAGGTTTCCGTTAATTTGATGTTTGTTCTTTAAATTTGCACCTCGCGGATTCCACCATTAAGAAACCTATGGGAAGAATTAACGATGTTCTTATTGTTGCAAATAAGAATTATGTGTCCGTAGATTTCATTGTTCTTGATATAGAATGCAATCCTACATGTCCTTGGTAGACCTTTCCTTAGAACGATTGGTGCAATTATTGATATGAAAGAAGGAAATATTAGATTCCAATTTCCATTAAGGAAAGGAATGGAACACTTTCCTAGGAAGAAAATTAAATTACCTTATGAATCTATTATGAGAGCCACTTATGGATTGCCAACCAAAGATGGCAATACCTAGATATATTCTTGTTTTTATGCCTAGCTAGGGGCGTTAAACGATGGCGCTTGTTGCGAGGCAACCCAATTTTATTTTATTTTCTTTTTGTTTTAGTTTAGTAATAAATAGTTCATATAGCCTCTGGTTAGATATCGTTTTGTGTTTTAATTAGTGTTTGTGCCAAGTAGAACCTTTGGGAAGACTTGGGTGAAGTCTTTGCGATCTTGCTGTAAAAAACAGAAACTTTTGCGCTCACGAGATTAGCTGCCATTTTTTTCTGGAGAGTGCTTTTAAGTTGATTCTTTTTGCAGCTGATTAATAGAAAATTTTCTCATGTCCATAAATTTATTTCAGAATTTTTAGAATTAAAGAAGTATTCGAAAGTTGCAGATTACTACAGACTGTTCTGTTTTAGGAACGCATAATCAAGGAACATAAAACCGGCTTATACGGATCCTAACGGCATGAGTGGAACAAAACACCAAGCAAAAGGCTTAGCCTTCCACCCTTGCCAATATATAGATTATTTCAATTTAAGCATTTATATAGTGTGATATAACCCAACCAAACTTCAACATGGAGCAAGCATCTTCACTTCACCTGCAACTAACAACGCTATAAGAAGGGCTGAGCGAAGCGTACTTAGCCAAGCAACGGTTTGCATAGGTAGGGTGGTTAAACATGGCAATTGGTTACAAGTAGGAGGCTGACAAGAAGAACATGGGCATCGAGGCAAAACTATAGATCGAGACTACTAGCAATAGGCGAAGATAGTAAAGTTATCGGGGTTCGGTCATCTTGCCTGAAGAGAAGACGTTCGGATCGAAAGAAGGGTCCTCGTGCTCAAACTCGTTGGAAACCTCGTGCTCAACTTCGTTGGAAACCTCGTGCTCAACTTCCGGCTCTAAACAAGACAAACACACCAAGCACCAATCAACACGATGCAATGCGCACTCGAAAAACATGAATGCATGAAGGATGCACTAAAGATGCACAAGGAGCACGGAAAACATCACTCAAGCAAAACACCTCAAAACAAGATAACAACCTGATATTATTAAACTACACAGAAAAACACCCAAGTTTGATATAAGATTCGCTGAAATCGGAGTTACGGGCTAAAAGTTATGCCCGAAACCAGATTTGAGCGAAAACTGCAAATTACAGCAACATAGCATCTTTGGAGCTCAAAATAATTAATCTACAGCACCCAAAAAGCATGGCAAAGGACTTGAACACAAACTAGATATAAAGTACAGCAACTAGGTCCAAAGTGCACCCCCAACGGAGTCACGGATCAATAGCAATGATCTTGGACATATTGAACTTTGAAATAAAATTCTGGCAGCAGAATTTTATTGAAAGTTTGGAGCAAAAGATAAACATGCTACAGCCACTCAAATGGACATGTGAGGACATGGATGGAAAGACAACAATATATACTTCAAGGAACAATCAAAAACCACCCCAAAACTATCATGCTTTGTCCTACAACATCACACGAACATGGCTTCGGAACGTTACAGATTTCAGACTTAGTGAAATTTCACTAAGTCCTAAAACAGCAACATCATCTTAGCACACAAAAGAGCATGTTTGAGACACCTCGAAACTAAACATGGCAAAGGGTAAGCACCTCATCAAAATACATATGAAGGTGATCCCGAAACACACAAGCATGCTTCATTGTGGTGAACACAACGATTGCAACGAGCTCAACAAGATGGCATTTCATAACAAGTGAAAACACAACATGTGAACATGGCATCTTGCAACGATGATAACAAGGAAACAATAAGTCTACCATGCAACCTATCACAAGCAACACGTAGTTCGTGGCAAGACGAACACGTGGACATGTCATTTGCATCGTTTGGACAAACGAGCTAAAAGATATCACATGTCAAAGGTGGCATGAAAATAACACATAACAGCAGTTTATATCATGATGCACTCTTGCAACAGCAAAACAAGTGTCAAGATGACATCTAACATGCATGACTACAACAGGTAAAACGTAGAGGACATCTCCACGAACATCTGGACATGCTACACGCGCAAAACGGAGCAACAGACACAAATTTAGAGCAGTTTGAAGATTGCATCTCAGATCAGGATTTAAAGGACTTAGGGAAAAAAAGGGGTACCTCTCCAGATCTGGATCTGGAGGAACAGTAGCGGGCCGGCGGGCTACAGTAGCGGCGGCGGCGCGGCCCACGGGGAAGAGAAGCGGCGGCGGCCCGGCTCGGAGGCGAGGCGGTCCGGTCGGTGGCAGAGGCCCACGGCGGCGCGGAGGGAAGCCGGCCCAGTCGCGGCGCTGGCGAAGTACGGGCTCGGCGCGCGCGGCCCAGCCGGAGGGGGAGTCGGCGACGACTGGCGCGGCTGGCGCAGAGGGGAGCCGAGGCCCGGCGGCTGTTGGCCCAGAAGGAGCGAAGAAGTACGGCCCGGTCGCGGTACAGGCGAAGTGGTCCCGCGCTGGCTGGGGCTGGAGGCGCCCAGCGACGAGGGAACCGGCCCGAGCGGTCGAAGGGATGGCCCGGCTCGGTCGTTCCGGCGTGGGGAAAATGCGTCGATCGATCTGGTCAACGAGGTGGTCGATCGAAGCGCCCGGTTCGATGAGATCAAACGAACTGCCAGATCTGCGGGAGGATTTTTGGATCTGAGAAGAAAGGAAAAAAAAAAGTGGAGAAGGGGGGAAGAAGAAGGGGATGCCCAAATAGACTAGGGGGTCTATATGTAGCAGTTTTTAGGGTTAGGAGGGGATTTAGGGGCGCTAGGAGCCCTCCGATCGCGATCCGACGGATCCGATCGCGGGGGTTGATTTAAAAGGCCTAGACGGAGATAAAAGAGAGCAGTAGGGGTATTTCCGGGACACGAAGAGAAGGCACTTCGGACCCACACGGACAACGGAGGGAAAAGTCAACGGAGTCCAAACGAGACGAGATTTGAGAGGCGGGTTGCACACAACAAAACAACAACACACAACACAACCTCGCGGCACACCGGTAACGTAAAACGCCCGAACAACAAAGTAGGCCTACGGGACGTCACGGACACGTGAGGGAGCTCCGGAACACGAAACGGACAACGGGAAGAAACACACGGAACCGGATGCAACCCACAACACAAATGCAAAGCAATGCACATGTCTACATGATATGAATGAATGCCACACACTCACACCACAAAACGACAAAAGCCCGAAAGACACAGAACCCGAAATGGAAATAGATGAAGCCGGAGATATATTATAAGCCCAAAAGGGAAAGTATTACATCCGGGGCATTACACTTTCATGCCTGGCCAATAAAATAACCAGTGGCAAGCCTATGAGTACTTTGAATGTACTCGCAAGCAACCCATGATTTGGTTCAAGGTAACAATGCAAGTTGTATGACAATAAGCAACCTAGCTACAAGCTAGCTAAGATATTTCACCATTTATGAGACATGCATCAATGTACTTGGGTAACCTCAAGGACAGGTTACAGATATCAACATAAATAAAGTTCAAATCATATCTGGTTCTTTCAACGAGTCAAGTCACCACCTTAACTCAACACACACACACTTTCACTGAGGTTGTAAAATTCAGGACATAGTTTAAGTAGCACCTCCCAACTGTCCATGACCGCGAACACGGCTATTCAAATAGTTTTACACTCTGCAGAGGTTGCGCACTTTACCCACAAGATTCGGGAAGCTTTCGTGTCACCCACGATCCCGCAGTACCTCAAATACTCGGGGGAAGCACCCGGTCATTACCTTTCCCTAGACGACACTAACATAGGGTCCACTCGTTGGTGCACGGCCCTCGCGTACAAACGATAGATTATGGGACTTGCCCTTTTTACAATGTCACGCATACACAAAGGGACCAACGGTGTGTCCGGTGCCCTGTAAAAACAGTCATGGTCGCCTATCCAAGCACGACCCCGTCCCGGGAGTGACCTCAAGTCTCCCCCGTCACTAGTGATGTGGGCACCATGCTAGTATCAGCCTAAGTAATCAATAATGCCCCGTCCCATAAGGGGGAGAGTGGTTGCACAAGTTTGGTTGGGACGGTAATCACACATAAATCTAATCCATCATTTTACCCACACACGAGAACTTTCTTTGGTACACCACTTCTTCCTCAAGTGGTGACCTTAACTCAACATCACCCTCGGGCATTAGGGGCACCCGATGGGGTTTTCGAAAAGAATGCAACCACGAGGGATTCATGGTACATATGCATCATCATGTATCGACAACTAATCCTTTGTCATTGCATCTTTGCACACGATAAAGATCATGTGTAGGGGTATGCATCTTGTGGTGGCTCTCAACAAGTTTACCACCGTCACTCTTTATCATCATGCAATCAGAAATAAAAGGGTTCCGAGGAACAAAAGGGGTATCATGGTCAAATGGCTGCTTGCCTGTCTTAACCAAGTCCTTGGGGTCTTCAAATCCTCGGGTCCTTCTCCGAGTACTCCGTATACTTCGTCAACTAACGTCGAAAATAATCACAATAAGCAACACAACAAGGCAAAAACAAAAGTGATCTAAAAATAGGAGTTGGACTTTTTTAGGATACCTCTGGTCATATGAAAAATAACCAAAGTGGTTTCATTGGGATTGGATTAGTGGATATTTCTGATAATTTCAATATGTTGGAATCAAGGGTTTAAGGATTTGCAAGAAGTGTACAGAAATATATTTTTGGAAAATGAGCAAAGGCACCCATTTAACAAATCATGAATTTAGAAGCATCTAGGAGTTGGTTTCACTCGATTTGGAGTTCAAATGAATTTCCTAGGATTTTGCAAAGTTGACAAATATGAAGAAATGGCTCATTATTTTGTGGGGTACAGAAAGTATTAGGAAAAATGTTCCAAAACTAAGTTTTGATATTACAAGTATCTAGGAATTTGAACCATTGCATTTGGATCAAATTTGAGCTCTCTGTGATTTTCTAAAGTTCATCACAGAATTGGAAAAATAGGATTTGATAAATATTTGTGAAGAAAAAGTCTCTGGAAAAATGTGCATGTTGCACCAACAGGTAGATCATGATTTTAGAAACTCCTAGAAATTTGAATCATCAAATTTGGAGTTTATTTGATTTGTTTAAGGATTTTAGATGTTCACTAGAAAAATAAAAAGGAAAAAGAATTTGCAGGCCAACTTTAGCCTGTAGCTGGGCCGGCCCGGAGCCACGCCAGCCCAGACGAACCGGTGCGCGCGCGCACGCACGTTCAAACCTGATGGCTGGGGCCCGATGGTCAGCGATAGAGAGGGGAGAGGGAGAGAGGTGAGGATGACAAGCGGGGCCCGGCTGTCATCTTCAACCTCGCGGCCAGGGAAGCGGCGAGCTCACTAGCGGCGGTGTGGTGCACGGTGAGGCGATCCGAGGGCACGGTCGTGCTCAGGGAGGAGTCGCTGTTCTGGTGGTGCGGGAGTTCGCCGCTGGAGGGGCCTGGTTTGTCGGCGGCGAGGTGGAACGGCGGCGGAGCGTCTGGAGGGTCCTGGTTGGCTCGCTCCGGGCTACAACAGGAGTGGGAGAAGGAGGGGAATGGGTCAGTGAGCCGTGGCGGTTCCAGATCGAGGAAGAGGAGCGACGGAGGGAGGCTGTACCGTGAGATCACCGGTCGCCCGAGGCGGCGGAGCTCCGGTCGATCCTGTGCACAGGGGCCCTTCGAGGGCGAGTGGGTGGTGCTGGCATGTTCTCGGGGGTGTGGAGATGTGATGGATTCCAGTGGAGAGGCCCGGGGCATGCTTATATAGTCGGGCTCCAGTCCACCGTGGACTCGTGCGCCGGCGAGGTCACGGCCGAGGCCAGAGGCCGTGCAGGCACACGCGAGCGAGTCGGGGCTGTCCGTGGACGAGGTCTACGCCCATGGGAGGGAAGAGGAGGAGCGTGGAAGCATCCAGAGAGCTTACGCGTGTGAAGCCAGAGATTGGAGCTCGCGGGCGGCCGGCACGCGTGCAAGGGCAGCAATATGAGGGAGAAGGAGGAGGGGCCCAACAACGTGTCGTGTCCCGGACGTCGAGGCACCTCGACTGGAGCAAGGGGGAGGCCCGAGGTGGCCGGACGCTGCGGATTGGGGTGGCTACAGTGCGGGTGTGCACTGTAGCGTGCTCTGGAGCATGCCAATTGCATGACAGGGCATGTCTTTGGCTTGCTGGGCGCGGCCACTTTGTCTGGGGGTCAGATGAGGAGTAAACAAGGGGGGTGGTGGCCTTGGATGCCCTGGGGAGCCAATAGGAGAAGAGAGAGGCAGAAGAAGAGAGAGAGAGGGGTTGTCCAGGGAGGTAAATGGGGGTAGTTTACCCCTCAATCATTGAGAAATGGCCAGGGGAGATTTACTGGAGGTAGGAGAGGACTAGGAGGAGCTGTGGTAAAAAGTTGGGCTCAAGGAGAATAATGTAAGTGGTCAAAATGGTGGTTTTTTAAAAGTGACAAAAGGTGTTTGATGCAAATTTGGGCAAGCAAATTAACTCCACTTGACATGAGACTTAACAGGATCAAATGGCATATAGAAATAGGGTATTCCACCAAGTTTGAGCTCATTTGAAGAAACTTGTCAATGTAACTTTGGTGAACCCTAGAAATCAACAGAAATGGATTTTCCAAGATTAGGTTAAGCAAATCATCCCTCCTTGATGCACCACTTGGTGTAGTGTCATAATTTGGGTTTGTGAGCATGTCCACAAAATTTGAGGCCCCAAGTAAAAAGTTGGCAATGTAGAGTTGTTCAAATTTGGATCTGGTCCGAAAGGGTTTTGGGGCACTTAGATCAAGCTATGCTTCTCCAATACTTGTGCCATTTGGTCTAGATGCATAATTAGACCATTTTAGCATGTGTACCAAGTTTGAGTGCATTTGGACAAGTTTGGCAATGTAAGGTTGCTCAAACTTAAAAAATGGACAGAAATGATTTTGAGGGGATTAGATGATGTTTTTTGATCATGAAATATGTCATATCTGACATGATAGAATTTCCTTGGAATTTTTAGAGAATATTTCCTTTGTAAATATTTCAAAAGTTTGAAATATCAAGAAAGGGTTTTTGAAGGATTTGTCCAATATTTTGAACATGACCATGTGTTGAAACTCTTATATATGGACAATATATGTCCTACGAGTTTCCCTGAATTTTGGCAAATATTTTTGAAATAGTTAAATAATTTTTCCCTATTAAAGACCATTTCTGGCCTTAAGAAAAAGCTTTTAAATAAAATAGGAAAATAACTTTTAGAATTATATTTTTGTGGTTTAAGGGAGTCCTATACCAAATAGGATTCAAATATACTTTTTGAAAGATTTTTCACACCCTAAATAAGGTACTTGCAGTATAAACCTCAATTCAGGGGTTTTTGGAAAACTAATTTTAGAAAATACTATTTGGCCAAAATATTTTTGTAAGAAAATACTATACTGTTCTATACACATGGCATGATCATTGGGAAAAGGTTTTGGATCAAGGATATGAACTATAAGAGTTTGATGATTTATTTTATTTTTAGAGCACTAGCAAACAGCAGACAAAAATCAAATCAAGCAAGGTCCAAAACACTCAAAAGTTTTTGTTAAACCATATTTTATCATGATTATTAGCTTAAGTGTAGTGGCATGAAAATCAGGGTGTGACACGCTGCCTCCTGTGTAGCCCGTGGGCACGGCGTCTTGGGAGACCGTGTGCACGGGGCTGCCTGGGACTTTCTGTCCAACTCTTGTTGGCCTTGTTCTTCCTCCTTAGTGACTTGGGGCACTTCTCCTAGCACTTGGTGATGTTCCACAACTGCTTGGGGAGAATTATCTTTGTACCTAGTGAGGCATAGAGCATTTTGATGAGGTAGCAACAAAGCTCCACTTGTTTTCATATGCAAATAAACTAGGAAGGAGTTCACCTCGGTTTGTATTGCATGTGCTCTAGCTCTCATCATGGGTACAAGTGGGGCTTGAAGTGTTGAAGTAGAGTCCATGGGGATGAGTGCCGGATACTGCGTATCATCTCCCCCCCCCTTGGGAAAGATCCGTCCATGGATCGTGATCTTCATCACCATGGTAGATGGCCAAGTCCTTGACGTGGAAGATGTCGCTTACATTGTATTTGTCTCGTGGGATGTCAATCTTGTAAGCGTCGTCGTTGTAGCGTGCTAACACCTTGAAGGGTCCATTGGCTCGAGGTCGGAGTTTGGACTTGCACTCATTGGGGAAGCGGTCCTTGCAAAGATGAAGCCATCCCGGTTGGAACACCATGGGTCTCTTGTTGACGTTGATCTTGGTGGCGAGGTGATGTACTTGACGCTCGATCATTGCCCTTGTATCTTCATCCATCTTCTTAAGATAAGTTTCTCGTGCACTTGCGTCCATGTTGATGTGCTCTTGAGGAGGTAGAGGAAGAATTACCAATGGTGACAATGGGTTGAAGCCGTAGACGAGCTCGAAGGGGGACTTGCCGGTAGTTGAGTGTCGTGCGCGGTTGTAGGTGTACTCGGCGATGGGAAAGCATTGCTCCCATTCCTTGATGTTCTTCTTGATCAACACCCGAAGTAGAGTTTATAGTGTGCGGTTCGTCACCTCCGTTTGGCCATCGGTTTGTGGGTGGTATGCTGAGGAGAATAGGAGCTTGATCCCGAGCTTGGCACAAAGTGTCTTCCAAAAGTAGCTTAGGAACTTGACGTCGCGGTCCGAAATGATTGTATTGGGTACTCCATGGAGGCACAAGATTTCCCTACAAAAGATATTATCAATATGAAGCATCGTCTATCTTGTTGCATGGAATGAAATGAGCCATTTTTGAAAATCAGTCCACAATAGTAAAGACGGAATTCCTTCCATTTTGTGTTCTAGGCAACCCATGTACAAAGTCCATGCTAATGTCTTCCCAAGGTTGATATCGTATAGGAAGAGGCATATAAAGACCGTGAGAGTTTGCTTTTGACTTAGCTTTGCGGCATGTAGATCACCGGTTAGCGAAGCATAAAACATCGCGGAACATCTTGGGCCAATAGTAATTCTTCGAGAGTGTTGCCAAAGTCTTGTCGCGTCCGAAATGTCCCATAAGTCCTCCTTCATGAGATTCCTGCAAAAGCAGCAAACAAAGAGACGACTCGGGAATGCAAAGTTTATTAGCTCTCATAAGATAACCATCCATGATATAATATCATTCCCAAGAAGTATGCGTCACACATTTGGCATAAAAATTTGCAAAGAAAGGATCGTGCTCAGATAATTCTTTTATGTGCTCAAAGCCAATAACATTCAACTCTAGTTGCGTAACAAGCATGCATTTGCGGGAAAGCGCATCCGCCAAAACGTTTTCTTTTCCTTGATATATTTGATGACGTAGGGAAAAGACTCTATGAACTAGCTCCACTTAGCATGATGCTTGTTCAACTTAGTTTGACCCTTAAGATTCTTGAGTGCCTCGTGGTCTGTGTGAAGAATGAATTCATGAGGACGAAGATAATGTTCCCACACATGCAAAACTCTCACCAAGGCATATAATTCCTTATCGTAGATGGGGTAGTTAAATTGAGAGCCGGGAAGTTTCTCACTAAAATAAGCAATTGGGTGTTTTTCTTGCATGAGCACGCCTCCTATGCCGGTACCACTAGCGTCACAATGAATCTTGAAAGGTTTGTCAAAGTTGGGTAGGGCAAGTAAGGGTGCGTGAGTAAGAAAAATTTTTAGCTCATTGAACGCGGTGTCTTGCAAAGTACCCCAAACAAATGTTGTGTTATTTTTACTCAAAGCGTGCAAGGGAGAAGCAATTGTGCTAAAGTCCTTCACAAAGCGTCGATAGAAACTGGCTAAACCAGGAAAGCTACGCACTTGTTGTAGATTCATTGGTTGGGGCCAAGTTTTAATTGCTTCAATTTTTGTTTCATCAACATGAACACCTTGTGAAGAAACGACAAATCCTAGGAAAACAACCTTATCAACACCAAAAGTGCATTTTTCCATGTTAGCATAGAGACGTTCTTTCCGAAGTGTTTGCAAAACCACGCGGATGTGTGTGACGTGATCCTCAACTGACTTGCTAAAAACGAGGGTGTCATCAAAGTAAACCACTACAAAGATGCCGATATAAAGTTGAAGAACGAAATGCATGAGACACATGAAGGAGCCGGGCGCTTCTGATAAGCCCATCGGCATGACCAACCACTCATATAACCCAAACTTGGTTTTGAAAGCTGTTTTCCACTCATCACCCTCTTGAATGCGAATTTGGTAATATCCACTTTTAAGATCGATTTTTTAAAAGATGGTAGAACCACATAATTCATCAAGCATGTCATCTAGGCATGGAATAGGGTGACGGTATCTAACGGTGATAGCATTTATCAGACGACAATCGGAGCACATGTGAAAACTTCCATCTTTCTTAGGCACGAGAATAACTAGAACGGCACAAGGGCTCAAGCTTTCACGTACATGACCTTTGTCGATGAGTTGTTGTACTTGATGTTGTATCTCCTTGGTTTCCTCTGGGTTGACGCGGTAAGGAGGCTTGTTCAGAAGTGGTGCGCCGGGTATGAGGTCGATGCGGTATTCGATGCCGTGAAGTGGAGGTAGACCCGATTGTAGCTCATCGGGGAAGACGTCCGAGAATTCCTGCAACAATTGAGACAACACTAAAGGTAGATGGTGAGAGTTGTTAGTTTGAACCACTTCATCTTTGCACACAAGGACATAGTGAATGACACTAGTTGGGTTCTCACACACTTCTCTCGTATCTCTTTTGGTGGCTAGTAGTAATATGTCACCCTTATCTCTCAAGGTGGGTGTACTCGAATTTGGCTTGTGGCGCTCCCTCTCTTTATGGTGGTTCCCTCTCTCAGTAGTCTCTCGACGATGTGGTAAAGCTTGCTTATCGGTGATCACTTGGCTTGGTGTCATAGGACGAAGCACATATTCCATGCCCTTCATCTTGAAGCTGTATTGATTTGTCCGTCCATTATGTAGGACACCTCGATCATATTTCCACGGTCATCCCAAGAGAAGGTGGCACACGGACATAGGGACAACATCACACTCCAAAGTATCTTCGTAGGCGCCGATCTTGAAGGAAACTTGAACCATGTGCTCGATTTGGATCGTGATGGAGTCGCTAAGCCATTGAACCTTGTATGGACGCGGATGCTTTGTCTCCATAAGTTGCAACTTGGAGCATAGTTCTTCACTTGCCAAATTATGATAACTTCCACCATCGATAATAACCTTGATGGAACGTCCATTGATGCCGGCCTTGGTGTGGAAGATGTGACGTTGTTGGTCTCCGTCTTGTTGGTGTTGAAGTGTCAAGACCTTGGAGACGACGAGAGCGGGGCTTGAGTCGTTGTCGCAAAAGACTTGATTGTCTTCATCATCATTCACTTGGCGGTGCATTGCCACATGGTCGATAGCTTCCATCTCATCTTCACTCATGGAGTCGTACGTGCCATCATCGTTGAAGATCATCATTCTCTTGTTGGTGCATTGGAAAGACTTGTGTCCACGGCCACCACATGTAAAACACTTCATAGAACTTGTCTTGACGGGATCGTCCGGTGGTGCCGATGAAGAGGTCTTGTTCTTGTAGATGCTTGCTGGAGGACGGGTCGTGGAAGGCATCGTTTGCTTGAAGCTTGACTTGTCACCAGTGCTTGGAGATGCTCTAGTTGAGGTAGGAGGTGCCGAAGTCATTGGTGCTTGAGTGTAAGATCCATAGTTCCTTGATGAGTACTTGGCGTACTTGAAGTCTTCTTGTACTTGTCGTTCCGCCTTGGTTGCTTGATGAACTAGCTCAAGGAGGTTTGAGTATGGTTGGAAATCGACAATCTTCCGTATTGGGTGGGAGAGGCCGTTCAAGAAGCATGCCATAGTTTGCTCATCGTCTTCCTTGACATTGGCTCGTATCATGGCAATCTCCGTCTCTTGATAGTATTCTTCCACCGTCTTCGTGCCTTGCTTGAGGAGTTGGATCTTCTTGAAGAGATCCCGAGTGTAGTATGTAGGAACAAAGTGGGCTTGCATGACATCTTTCATTTGTATCCAAGTCGTGATAGGAGGCTCATCCTTCTCACATCTCCTTTTCACCACTTGCTCCCACCAAATGAGAACGTAGTCTTGAAACTCAAGAGATGCCATGGCAATCTTCTTTTGCTCTTTGTAGTTGTGGAGACAGAATATCTTGTCCACTTTCAATGCCCATGAGAGATACTCCTATGGGTCATTGCTTCCTGAGAACTTGGGCATGTTGAACTTGAGCTTGCCGTAGCGTAGTTCTTCATCATAGTGGCGGTGGTAATGACTATCTTGGCGTGGAACATGTTCTTCGTAATGATGACGGTCTTGGCAAGGATAAGGGCGCGGCATGTGTGCCCAATTTTGCCATTCTTGTTGTTCTTCACGATGTGCCGTGTCTTCTTGTCGAGCTTGGCGAAATGCTTCCTCTTGTTCACGGACTTGTCGGTTGCGTGCAGCAACAGCTCTTGAGGCTTCGCGGAGTGCGTCTTGGGCCGCTTTAGCTTGAGCTTCATGGCTTTGTTGCTCTTGCTGGTTTATGTCACCGTCTCGAGAGGCTTGAGGTGGACGATGTGGAAGATGTTGATCATGGTCTCTTGCTTCTCGATCTTGGTGTCGCGCTCGCTCACGTGCTCGAACTCGGTCTTGTAGTCCATTGCCATGGAACGGGTTTTCTTGTGCTAGGCGGTCTTGTGTGTCGTCACGTCGAGGAGAACTTGAGTTGGAAGATGAGTGTGACGATGAACGGCGACTTGAGTGGCGTTGTCTTGGTGAAGAGGTTGAGGAGGACGAGCGGCACGCAATCAAGTAGCGGAGTTCGTCCATTTGTTTGGAGAGCTTGTCATCCAATTAGTCTCGTTCTCCCGCCTTCGATTGACGTAGCTCATTGGCGAGTTGTTCGATGCGATCGCCCAAAGCTTCACTCTCTTGATGTAGTGCTCATTGGGCGATGAAGAAATGCTTCTTGGTGACATAGTCCCGGTCAACATCTTGCTCTTCAAAGAGAGGGTTCGCCGAAGAAGAAGGCCTATCCATCATGTGGAGGTGGTGGTGAGTAGGAAAATGAGAAGAACAATACCAAAGTTACCTTTCCGAAGATTGTGGATGTATCAAGTATGATCCCACATGATGCTATAATAGTAGAATTGGTACTGGGTTTTGTTGTCTCACACCTACACACAAAAGGCTTTTCGAGGATCTCGGTTAGGATGTGACACAAATAATTCAAGCAAATGATTGTCAATATGTTGAAAAGTTGAAAAGATGCACAAATCGCAAGTAAGACAAATAGATCAAACCCAAGTATATCACTAGGAACACAAACACGGAAGATAGATGGGATCCGCACAACCAAGGGGTGAGCTCAAAATAGAACCGCGGAAAAGCTCTTGTTGCAAGGGTAATAGAGAGACGCTAGCTCGATTGCACTAATGGGCTAGATACGCTAGTGCACCAAACTAATAGAGAAACGAGTCATCTCACTATCCCAAATATGCTTAAGTAGATATGAACCTTGATGATGAACTAGGTGAATGATATGCCGAAAGGCTCAATGCTTTGCGTACAAGCTCTTGCTTCTTTTCTCTTTTACTTAAAAGCTTCTTCTTCTTTTCTCTCTCTTTTTTTGACTATTCCACAATGCTTGATATACGAGCCACAATATGAGATAACAAGTAGTATATGCACGGGAGAGACGTAACACTAATGGTGCACTAAGGCGTGGCCCGGTAATACTCAACAAGCTTGTCTCGGTGGGTAAGCTACGCAAAAGAGGCTCAAGGCTAGCAAGGTAAGGGAAAGTATATCACAAAGGCGTCGTCGAGGTTACCGTCCTTGCTTACGGTTGGTATGGAGATGATGTTGTCGAATATGTTGTGGAGTCCAAGTTGATGGCCTAGTGGCGGTGATGATGACGTCCAAATCATGCCTAAGTAGCCGAAACACCTTAGGACACGAGGTAAACCGCAACCCAAAACTCAAACTACCACGAGAAATATTGCGGAAGAACACGAGTGGCGGTGGGGAGAAGAAATGGTGCAAAACGAGAAATGGCTGAGAGGTTCTGTGAGGGCTGTGCGCACGGGGTCTGAGAGGCCCGTGTGCACGGGGTCCCGATGGCCCGTGTGCACGGGGGGTGCGGGTGGCGGCTGATCTTGGCCTAATTCATGGGTAAAACCCAAAATTCGCCTAGATTATGCCGTGGGGTGGTTGTGGGATGTGGTGGAGGGGTAGATCCAAATGCCAAATAAGAATTTCGTGGATCAAATCAACCAAATCTCACAAGATCAGACAAACTGCAAGAAAAATTTTGGGGCTATTTTTGGTGGGGATTTTCTGATTAGGACGAAAACACAACAAAAACAAGCTAGAAATGGGGGGTAGGGACGCCAAGATGTGAATCAACCTCGCTCAAGATACCAAGATGATGTAGGGTGGAATCCTAAGTGGAGATCTTTTCACACTTGGAGGGGAAAAGAGGATGAACACCAAGAACACAAACATGAATTCACTCCAACAAAACCCAATTACACATCCACTAGAATAGCAAACACATAGATCCACAAGAATACATGAACGATCCAAGGAAACAAGCACTAGATAAAGGTTCTTCCCACTCCTAGAGGAGGTGATGCATTGATGATAGTCTTCTCCTTATGGAGGTCTTGAAATCCCCAAGGATTCTTCCCTAGATGGGGTCTTGATCCACAAGAGGGAAGGAGCAAAGCTCACAATATCTCACATATACTTTGCTGACCCTAAACATAACCCTAGGTACGAAATATATAGGCTTGGGGTCGAAGTGGAGGAAGAGGGGATCCAAACATGCATCTCATCCGCCCATCCTATAGGGCCCATGCGCACGGGGTAAGTTGGGCCCGTGCGCACGGGGGTCCCATGGGCACGGTACAGGCCCGTGCGCACGGGGTCCCTCCAGTGCTGCCTCCTGTGGTAGCCCGTGGGCACGGGGTCTTGGGGGACCAGTGCGCATGGGGCTGCCTGGGACTTTCTGTCCAGCTCTTGTTGGCCTTGTCCTTCCTCCTTGGTGACTTGGGACACTTCTCCTTGGACTTGGTGATGTTCCACATCTGCTTGGGGGGGATCCTCTTCGTACCTAATGAGGCATAGAGCATTTTGATGAGGTAGCAACCAAGCTCCACTTGTGATGAGGACATGACTACCTTGGATACAACCAAAAATATTGCATACATGTATATTCGTGAGGTGATTTCTAATGCAAACTATTCAATAATTTAATTATGTCATCTAGGACAAAAATACTTCACAGACTTTTGTGCCATGTCAAATTGCAGCTGTATGGGACATTTGTACAATCCACATATGAAGATAAGGGAAAAAGAGAAGTTTAGCTGTTGTTCAAAAAGTCCTTTCATGTCACTTTTGGGCCAAGAGAAGATAGAGTCCAAGCCTCTCACGTTCTGCATTCAGATTCGGAATGCACATGTATACATGACTCAAAACGACAAGAACTCTTTCATACGGACTCCGAATTGCGTGATTCTTTTTTGTTGGAAAGTAGACTTCATGGTCTTTCTAGCCCAATTGGATTTACCTTCAAATTTGTACGGAGCGTTGAGATATCGACGAAACAATCTGACGCTGCAGCAGAATCCGAGTCAAACTACAAGTCCAAAGGTGTTTCGTCACCTCCACCTGGGCCCATGAGCCTTGTATGACCTAAGGTTAGTTTTAGGCTGCCTTGGGACGTCCTCCCACCTCTTGGAGCCACCCCTTGCTCCTATATAAGTAGATCCATCCAGTAGTTGTTTCCTGGGGATTTGTTTAGTCAAAAGTTAGGCATTGCAACTTCGTCTACTTCATTTGTGTCCAACGACCAGACTAAGACCGCTCACGGATCCCCATGTTTTATCAATACTTCATCTATATTTGCAATATTCAGATTGTTTTATCATATTCTTGCTTGTTCTTCAATTGCATGCAGAAATAGACCTTCGTGGTCAGGCTGATCGTGCTTATGGCATTGTCAGTAACCCACGGAGATTGGTTTAGCAATTGCTAAGGTGCAACGTCGTGCACGTTTGTAGTCGGATCGTCAAAGTCGTCTCCGCCAAATCGGTAGTTATCATCTCATCGAAAGATCGGGCTCCTCGCCTCTATCAAATGGTGTCAGTTTTTAGGTTGTTCGGTGAGAATTTCCAGTTATCGCTAGATTAGATTTATTTTCTTACCTTTTGTTCAAGAAAAAGCTACAAAAAATAAGTTAGATCTATTCATCCTTTGTCCTAGCCAGTCTGAGACTTTGCAATTTTCTTTTCATTGTTTGCATTATTGAATTATCGATTGCATCGTTGTGTCGAGTTGTTGGTCTCAGTGTCTTGTTCGTTTAGAGTTTCGAGTTCTGTTCACATTAGTCGGGCCGCTGCTGCATCGTTATTATTTCGGTTGTCCACCTTTCCATCCATCGATTTCCACCACGTGCTATCCACCATTCATTGTCATAATCATAGTTGAGGTCATATCACATCTTTGCTTGATCCAATCTGCATCTTATGCAGTTTGTTTTGAAAAGAGAGAGAGAAAAAAAAAGAGAAAAAAAAGTCGGAGAAAAAAAAGTCGGAGAAAAAAAAGGAGAGATAGAAAAATAAAAAAGTGAGAGAAAAAAATCCGGATCTATTTAGACTCAATCCCGTACATGAATTCGGATTGGAATATGTTTTGTACCCTGTTCAGTAAAACAGGCATATAATTTTCATACCAAGTCTATTTTGGCTCCACAAGTACTCAAATTAAAGCTAGCGCCGAGCCGCATGTGAATAGTTGTAGGAGCAAGTTCAATATTTCACACCTCAAAATCGGCTTCTAAATAGGGTTTTTTTCCTCCGAAGTTCGCGAACGCAGTTTGTTCCAGTTTTTCAGGCCAGTTTTAGAATCTTTTGATACCTCATATCAACTCGGAATTAAGCGATTCTTTTTGCGTTTGAAAGCTTGAGTCGATAGCATTCTACGAAAAAATTATCATAAAATTGGCTCAAACATTTCAAGAGGAAAGTTGGAGAGAGAGTTGTTGTATATCCTGCTTGGCGGTTGGTTTTCATCATTATCTTTATTGTCGTTGTGATCTGTACTTATAACTTGCGGTCCATAGCTACTTCGTATCCTTTATTGATGCTCATTGTGCTACGCCGTGACCTCATTAGTGTTCTAGGCTCGCGTCTCTAGCACGGTCTAGCCTAGGACCAGCATAGTACCTTCGTTGAGCGTTTATTCAACATTGCATCTCCGAATTTATTATTGCTAATTTTTTGCTACCATGTATTTAATCCTTCCAAGCTCCACATATTTCTACACCATGTATACGTACATTCCCCTGGCAATCGCTTTACTCAATCTTTGGAGTTATTTGACACCGCTGGTTGCCTGTCACCACCTGCTGCATGGTAAAAACTTGTAAGATATTGATATTTGATTTACTGTGAGTGCTTTACTACCACATCCTAGTAGTTCATAGTAACATTATTCTCGAATTTTGTTTCTTGTTTCTACTAATCATGACAGGTACCGGAGACAGAAGTTCTTGGACGAAAGATACATCTTCACCATCAAGAGATGTGGGACAACACACACAAGCACACGGTCAGGTTATCTCCTTACCTACATTTGAGGGTAGATTCAATCCTGCTATTTATCTTGCTTCGGAGTTTGAGATAGAACTAATTTTTGCTAGCCATGATTTTTCTAAACTTGAGAGAGTACGAGCTGTCACTAGAGCATTTACTGGTTTTTCTACTGTTTGGTGGAGTGTACATTGTAAGAAAAACATTGATAACCAACCAACAACTTGGAAAGATTTGAAAGCTATAATGAGACAACAAATTTTTCCTCCTTACTATCGCCGTGAATTGCTTCGCAAATTGCAACAGTTAAAACAAGGCAGTAACACTGTTCATGCTAACTACCAAGAGTTCAAATCTTTTATGCATCATTGTGACATAGAAGAATCTGAGGATGATACAATGAATAGATTTTTTGATGGTTTGAACCATGATATTCGCTCAAGATTTCAGTATATTCCTTGTTGAATAACTGGTATGTATATTTGTGCTTGTACCTTTGAGAGACAAATACAGGAGGATGCATTGTGTGACTACAACAACTACTATTCCAGTTCATCCTCACCACCACCGGTTGGTTCCTCCACCATTGCACCTACTAGAGCAGCCACACCTCCGATTGTGAGTGCGACATCATCTAAAGTGTATGGTACATTGTCATCGTCCGTACCTACATCAACTACGTCTTTGCGACAAGGTAACAGTAAAAACATTAATGCTATAACTTCACATGAGGATGATGCATATCCAGTTAACTTGAATACATCATGTATAGAATTACCTGTTGATTTGAGCACACCACCTGGTTTAGATAATCATGTTACTTTCATGAATGCGTCATGTGAACAAACAACTGAAATACCAACAATTTTGAGTGTACCCATTGAATTAACTATTGATGCAAAAGAACCATGTGAACCAGATAATAAATCAGATTTGGATAAAATACATTTGAAAATAATTGTGCCAATGTTTAATCATTTCGATATGACCTCTAATCTTGGTGATGATTCGATGTCAAATGACTTATCGCATGTTTCCTTATTTAAGCATGTTTAGCCTGTGAATTTCATGCAAATAAGATTTATTCACCAATGTTGGGATGGTTTAATGATGAACATTGTCAATCTTTTGATATGAATAAGAGCTTCACTTATTTGTGCAAAGTGAGTTGCAATACTTTCATGCCTTCTACATTTGTGATAATATTTTGGCTTTATATTTTATAAACTATGAAAGTTACTCATCTATACATGTGTCATATGTGCGAAAATCAAGGGAAATAAAAATGGATGACATATACATATACAACATGTACACCTTGTCTATTTTCTTACCCACATTTCAGATTAAGTAACGCCGAGGACGGCTTTGTTTTCAAGAAAGGGAGGATGATGAGGACATGACTACCATGGATACTACCAAAAATATTGCATACATGTATATTTGTGAGGTGATTTCTAATGCAAACTATGCAATAATTTATATATGTCATCCAGGACAAAAATACTTCACGGACTTTTGTGCCATGTCTAATTGCAGGTGTATGGGACATTTGTACAATCCACATATGAAGATAAGGGAAAAAGAGAAGTTTAGGTGATGTTCAAAAACTCCTTTCACGTCAATTTTGGGCCAAGAGAAGATAGAGTCCAAGCCTCTCACATTCTACATTCAGATTTGGACTGCACAGACATACCTAACTCAGAACGACAAGAACTCCTTCATACAGACTCCGAATTGGGTGATTCCTTTTTTGTTCGAAAGTAGATTTCATGGTCTTTCCAGCCCACTTGGATTCACCTTCAAATTCGTCCGGAGCGTTGAGATATCGACGAAACAATCTGACACTACAGCAGAATCCGAGTCAAACTACAAGTCCAAAGGTGTTGCGTCACCTCCACTTGAGCCCATGAGCCTTGTACGACTTAGGGTTAGTTTTAGGCTGCCTTGAGACGTCCTCCCACCTCCTTGGCCGCCACCCCTTCCTCCTATATAAGTAGATTCATCTAGTAGCTTTTTCCTGGGGATTTGTTTAGTCAAGAGTTAGCCATTGCAACTACGTGTACTTCATTTGTGTCCAACGACCAAACCAAGACCGCTCACGGATCCCCACCTTTTATCAATACTTCATCTCTATTTGCAATATTCAGATTGCTTTATCATATTATTGCTTGTTCTTCGATTGCATGCAGGAATAGACCTTCGTGGTTAGGCTGATCGTGCTTCTGGCATTGTCCGTAAATCCCGGAGATTGGTTTAGTGATTGCTATGGCGCAACGTCGTGCACGTTTGTAGTCGGATTGTAAAATTCGTCTCCATCAAATCAATAGTTATCATCTCATTGAAAGATCGGGCCCCTCGCCTCTATCGACTTCCATTCATATGCAAATCAACTAGGAAGGAGTTCACCTCAGCTTGTATTACACGTGCTATAGCTCTCGTCATGGGTCCAAGTGGGGCTTGAAGTGTTGAAGTAGAGTCCAAGGGGATGAGTGTCGGATACTCCGTATCAGGAGCTCTCATTAGGGAACATACCACCGGTGTAACAGAAACTACGGTGGGAAGAGTGGAACAAAACACCAAGCAAAAGGCGAAGCCTTCCACCCTTTACCAAGTATATATATATGCGATAATTAAATAAGTGATATAGTGATATCCCATGATATGAACAACCTGCAACTTCACCTTCAACTAGGAACGCTAGAAGAGGGTTGAGCAAAGTGGTAACATAGCCAAACAATAGTTTGATGTGTAGTGGAGGTTAGAGGCTTATCATGGGAATTAGGGGGCTAACAAACAAGTGGTAGGTGGCGAGACATAGCGATAGCATCGAGACAACTAGAAAAGAAAAGATAGTAGTGATATCCAAGGTAATGGTCATCTTGCCTGAAATCCAGCTAGGAAGAAGACCGAGTCCATGAAGTAGACGAACGGGCGTAGACGAACGAATCCTCACAATCGCAACGCTACCGAAACTATCGAGAAGAAGTAACACCGGGAAGAAGAAAACAACATGGTAAACACACATATCATAATCCTGGAATCATGCACAATCAAGTATGATGCATGTCCGGTTTAAATAGGTATCTAATGGCAAAGTGCAACAAACTATACTACAAATTAAGTGGAGCTCAATATGCAACAGATGCATATTGACGAAACAGCACCTTCAATTACCTAGTTCTCTCTCGTTCATGTACATGACAAGATTAAATGTTGGTTAACATGGCAAGAGGCATACGTAAACTGCACATTTAGGCATTTTAAATGAGGCCGGAAACAAGAAACAACAATTCCGAAAAATCCCCATGGTTCATTTTCAAATTTGCTACTATTCTTCATAGAACCATAATTTAGAATTGTTAAACATGCAAAGTAAGTACGCCATGTTAAGATATTTTTCTAGACAAGTTACAAATATAGTTTATTTAATTCAGAGTTGTGGTCAACTAGTTTTGAAATAAATTGTTTTGCCATGTCATTAATGTAAATTAATGCAAACAACAATTTTAAACATTTTAAACATGGATGAAAGTTGAATATTATGGAACTAGATGAAATTCTAAGCATTCTAAATATAAAATTTGTTCAATTTTGATGCACAGTTATTTAGATGTGAGCATTTAAAAATAATGTCATTTTTCTGAAATTATACATGCATTGCTGAAAATACAAAATACGTCAGGTAGGAAAAAAATAACGTGGGCTGAATCTCGGGCTGACTAGGCTTCTCACCAGAGGGCTCAGCCCACGCAGTTCTGAGGGAAGGCCAGCAAGGGGAGCGGCTGTGCCACAACGCTTTGCTGGGCCTTGGCGAGGGGCGTTGGAGCCAGTCCACGAGCGAGGGAGGGAGGCGCTGGTGAGGCTCACGCGGTCAACGCGCTCGTTCCCCGCACAGGAGACGAACAACGAATCATCGGCAGCATGAGGCGAGGAAGGGCCGGTGGCGGGACTTGAGGCGCAGGGCGGGGCAAGCTCAAGCAGATCCGGTAGTTAGCACTACTCGGAGGTCCCCGAACGAAGCAGGACGGCGGCGGCGGCACCATTGAGCTTGGGCGAGCTCCGTCCCGTTCGTGCGAAGGAGAGAGGGGGGCCACCATCAGAGAGAGAGAAAGAGAGGGAAAACATGAGGAGGAGAGGTTGCGGGTTCGGCCTGGGGCTGCTGCTCCGGTGGCGCTCGACAGCGGCGGAAGGGCTACTGCACTCCGGTGGCATGGATGCCAGTGCCATGACCTGTGACGATTGACGAACCCTAGGGAGGGGATCGATCGCACGGATATATTGATTAGATTGGAAACATACGATAGACTAGGAAATATTCTGGCTTATCTTTACTCCAAGTAGATCATGTACTTTTATATATATGCCCATGAGGCTCAAACAATAATTCAACTAGAGTAAAATGTGCTAGTGGTCATTGAACTTGTCGCGTATACTCACTTTGGTCACTGTACTTAAGAATACGATCAATACAGTCATTATATACGTGTTGAGGTGGTTATACGGTCAGTGTCAGATTGTATAGCCCCGTATTTCATCTATTTGACCTGTCAAACAATCCACAGGCAACTTGTCAGCTCGTTTTCTCTCTCTGTCTATGCGGGTCCCACTTGTTAGTGGGTGGTGGACGAAAAGTAGGGGGGAAATAAAATTCTGTACCGAATCAGATTCAAACCCCAAACCACGCACTTATGTGGTAGTAGGCAAACCAGTTGCACCTATCTCGCCTGCTGTCTGATTGGAGGAAGTAATCCTTTTATAGCGTCCAGGCATTCACGTGACGGCCATTAGGATTTTCCCTTTTGCGTGGGAGCCATTAGACTCTACGGCCGTATGAGGTGGCCGCTGGCACCGTTCCGTAAACGGCCGACCGATCCTTGTCGGGCGCAAGGCGATGATGCGTGTGTGGGTGGCACTGCCGGTGGCATTGGGCGAGGTGCCGGCTGTCTTGGAGGTGAACGTGCAGCGGACAAGGACGTCATGCATGAGGACACGAGCGTTCATGCACTAATAACCCCGTGCATGCACTAATAGAAAACATGCCTTCGATCTAGAGGATGTGCAGCAGCCCGCCAAGTCGGCCAAGCTACCGCGAACAATGGCACGTAGGTAAACGCAACAGCCGGCCAAGCTGCGACTGATAGTACTGGCGACTAACGATGTCATGGATGTGCACACGGACGCGGAGGTGGATGTGCACACACACGTCATGGATACGGGACTAAGGCCATGCTACGGTGAACGACGACATGGAGGTGCACGCAGAGGCGGAGGTGGACGCGCACGTGGCGGACGAAGACATGGAGGCGCACGCAGACGATGACATGGAGATGCACGCACATAAACGCACCAGCCAGCCATGCTACGGCAGACGGCGACATGGACATCGACCCCTCATATTACCGCCGACATAGACCTGAGTAAGTGTGGTTTTCTAAATGATGATCATAGACTTTTCATGGTTAAAGATAGTCTTTAGATTTTATTCGTACATTTTTTTTATTTTACGAAGTTTGCATTATTACTGTTGTTTGGAATGTACAGATCGGGTTAACAAGAGAAGGTTAACAAGAGAAATAGGGGTTGGTACAATGTGGATGGCCAGCGCTCTATATACATAATGATATATTCAGAAAAGGTCGCACGTGTCGTCTGAAAAATCGCTGTCACGCAAGAAAAAAAACAATGGCTGTCTCATGAATGCCTGAATGATATAAAATGGTTACTTCCTCTAGTCAGCTATTAGATGAGATAATTGCAGCTAGTTAGCGTGCTCGCCCACAGTCATGAGGTTTGGAAGTCGACTCTGCGTGGTTACATAATTTTATTTTATTTCCCACATACTTCTTTTTGTCCACCCACTGACAGATGGGCCCCGTATAGATAGCGAGAAAAAAGAAAAAACAAGCCGACGAGGTGTCATGTCGATTGTTTGACCGGTCAAATAGATGGAATACGGAGTTGTACGATCTGATAATGATCATATAATCACCTCAACACGTATATAGTGACCGTATTGACCGTATTCTTAAATACAATGATCAAAGTGAGCTTACGCATCAAGTTCAATGACCACCAGTGCATTTTACTCATTCAACTATTCCACCAAACCTCTCCCTCCCTTCTAACATGGTATCAGCATAACCGATCCAAACCCTAGTCGTCGATTGCAGCTTCCGCCCTGCGTCACCCCCCGAGGCGGTCGGTCCCCATAACCGCAGCCGGGGGCCGCGCCGCCCGTCCCTAGGGTTTGTTCGCCAACCATGTTGGTCGGCTGCCCTAGAGTATTTTTTTCTGAACTATACATTGGGGTTTTCTCTCTCGCTGATCGATTGATCGGTGTTCTTTTTTGGTTTTCCGATTCATAGATTGGTTTGCGTCACCCGCCGTCGTCCACACCACATGTCTACTTCGTCAGCATCTTCATCAGCCCTCCGACGAGATCGGTTGCCGCAGTCAGGTATGTCGGTACAGCAGTCGCTCGCGCAGTTGCTGCACTGGCCGCGGGCTGGCCGCACACTGGCCGTATCGTGCGCGTATACTTACACGCCCGCGCAGGCATGCCGCTGCTGCCCATTGCTGCATGTCATGCCGTTCCATGCATGGTGCATGCATACTGGCTGCCTTAGTTGCCCATGGACGTCGCATCCCATGCGGACTGGATTGCACGTCCCGCCGTCTGATGCAAGCTGTTCGATCTAATCAATTGCACGTGCTGCATCAAATTCAATGAAGATCGTCATCGAGTATACATGTCACTTCACCGATGGAGCAATAGACTCCTGCTCCGTCATTCTATATTTTTTCTACGATTGCACTACTGCCGCTGCATCGTCCCTTCGGGTCGTAGTGTTGCGGCCCGCGGTCCACCGCCGCCCCGAGATCGTCTGCTCTAGGCCGTCCTCGTGGCAGCATTGACCCTCGTGTTGCTGCTGCGTCGTCCCATCGGGCCGTAGCGAGCGCGGCATGTGGTCCCTGCGTCCACCCCGTGGTTTTCTCCGCGGCTGCACCGACTCGCGCGATGTCGCTGCCTCGCCCTTTCGAGCCGTAGTGCCGCGGCCCGCGGTCAACCGCCATCCCGAGGCCGTCCGCTCCAGGCCGTCCCCGAAGCTGCACCGACCATCGCGCTGCTGTTGCGTCGCCCCGTCGGGCCGTAGCGAACGTGGCATGCGGTCCTGCACCCACCCTGAGGTCTTCCCCATAGTCGCCCCGACCCACGCGTTGCCGCTGCGTCGCCCCTACGGGCCGTCAGGTCGCGGTCCACTTCGTCGTCCCTGCGCGTCGACTTCTACCAGGTATGCGTCACGCCGCCTTTCCTAGGTGCGGGAATGCCACCGTCCGTGTCGGTCTTCATCACACTTTCGGGTTCTTCCTAGCCTATTTCGAGCACAGACGTCGCGCTTCTAACCTAGCCGCCGCCGCTGCTCTTCTTCACGGTCCACGACGACTACCTCGACACCGGCCACCCCGACTCGACATCGACCACGGCGCCCCTCGCACGGCTACCTCGACCACGGCTACACCACCGTACGCTCTCGACTACATCGACAAACGGCACAAAGATCTACCTCCTTGCTTGAGAAACCTCGTCGGTTTCCTCTCCAGCCACGACTTACGCGATGCGTTGACCGTTACGGTTGTGGGGGGTGTCCATCGGCTTGCCTTCGGATTCTTCTCCAGTCTCACCGTTTGCGTCGCTACCGTTGTGACTGCGGGGGATGTTGAGTATATTGATTAGATTGGAAACATAAGATAGACTAGGAAATATTCTGGCTTGTCTTGTACTCCAAGTAGATTATGTACTCCTATATATATGCCCATGAGGCTCAAGTAACACATCAACTATTCCACCAAACCTCTATCTCCCTTCTAACAGTGAGGAAGGGAGCAGGTAGGTGAGGAGCAGAGAAGAAAGGGGATGAGAGAGTTCAGATCGCATTTCATTTCCTACCTAGGTCAATAGTACACGGTAGGTTAAGTGCTTCACTTCAGGCCATGCTACCTCTTGAGCTTGTGTTGTTTTTCCCTTGAAGAGGAAATGGTGATGCAGCAAAGTAGCGTAAGTATTTCCCTCAGTTTTTCAGAACCAAGGTATCAATCCAGTAGGAGAATACACGCAAGTCCCTCGTACCTACACAAACAAATAAGAACCTTGCAACCAACGCAATAAAGGGGTTGTCAATCCCTTCTCGACCACTTGCAAAAGTGAGATCTGATGGAGATAATAAGATAAATAGTTTTGGTATTTTTGTTATATAGATTGATAGTAAAGATTGCAAAATAAAAGTAAAGTAAAGATAAATAGTGATGAAAGATAGATATGATGGAAGATAGACCCGGGGGCTAGAGGTTTCACTAGTGGCTTCTCTCAACATAGCAGATTTCTACTGTGGGTGAACAAATTACTGTCGAGCAATTGATAGAAAAGTGCATAGTTATGAGAATATCTAGGCATGATCATTGTATATAGGCATCACGTCTGTGATAAGTAGACCGAAACGATTCTGCATCTACTACTATTACTCCACACATCGACCGCTATCAAGCATGCATCTAGAGTATTAAGTTCATAAGAACAGAGTAACGCTTTAAGCAAGATGACATGATGTAGAGGGATAAACTCATGCAATATGATATAAACCCCATCTTTTTATCCTCGATGGCAATAATACAATACGTGCCTTGTTGCCCCTGTTGTCACTGGGAAAGGACACCGCAAAATTGAACCCAGAGCTAAGCACTTCTCCCATTGCAAGAAAGATCAATCTAGTAGGCGAAACCAAGCTGATAATTCGAAGAGACTTGCAAATATATTTAAATCATGTATAAAAGATTTCAGAGAATAATCAAATATTGTTCATAGATAATCATGATCATAAACCCGCAATTCATCGGATCTCGACAAACACATCGCAAAAAGAATTACATCAAATATATCTCCAAGAAGATCGAGGAGAACTTTGTTTTCACATCCAAAGAGAGAGAAGAAGCCATCTAGCTAATAACTATGGACCCGAAGGTCTATGGTAAACTACTCACAACTCATCGAAGATGCTATGGTGTTGATGTAGAAGCCCTCCGTGATCGATTCCCCTTCCGATGGAGCTCCAGAACAGGCCCCAAGATGGGATCTCACGGGTACAGAAGGTTGCGGTGGTGGAATTAGGGTTTCATGGTGCTCTCGGATGTATACAGGGTACATGGGTATATATAGGATGAAGAGGCATGTCGGTGGAGCTACGAGGGGCCCACGAGGGTGGGGCGCGCCTACCCCATGGGCGTGCTGTGATGGCCTGGCTTATTAGGGATGATAGACTACTCATATCAATAAGGAATTCCTTCTTTTCCGGGGGGCCATTCGGATAGAACTCCAAAGTTAAGCGTGCTCAGCTTAGAGTAGTTTCAAGATGGGTGACCGACCGGGAAGTTGCTCCCGGGTGCGCACGAGTGAGGACAAAGTGCGCAGAAAAGACTAGTATTGATATGTGAGGCCAGTCTAGATCCCGCCAGGAGTAACGACCACCGGTGGGTGTGCCCGAGGCGTTACAAGTTGGTATCAGAGCCGACCCTCGCGGTTACACGGATGTTTGCGGACAGTTTGCAGTCATGTTGTGCATGACGTTTGTGACCCGTCGTGGCACACGGCATGGCACATGTGTTGTCCTGGAAGCACAGACGGTTGTGCCAAGAGGGAACGTTCCTGTGGCCCGACGAGGACGTCGGTTCCTCTGAGTGAGGGTGTATGTGATGGCCTGGCTTATTAGGGATGATAGACTACTCATATCAATAAGGAATTCCTTCTTTTCCGGGGGCCCATTCGGATAGAACTCCAAAGTTAAGCGTGCTCAGCTTAGAGTAGTTTCAAGATGGGTGACCGACCGGGAAGTTGCTCCCGGGTGCGCACGAGTGAGGACAAAGTGCGCAGAAAAGACTAGTATTGATATGTGAGGCCAGTCTAGATCCCGCCAGGAGTAACGACCACCGGTGGGTGTGCCCGGGGCGTTACACGTGCCCTCCTGCCTCGTGGCCACCTCGTGGCTTCCCTGGCGTGTACTCCAAGTCTTCTGGGTTGCATTTGTTCCAAAAATGATCCTCTCGAAGGTTTTATTCCATTTGGACTCCATTTGATATTCCTTTTCTGCGAAACACTGAAACATGCAAAAAAATAGCAATTTGCATTGGGCCTTGGGTCAGTAGGTTAGTCCCAAAAATAATATAAAAATGTATAATAAAGCCCATTAAACATCTAAAACAGATAATATAATAGCATGGAACAATAAAAATTTATAGATACGTTGGAGACGTATCAAGCATCCCCAAGCTTAATTCCTGCTCGTCCTCGAGTAGGTAAATGATAAAAACAGAATTTTTGATGTGGAATGCTACCTAACATAATATTGTTGCATGAATGTTCAGATCCGAAAGATTCAAGCCAAAATTTTAATATTGACATAAGAATAATAACACTTCAAGCATACTAACAAAGCAATTATGTCTTCTGAAAATAACATGGCCAAAGAAAGTTCATCCCTACAAAATCATATAGTTTGGCTATGCTCCATCTTCGTCACACGAAATACTCAAATCATGCACAACCCCGGGTTCAGCCAAGCAATTGTTTCATACTTAAAATTTTCAAACCTTTTCAACTTTGACACAACACATGAGCGTGAGCCATGGATATAGCACTATAGGTGGAATTGAGTGGTGGTTGTGGAGAAGACAAAAGAGGAAGACGGTCTCACATCAACTAGGCGCATTAATGGGCTATGGAGATGCCCATCAATAGATATCAATGTGAGTGAGTAGGGATTGTGATGCAACGGATGCACTAGAGCTATAAATGTATGAAAGCTCAACAAAAGAAACTAAGTGGGTGTGCATCCAACTTGCTTGCTCACGAAGACCTAGGGCATTTGAGGAAGCCCATCGTTCGAATATACAAGCCAAGTTCTATAATGAAAGTTCCCACTACTATATGAAAGTGACAAAACGAGAGACTCTCTATCATGAAGATCATGGTGCTACTTTGAAGCACAAGTGTGGAAAAAGATAGTAGCCTTGTCCCCCTTTTTCTTTTTCCTTTTTTTGGGCCTTTCTTTTTTCTTTGGCCTTTCCTTTTTTTGGCCTTTCTTTTTTCCTTTTTTTTATTTGGATTTTTGTGTGACAATGCTCTAATAATGATGGCCATCACACTTCTATTTATTTACAACTCATAGATTACAACTCGATACTAGAACAAAATGTGACTCTATATGAATGCCTCCGGCAGTGTACCGGGATGTGCAATGAATAAAGAGTGACATGTATGAAAAATTATGCATGGTAGCCGTGCCACAAATACAATGTCAACTACATGATCATGCATGGCAATATGACAATGATGAAGCATGTCATAATAAATGGAACGATTGAAAGTTGCATGGAAATATATCTTGGAATGGCTATGAAAATGCCATAATAGGTAGGTATGGTGGCTGTTTTGAGGAAGGTATATGGTGGGTGTATGGTACCGACGAAAGTTGCGCGGTACAAGAGAGGCTAGCAATGGTGGAAGGGTGAGAGTGTGTATAATCCATGGACTCAACATTATTCATAAAGAAGTCACATACTTATTGCAAAAATCTATAGGCCATCAAAACAAAGTACTACACGCATGCTCCTAGGGGAAGGGTTGGTAGGAGTTAACCATCGCGCGATCCCGACCTCCACATAAAGGATGACAATCAATGAAATATCTCATGCTTCAAATTTGTCACACAACGGTTACCATTTGTGCATGCTACGGGACTTGCACACCTCATCACAAGTATTTCTCAAATTCATAACTACTCTACTAACATGACTCTAATATCACCATCCTCATATCTCAAAACAATCATCAAGTATCAAACTTCTCATAGCATTCAATGCACTTTATATGAAAGTTTTTATTATACCCATCTTGGATGCCTATCATATTAGGATTAATTTTATAACCAAAGCAAATTACCATGTTGTTCTAAAGGACTCTCAACATGATATAAGTGAAGCATGAGAGATCAACAATTTCTATAAAATAAAACCACCACCGTGCTCTAAAAAGATATGAGTGAAGCATGAGAGATCAATAATTTCTATAAAATAAAACCACCACCGTGCTCTAAAAAGATATAAGTGAAGCACTAGAGCAAAATTATCTAGCTCAAAAGATATAAGTGAAGCACATAGAGTATTCTAATAAATTCCGATTCATGTGTATCTCTCTCAAAAGTTGTGTACAACAAGGATGATTGTGGTAAAATAAAAGCAAATACTCAAATCATACATGACGCTCCAAGCAATACACATATCATGTGGTGAGTAAAAATATAGTCACAAGTAAAGTTACCGATAGACGAGGACGAAAGAGGGGATGCCTTCCTGGGGCATCCCCAAGCTTAGGCTTTTAGTTGTCCTTGAATTTTACCTTGGGGTGCCTTGGGCATCCCCAAGCTTAGGCTCTTACCACTCTTTGTTCCATAGTCCATCAAATCCTTACCAAAAACTTGAAAACATCACAACACAAAACTTAACAGAAAATCTCGTGAGCTCCGTTAGTATAAGAAAACAAACCACCACTTTAAGGTACTGTAATGAACTCATTCCTTATTTATATTGGTGTTAAACCTACTGTATTCCAACTTCTCTATGATTCATACCCCCGATACTACTCATAGATTCATCAAAATAAGCAAAGAACACATGAAAAATAGAATCTATCAAAAATAGAACAGTTTGTAGCAATCTGTAAGTTTCAAATACTTATGTAACTCTAATTTTTTCGAAATAAATTGGTCGATGTGAGTAATTTGTCTATTAATCATCTGCAAAAAGAATCAACTTAAAAGGACTATCTAGTAAAAAATGGCAGCACATCTCGTGAGCGCAAAAGTTTCTGTTTTTTACAGCAAGATCGCAAAGACTTCACCCAAGTCTTCCCAAAGGTTCTACTTGGCACAAACACTAATTAAAACACAAAACCACATCTAACTAGAAGCTAGATGAATTATTTATTACTAAACAGAAGTAAAAGCAAAGAAAAGAAAATTTGGTTGCCTTCCAACAAGCGTTATCGTTTTACGCCCCTAGCTAGGCATGATAAAGGAATAGATCTAGGTATTGCCATAATGATAAGGTAAATCGCGGAAACTCATCTCATACTCCCTACGTTCAGTAGCAAGTTTTCTTTGTGGCAAGCAAAAGTAATCAAAAGGGCTAAATTTAATAGGACAAAAGTCCCCAAGATCAATCTTAGGAGGTATGGGTTCCTCCTTTGGCCCTTCATATTGCACAACCAGTTCATCATTATAAGTATTCTTTTGGTAGAAGGTCATGATCCTTTGCTCGAGAGAAAAACCTAACCCATTGTTTTGAATAGAAAAGTCATCATTCAGTTCAGAGATTCTATCAACTAGAACATCGGTAGGAACCGTTTTTCTAAGGTTTTCATTAAAAGCATCATGATCTAAAGATTGTAAACGCATTAAGTCTTCTTGATTAAAAAGGATAGCTTCTATGGGAGGACAACCGACGTCCACCCTATAATGCACAAAATTTTCTTTGGCCTCTCTCATTATGAATCTAAACTCTTGTGCCAAAAAGATGGTAGCTGCTCGCTTAACAGAAGAATGCTCAATATTGGAAAATTCTAGAAATATTCTCTGGATGCAAGGGTGCATGTGGATAACTTGTCTTTCAAGTTCAACTATAAGAAAAGATATAGCGTCCCCAAGACTGTTGGTTTTATGAAGAAAATATCCACCCATAGTGGGCAAGGCATCGACGCAAGTAAAAAAATATTGAATAACTCCTTTCCCAATAATATTACCACTATCAATCTGGAACTTTTTAGTGTGTAAAGTAGGAGGTTCCTCGCGAGGATAATTAAAAGCATCAAAGTTTCCCCCATCATTACCACTATCTTTTTCAACGATAACCTCCCCCGTTTCAGACATGATAGCAACAAACCACACTAAGGGCGAATGCACAAAAGACAAGCGAACAGAAAAAGGGCAATAAAACAGCAAAGGTGAAGTGGGGGAGAGGAAAACGAGAGGCAAATGGAAAATAATGTAATGCAAGGGATAAGAGTTTGTGATGGGTACTTGGTATATGACTTTTGCGTAGATCTCCCCGGCAACGGCGCCAGAAATTCTTCTTGCTACCTCTTGAGCTTTCGGTGTTTACCTCGAAGAGGAAAGGGTGATGCAGCAAAGTAGCGTAAGTATTTCCCTCAGTTTTTGAGAACCAAGGTATCAATCCAGTAGGAGACTACGTGCGAGCCCCTCGTACCTAGACAAACAAATAAGAACCTTGCAACCAACGCGATAAAGGGGTTGTCAATCCCTTCTCGGCCACTTGCAAAAGTGAGATCTGATAGAGATAATAAGATAAATATTTTTGGTATTTTTGTTATATAGATTGAAAGTAGATATTGTAAAATAAAAGTAAAGTAAAGATAAATAGTGATGAAAGATAGATATGATGGAAGATAGACCCTGAGGCCATAGGTTTCACTAGTGTCTTCTCTCAAGATAGTAGATTTCTACAGTGGGTGAACAAATTACTGTCGAGCAACTAATAGAAAAGCGCATAGTTACGAGAATATCTAGGCATGATCATTGTATATATGCATCATGTCCATGACAAGTTGACCAAAACGATTCTGCATCTACTACTATTACTCCACACATCGACCGCTATCCATCATGCATCTAGAGTATTAAGTTCATAAGAACAGAGTAATGCTTTAAGCAAGATGACATGATGTAGAGGGATAAACTCATGCAACATTATATAAACTGCATCTTTTTATCCTTGATGTCAACAATACAATACGTTCCTTGCTGCCCCTGCTGTCACTGGGAAAGGACACTGCAAGATTGAACCCAAAGCTAAGCACTTCTCCCATTGCAAGAAAGATCAATCTAGTAGGCCAAACCAAACTGATAATTCGAAGAGACTTGCAAAGATATTTAAATCATGCATAAAAGATTTCAGAGAAGAATCAAATATTGTTCATAGATAATCTTGATCATAAACCCACAATTCATCAGATCTCGACAAACACACCACAAAAAGAATTACATCAAATAGATCTCCAAGAAGATCGAGGAGAACTTTGAATTGAGATCCAAAAAAAGAGAAGAAGCCATGTAGGTAATAACTATGGACCCGAAGGTCTGTGGTAAACTACTCACAACTCATCGGAGAGGCTATGGTGTTGATGTAGAAGCCCTCCATGATCGATTCCCCCTTTGGTGGAGCTCTGGAACAGGCCCCAAGATGGGATCTTACGGGTACAGAAGGTTGCGGCGGTGGAATTAGGGTTTCGTGGTGCTCTCGGATGTTTTCAGGGTACATGGGTATATATAGGACGAAGAGGAAGTTCGGTTGAGCTACGAGGGGCCCACGAGGGTGGGGGGCGCCCCTACCCCCATGGGCGCGCCCCCTGCCTCGTGGCCACCTCGTGGCTTCCCTGGCGTGTACTCCAAGTCTTCTGGGTTGCGTTTGTTCCAAAAACGATCCTCCCGAAGTTTTCATTCGATTTGGACTCCGTTTGATATTCCTTATCTGTGATACACTGAAATAGGCAAAAAAACAACAATTTGCACTAGGCCTTGGGTTAGTAGGCTAGTCGAATATATATATGTGTGTGTTCTTGATCCTATCTCGTGTTATACAAAGTGTTGGTTTTTCTGCCCAGCCAAGTGCAATTGGTACTAGCCCCTGGTGCGGATAAAGTATTGGCCCTTCTTGCTACTTCTCGAGCTTGCGTTGTATTCCCTCGAAGAGGAGAGGGTGATGCAGCACAGTAGCGTAAGTATTTCCCTGAGTTTTTGAGAACCAATGTATCAATCCAGTAGGAGACCACGCGCGAGTCCCTCGCACCTGCACAAAAAAATAAGAACTTCGCAGCCAACGCAATAAGGGGTTGTTAATCCCTTTACGATCACTTAAGAAAGTGAGATCTGATAGAGATGATAGTATGATATTTTTGATATTTTTGGATATAAGAACAGAAAGTAAAAGCAGAAAAGTAAAGTAGATTGATATATTGATATGTTGAGAATAGACCCGGGGGCCATAGTTTTCACTAGTGGCTTCTCTCATGATAGCGGTATTCTACGGCGGGTAAACAAATTACTGTCGAGCAATTGATAGAAAAGCGAATAATTATGAGACTATCTAGGCATGATCATTATATATAGGCATCACGTCCGAGACAAGTATACCGAAACGATTCTGCATCTACTACTATTACTCCACACATCGACCGCTATCCAGCATGCATCTAGAGTATTAAGTTCATAAGAACAGAGTAGCGACTTAAGCAAGATGACATGATGTAGAGGGATAAACTCAAACATAGTGATATAAACCCCATCTTTTTATCCTCGATGGCAACAATACAATATGTGCCTTGCTGCCCCTAATGTCACTGGGAAAGGACACCGCAAGATTGAACCCAAAGCCAAGCACTTCTCCCATTGCAAGAACTATAGATCTAGTAGGCCAAACCAAACCAATAATTTAAAGAGACTTGCAAGGATATTATAGTCATACATAAAGAGTTCAGAAAAGAACCAAATATTTCTCATAGATAATCTTGATCATAAACCCACAATTCATCGGATCTCGACAAACACACCGCAAAAAGAGATTACATCGAATAGATCTCCTCGAAGACCGAGGAGAACTTGGTATTGAGATCCAAAGAAAGAGAAGAAGCCATATAGATACTAGCTATGGACCCGAAGGTCTGTGGTAAACTACTCACAACACATGGTGAGGCGATGATGATGATGATGTAGAAGCACTCTGTGGAAGATCCCCCCTCCGGCGGAGCTCCGGAACAGGCCCCAAGATGGGATCTCACGGGAACAGAAGGTTGCGGCGGTGGAACTAGGGTTTTCTGCGTTGTTATGATGGTTTCACGGTACGTAGATATATATAGGAAGAAGGAGGGCACCGGGGGCCAGACGTGGGGCCCACGAGGCAAGGGGCGCACCCTGTAGGGGGGGCGCGCCCCCCACCCTCGTGGATGCCACGTGTGCCCCTGTGGTTATCAAGTCTCCCGTGCGTATTTTGCTCCAAAAATATATCTCCCGAAGTTTCGTTCCGTTTGGACTCCGTTTGATATTCCTTTTCTGTAAAACCCTGAAATAGGCAAAAAAACAGCAATCTGGACTGGGCCTTTGGGTTAATAGGTTAGTCCCAAAAATAATATAAAAGTGTATAACAAAGCCCATTAAAGATCCAAAACATCATAAATAATAGCATGGAACAATCAAAAATTATAGATACGTTGGAGACGTATCACCGACCACGTTCGAAACGGGATCCTGCTCATCGGGAGGGGTCTGGCGTACCACAAAACGGAGGAAACAGACCTCCTACGGTCGAAACGAGGGCCCTGTTGATCGGAAGGGGTGTGGCGTACCGCAAAACGGAGGAAACAGACTTGTGTTGGAGCGCTACAGTTGAAACGGGGGTCATGTTCATCGGGAGGGGTGTGGCGTACCGCAAAACGGAGGAAACGGATTTGTGTTGGAGCGCTATGGTCAAAACGGAGGTCCTTTTCATCAGGAGGGGTGTGGCGTACCACAAAACGGGTCTCCATGGAATATTGTTCATCACCACCGTCGACCCCCTCCAGCCTCCACGGGCTACTGTTCATCCATCGTCGACCTCCTCCAGCCTCCACCTGCGACTATTCAGCCTCCACCGTGCGCTACTCCAGCGGCTACTGTTCAACCAGCCCTCTCCACGGGCTCCTGTTCAACCACCCATCCACGGGCTATTGTTCATCCAGCCCTCCACCGTCTACTGTTCATGCAGCCCTCCATGGGGTGGTTTGTTCATGCAGCCCTCCATGGTGTCCTGTTCATGCAGTTCCAACCGGCTCGATCGAACGAGGTCCTGTTCATGCAGAAGCAACACCACGGGGTCCTGTTCAGCTGATACGTCTCCAACGTATCTATAATTTTTTATTGTTCCATGCTATTATTTATGATGTTTTGGATGTTTAATGGGCTTTGTCATACACTTTTATATTATTTTTGGGACTAACCTACTAACCCAAAGGCCCAGTACAGATTGCTATTTTTTGCCTCTTTCAGGGTTTTACAGAAAAGAAATATCAAACGAAGTCCAAACAGAATGAAACCTTCGGGAGAGATATTTTTGGAGAAAATCACGCACGGGAGACTTGAGAACCACGGAGTAGGGGCCACGAGGTGCCCATGAGGGTGGGGGGCGCCGGCCCCCCTAGGGCGTGCACCCTGCCTCGTGGGTCCCACGTAAGGCCCCCGGTGCCCTCCTTCCTCCTATATAAGCCTACGTACCCCGAAACCATCAGACGAAGAGAAAAAACCCTAATTCCACCGCCGTAACCATCTGTTCCCGTGAGATCCCATCTTGGGGCCTATTACAGAGCTTCGCTGGAGGGGGGATCTATCATGAAGCGCTTCTACATCATCATCATCGCCTCACCATGAGTTGGGAGTAGTTTACCACAGACCTTCGGGTCCATAGCTAGTATATAGATGGCTTCTTCTCTCTCTTTGGATCTCAATACAAAGTTCTCCTCGGTCTTCGAGGAGATCTATTCGATGTAATCTCTTTTTGCGGTGTGTTTGTCGAGATCCGATGAATTGTGGGTTTATGATCAAGATTATCTATGAGAAATATTTGGTTCTTTTCTGAACTCTTTATGTGTTCTCATAATATCCTTGCAAGTCTCTTCAAATTATTGGTTTGGTTTGGCCTACTAGATCTATAGTTCTTGCAATGGGAGAAGTGCTTGGCTTTGGGTTCAATCTTGCAGTGTCCTTTCCTAGTGACAGTAGGGGCAGCAAGGCATGTATTGTATTGTTGCCATCGAGGATAAAAAGATGGGGTGTATATCATATTGCTTGAGTTTATCCATCTACATCATGTCATCTTGCTTAAGGCGTTACTTTGTTCTTATGAACTCAATACACTAGATGCATGTTGGATAGCGGTCGATGTGTGGAGTAATAGTAATAGATGCAGGCAGGAGTCGGTCTACTTGTCTCGGACGTGATGCCTATATATAATGATCATGCCTAGATAGTGTCATAATTATTCGCTTTTCTATCAATTGCTCGACACTAATTTGTTTACCCGCCGTAGAATATCGCTATCATGAGAGAAGCCACTAGACAACACTATGGCCCCCGGTCAATTCTCAACATATCAATCTACATCTACTTTACTTTTTCCGCTTTTACTATCTGTTCTTATAAAAAAAATACCAAAAATATAAACTATCATCTCTATCAAATCTCACTTTCGTAAGTGACCGTAAAGGGATTGACAACCCCTTATCACGTTGGCTGCAAAGTTCTTATTTGTTTGTGCAGGTGCGAGGGACTCGCGCGTTGTATCCTACTAGATTGATACCTCGGTTCTCAAAAACTGAGGGAAATACTTACGCTACTGTGCTGCATCTCCCTTTCCTCTTCGAGGGAATACGACGCAAGCTCGAGAAGTAGCAAGAAGATATTTCTGGCGCCGTTGCCGGGGAGGCTTATGCAAAAGTCATATACCAAGTACCTATCACAAACCCTTATCCTTCGCATTACATTTTTTGCCTCTCGTTTTCCTCTCCCCCACTTCACCCTTGCCGTTTTATTTGCCCTTCTTTTGCCATGTGTTTATCGTTTGCCTTGCCTTGTCATCATGGCTAGTCCCTTATCCGCTCCTTTGTCTCCCGAGTTTGAAGTTCTTCACTTCAAGCAAAAGCAAGGATAAAACTTAAAAGATTCTTGGTTTAGGATGATGAATCTTATCGAAAGTGCACCTTAGATGTGAAGTTTAGAATTTTGCTTCGCAATTTTTATGTTGGGTTACTCTTGGATTGTGTTGCCAAAGGGAATTTTATCAAAGTTGATCCTAGTATTGCGCATGAAATTATAGAGGGAATAGTGGGAACACTACCTCCCCAAAAGGGGTCACATTCAACCCAAGAAGGGACACAAGTTTTTGAGAAAATTTGCGAAGTAACAAAAATACTACAAAAGTCTCTTGAACCTCTTAAGAGTGTTAGTGGAAATCTCCACCGCATGCATATGTTGATTACCCTTTGTAATAAGCGGTTGGATTCTTTAGATCTAAAGATTTCCCAATATGAAGGGAAACGTAAAGAACCCCCCGGATTCGAGCTTGACCCCATCAAAAGGGTGAAGATTAAAGATGGCAATACCTAGATCTATTCATGTATCGTGCCTAGCTAGGGGCGTAAAACGATAGCGCTTGTTGGGAGGCAACCCAATTTCATATATATTTTTTTGCTGCTGTTAGGGAATAAATATTGCATCTAGCTTCTGTTTAGATGTGGTTTTGTGTTTTGTTTAGTGTTTGTGCCAAGTAGAACCTTTGGGAAGACTTGTGTGAAGTTTATGTGATCTTGCTGTGAAAAACAGAATCATTAACACTCGCTAGAATGGTCATCAGATTTTACTGGAGCGTGATATTTAGTTGATTCTTTTTGCAGATGATTAATAGACAAATTTCTCACGTTTACCAATTTAGCTTAAATTTTTGGAGTTACAGAAGTATGTGAAACCTACAGATTACTACAGACTGTTCTGCTTTTGACAGATTCTGTTTTTCGTGTGTTGTTTGCTTATTTCAATGCATCTATGAGTAATATTGGGAGGTATGAACCATAGGGAAGTTGGAATACAGTAGGTTTAACACCAATATAAACAAAGAATGAATTCACTGCAGTACCTTTGAGTAGTTGTTTGCTTTCTTATACTAACGGAGCTCACGAGATTTTTGTCTAAGTTTTGGGTTGTGAAGTTTTCAAGTTTTCAAGTTTTGAGTATTGCTTTGATGGACTACGGAACAAAGAGTAGCAAGGGCCTAAGTTTGGGGATGACCAAGGCAGTCCAATTAAAATTCAAGACAACCAAAATCCTAAGCTTGGGGATGCCCCGGGAAGGCATCCCCTCTTTCGTCTTCATCTATCGGTAACTATACTCGGAGCTATATTTTTATTCACCACATGATATGTGTTTTGCTTGGAGCGTCTTGTATAATTTGAGTCCTTGCTTGTTAGTTTTCCACAATTATCCTTGCTGGACACACCTATTTGAGAGAGTTAAATATGGCCTAGGAATTGATATAACACTCTATGTGCTTCACTTATATCTTTGGAGTTGCATAGTTTTTGCTCTAGTGCTTCATTATATCTTTTAGAGCACGGTGGTGATAATATTTTGTGAAATTGTTGAACTCTCATGCTTCACTTATATTCATTTGAGAGTCTATTAAACCATCATGGTAATGTGTTTAGGCTATAAAACTAGTCTTCACATGATAGACATCCAATATCAATGTAGTAAAAACTTTCACACTAAGTGCATTGAATATAATGAGAAGTTGGATGCTTGATAATTGTTTTTAGATATGAGGATAGTGATATTAGAGTCATGCTAGTGGAGTTATTATGAAACTGAGAAATGCTTGTGTTAAGGTTAGTGATTCCCGTAGCATGCACGTATGGTGAACCGCTATGTGACGAAGTTAGAGCATGAGGTATTTGTAAAGTGTCAACTTTTGTGTGGAGGTAGGGGGGCGCGCGATGGTTAACTCCTACCAACCTACCCCCTAGGAGCATGCGTTGATTGCTTTGTTTTGATGACTCATAGATTTTTGCAATAAGTATATGAGTTCTTATAACTAATGTTGAGTCCATGGATTATACGCACTCTCACCCTTCCACCATTGCTAGCCTCTCTTGTACCGCGCAACTTTCACCGGTACCATACACCCACTATATATCCTTCCTCAAAACAGCCACCATATTATTCCTCAAAACAGCCACCATACCTACCTATCATGGCATTTCCATAGCCATTCCGAGATATATTGCCATGCAACTCTCCACCGTTCCGTTCATATGACACGCTTCATATTGTCATATTGCCATTGCATGATCATGTAGTTGACATCGTATTTGTGGCAAAGCCACCATGCATAATTTTTCATACATGTCACTCTTGATTCATTGCACATCCCGGTACACCGCCGGAGGCATTCATATAGAGTCATACTTGTTCTAGTATCGAGTTGTAATTCAATGAAAGTGTGATGATCATCATTATTAGAGCATTGCCCCATGGGAGGAAAGGCTAAATCAATAAGGCCCCTCCACAAATAAATAAATAAATAAAGGCCAAAGAAAAAAAAGGCCCAAAAAAGGAAAAGGAAAAGGGACAATTGCTACTATCTCTTTTTCCACACTTGTGCTTCAAAGTAGCACCATGTTCTTCATAGAGAGTCTCATGTTTAGTCACTTTCATATACTAGTGGGAATTTTCATTATAGAACTTGGCTTGTATATTCCAACGATGGGCTTCCTCAAATGCCCTAGGTCTTCGTGAGCAAGCAAGTTGGATGCACACCCACTAGTTTCTTTTGTTGAACTTTCATACATATTTAGCTCTAGTGCTTCCGTTGCATGGCAATCCCTACTCACTCACATTGATAACTATTGATGGGCATCTCCATAGCCCGTTGATACGCCTAGTCGATGTGAGACTATCTCCCACCTTTTTGTCTTCTCCACAACCACCTCTCTATTCCACCCACAGTGCTATGTCCATGGCTCACGCTCATGTATTGCGTGAAAGTTGAAAGGTTTGAAAGAATAGAGTATGAAACAAGTGCTTGGCTCAAATTGGGGTTGTGCATGATATGAATATTTTATGTGATGAAGAGGGAGCATAGCCAGACTATATGATTTTGTAGGGATAACTTTCTTTAGCCATAGTATTTTGAGAAGACATGATTGCTTTGTTAGTATGCTTGAAGTATTATTATTTCTTATGTCAATATAGACTTTTGTTTTGAATCTTTCAGATCTGAACATTCATGCCACAATTAAGAGAATTACATTGAAAAACTATGTTGGTTAGCATTCCACATCAAAAATTCCGTTTTATCATTTACCTACTCGAGGACGAGCAGGAATTAAGCTTGGGGATGCTTGATACGTCTCCAACGTATCTATAATTTTTGATTATTCCATGCTATTATTTATGATGTTTTGGATGTTTAATGGGCTTTGTCATATACTTTTATATTATTTTTGGGACTAACCTACGAACCCAAAGGCCCAGTCCAGATTGCCGTTTTTTTGCATGTTTCAACGTTTTACAGAAAAGGAATATCAAACGGAGTCCAAACGGAATGAAGCCTTTGGGAGAGATATATTTGGAGTAAATCACGCACGGGAGACTTGAGAACCACGGAGTAGGGGCCACGAGGTGGCCACGAGGGTGGGGGGCGCCCCCCTGCCTCGTGGGTCCCACGTAAGGCCCCCGGTGCCCTTCTTCCTCCTATATAAGCCTACGTACCCCGAAACCATCAGACGAAGAGAAAAAACCCTAATTCCACCGTCGTAACCTTTTGTTCCCGTGAGATCTCATCTTGGGGCCTGTTTCGGAGCTCCGCTGGAGGGGGGATCTATCACGGAGTGCTTCTACATCATCATCATCGCCTCACCATGAGTTGTGAGTAGTTTACCACAGACTTTCGGGTCCATAGCTAGTATCTAGATGGCTTCTTCTCTCTCTTTGGATCTCAATACAAAGTTCTCCTCGGTCTTCGAGGAGATCTATTCGATGTAATCTCTTTTTGCGGTGTATTTGTCGGGATCCATTGAATTGTGGGTTTATGATCAAGATTATCTATGAGAAATATTTGGTTCTTTTCTGAACTCTTTATGTGTGCTCATAATATCCTTTCAAGTCTCTTCGAATTATTGGTTTGGTTTGGCCTACTAGATCTATAGTTCTTGCAATGGGAGAAGTGCTTGGCTTTGGGTTCAATCTTGCAGTGTCCTTTCCCAGTGATAGCAGGGGCAGCAAGGCATGTATTGTATTGTTGCCATCGAGGATAAAAAGATGGGGCTTATATCATATTGCTTCAGTTTATCCCTCTACATCATGTCATCTTGCTTAAGGCGTTACTCTGTTCTTATGAACTCAATACACTAGATGCATGCTGGATAGCGGTCGATGTGTGGAGTAACAGTAGTAGATGCAGGCAGGAGTCGGTCTACTTGTCTCGGACGTAATGGCTATATATAATGATCATGCCTAGATAGTCTCATAATTATTCGCTTTTCTATCAATTGCTCGACACTAATTTGTTTACCCGCCGTAGAATATCGCTATCATGAGAGAAGCCACTAGAGTACACTATGGCCCCCGGGTCTATTCTCAACATATCAATCTACATCTACTTTACTTTTTCCGCTTTTACTTTCTGTTCTTATAATAAAAAATACCAAAAATATAAACTATCATCTCTATCAGATCTCACTTTCGTAAGTGACCGTAAAGGGATTGACAACCCCTTATCGTGTTGGCTGGGAAGTTCTTATTTGTTTGTGCAGGTGCGAGGGACTTGCGTGTGGTCTCCTACTGGTTTGATACCTTGGTTCTCAAAAACTGAGGGAAATAATTACGCTACTATGCTGCATCTCCCTTTCCTCTTCGAGGAAATACAACGCAAGATCGAGAAGTAGCATCAGCCACCCCCACCGGAAACTGTTCATTCAAACCCCCCAAGCAAGGCTCAATGTTCATGCAGAGGCAGCATCGATCGGCTTCAGTTAGCAGCAGTAGCGAAGGAATCGCTCGATCAGGTTCAGTTAACAGCCATCGATCGATTGCTCGGGTTCAGTAACACATAGCCTGCAGTGCAATCGCTCGAGTTCAGTTAGAGCCCAACACATCGCACCCACGCGCGTGCGTGTACGAGAGAAACGCGCATCGCTCGGCCCCGGCCACCCACCGTAACCGGGAACACCCCGTTATTTTCCTCGCCCTCGATTCTACCACGGTTTTTTCCGTCATGGACGGCCCAAAGAATGTCATGCAACTGCGTCTCCGGCCCGCCCTGGACGAAAAGCCCATTTTCTGTCATGATTTTTTGTCATAGAAGTAGGACCCCACCACATCTATGATGATACCGTGTTTTGTCACAATTATTGTCTAGAAGTGTCATAATTATGACAGAAAAAAGTTTCATTCGGCCCAAAATGTCACGGATGTGTCTTTTTTTTGTAGTGGATGTGCTTGCCATCGGGTGCTTGAGAGAAAAAAAGAAAAAGGAAAATTTGGGCTAGCTTGTGCCATGTTTGGGCACGGGAGGCTGCCACTGATATATCACTTTTTTGGGTTTTCTTTGTGTTACATGATGGCAGTGGTCAATACACTGCAGTAAATAAGGACGCGGAGTCGCATATCCATGGGAGGAGATCAATGTCAATTGGTAGTTGGGTCGACGTTTATTTTGTGGAATGCCAAGTTGATCGAGATGGAGCACATGCGACGAGGATGGCGGCGCACATATAAGGCTCGGAGGAGTCTGGAGCGCGTCGTGACATGATCATGTAAATACAGGGCGTCAAGGCAATGCATAGTTGTGCGAAGAGGACACGACGCAGGGTGGAGCATGGTTGCAGTCGGATAATTCGGCTGGGTCGGACTGGACTGTCTGACGGATCGACGGGGATGTCGGGCAAAGCAGAAGACGTCGGTGATTTCAGCGACGACGACATATGAGCGTGATGCTGATGGTGGCCAACTTCTGGGGTGTGGAAACACGTGGTGCAGGCTTGAGGGCTTGTGCGGCTTCGACAAGACTATAGCGCGGGGTTGATTCAAGGTTGTGTACACATGAGAGCTTGAAGTCGACAGGGCGCGGGATGGCTCGTACAACCACCATGGAGTCATGTTGAAGGTGGAGCTGGAGTTTGATGGACGACTTCACTCTGAGTTGATGGAGAGGGCTACGACGTAAGTTAACAGAGAGCCGAAGCCTATTTCAACGGGATAGCGAGAGACATGTGGATCGGACTGGGTACCAGTGGTCTGATGGAGACGTGATACTCGGCACCGGTCGGTGATGATCGGTGATTCTCTGCGGTGGGGGGTTGAGGCAGTGTGGGCAAGCTACCCAAGAGACTCGACCAGTACATCAGAGGCTCGACGTGGTGACAGCAGCGAGGCGTGCGGTAAGCACGGGACACAGCGACAGACCAAGGCACTAATAGTGAGACATGTGATCAGACAAAGTATGCAGGGGTGCAGTGTTGATAAGTACCAGATTTAAGTTGGTGACTGGGTCTATTGGTGCTAGTTGATGGACATGAGTTGACCATGGAGAATCTGAGAAAGTGGCGGAAAGTCTAAAATTGTCAAAAGTTGAGAGAGTAATGGCCGTATATTTTATTGTGTTCAATGCACATGGGAAAGTGCGGATGACAAGTACAAAAGGAGGCGGAGTGCTATAGTTGTGAGACATGTCAGAGACTATCCGGGAAAAGGGTGAGACAACTGTGAATTTGACTCAGGGTGACACAGGGCGACGGTGAAATTCCTTCAAGTTTCAGCGAGGCGGTCAAGAAAGAGCGGTGATGTTGAGTTCAGGTAACTCTTATATGTGGCGTTCAATATGTGAGATGTTCACTCCACGCATGTCCATGACCGGTGTGTGAAGGCGTTGAGCGGATACTCCGGAAGTTGGGGGCACAAGGTAGAGTAATGAGTAACTTAATTTTGCTCGAGTGTTGACTGTGAAGAAGACGAGAAGGGACTACAGTTGCAGGTGGAGTCACATGAAGTCCGGGAGTAGCAGCAGTGCTCATGGCGTATTTCAAGTCCAATATACATGGAGGTTCGACGCATGGATGAATCCAAGGTGGTGAAGAATATTCGCCAAGGTGGAGTTTGTTAGAATTGTGTCGAATATTATCGTACAAGGTAGGTTATAGTTGGACTTAGTTTTGGACTGTGTGTAGACAGGGTAGGAGTTGTGTCCTAATAGAACACTTGTATCCTAGGCCTCTTATATAATGATGGGGTAGACACACGATGTAACCAAGGCCAACATATTAGCACGGACACGCGGGGGAGCCGGCGGCGTGTGCCGGCGCCCGAGCGGCCGGGGTGCGGTATTGTGACGGTGTCATGGGGAGGAGCGCCCGTAGGGTACCGGGATGTATCCATATTGACGAACCTCGTTAACCAATCTCGGTGTCATGCTCGTGTGATTGCTTGATTCTCGGTAGATCGACGGGGTGACTCAGATTTATTTTAACACACAGAGTAAGTTAGTACTCTCTCTGTCCCATAATGTAAGACGTTTTTTCACACTAGTGTAGTGTCAAAAAAACGTCTTACATTATGGGACGGAGGGAGTAACTTCTTAATCGACCTATTGACGTATGATTAGAATCCCAAGCAATTTATGATTCCTGCAAGCTTATGGGAATATTGTAGACATATCATATGAAAAACTAGATGATGCCCCGCGCGTTGCTGCGGCACTTTTTGTCTTCTACATTTTAAGTGAAAATTTAATATTTATGTTGAAAGAACAAATTTTGGTAGAAACTTAGAAAGGTTTAGCACTGTTATGCATTCATGTTCTCACTTCTCAATATTCAAATTAGCTTGTAAAATAATTGAAGTAGTTATTGTACACATGGTTGGCTTACAGGGATTTTAAAAGAGGCATTTATTCAACTGTATGAAAATGTTAACATTCATATAGCGAAGTCGTGACAATTGGAAAGAAAATATGAGATATGTTCATATCATAAGAGGCAAACATATGACACGGGAGGTGGAACCTAGACATCGAGTGGTCAAGAAAATATGAGATATGTTCATATCATAAGAGGCAAACATATGACACGGGAGCTGGAACCTAGACATCGAGTTGTCAAGCAAAAAGGGAACGGTTATTAAAGAAAAAATGTAAGAAGTGCGTGGCTAACTGATATCTGAAGTTTTTCGCTGTCCTAAGATTCCTTCTATTTCTAGTCAAACTTAATCAGGTAATTCCAGCCGTCCATGTACCGTAAGCATCTACGCTTAGTTGTTCTGAAATTGGAAAACATGACTTCATCCTAGAAGACCAACGAATAAACATGCATTGTCAGATAGACAGATACACAAATAATACGAACATCATTTCATCCTAGAAGACCAACGAATAGACATGCATTGTCAGATACACAAATAATACAAACATCCCATGAACATAATTACAGAAGGTATGGTAGAAGGTAGTAAACAATTAACATTGTATGATAACCTCAGGGTGAAGCAAAATGGTTGAGGAGGATTTGGAAATGAGCCAATCAGGAATACATAATATGGCTAAATCCCAACATGTTAACCTAATGTTGTGAGGTCGGTACAGTAGGAAAAGGGGACTCCAAATTCGTCTAGTCTAACACCACTTGTATGAACAGAAACTGACCATGCAGGAATTAAAACCAAATGACACGGTGAGGTTAATCGGAAGATTTAATTGTGGATTAAAACGTTAGCTACCTGGTCACAGGCTAAGTCCTCGGCACCGTTGAAGCTGATGGGATTACAGTGACTTAGACAATGGGTGTCCTAGCTAATTCAGTATAAACCTGCACAGTTACATGAAGGAAGAAGAATAAGTCATGCCCATCCACTATTTAATTAACGGGATTCATGGTGCTTAATAAGGCCACACCGTGAGGGGATGACCTGGATCGTACTACTACGAACAACAAAGGCCTGATTAACTGAGTCAGGGGAGAGGGGATTGAACCGGTCACATTAGGCGCACCGGGGATGGCCGCATCAGGTGCATCCTATGTCGTCGGCACGATGAGTGCACAACAACGGCATGAGGGAGTTCCTCTGGCTCTTGAAGGCCTTAATGGCGGCGGCGAGGATACTGGCGAAGGCCGGCGAGCTTCTCCTTCCCGATCCCTTTGGAACTGGGCCCGCGCCGGAGATGGCCTTGTCCGATCCATCCAAGGCCGCTGGCGCGAGGACGGTCCGGAGCAAAGCAAGGAAATGAGGTAGCTCCTCTGGCTTTGACCACGGGAATGATGAGGCCGCCGGTGCGAGGACAGCTCGGAGTATAGCAGCGTCGGGAGGGGGCTCCTGTGGCTATGACCGCCGGCGAGGGAGACGATTGGGGGATGGATCCGGGAAAGGCTGATCTGAGGGGGGCCCTCGCGAGGGGGCTCCTTTTATGGGAGAAATAAGTCTGTCGGTTCAGATTTTTTTTGTGACAACCGTCCGTTCAGATCTGAGAGAGAACCCATGAGGTTCGTGGGCCGAATAGAGTGAGAGACGTCCATCTGTACCGCTGGTGAGCCTGTGGTTTGCCCTGTAACTGAAAGCTCACGTGTCCGTTCTCTATGCTCTTCTAACTCCTGGTAGGTCTTCCTTCGAAAAAAAATCGTGATAGGTCCCTCTTGTAAGCCGCTATTATAACGATGATGTGGCTGTCTTGCTGATGTGGATAGGCTGCATGTTAAGAGAAATAACATAGTGGGGATGAACTATTTAGATATTATAGATGATTTGAAAAAGAGTGTTACGGGGAACCCGGTTATCGTGATGTCAACTTGATTACTGTTCGATTCACCACGAGTGATGACGCGTGCGATGATGGGCACCCGTCAGCACCTCACACTTGGTCACCTCCGTCCCTCTCGCCTTGTGCACTGTTCGATTCCGTCCCACAAAAGTCTCTCCCCTCCCTCAATCCCCTTTGCCCCGCGTCGCCGAAACCCCCGCCTCCTCATCCTCCTCACGCCTCCAAGCCAAGCCAAGGGCGTCAGTCTTCGCCGCCTCCTCCGACGCCCCCCCCCCCGGCGCCCCTCTGCCCGTTCCCCACGCCCTTGAAGCGCCGGCCTGATGCGATTCCGTCCCTTGCTGTAATCAAGCCCTAGCCCGCTTCGATTATCGGCTCTCCGCGGGCAATCGAATTCCGCCGGATATTTCTTCTCCAATAACCTATCCAAGGTATCTCGAGCTAATGCTACTCCTACTACCCGTCTGTTTCCACCAAAAATAATTCGAGGGTTGAGTTCAATCGTCGGATTGGACGACATTTCTCCACTGATACGATCGATCTTCTCTCGCACGGCCTGATTTGCCTCCGTTGGTAGGTATCGTTTCCAGGAGCCCTGCCCCCAGAGTAGCCAAGAGGCCGGCGTTGGGGGCCGATTTGCCGCTACTTTTGAGGAGTTGGTACCCTGTCTGTGGCCCGTCGGCTGCAGGGTCTTGGTTCGTGGAGTTCTTTTCAGGGCTTTTCTTGGGGGGTCATGGGAGCTTTCTGCTCGTGTTTGCAAGCCGATTACTCCGACCACCATGGCAACCAGACTTCTGGTGCGTTTAGGAACTGCATGTGCCTCAGGTGTTTTACCCAGCAGCTGATCAACGCTGTAAGTCTCGTCCCCGTTGCTTGATTGCCATAGGGTTGGTGTGATAAAGATTAGTTTGTATGGCTGACATCTAATTTTGGTCCTAAAAGATTAATCTTTTAACGTCCAACTACACATCCTTCTGTTTTCTGCTAAGCACAACCCGATGTGTAAAAGTAATTAAGAACCTGTATTGGATATGATTATACTAATTTCGATGCTAACAGTGTGCTCTTCTGTCGGATTACATGGAGTCTCGGATAATCTCATTGTACAAGCACAACCAAGAACAAATCAACAATTATCTAGTTCACTACTGTCGCCTTGTTTAGACACAACCTTTAGTTCTCCACTAGTAACTAGCCTTTTGCAGAGAAACCAAAAATATGACACAAGCATTGCAAATTGTTTCTTGTTCCACTCACCTGCTGAATTTTCTGTCTCTTGTAATAAGTTACTTACTTTAACATGAATGGAGATTATACAGGTACGAAACCATTACATTTGTATCTCCTTTTTTTCAGTACACTGTTTTATTCCGAGTTGGAACGGTCCACTCTGTTTCTCAAGCTATAGAAGCCACCCCTCTTGATTCGTCTGAAAGTTCATTCGATACATATCGTTCACCTCCAAGACCACTGCCATATGATGATCCTAGATTCTCCCCTCCTCTGCGCGACTGGTTTGCATCAAGGCATGATCCTTCAAGCCATTCACCAGAGGAATCAGAACCACTCAGACCAAATTATGATGAGGAAATGGAAACGATGAGTTCAGTCGACAAGCCAAGTAAAACAAACTATGACACAAAAATGAAAAGAAGCAGCTCTGCTTACGGAGATAAGTTGTCCCAAAAGGAATCTGGAAATTATTTCACCTACTTTTCTCCATCTACGGAAGATGAAGATGTCTGCCCAACATGTCTTGAAGGTAATGCTCACTAACCTTCAGTATATTAGTCTATCAGGAAGATATCGAGTGAGTTTTGTACAGCGCATTAGTTTCATAGAGTTGGCAAGACTTGAAGTAGAGCAGTCTAGAAACAATAAGCATTAGTTATGTTATATTGCATGACCAAATATGACCAAATCAATTCATCTTTTTGAACTTTTGTGGCACTAATTTATTTTTTTGGGTAACCCAATCATTCTATACATATTCCATTGCTTTAGAACACCATGGATGTTGAATAAATTATTCAAATGTGTCATAAATTTATGTTTATGCTGGTTAATTGAAATGAACTCTCAAATCAGATTACCTGATAGACCATTACCTATCTAAATTGCAGATTATACTTCGGAGAATCCTAGGATAGTAATGCAGTGCTCACATCATTTCCACCTTGGCTGTATCTATGAGTGGATGGAAAGAAGTGAGGCATGCCCTGTTTGTGGAAAGGTAACTTGGTTTTAGAGCATCTCTAGTGGCTTGTCTAAATTTGGTAGTCTATATCTTCACATACACAATGGTGTAAAAAGATACATTTTAGACAACCTTAGTTTTCCAGTGGATTGTCTAAATTTGGTAGTCTATATTTCCAACGGTTATATTTTCAACACCAGGGGCAGTGGCGAGGGCGTCCTCCTCGTCTCCAATTGCTCCGGATTGGTGCGGGAGCGAGCTCGCGAGGAGCATCTCTGGTTTGGACGTCTTCGCTCGGTAGCCCAAATGTGGACGATGTGTAGCTAGTCCGAGGATGTTTAAAATTTAGACCACGTCATACACCAGCCGCTGGAGACGTGTTTTGGCCTCTGATGGTCTATATTTGACTTAGACTATGGGATACACTAGCCACTAGATATGCTCTTAGCTCTTTATCCCAATTATCTATTAGTACTATTTCCATATGCACACTTTGTTCTACTATGGGGTCAGTAGTCCATATTTGCTTTGGAACAGTGTCAACATTACAGGACATGCCTTTGCATTTTACTTATTTAGGTGTTTTATTTCTGTGTTCCAATTGGGCAGGACTCTAATTATTTTATACAATGATTGTGACGGAGCATCTGCTTGTTCGTTGAGGTTTGTTCAATAGGGTATAACTTGATTTTGTAGTACCATTGTGGTGTGGTGTGGTGTTGCACTTTGTTCAACTACGAGATTCAGTAGATTAAGTTTACTTTGGAACGGTGTGGGCATTGCAGGAAGTGTGTATTACTTCCTTTGGGTGGTGTATTATGTATTTAAACAGGGACGACTTTTAATTGCATTATGCACCATTTCTACTAGTCTGTTAATTTACTTTATTTTCACTAAATTCATGATATGAAACTACAGTTGCGTGATTAACCTACTATATTAATGCAGTGTTCAGATCACCATTCACCACAAACAACATGTAGTTAAGGTTGAAAGGACACTAGGGTTAAACTGTCCTGATTGCAGGTTTCACGCGGGGATCCTGAAATCAGCTGTATCGCCACAACACTAATTTTGGGAAGTGCCATATCATAAATATGGGTAAAGCTTTGAGCTTATTCCTCGCTCATATTAGATAGGTTGTTAATAGTTCTCATGCATTGGAATACCCAAAAATATGGCGGCTAATAGTCTAGGATTTCTCAGTTTGTTAACCTCCTCATAACCCAAGGCATGGTGCATGGGGGGCAGCTTACTGCCGGCCTTGTTTATACTTGCATGATGATACAGGGACTATTAAGCCTCTTCGGCTAGGTTGATCGGAAATTTTCCTTGGAAGCGAAATTTAACATCTATATTGGACAGATACAGAAAGCAAGGAGAATGTTGTTTGGGCTGAATAATGTCTACCTAATTATTATGTTAAGTCTCAGATTTTTTTTAAACTAACAATGGACAATCACATTTGTTGATTCGCCTTTGTTGTTTAGTAAGCTGATTTTGTCGTCTCTGATTTGATGTAGTCAAAAACTCTGATAGTAGATGTGTATTGCTGTTATCGCAATCTATTTCACATTATGTTTTCCCTGTATTGACTCTTAACTGATTTCTGCCCCATCGCTATCCTGTGCAGAAAATGGAGTTCAACGAGACGACTTAGACATCTGGCTGGATTAAGTGTCTTGGATTAACATCTCATATGGTAACCTGAAAATATAGGCACCTAGTCCTGCAAATACTCTGTAAATACACCTTTGTAAGTATGGAATCGGCAGCGTGCTCTATTTAGTATACTGGAGTCATTGATATGTTGGAACGGTGCATATAAACATTTCTTTCTTCTAATTTTCTTTCAAATGGCCAGCAGGGGAAACTTGTTCCCTTTGGTTTTGTGCCTCAGCGCTGTTGCGACATGTTTTGATTTTCAAATGATAGTCACTGGAAGGCTGTAAGTTGATGATATTTGGTACTCCCTCTGTCCCAAAATATAAGAACGTTTTTAACGCTACACTAGTGTCAAAAATGTTCTTATATTATGGGACGGAGGAAGTAATACAATAATCATATGAAATCTCATGGTTGTGTGGAAACCTCTTGTGTCTTGCAATAGCGTTAGTTCCATGTCTGCTAAACGTGCCTGAGATAACCGTGCCGGAGGTGACTTCAGACCTATGGTACATCTTTACATCTTTTATACTTCCTCCGTTCCTAAATATAAGTCTTTGGAGAGATTTCACTATGAACCACATACGGAGCAAAATAAGTGAATCTATACTCTAAAATGCATCTATATACATTCGTATATGGTTCATAATGAAATCTCTACAAAGACTTATATTTAGGAACGGAGGGAGTACAACACTAAACGAGACGCCATTTGTGGTCTCTCCAATTTGTGAAGATTTTATTGCTAATATTACTACCTTCGTACTATCTCCGTCCTGGTTTATTTCGCATGCCGGAGATTGCCATCCAATGCTATCCTGTATATATTCATCAGTAAATGGAAATTCAAATGTACTCTAATCCTCTAATCCACATAGCGTTCCTGCCATCCAACGCTATCTTGTATATATCCGTCAGTAAATTCAAATTCAAATGTACTCTAATTCATATAGCGTGTTGGATCACACCAGCGCCGGATCTTGGTTTATCAGGCCCGCAATTTTTTTTCTCGCATTCATCTGTGGATAATTTTCTCTCATCCGTCTGCGGACATAGATGCGGAAAACCGCCATCCAATACTATCATGTATATATCTGTTAGTAAATTCAAGTTCAAATGTGCGATCATAATAAAAAAGAGATAAATATGCTTAGTTTTTACATATTTGAATCAAAAGAACATAAGTCCGTGCATTTCTGCACTAGACCGTCAATCCTAGGTGTCTGCTCCCCGATCAAGGTGGTGCCGTCGTCGTTGCGTAGGCAGTCTCCACCTCCTCTGTGTCCGCGTATGCCTTCGTCACGTCCTCGCCTTCCGCCGTCGTTAACTGATCTTTCTGCCACTGCAACATTTAGTAGCAGACGGATTGCACGATGATTCTTGGATTGACATCCAAAGAGTCGACATTCAAGGTCAACAGCTTGGCCTCCTCCGCATTGGCGGTGATGTTCACCTTCTTTTCTTCGAGCATGACTTTCCTCCTTCGATCATGGTCCTCCTCTCTTCGAGCTTGAACTTCTTGTCCGCCGCCTCCATCAACAGTTTGAATTTCTCCGCCTTCTTCTCGTCCTTGATGTCTGAGCGCTTCACGCATGCCTCCTCCTTCTTCGCCAAGATGTCCTCGAACCTCTCCGTCAGCTTGGCCCTCTCCTCCTCACACTTCCCCCGTAAATTTGTTCCAACCTTCTTCGGCGGTTCTTAGGTTGGGTCGGTAGGGTCACCAGTTTCTTCCTTGTTGGCTTGGGCGGCGGTCTTGGCTATCATAAGGTTCCATTTCGGTTGCCCATTCAACTTCAACCAACAATGCATGATGGTGAAGGACTTCTTTATCAACTTGTACACAACACAAGCACAAGTAGGCTACAAAGTGAAACATTGTCCACAATGCGTATCCATCTAGTGAGCAAATAAATTATACATGTCCGGTTAATGATCAACAAAACTAAGCATATCCGGCTAGTGATCAACTTACTTGCTCAGTGATTTGTGCACTGCTAGGCCACCGCGCGATGAGATGCTTCAAGTGCCCGCAATACTTGGACACAGCCTCTTGGATGGTGTGCCATCGATGGTTGAGAGACTTCCATTCATGGTTGTGGATGACCGCGTTGGAGTAGGCGCGCAATGCTTGTGTTCATGGAACCATAAGTGAATGTCCTCCAAAAGATTGTGCCTTTCTGTTCCATGCCATGGATCAGATCAATGGTAGTTGCCATCCATACATCACACAATAGCTCGTCCTCCTGCATGTTGAATCTTTCTCCTCTACCCTTCTTCTTTGGATCGCCGACTGTATCATCTGGATCATCATCCTCGCCGTCCTCCTCCGACCCCTCCGGTTGCTGTTGTCCGCCGGCCCAATGCTACTGTTGTTGTGTGCCATCACCAGTCTGGGTGTAGGACTGCTGCGTTGCCGTTTGGGTGCAGGACTGCTGCTACTGGTAGTTGCCGGACTGAGTGGGATGCGAGTCTTCCACCTCTCCATACTCATAGCTCCCTCCTCATCCCTCACCTTCGTCGTGGATGATGTCGAGCATCTCCCTGTCTGGGTCGTCGTACGTCGTCTTCCCCGCTCTAGGCATTGATGTGAACAACGTGCGGGCACCCATATGCTCCTTGCCCGCCTTCCGCGCCCGGACGAGCTGCGGCGAAGAATACTCTAAGAAGAGAGGCAGCGTGTTAACTTCGACGGTGTAAGGCACCGTACCGATGGGGGTTCCAGGCTGCTTGGTGGCATAGTAATACAGAGGCTTGTAAGGCTCCGTCCACGGCACCATCTGTATTGTGGGCGCGCCCCTCTGGCGGCGTCCTCCTTTGCCACCACGACCTCTACGCCCAACTCCACCACCAGGCCCACTGGCGAAGAACCGCTTCTTGAGCTTCTCCTTTGCGGCCTTCGCCTTGATGCAGCCAGTTTGCCGCATAGTCGAGCTGGTCTTACGGTCGAGCGTGATGCTCGGATCCTGTAGCACCTCCGTCGGCTCCATCTTTGACTGGTTCTCCAATGGTTCCATGCATCAGCGGCAGAAGAATGGAGAGGGTGGGAAAAAGAGCGGGAATTGGGCGTAGAGTGGCTAGGGGTGGGAGAAGAGAGTGGGCGATTTTGGCATGGAAACCATGCATGATCCTCCAAAATCTCGGGCTCTACCTTCCTTTTGGGTGGGCCACGGGGGATAGAGAGTGACGTTTCGCGTGTCTAGACTCCCGCACCCCTCCACGTTTGTCTCTGTTTTTGGGAGAAAACATGTATGGACCGTGCCTCGAACCGATACATGGCCGCGTTGGATGGCTTCCGCGGTCCTGACAGCGCGGTCCAGAGGGACGCGAGCTGTTTGCGGGTTGCCGTTGGAGATACCCTTAGCCCCCATGTATTTTGGGTCAACTTTGACCTTTGATTTATCTATAAAGATAAGTTATATACCATAAAAATAGTATCATTGGAAACCTCTTTCAAATATGAATCCAACAATTTAAGTTTTTTGACATACAACTTCTAATTCGTTAGTCAAATCCGTGGTCAAAATTGGGCACAAAATACGAAGGGAGCCAATAAACCCGAACGGAGGTAGTAGTGGTAGTAACATAAGTGTGATAATATCTCTACTCCTAATGGAGCAGTTGGTAGCTTGGTATGGTTTATTTTCGTCCGGTTATTTTTCGTCCCACCTCCCACCACCCCTTCTGTGACGCCCGAAGACCGACGTCCGACAAAATCCCAGAAGATTCCAGATGTTCCGGGTTCTCCCGTGTGTTTCAGTTGTGCTTGCTTTATTTATTTTGCATTGCATCATGTCATCATGCCATCATGTCATATTTATTTTTTGCATCTCAATCTAAATAAATTGTGTGGACCTTAGGTCCATTTAAATCGAGGGAAGAATGTCTTCTCTTTAAAACATATAAAAGCCTCTCAACAGTTAGGGAGCTATATTAAAAATATTCCAATTGTTTGGGATCACCGTAACACACTTGCAATTTTTCCCCATGTCTTTTTCACTTAGACTTTCCCCTTCAAAAACCTTGCCAATATTTCTTTTCCGTTGTTTCGAGGTTCCTCCAAAAATTCGAACATTTTTGGACACTTCAATAATCACGTCTTAGTTCAAACCTATTTGAATTAAATTCAAATATGTTTGAATTATTTTCGTTCACGCCTTTTCTATTTTTCTCGGACCGTGCTCTTTTTATGCTGCCCGAGAAAATTAGTCCCTCGTGCTAACTTTTGCCCTAGCCCCCTCCGCATTCTTTCTTCTCTTTTATTTTCTGCTAAAGAAAATAAATAAGAAGACTCCCAACCTTCCTCTCCTTCTATGCCCACTCTAGCCGCAGCCGGCCCAGCTCCTAGGCCCATTTGGCCCAACTCCCCTAAACCTAGCCCGAGACTCTCACCCGCTCGCTCTCTTCTCTCCCTCAGCGCAGCCGCCACCCTCTCGCTCCCGATTCCCTTTCTCCCCCTTCGCCGCAGCCCCTCGTTCCCCAATCTTCTTCGCAGCCGACTCCCTCCCCTCGAGTGGCCGGGCAGGCGGCAGAGGCCCCGATCCCTCCGTGCGCCTCTCCTCATCGCCCCTGCCTCCGAGCCTTCCCTCGCCGGACCGCGACAGAGCCTCCCTCCGTCCTGCGCGCCCCAGCCCGCGGCCTTGCAGCGCCGCCCGATCAGGAGATCCACCCCGTCTCTCGCGCAGCCAGGGCCGGCCAGGACCCTCGTCCTCCCTCGGCCAAGCAGTCGACCTCGCCGTCCTCCAGCCTCCATGCCACGTCTCCGAGCTCCAGCGCGCAAGGCCTCCGCCCCGCATCCTCCAGCAAGGCGCCAGAGGAGCCCCGTCTCTCGCGCCGGCCACCAGCTTCCTTCCAGCGCGCCATGGCCCTGCGAGCCAAGGCCGAGGCCTCTTCCTCCGCGCCTCCTCCTCACCGGGCCGTCCCTTCGAGCACCCGTTTCCAGCGCCTGGGCCCTCCTCGTCATGCCAAGGAGTTGCAGCCACCTCGCCAAGTTGCCGCTGCCAGGGCCTTTGTTGCTCCTTGTTGGACCTCCATGTTCTTTTTGGTTGTTGTTTGTTACTGCTGTTGGATGCCAAATATCCCTTCATTGTTGTCAAGACCGACAAGTTGAAGACCGCCAAGTACATCTACGGATACCCGAACGTCTACGTACGTGTACGGCTATCTTCGGTGAAGAACGAGAACCTCTACCGCGTCTCCGGATTCGTCAAGACACCAAGTACCACGACGACCCTCATGTACCACGACGTCGACGACCCTCAAGTTCGACTACACGGCGAAACGTCAAGTACCACTACCGTCGCAAAACGAAAACCCCAAGTACCACGACTACTCGAAGACCCCAAGTACCCCTACCGTCGACCATCGAAGACCCCGTGAACAACTACTTCCTCTACGACCGCGAGTACCACTACTTCCACTACGATCTCGAACCGCTCCGAGAACGTTTGTTCCGAAGGTATAACCCCGAGACGAGATGACCCGTGAGATGCTTGTTGTGGTTGTATGAGATGTTTCCTTGTGCTCCGTGCCATTTCGTCCGTTTGTCATGTTCCTCGGTTGCCTCGTCGCCGAATCGTGGGAACCCGGTGACGGGATCGCCCCACCTTTCATCTCGTTTGACTCGCTCACGCCATCTTTCCTTTTGCACGGGACTCTCAACGAGTTACCGGAACCGATATGTTGCCCATCATTTTCGGAATTGTTGCCGTGGCACCCTTTTCCTTCCACCACGGTGACGATGCTTCATATCATCTTCTTGTCAACTTTTAATAAAAACTTGCATAAACTTGTTCATGTCATCCGCATCATGTTAACAACCTTTCAATGTTTAATTGCTGTTTGCTTATAATTACTAAACATGCTCATGGGGATTTTCCGGATATGTTGTTGTTATTTCCGGCCTCATTTAAAATGTCTAAATAGTGTAGTTTTATTATGCTTCACCTCTTGCCATGTTAAAAACATTTAATCTTGTCTTGTAAATAAACGAGAGTCAACTAAATAATTAATGTGGTGTTTCGTCAATATGCAACTCGTTGCATATTGAGCTCCACTTAACTTGTAGTATTTGTTTGTGCACCTTGCCTTGCCATGCATAATTAAACCGGACATGCATCATGCTTGGATGTGCATCGTATGCCATGTTTATGATTGTGTGTTTACCGAGTTGTTTGCTTCTTTCCGGTTGCTTCTCTTGATAGCTTCGGTTTTCGTTCCGGAGTTGTGAGGATTCGCTCGACTGTTGCTTCGTCTACTTCTTGGATCTGTTCTTCTCCCTTGTGGAATTCCAGGCAAGATGATCATACCCTTGGATACCTTTTCTACCATTGCCATGCTTAGTTGTCTCGATGCTATCGTTACATGTCGCGCTACCCATCTTTATGTCAGCCTCTCCTTGTTGCCATGAAACCTCTAACCTTGACACCTTCCTAGCAAAACCACTGTTTGGCTATGTTACCCGCTTGCTCAGCCTCGCTTGCTCGGCCCATCTTATAGCGTTGTTAGTTGCAGGTGAAGATGAAGTTCGTTCCAGGAGGGAACTTGTTGTTGGATATATCACAATATCTATAATTATTATTAACACACCTATATACTGGGCATGGGTGGAAGGCTTGGCCTTTTGCTTGGTGTTTTGTTCCACTCATGCCACCTTAGGCGCCGATAAACCGGCATTATGTTCCTTGATTTTGCGTTCCTTACACGATGGGTGAAATGGGGACCCCTTGACAGTTCGACTTTGAATAAAACTCCTCCAGCAAGACCCAACTTTGGTTTTAATTTGCTCATAATAACAACTTAATTAATTAATTAAATTGCATAGGGAGTTAGCGCTACCCGAGGATTCTTAATTCTACATAACAGGGGGGGCCAGTGCTGATGGTGTTGGTCCCAAACTAGAGCCACTTGCGGATACCACCCAGTTCGCTGGGATCTTCGGTATCTGTACGTACTGCTCATCCGGACGTGGCCTGAGACGAGATACGCGCGGCTACTATCAGGGTGTCGGCACACTGGGAGGTCTTGCTAGACTTGTTTTACCATTGTCGAAATGACTTGTGCTACCGGGAAGCCGAGCCTGATCGGATTTTCCCTAAGATAAGGGGTGATGATATTATATTTATCACTTCAGCTAATCGTGAGAGCTTGTGATGGGCTAAGTTGGAACACCCCTGCAGGGTTATGATCTTTCGAAAGCCGTGCCCGCGGTTATGTGGCAGATTGGAATTTGTTAATGTCCGGTTGTAGAAAACTTGACAGATAATCCGAAGTAAAACACGGTGGGGGTTATGTTTGAGAAGAGAACACGGTGGGGGTTATGTTTGACCGTATGTAGTTAGGATCTTTAGCGATCACTACTTTTGCGACCGTTTGCGTAGATGCTCATCTTATTCTGGTACTCGTAAGTTAGCCACCATATTATGCTTAGCCGCTGCTGCAACCTCACCACTTTACCTCTTCCTACCCACAAAGCTTTGCTAGTCTTGTTACCCATGGTTATGGGATTGCTGAGTCCTCGTGGCTCACAGATACTACAACACCAGATGCAGGTTCAGCCGAGTTTGATGCAGAAGCTGGTTCAAGTTCTTCACCAGGAGCTCGATGAAGAGAGTAGCCGTATGCTTGTGACGTTTTGATGATCAGTAGTGGTTTCTACTAGGATTCGATCCTGACCTGTGGCTTTATGTTGTTTTGGTATCTTTCTTTGGATCTTCACCCGTAGTCGGGTTGTGATGTTTTGAATGATGTCTTGCTTATGTAATGTATTGTGTGAAGTGGCGAGTGTAAGCCAACTATCTCCTTTTGCAATTTAATCCCTCTTTTACATGAGTCGTGCAAAGATACCAAACTTGAGATCATTCTAGGATGGGCTTATACCTTTAAGTCGTGCCTCGACACGTAGGAGGTATAGTCCCATCCTGGGCATTACAAGTTGGTATTCAGAGCCTTCTCCGACCTAGAAGCCCCCACTGATTGATCGATTTGTTGACGGTTGAGTCTAGGCACACACAGAAAATATTTTTGAGTCCTATATTTATATCGGAGAGTAGGATTTCTTTGCTTCTCATCCCCTTTCTCTCTGGTGAGGACTCCTGACGATTACTTTTGTCTCTTCTATTCTCAAAAATGCACCAAATTTTTTTTAGGATCACGCGAGTATTGTTTGGATTGTTTCGATGTCTTTGTGACGAGAACATTGTTCTCGATGCCTCCTGTCATTAGGGGTTGTGGCAGTGTCCCGGGGAGTTGAGCTCCGAGGTGTTGTCGTCACAAATCCATCGCGGCAGTACTAGAATACTTAAGACGGCCGACATCGAAAATCTCTCCTATACGGCCAGTGGCAAGATAACCCCGACATCACCCAGTACTGGGGAGGTAGTTCGGGAGTATTGCCATAGCTTGTATAGTGGATGCGTTTCGAAGGTCCGAGGTAAACAGTTTCCGAGAAAGACTGGTTATGTGTTGAAGGATGGATACACCTGGATGTAGGTTTAGAGTTGATTGCGCAGTGCTTCCCGTGTATCCCCAACACCTGATTGCATAACTGGAAACTTTCGGAAATTAATAGGTGGGTTCATCTAGTAGTTCTAGGCATTCTTCCAACGAGTGCATGATATGAAGTTTGGGGTTCTACATTGAGTGAAGTGGTTTTATGGACTTGTTCTGATCGGGAGTTGCATCTTAAAGGGTCCTTGGCTATGCTGATCCGGGGATTGCAAAACCCTTTTGTAACATGTTCCATGAGCTTTCAGCACGAAGATGTCGAACGAAACTTCTATCCTGTATTTGTTCTATCTGTTCCTTGTTCCTTTTTATTTACCTTCTGTTCTCCAAGTGGCTTCTCGACCAGTTGATGTACCTACGGAATTCATTCGTTCAATTCTCTGTTCGAATGATATTGTGAAGATCATGCTGCATATCTATCCTTTGTTTTGATTTGATTCTGGTATTCGAGTTGCTTCGATGTCAAATGTTGATTCCATACCTTTCTTAATCGGTGTTCTCATATTTCTATGGGAGTGCTAATTCTTCTTGACCACCGAGATTTTCATGGTAATCCTTTGCAACCGGTGTGCCTTCTCTTCAAGTTATTTCATACGGACGTCGTTGAGAAATCTGACGATTTGTCTGTTTCATTCATTCCAAGTTGTCTTTGTTTTCCCCACCCTCCCACCCTTCTTCTTCTCGGAGCAAGAAAATCACAAATGAAATATCCGTTTTATTCATGAGATATTTCTTCATTCTTTTCCTTCAATGTTCTTATCCGATGATTATCGTGAAGATGCTCAAGAGCTTCAAGTTCATCATTCTTTCGTTCTCAAATTCTGCTGGTGGATGTAATTCAAGATTTCGGTGTTGATCTTATCCTTTTCCTCATTTCACAATGTTTTCTTATTCCGGTGCACCAGTTAATCATTCTCCTCTTGCTATTCATATCCGGAGTGCTGAAGATTCATAATTCCATTCTTAATCCGTTCAAACTATTTTGAGGATTGTCATCTTATTCAAGCCATTTAATTCAACCGGTGCAATATCTCTTCAGAAATCTTTTCCAACGGTGATTTCTTTAGTGGGCCCTAACCCACAGGTCTTTTCCCAGGATCTTACCTGACTCTTCTATTTATTCCGGAGTTATACTCAAATTCTTTTCAAGTGTGATGTAAGAATGATTTCCATCAGTCATATACCTTCTCCAAGACCGCTTTCAAATTCTTTTTCTTCGTTGGTTCAACCTTTTAATTCTTCATTCCGGAGTACTCAACAATTCTTATGGCATTTCTCGTCTTCATTCTCAGCATTTGGAGACTGGACAAGTGTTTCTCTTAAATCTTGGCCCGTCTTCTTGAAGATTCGTGGTTCTAGCTTCATGCCATCCTCATTATTGTTCCGATTGTGAGGAATTCGTTTATGCCATCCGAAGCATTTCATGAATTCTTTTCTTTGTGATCCTCGGAAGGCCATCATTTCAGAATATTTCTTCGTTCTCTGTTTTCAACTTCAACCTCCAACTATTCTTCATTGATGCCTCTTCGTTCGTCTCTATATTTTTACGGTGGTTCTTTCAAGATTTCTCTTCCGTTGTTATCGTTTTAATTCTTTTGTTCTTTTCACAATCCTACCGGTGGTTCGTTGAAGATTTACCCAAGCTGGTGCGAGATCTCTCTTAATTCTTTCCAACGAGAATAAGTAGTATGCCAAATCCTTTGGTTGTCATCAATTTAAATTGGTGAAGGAGATGCATAACATAATTCTTATTCTTATTCCTTCAAGGTGATTTAATTCTTTTGTCTGGAGCTTGTTCATCATATCTTATTCTCGGTCCTAAGTTGTTCATCTTGTTTTCCGGAGCTCCAAGTTAGTTCAATTACATCATTTCAAACCTCAATCTAATTCATCGTTGGCCTTGAGTCTTATTCTTTTTCATCTTTCACTTCTCATGCTTTCATTACCGGAGTTCTCTTGGTGGTTCTTCAAGATTTAATTCATCCTCGAAGTCTTCATCAAGATTCTTGTTGGAGCTCAAGTAATCTTCATCATGCTTTCCAAGTGCAATTCTTTCTCCCTTATCTTTTGAGATGGTGGTATGCCATTTTGGACAATTTCCTATCATGTTTCATGACTCACAAGTTGTCAGGAATGAGATATTTAAAACCATCATTTTCTTTGTTCAGGAGATCTTTTCAACCCTTCAATTTATTCATTGGAGTTATCTTGGGTTGTATTTCACCTAAAAGCTTTCCCTGAGAATTGCTGCTATTATGGTGCTTATAAATGACCCAAGTTCTTCATTTATCATTCCCGTGGAATAAGTTTATCGTCTCCTTGTTGATCTCAATCCAATCAATTGTTTCCATTAGTGGCTGGTTGTCACCTCTTAATTTTGAGATGTTTTCCATAAGCCCACAATGAGCTTATTCTTTTCGTTGTTGAATTTCCAACAACTCCTTTCAACCCTTCTTTGTGAGGATTTCTAAATTCATTTTGAGATAAGTTGTCTTTTTCTTCTCCGTTCAATTCTTCATTGATTTATATGCTATTCTTTCATTCCGGAGGCATTGTGATGTTGCTCTCTCCAACCATCACCTCATTTTTTATCGAGATCATGTTCTTTCTCTTTTATCATTTAACCGGAGTGTTGTATTCTTCATTCTAGTTCCGTCATCTTATCTAGTTTTTTCCTCTCTTTTCAACCGGAGTGCTATCTGAATTCTGTCTTACCCCTGGTGTCATTGTTTTAATTGTTCCGGAGGCTGTGTGTTGTTGTTTTCATCAAGTATCACTCCATCTCCTTAAGTTCTTGTTAATTCCTTCCATTTTCAGTCGGAGTGCTGCCCAAATTCTGTCATTCTTATTCCTTGGCTGTACCATTGCAGTTTCATTTTCTTTTGGTTCTTAAGATCTTGTTTCTTGTCTGTCAACCTACAAGGTTCCCGTATGTTCCTTGTTCCTCATCTTACCGGAGTGCTCTTAACTTCGTTCATCTCCGTTGCATTCTTTCTTTCAAGTTTGTTCAACCTCTCAAGGTTCCTGGTTTCACTCGTCTGTCAAAGAAGCAACTTTGTTTTTACCCCTTCCTCTTTCATTTTTTTACCCGGTGATATCTCTAGGATCTCGGGTCGAGATCCTCTGTTAGTGTGGGAGAGTTGTGACGCCCGAAGACCGACGTCCCAGAAGATCCCAGAAGATTCCAGAAGATTCCAGATGTTCCGGGTTCTCCCGTGTGTTTCAGTTGTGCTTGCTTTATTTATTTTGCATTGCATCATGTCATCATGCCATCATGTCATATTTATTTTTTGCATCTCAACCTAAATAAATTGTGTGGACCTTCGGTCCATTTAAATCGAGGGAAGAATGTCTTCTCTTTAAAACATATAAAAGCCTCTCAATAGTTAGGGAGCTATATTAAAAATATTCCAATTGTTTGGGATCACCGTAACACACTTGCAATTTTTCCCCATGTCTTTTTCACTTCGAGTTTCCCCTTCAAAAACCTTGCCAATATTTCTTTTCCGTTGTTTCGAGGTTCCTCCAAAAATTCGAACATTTTTGGACAGTTCAATAATCACGTCTTAGTTCAAACCTATTTGAATTAAATTCAAATATGTTTGAATTATTTTCGTTCACGCCTTTTCTATTTTTCTCGGACCGTGCTCTTTTTATGCTGCCCGAGAAAATTAGTCCCTCGTGCTAACTTTTGCCCTAGCCCCCTCCGCATTCTTTCTTCTCTTTTATTTTCTGCTAAAGAAAATAAATAAGAAGACTCCGAGCCTTCCTCTCCTTCTATGCCCACTCTAGCCGCAGCCGGCCCAGCTCCTAGGCCCATTTGGCCCAACTCCCCTAACCCTAGCCCGAGACTCTCACCCGCTCGCTCTCTTCTCTCCCTCAGCGCAGCCGCCACCCTCTCGCTCCCGATTCCCTTTCTCCCCCTTCACCGCAGCCCCTCGTTCCCCAATCTTCTTCGCAGCCGACTCCCTCCCCTCGAGTGGCCGGGCAGGCGGCACAGGCCCCGATCCCTCCGTGCGCCTCTCCTCATCGCCCCTGCCTCCGAGCCTTCCCTCGCCGGACTGCGACAGAGCCTCCCTCCGTCCTGCGCGCCCCAGCCCGCGGCCTTGCAGCGCCGCCCGGCCAGGAGATCCACCCCGTCTCTCGCGCAGCCAGGGCCGGCCAGGACCCTCGTCCTCCCTCGGCCAAGCAGTCGACCTCGCCGTCCTCCAGCCTCCATGCCACGTCTCCGAGCTCCAGCGCGCAAGGCCTCCGCCCCGCATCCTCCAGCAAGGCGCCAGAGGAGCCCCGTCTCTCGCGCCGGCCACCAGCTTCCTTCCAGCGCGCCATGGCCCTGCGAGCCAAGGCCGAGGCCTCTTCCTCCGCGCCTCCTCCTCACCGGGCCGTTCCTTCGAGCACCCGTTTCTAGTGCCTGGGCCCTCCTCGTCACGCCAAGGAGTTGCAGCCACCTCGCCAAGTTGCCGCTGCCAGGGCCTTTGGTGCTCCTTGTTGGACCTCCATGTTCTTTTTGGTTGTTGTTTGTTACTGCTGTTGGATGCCAAATATCCCTTCATTGTTGTCAAGACCGACAAGTTGAAGACCGCCAAGTACATCTACGGATACCCGAACGTCTACGTACGTGTACGGCTATCTTCGGTGAAGAACGAGAACCTCTACCGCGTCTCCGGATTCGTCAAGACACCAAGTACCACGACGACCCTCATGTACCACGACGTCGACGACCCTCAAGTTCGACTACACGGCGAAACGTCAAGTACCACTACCGTCGCAAAACGAGAACCCCAAGTACCACGACTACTCGGAGACCCTAAGTACCCCTACCGTCGACCATCGAAGACCCCGTGAACAACTACTTCCTCTACGACCGCGAGTACCACTACTTCCACTATGATCTCGAACCGCTCCGAGAACGTTTGTTCCGAAGGTATAACCCCGAGACGAGATGACCCGTGAGATGCTTGTTGTGGTTGTATGAGATGTTTCCTTGTGCTCCGTGCCGTTTCGACCGTTTGTCATGTTCCTCGGTTGCCTCGTCGTCGACTCGTGGGAACCCGGTGACGGGATCGCCCCACCTTTCATCTCGTTTGACTCGCTCATGCCATCTTTCCTTTGCACGGGACTCTCAACGAGTTACCGGAACCGATATGTTGCCGTGGCATCATTTTCAGAATTGTTGCCGTGGCACCCTTTTCCTTCCACCACGGTGACGATGCTTCATATCATCTTCTTGTCAACTTTTAATAAAAACTTGCATAAACTTGTTCATGTCATCCGCATCATGTTAACAACCTTTGAATGTTTAATTGTTGTTTGCTTATAATTACTAAACATGCTCATGGGGATTTTCCGGATATGTTGTTGTTATTTCCGGCCTCATTTAAAATGTCTAAATAGTGTAGTTTTATTATGCTTCACCTCTTGCCATGTTAAAAACATTTAATCTTGTCTTGTAAATAAACGAGAGTCAACTAAATAATTAATGTGGTGTTTCGTCAATATGCAACTCGTTGCATATTGAGCTCCACTTAACTTGTAGTATTTGTTTGTGCACCTTGCCATGCCATGCATAATTAAACCGGACATGCATCATGCTTGGATGTGCATCGTATGCCATGTTTATGATTGTGTGTTTACCGAGTTGTTTGCTTCTTTCCGGTTGCTTCTCTTGATAGCTTCGGTTTTCGTTCCGGAGTTGTGAGGATTCGCTCGACTGTTGCTTCGTCTACTTCTTGGATCCGTTCTTCTCCCTTGTGGAATTCCAGGCAAGATGATCATACCCTTGGATACCTTTTCTACCATTGCCATGCTTAGTTGTCTCGATGCTATCGTTACATGTCGCGCTACCCATCTTTATGTCAGCCTCTCCTTGTTGCCATGAAACCTCTAACCTTGACACCTTCCTAGCAAAACCACTGTTTGGCTATGTTACCCGCTTGCTCAGCCTCGCTTGCTCGGCCCCTCTTATAGCGTTGTTAGTTGCAGGTGAAGATGAAGTTCGTTCCAGGAGGGAACTTGTTGTTGGATATATCACAATATCTATAATTATTATTAACACACCTATATACTGGGCATGGGTGGAAGGCTTGGCCTTTTGCTCGGTGTTTTGTTCCACTCATGCCACCTTAGGCGCCGATAAACCGGCATTATGTTCCTTGATTTTGCGTTCCTTACACGATGGGTGAAATGGGGACCCCTTGACAGTTCGACTTTGAATAAAACTCCTCCAGCAAGGCCCAACTTTGGTTTTAATTTGCTCATAATAACAACTTAATTAATTAATTAAATTGCATAGGGAGTTAGCGCTACCCGAGGATTCTTAATTCTACATAACAGGGGGGGCCAGTGCTGATGGTGTTGGTCCCAAACTAGAGCCACTTGCGGATACCACCCAGTTCGCTGGGATCTTCGGTATCTGTACGTACTGCTCATCCGGACGTGGCCTGAGACGAGATACGCGCGGCTACTATCAGGGTGTCGGCACACCGGGAGGTCTTGCTGGACTTGTTTTACCATTGTCGAAATGACTTGTGCTATCGGGAAGCCGAGCCTGATCGGATTTTCCCTAAGATAAGGGGTGATGATATTATATTTATCACTTCAGCTAATCGTGAGAGCTTGTGATGGGCTAAGTTGGAACACCCCTGCAGGGTTATGATCTTTCGAAAGCCGTGCCCGCGGTTATGTGGCAGATTGGAATTTGTTAATGTCCGGTTGTAGAAAACTTGACAGATAATCGGAAGTAAAACACACAACTGTGTGAGTAACCGTGACTGTCTCTTTTCAATTTGAGAAGAGAACACGGTGGGGTTATGTTTGACCGTATGTAGTTAGGATCTTTAGCGATCACTACTTTTGCGACCGTTTGCGTAGATGCTCATCTTATTCTGGTACTCGTAAGTTAGCCATCATATTATGCTTAGCCGTTGCTGCAACCTCACCACTTTACCTCTTCCTACCCACAAAGCTTTGCTAGTCTTGTTACCCATGGTTATGGGATTGCTGAGTCCTCGTGGCTCACAGATACTACAACACCAGATGCAGGTTCAGCCGAGTTTGATGCAGAAGCTGGTTCAAGTTCTTCACCAGGAGCTCGATGAAGAGAGTAGCCGTATGCTTGTGACGTTTCGACGATCAGTAGTGGTTTCTACTAGGATTCGATCCTGACCTGTGGCTTTATGTTGTTTTGGTATCTTTCTTTGGATCTTCACCCGTAGTTGGGTTGTGATGTTTTGAATGATGTCTTGCTTATGTAATGTATTGTGTGAAGTGGCGAGTGTAAGCCAACTATCTCCTTTTGCAATTTAATCCCTCTTTTACATGAGTCGTGCAAAGATACCAAACTTGAGATCATTCTAGGATGGGCTTATACCTTTAAGTCGTGCCTCGACACGTAGGAGGTATAGTCCCATCCTGGGCATTACACCTTCATATTGGTTTTATCCCCCCATACTGGTTTTATTTATTAAAACAAACTTCCAGCCACTACCACCAAGTCACCCTCCTTACTATATGATCCCAAGGACGACGCCGCCGCCATCGTCACCTTCGCGGACCTGTCGTCGATCCCAGCGAGGCCGCATCCGATCTCATGGAGGCCAGCGCAGATCATGCACATACGTGACAGTGTCGTGTCTCGCCGTTGCCGCAGAATCCCACTGACGCCTCTGCCGCCGCCGATCCGTGGGAGGCCGTCGCACAACCCCACGCACGCATCCGCCTCCGCCGATCCCAGGAAGGGTGCCGCCGATCTCAGGAAGGCTGCTGCGGATCAGGTCCGCCTAAATAAGGTTCGCCTAAACCCTAAACCCTTTGTCCATTCAACAGGGCCCAACGCACATACATACAGAACTCCGATGCTTCCTGTACGTATGATGAGTTTTGATGCTTCCGTCGGCAGCACATTCAATAAGACACTTGAAGATTTTCAGACTTGTGAATCATACAATTTATACATATGCAACTTCTCTGAATTTTACGCATGATGATTTTTTATGCTTCTCTGAATTTTACGCATGATGATTTTTGATGCTTCCGCCGGTAGCACATTCAATAAGACACTTGAAGGTTTTCGGACTTGTGAATCATACAATTTATACATATGCAACTTCTCTGAATTTTACGCATGATGATTTTTGATGCTTCTCTGAATATTATGCATGATGATTTTTGATGCTTCCACCGGCAGCACATTCAATAAGACACTTGAAGGTTTTCGGACTTGTGAATCATATAATTTATACATATGCAACTTCTCTGAATTTTACGCAAAGCTGAATTACACGTTTTCTTTATCAATGTTCCCAGCTCGACCAGGATCAAGTTTTTCCTGTAAGCAATTCGAAATTTTGACCTCCTGTACGTTGACTTTGAAATGGACCTCTACCGTGGCTTCTCATGTTGACCTACATTTGTGATAGGTCACTCATCAGAACAAAAGGTAAGTATGGGAAATTCAAATAGCAAAGCATCGGAACGGAGAAAGGCATCGGCTGTACCTCTACACCCTCTTGTTGATCTACATCCCCAAGGAAGTCCAGGTATACATGTACCCCGTCTTGTTGACCTTCATTCTGGTATAAACACAACATTGCATATAACTACCGTGTTATAGGCCATAATGAGGGTATAAATGTTGACGAATCCATCCCAGAAATCATTCCCGCACCGAGTCACAACATTGACGAGTATTACCCAATGACTCCAGGTAATCTACATCCCCAAGGAAGTCCAGGTATACCTCTGCCCCATCTTGTTGACCTTCATTCTGGTATAAACACAACATGCATATAACTACCGTGTCACATTGTAATGCCCCGGATGTAATACTTTCCCTTTTGGGTATATAATATATCTCCGGCTTCATCTATTTCCATTTCGGGTTCTTTATCTTTCGGGCTTTCGTCGTTTTGTTGTGTGAGTGTGTGGCATTCTTTCATATCATGTAGACATGTGCATTGCATTGCATTTGTGTTGTGGGTTGCATCCGGTTCGTGGTGTTTCTTCCCGTTGTCCGTTTCGTGTTCCGGAGCTCCCTCACGTGTCCGTGACGTCCCGTAGGCCTACTTTGGTGTTCGGGCGTTTTACGTTACCGGTGTGCCGCGAGGTTGTGTTGTGTGTTGTTGTTTTGTTGTGTGCAACCCGCCTCTCAAATCTCGTCTCGTTTGGACTCCGTTGACTTTTCCCTCCGTTGTCCGTGTGGGTCCGAAGTGCCCTTACTTCGTGTCCCGGAAATACCCCCACTGCTTTCTTTTATCTCCGTCTAGGCCCTTTTATTCAACCCCCGCGATCGGATCCGTCGGATCGCGATCGGAGGGCTCCTAGACACCCCTAATCTCCAAACCCTAGTCTAAAACTGCTACTTATAGACCCCCCTAGTCTATTTTGGGCATCTCTATCCCCTTCTTCTTCCTCCTCTAGTTCCTTTCCTTTTTTTTTTCTTTTCTTTCTTCAGATCCAGGTTTTCTGGCCGGATCCCGAGGGAATTCCTCGATCCAGCCGTCGCTGCGATCGATCTGGCCTCAGGCCGAGGTCAACGGCGCCAGCCTTCCACCGCACGCCCGCATCGCCACTTCGCCTCGGTCGCGTCGGCCTCGACCGCACCGGGCCCCGTCGATCCCGTCGCCGCAAGGCGGCCTCTTCCCTCGCCGCGCCAGGCCGCCGCGGGAGCCGGCCCGGGGACCACATCCCCGCCAGCCGCAAGGGCCCGTCAGCCTCCCCGGCCCAGCGCCGCATCGCCACCGCATCGCCAACCCGGGCCGCGACGCGCCGCTCGCCGAGCCGGCCTGCTCCGCCAGCCACAGCCGGCCGGGCCGCTCCTTCCGTGGGCCCCTTCGCCGCCTTCCGCACCGCGCGCCTTGGGCCGCCGCAGGCCGTCTTCGCCAGCCGCGCTGCGGGCCGACCGGCCTCCGCCGGGCCTCGGTTCCCTCCGCGGGCCGCCGCCGCTCGTCCGCTCCGCGGGCCGCCGCCGCACTGTTCATCGAAGCCCGCACTGTTCATCCGTTCCAGATCTGGATCCCTGAGGTTGACCTAATTCTTCTAAGTCCCTGTTTTTCCTGATCTGATATGCATACTTTGACCTGCCCTAACTTTTTACCTGCTGCTCCGTTTTGCGCGTGTAGCATGTCCAGATGTTCGTGGAGATGTCCTCTACGTTTTACCTGTTGTAGTCATGCATGTTAGATGTCATCTAGACACTTGTTTTGCTGTTGCAAGAGTGCATGATGTTATAAACTGCTGTTATGTGTTATTTTCATGCCACCTTTGACTTGTGATAACCTTTAGCTCGTTTGTCCAAACGATGCAAATGACATGTCCACGTGTTCGTCTTGCCACGAACTACGTGTTGGGTTGATAGGTTGCATGGTAGATTTATTGTTGCCTTGTTATCATCGATGCAAAGTGCCATGTTCACATGTTGTGTTTTCACTTGTTATGAAATGCCATCTTGTTGAGCTCGTTGTAATCGGTGTGTTCACCTCTTTGAAGCATGCTTGTGTGTTTCGGGATCACCTTCATATGTATTTTGATGAGGTGCTTACCCTTTGCCATGTTTAGTTTCGAGGTGACTCAAACATGCTCTTTTTGTTGCTATGATGATATTGCTGTTTTAGGACTTAGTGAAATTTCACTAAGTCTGAAATCTGTAACGTTCCGATGCCATGTTCGTGTGATGTTGTAGGACAAGGCATGATAGTTTTGGGGTGGTTTTTGATTTTTCCTTGAAGTATATATTGTTGTCTTTCCATCCATGTCCCCACATGTCCATTTGAGTGGCTGTAGCATGTTTATCTTTTGCTCCAAACTTTCAATAAAATTCTGCTGCCAGAATTTTATTTCAAAGTTCAATATGTCCAAGATCATTGCTATTGATCCGTGACTCCGTTGGGGGTGCACTTTGGACCTAGTTGCTGTACATTATATCTAGTTTGTGTTCAAGTCCTTTGACATGCTTTTTGGGTGCTGTAGATTAATTATTTTGAGCTCCAAAGATGCTATGTTGCTGTAATTTGCAGTTTTCGCTCAAATCTTGTTTCGGGCATAACTTTTAGCCCGTAACTCCGATTTCAGCGAATCTTATATCAAACTTGGGTGATTTTCTGTGTAGATTAATAATATCAGGTTGTTATCTTGTTTTGAGGTGTTTTGCTTGAGTGATGTTTTACGTGCTCCATGTGCATCTTTAGTGCATCCATCATGCATTCATGTTTTTCGAGTGCGCATTGCATCGTGTTGATTGGTGCTTGGTGTGTTTGTTGTGTTTAGAGCCGGAAGTTGAGCACGAGTTTTCCAACGAGGTTGAGCACGAGGTTTCCAACGAGTTTGAGCACGAGGACCCTTCTTTCGATCCGAACGTCTTCTCTTCAGGCAAGATGACCGAACCCCGATAACATTACTATCTTTGCCTATTGCTAGTAGTCTCGATCTATAGTTTTGCCTCGATGCCCATGTTCTTCTTGTCAGCCTCCTACTTGTAACCAATTGCCATGTTTAACCACCCTACCTATGCAAACCGTTGCTTGGCTAAGTACGCTTCGCTCAGCCCTTCTTATAGCGTTGCTAGTTGCAGGTGAAGTGAAGATGCTTGCTTCATGTTGAAGTTTGGTTGGGTTAAATCACACTATATAAATGCTTTAATTGAAATCACATATATATTGGCAAGGGTGGAAGGCTAAGCCTTTTGCTTGGTGTTTTGTTCCACTCATGCCGTTAGGATCCGTATAAGCCGGTTTTATGTTCCTTGATTATGCGTTCCTAACACGGTTGGGGTGTATGGGACCCCCTCGATAAACCGCTAAGTGCTAAGTCTTTTCCAGCAAGTCCCAACATTGGTACTATTTGCCTAATAACAAACTAAACATGCATAGGGAGTAATTAACCCTCTTTCTTAATCAACAACCCCGGGCCAGTGCTCCACATGAGTGTTGGTCCGAAACGGGGGTTACGCGGGGCCACCTCGAGGAAACTCAAGGTTTGGTAAAAACCCGTGGGATCGCCCATCCGGTCGTGTCCTGAGACCTAGATACGCGCGGCTACGATCAGGGTGTCGACACGCCGGGAGGATTTGCTGGATTAGCCTTACCTTAGCTCGGTATATCTTGAGCACGGGATTCCGAGGATACTCGGGTCTTCCCACTTTGGAGTTGCGACTCCGCGGATCATGGGCTTGTAATGGGTCAAGTTGGAACACCCCTGCAGGGTTTGAACTTTCGAAAGCCGTGCCCGCGGTTATGTGGCAGATGGGAGCTTGTTAATTCCGGTTGTAGATAACTTGACACAATGATACTAATACACTACCAGCGTGTGTTCCGTGACTGTCAATTTCCGAATCGGGATTCGGGAGTTGAACACGGAGGGGTTATGCTTGTGAGCTTGTAGCTAGGATCACTTCGTGATCACTTCTCGCGATGCCTTCTCTTCTCGCTCTCACTTGCGTAAGCTAGATGCTAGTTGCTGCTGCAGACTTGTTCTTTCTTCAGCCTTTCCCTCACCTAAAGGCTTTGATAGTTCTGTTACCCGGGAACGGGATTGCTGAGTCCTCTGTGGCTCACAGTTACTTCACACCAGATGCAGGTCCAGCTGTGAGCTATCCCGGTGATGGCACCGAGCTGGATTGGGAGTACGACGAGGAGCGTAGTCGTTACTACGTGCGCTACCCGGACGATCAGTAGTGGAGTCTCTTACTAGGATTCGATCCGCCTGTGGTTGTTTTATTTATCTAAGTTTGGTACTTTGACTTTTGGCTTTTGCCCTTAGAGGGTTGTACTGATCTTAATGTATGATGTTTGAGACTTGTACTGTTATTCTGTGACGTGGCGATTGTAAGCCAACTATTTTCAGTTTACTATCCCTCTTTTACATGAGTTGTGCAAAGATTACCAAACTTGAGATCATTCTAGGATGGACTTATGCCTTTAAGTCGTGCCTCGACACGTAGGAGGTATAACTTCATCCTGGGCATTACACACATGCCATAATGAGGGTATAAATGTCGAAAAATCCATCCCAGAAATCGTTCCCGCACCGAGTCACAACATTGATGAGTATTACCTAGTGACTCCGGGTATGGGGCTTTTGTAAATAACGTGCATTATCAAATGGTTTTTATTTGATCATTTCATCAATCGCGGCTACCCGATTTGGACACAAACAACAAACCAAAAGAACGTACCATGCCAGGATTGCATATTAGTCCCTCTGAAGGGGTGATACTAGAACAGGACATCACACATGTCTATAAACCTGGGAATGCAAGTTTAGGTACGTATGTTCCATTTAAAGACTATATTATCCTCATTCCTCTGTGCATTGACCCCCGCCCCTCTCAGTATCATATGTTTTAAGTGAAGTACATGGGCACGTCAACAGTTATTACAAACACAAATCTATAGGCTCGTGCAGTCATATGGAGAAAATGCATGGCTAAAATGACAATTATCAAGCAGATTACTAATGGGAATAAGCATCAGGGGCGAAAATGAATTCCAGTCTGAGCTGCAATTTCTTTATCAGGACAATGCGCCTATAGGGTTCCAAATTGCTGATTAAATTTATATGTGTATGGAGTATTTTATTTCTTGTAACATTAATAATCTAAAGTTACATATGCATGGAAAATGTAGCTTGCTGAAATTATGCTTTTATATACTTTAGTGTCAGATTAAATCAATGCATGATTATGAAAATGTTGGAGAGTATAGAACATAACTCCATTCTTGCACCTTCAGAACTTATATTAAAACTCACACCAAGTGGCAGGTAAAATGATTTTCTTAAAAATAAATTAAACGATATAACTTGTTGCATTGAAACATCACTTTCCTCGCCACACGACTCGTAACTTCACGGCAACTATGGGCGGGACATGAGGTCAGCTGCCAAGGGGACATCGAAAACACATAATCCCATTGAAACATCATTGAAACATATATAATATAAGAGCTGTTTGAATTATTGAAACATCCCACCTTTCACTGGTTTTGAACCAGTCAGTACCAAATCTCAATAGGGCATGGTTTTCTTCACTGTGCTATAAAGCACATAATTCCATTGTATTTTTAGGGAACATAATCCCTTTGTTAGGGAACAGAATCCCAATAGGGCGTGGTTTTCTTCACTATTCTATAAAGCACATAATCCCAATGTATTCCCACAATAGTGACTGGACCACTAAATAGTTAGGCTAAAAAATATGGACAATCAATTAAAGTATTCTGACGTGAGAGGTAAACGGATAGTGGAGGGTGTGAGAGAGAGAGGGAAATGATCTAAAGAGTTCAGACTTAGGGTTAGACTAACATGGACAATATGATAGAGGGAGGTTTGCATGGTAATATAAAAGGAGAGGGAGTAAAAATTGCAAATAGCTCAACCAGAAGACAAGAAAATATATGTGATGTTGATTGACTCTACAAGAAACCAAATAAAGATCCATCTTGAACAAAAACATCCAATGGACAATGTCGCAATGGGACACACCTTCCCTTCTTGTGCTTATGGGTGTTCATATTCATCTGTGAGCCTAACCACTAGCTTTTGTTCTGGTCCTCTAGGTCCAAAATCTCCACATAACGATGTCTGACTAAATACCCATAGTCATGATGGTTTAGATTTTGCGCAGCGTCTACCCCAAGTGATTCCCAGACAACATCTCTACTCCTGAATGACGCCAAGCTATGTACCAGAAAGCATGATAAAGAATGCAGTAATAACTTGACAGAGGAACAAAGGGAGTGGAGAAACGCGCGAAGGCGAGAACATTATTGGAAGAAAAAGGAAGAGAATACGATCAAGCTGTAAAGTGAAAAGCGGAATGTTTCTCGACCCCCTCTTGGCGATATCACGAATGTTCATCAGCCTTCCCATGAGATACCATGTACGGATCTAGAATTTATACTTGGTATAGTTGTAGCATAAATTAGGTAACATTAGCTATGGGGCAACGTGATAAAGAAAGCAACAATAACTTCACAGGCGATAAAAAGAAGCAGAACAACACGCGGAGGCGAGCAGCTTATCCGAAGAAAAAAGATGGGGGTATGACCAACTTCCAAGATGAAATTTAGTGTGTTTACCGACCCCCTCTTGGTGATATAACAAGTGTTGATCAACCTTCCCATAGCATATCAGGTACATGTGTTTAATTTTTCAGTTCATAAATTAAGTAATCATTGGATAGAATGACTTCATTCTGCAGCTTTGCGCTTGCTGAACATTGATGGTATGGTTATGTTTCAATTTTATTGTTCAACCAGCCAACCCAACTAGCTCCAGCTATACATCCTTGTCACATGCTGATGAAACATTTCCTGCTTCGAGTACTCCCATTGTTGGGTTCATTGATGACAATGTACTAGCTGGGTGGCAACGTGAGAAAGAAGAACAAAGGGAGCAGAGAAACGCGTGGAGGCAAGCGTCTTATCGGAAGTAAACGGAAGAGGGTACGATCAACCTCCAAAAAAATAATCAAGTGCAACGTGAGCGACAAAAGGAACAACGAAACAACAGGACCCCTGCTGAGCAGGGGGGTCAAGTGCGAAGAGAAAGGCAGACTGTGCTAGAAGGAAAAACACCCTTTGTGCTGAATTGATCGCAATGCCACGTCCAGATCTAACTAGCGCATTGTCCAACTCTCACGCTTTCAACCCTCACACAAATTGTCTGACTCTCACACTTTCAACCATCACGCAACAATCTGACAGTGAACAGATAGATCATGCTACAATCATCAAGTCACCCCCCACATACATGAGCAACACCAAAACCGATGGTAGTTATCCCATCAACGATCATCTTTCATTTTGTAATCATTCATCGGTTATGTATAATGATCCGATGATGTTGTAGGTGCATACCTAAGCAGAACCCTAGGTGATGGTGATGTAGATGGCAACCACATCAAAATCAATGAGCACCTACCAAGTGCCGACCAGCAAACCAGTGATCCGGTAACAAAAGAGGATTATGGCGCTCGCGAGCAGAGTCATGAGTCTAGAGCTCAGCGTAGGACGAGAGAGTGAGCTTGCAAGGGAAGTATGACGGCAAATAAGTGTCAGGAGAAAATGGGCAAGCGGAAATCATGTTCGCAGGTGCCACGTGGTGAGAGGAAGGCTCTGCTAGATCATCGTAATGCAAGCTTTGCAGGTAGGGCGAATACCCCACCATCTCCACATCGGAGATTAGCTCAACGGGACAACCTACCGTAGTTGAAGCACACGGTGCATCAACATCATCTAGCACGCCGGAGTACACGAGCAGAAGTGAAGGTAACACCCCCATCCTTACTCTCCTTGCATCCCTTGAGACCGAACCCTCATTTGTGTTGTTTGGCACCTAGGCAAAAGACATGGACGCTTACCTCAATGGTCTCATGAATGATAATGCCAATCCCGACAACCTCTTTGACGATGAATATTACCTATTTGCTGGTGAAGGTATGGAGCATGATCCACATGTTGGGGGTATCACACTAATTAGAAACATTGTTTGCAGGCTCAGATGCTGATGACATGGAGCATGACGAATTGGAAGACTCAAGTCACAATAACTATGTCCACCATGATCCATTGGACTATGTGTACTCAAACCTCCCAGCCAACACACACATCCTGAAGCACGCAGCGAACTGCGACCACTGTAAGGCCAAGAACTTTGAGTCCGAGGCCTCAGGATTCTGCTATCGCAGTGGGCAGATCGAGTTGAAGCAATCGAAGCCGATCCCAGAGCTCATGAGGCTTTGGTCTAGCACTTATGCGGACTCTAGGCATTTTCGGGAGAACATACGGTTCTTCTACGGCCACTTCTCCTTCACAACCCTCAGTGTCAGCCTCGATGAAAGCTACACAAACATGAAGTCTGGGGTGTACACGTTCCGGGCGCACGACACCATCTACCACAACGTTCATTCCTTCAGGCCAACATCCCGTCCAGAGCATGTATAGTCGTACTTCTATGACGACGACCCAGGCCTAACCCATCGCAAGGCTGCCACCAAGCAATTAGACCAGGATGTCATCAGAAAGTTAGTGGACATACTCAGGGAAAACCCGTACTCCCAACAGTTTAGGAGTTTGGGTGCGCACGGGGACAACCTCGACGATTACAGGATAGACCTCAACACTAACCAGAGACGAGACCAACGGATGTATATTAGACCTCTGTCATCTGAGGTCGCTGCAATTTGGGTGGAGGGCACTGACCTGGCGAAGAAGTTCGATCGTAGGATTACACTTTGCGGGAACGACAACCAGAGGCACAATATACATGTGACGACTGGCTCGTATGACCCGCTCTCTTACCCACTCTTCTACCCAAGGGGGGAGTTCGGTTGGCACCCGAAACTACCTAAACGTGATGTCCCTTGGCCGGTTGTGCAACAACCAAGAGGTAGACGTGATGATGATGGTGATGGTGATGATCATGATGAGGATGCATGTAAGCCTTATGCGTATTCTGTCGTTTTGATGAATTGTATAGTTCTCATATGAATCCTAACTTCCTCATTACTCATCCATGTGTAGAGGGGAATAGCAGGTTATGCGTCTCCATGAGAGAGTACTACTGTTACATGCTGCAGACATGACCTGGGATATTCAATCCCATACTCTGTGGAGCACGATTGCTCCAGCAATGGGGGTGTACATGTACATCAAGATGAGAGTTGTAGGTTGAAATGGTACAGGAAGAACCAGACAAAGATCCGTGCCGACCTGTATAAAGGAGTAGCTGATGCAATTACATCTGGGGAGATCCGGGCAAGCGATGTTGGAGTAAGGATAGTGCTCCCTGGAACGTACCCAGGTGGCGACCGCGACATGAAGCGGAGGCATATGGATGCCATGGCAATTATCCATGCCTATGGGAAGCCTGCCATCTTCTTGACCATGACATGCAACCCTAACTGGGAAGAGATAACGAATGAGTTGTTTCTTGGTTAGACAACGCAAGAACGACCTGATCGTGTGGCTTGTGTGTTCCATGGCAAGCTACATGCTATGAAAGAGATGTTGTTCAAGAAGAATATCCTGGGTGTTGTTGTCGCACATGTATATGTAGTCGGGTTCCAGAAGAGGGGCCTCCCCCACGCACACTTTTTGTTGATCATGGATTCTGCCTATAAGCTTGTCGTTCTGGAGCAGTATGACCGACTCATTTCTGCCGAGCTCCCAGACAAGCAGAAGTATCCTGAACTCCACGCCATAGTCGTGAAACATATGATGCACGGACCATGCGGTACTCTCAACCCCAAAAATGTGTGCATGCAACAGAATGAGTGCAAGTGCAGATACCCGCGTCCGTTCGATGAAAACACGGCACAGGGCAAGGACTCATACCCAGTTTATCGTCGAGATGATGGTCGGCAGGCTAAGGTCTGGGGTAAAATGTTGGACAACAAATGGGTTGTGTCGTATAACCCTTACCTTCGGCGGATGTTCAATTTCCACATCAACGTTGAGGTTTATTCCATCATAAAGGCCATGAAATACCTTTACAAGTACATATACAAGGGCGATGATAGGGCTTCTTTCAGCATCAACCAGCCCGATGCCGATGGTAACATTGATGAGTCAAAAGATACGTAGATGCGAGGTGGGTTACTCCTCAGGAGGCGATGTGGAGGATATTTGGCTTCCCCTTGTGTGCCAATTACTCGCCTGTCCTACAGTTGCCTCTTCATCTCCCGAATATGCACATGGTGGCATATAATGAGCAAGCTCACGGTGGCATTCAATGAGCAAGCTCACTTGACCGACGTAGTCGCCTCTGAGAATGCTTCCAAATCCATGTTGACAGAGTATTTCAAAGCTAACAAAAAAACCACCCTTGGGCTAGGAATATATTGTACAAGGATTTTCCTGGAAGGTCCACATGGCAGAAGGGTAAGAAGTATTGGAAAGAGAGGGTGGAGCATTATCAAATAGGTCGAATTGTGTCTGCCAATCCTGACTAGGGGGATCATACTATCTGTGTGTGCTGCTAAACCATGTTGCCGGCAAGATATCCTATGAGGACCTGCTCACCCTCGACGGTAGTCTATGCGGGAGCTTTAGAGAGGCTGCCGAAAGGTTGGGACTCATCGAGGCAGACAACACGCTCGACGATTGTCTTACCGAGGCATAGTAGTGGGCGATGCCATGTTCGCTTAGGAGGCTCTTCGCAACAATTTTGGTGCACTATGAGCCAGGCGACGTGCGTGGATTATAGGATATGCACTTTGAGCTTATGTCTGATGACTATTGGCGATCACACACCTGCCCGATTGAGGTGGAATAGATGGTGTTGCTTGACATTAGGGGTATGTTGCAGTCCATGGGAAAAGACATAGCTGATTTCGCTCTTCCATGCATTGACGATGCGTTCGACCCAACCGAGGGCGAGGCCAGAGAAGTGATCAAGGAATCCAACGTCGATTTTGACATCAACGACACTAAATTGGCATCATCTCTAAACTTGGAGCGGAGGGTTGCATACGACGAGATACTAGCTGCTGTTGAATGCGGTGATGGGTGGGTGTTCTTTGTTGATGGCCCGGGAGGTACAGGGAAGGCCTTCGTGTACAGGGCGCTGCTCACCAAGGTTCGATGCGACGGAAAATTCCCTATCGCTATCGCGACGTCAGGCATCGCGTCTTCCATCATGCCTGGAGGCAGGACTGCCCACTCGAGGATCAAGATCCCATTGAGCTGCGATGATGGCGCCTCATGCACCTTCACGAAGTAGAGTGGTACCACGAAGCTATTGAGTATGGCCTCATTGATACTATGGGACGAGGCTACCATGACTAAGCGACAGGCAGTCGAGGCACTGGACAACAGCATGCGCAACATCATGGGAAGACGGGGCCGACCCTTTGGAGGAAAAATTGTTGTGTTTGGCGGGGACTTCAGGCAGGTGCTTCCGGTGGTCAGGAGGGGGTCCCTGGGTTAGATAATCGATGCAACCCTCTGAAGTTCACATCTCTGGAAGGGTATGCGCCAGCTAAGGCTCTTCACCAACATGAGGGCTCATAATGACACCTGGTTTGCGGATTACTTGCTAAGGGTAGGCAATGGCACTGAGGAAGTTGACGATCAAGGAAACATACGACTCCCTGAAGATATTTGTGTGCCATTTACATGCAAGGGTGACGATCTAGAGAAGCTGATTGACCATGTGTTTCCAAGACTAGATGACAACATGTCTAATCCGAATTACATGACTTCACGTGTAATCCTCTCACCACGAGCGACAACGTTGACAAGATAAACATACGCATGGTAGAACATTTTCGGGGAGAAGTAATCTACCATAGCTTTGACAGTGCAGAAGACGACCCATATGGCTACTACGCTCCCGAGTTCCTGAATGAGTTGACTCCCAACGGTCTGCCTCCGCATGCACTCAAACTGAAGCTCAACTGCCCTGTCATACTTCTGAGGAACATTGATCCGGCTAATGGTATGTGTAATGGGATGAGGCTTGTGGTGCGAGGTTTTGAGAGGAACACCATCGACGCAAAAATCGTGATTGGACAACACACAGGTAGGAGGGTATTCCTTCCTCGAATACCCCTATGCCCGTCTGACAACGACATGTTTCCATTCAAGTTCAAGAGGAAGCAATTTCCTGTAAGACTTAGCTTTGCTATGGAGATTAATAAGGCTCAAGGATAGACGACTCCGATTGTTGGCGTGTACCTACCTTATCCGGTGTTCACTCATGGTCAACTCTATGTCGCATTGTCTCGAGCCACTGCGAAGATAAATATAAAGATCCTCATTGAGAAGGAGAAGGAGAAGGAGAATGCTAAGAAGCAAAGCGGTAAATCTAAGAAGTGAAAAAGACCTACCTTGTCCTTACAGACCTCGATGAAGAACATCATCTACAAGGAAGTCCTTACAGGCTGAAGTCCGCTCTTAAATATGTGAGAGGATTTACTCTTATGCTATAGGTAATTTGGTGCTCTTTGGTGTCAAGTACAGATCTCTATCTTTCGATGTTAGCAATTGAACTTTATTATGTTTATACTACAAGGCAAGTATTAATAATATTGCGTCGGATTTGTGACTTTGCAAGTTGCCAATTTTTGCTGTATGTGACACTATTTTTCGTTTTGCTGGTTTGCTTATATATATTATTCTTCTGTTGTTTTGTAATCAATCATCTACTACATCTAAACCCGGCTTTGTTTTCCTGCACAAATATTGCACACTGCCTTGGTCACTCCGTTCTTGTAAAACTAGACTCCACTAGAGTGTTCTACATTAGAGAAATATTTATGATGCGGTCCCAAAGCAGGCATAGTCAATGTTATTTATTTTTGTTTACCATGTCATTTATGTGACTGATGAGTACCTTTGGTATTAGAACTCCAGTCACACCAATTGGTTATATGCATCTCAAGTTAAATTAATCACTACTAATCAAAATGAAATGTGGCCATTGGTTCTTCGATAGTTGATGGCACAGATGGTCAAAGCAACAATGATATACCCCATTGGATTAATGGTATAGATGGGCAAAGCAGCAATGATATACCACACTGGATTGATGTTACAGATTGGACCCAAATACCTTCCTGAATTTTTTTCCGAAGGGTGCGATACTGGACCACCACACAATATCAAAACTATATCTTTATATTATTTATCATAGGTGGAGGTCCCTGTATAGTCTTTTATTTCCCCCTTATTTGAATTTTATAATCCTAGCTTTTCAATACATATCTAAACAACCATGATGTGTTTCAGGTTTGGCGCAAGGAAATGACTATTATTAGTTGCGAGGTCAAATAGCGGTGATCGGATTCCGATGACTTTAGCAAATCTATGAAAATTCATGTGTACCAAACAATATGTCGAGATGCATGGTTATCTCTGTAAATGCAGAATGTATGCTTACTTATTTTTGTGATCTTTGTACGTCTATGCCTACATGCTATAGCTTGAGCCACTTGAAGACCAATCTGTAATCTGTTGTTCTTCCGTGTTTTTATACAAATCTTTATCTTTTGTTGTTAGCAATTGAACTTTGTTATGTTTATAGCTACAGAATGGTACCGTTCTAAGATAGACAGTTGTGCGCATCAAATACATGGAAACGTCTTAAGATGAAGTAGAGAGCACCGCATGTACAAGAATGCTTGGAAACAAACATTTTTTCGACTTGCAGTTTCATTCTCAGGCACGGGCCCTCAGACACTCTTGGATGGAGCAAGAAACACGCACCACAGTGCAGATTGACAATGCCGTTGTCCGGCCGTTTCCTAAATATGATGTGTTCAACTCTAACATTGTATCTACTACCATTTGTTTCCGTGGATTCTTCCTACGGACTACTTGTAGTAGGCATGGAAACTAGGAGGGTTCTCCCAATTGATCCATCTATTGACGCCTGTGGTGGACCATACAACTTTCATATAACTGAAATGAGGAAGGAAATCACAATGTTGAAGCAAGAGTTCAACAATGTGTTGCAGATGAGGATCCCTGGTTGGAATACCAATCTCATGGACTGGTTTAACATCCCAAATTTCCAATTTGGAATGTTATACATAGATCATATTGCATTTTCAAGTTTTTGCATTTTCATTCGTGGCGTTCCTCGAAATTCTAAGCAACTCAAGGACCTACGGAGAGAGTTGGGGATTTTACCGTTTTCGTATTTGAGTTCGCTCGAATACCGGTACGAGGACAGTGTGATTCTAATTATTTTTCTCTCCTAAAAATATTTCTAAATAAAATAAATGAGAGGAGATAATATGACTTCTCCAAAATAACAGAAATATTGGAGGAAAAATATTAAAATCACTTTTGGTATTTTTCTGGATTTATTTTCGGATTTATTTGCATAGGAAAAATACGCGTTTTTCAAAATTGCAATTTGGTCCGGGAAAAATGTTCACTTTGTCCAAAATATTATTAGAGGACGGTGAAAATTTATTTCGGGAATTTTGGAGTCCGTTTGATATTTCTTTCGTTAGTTTTACTGCGCAGGGACTCTATTTAAAAAAAAAGCAAACCGACTAGGACTAGTAAAGGACCAGGACTCTGGGCTTTAAAAGCGCCAGAGCCGGCCCGTTTGCCCCACCAGCCCGTCGCCCCAAACCCTAGCACCAGCCCCGAGCCGCCGTTCGCCCCGCCGCCCGCAGCCGCCGCCGCCGCTCGCCTCGCCGCCGCCGGAGCCGCCGCCGCCGCACGCCGCTGCCGGAGCCGGAACCGCCCCCGCCGCCCGCCGGAGTAGGGAGAGAGAGGTAGTTTTTTTTACTGTTAACCGAGCAGTTTTTTATTTAGAAAACCTAGATCTGTTTTATTTAATAGATCGGTTCGTTTTTTTTTAATTTTCCGACGGTTTCGTTAAATAGCGGACTTTCGTCCGTACGTTCGTTTTAACGAACGGTTTTCGTTAGTTAACCGCAGACAGCGAACGTTCGTTCGTTAGCCTGTTCGTCGTTTTTCTTTTTCGGGGTTTTTAACCGTGATTTTTCCGATCGCGATTTCTGCCCTGATCTTGTTTTTCGTTGTTCTTTTCGCTCGAGAGTCGGAATCAGGTGATTCAAAATCCCAGATCTTCGTCTCGAAGCCCTCTTTACGTTAGAACAACTTGAACAAAGTTTTGGCAACTGTAAAATTTGACTTTAAGCCAACTAGTAATTCGGAGCTCGTTTCTTTTGCAGTTTGAGTTTCGTTGCTTCTTTCGAGTTGATTCTTTTTGCAAATCGGAGTTCTTAAGTTGAACTTTCTGGTTAGATCTCTTAATTTAGTTTTACCCATGCATTAATTTAGTATTTATTGTATGCTTGTTGTTTGATTGTGATAGAGTACCCGGAGTGCGTCGCTTGCTACTTTGAGTCTCTAGGTTTTGCGGATCATCAGCAAGGCAAGTAACACTTTGATCATGCTTTCCAATTACCCAGTTTTCATTGCATTAGTCAAACCCCTCGCACATTGCATGAGTAGGATCAATTAACTTATGGGATTGGGAAGTAGTTTGAGGTAGTACCTATTACCTGCATTACATTCAAACCCTTGGGAGTACTTCTACGTTTGCTGTTAGGACATGCTATGCTCGTAGACGTGGTTTGGGTTTGAGTGAAATCCATGACAGATGTGAGTTGTTAATTAATGGTTCAACTTAAGGTGGCAACTTTAATACACATCTGGGTGGATTGAGGCATCTGGGTATTCCAGTGATTGCCTGTTTTTCTTTTGGACCGCCACCCAGGCTCAAAGGGATCATGAGATTTTTCATACTAGAAACTTCCGTGTGCAGCCACATGTCAATATGGGCTCTGGCATAGTTGAGTAAGTTGTGGGAAACCTTTCCATGATGGGCTAGCAGATGTAGTTGGGCTTTGTAGGTGTACCGGCCTATCTATCTGGTTAAGGGGACTGATGGGCCTCGAACCCCTCGTTGGTTTACCCCAAGTGGAAGGTGTAAGATGCAGTAAGTAGAAGTGTTTTCCCCTAGCAAAGATGCCAAGGATCGAATCCCCAGAGACTCCTAGGTTCAACAGGTAGGTGTCAACCGCTAACGGCGCAATTAGCAATCAACGTGGACCTGCACACAGATACAAATAACTTTGCTCCCAACGAGTACAGAGAGGTTGTCAATCTCTCCGGCCTTGTAGTTCACAAAGGGTTAAAAGCAATATGATAGTAGTGATAGATAGTGTTTTGCAATAGTAAGTAAAAAACCGAAAAGTAAAATAATGTATGTGATCAATGATGGTAATATGGACCGGAGTCACATGATGTTCACTAGTGATGTCTCTCTCCCAAAAGACGATAAAACGGCTATGTGAGGTAACAAATTACAGCTGGGCAATTGACAGGACCACGAACGCAAACCAATGCTGATTACATTGCAAGAAAGGTTGAGGTTCAAAGCATGGGCGGTACGCCAAAGTAAGTAGACCGAAATCCATCTGCATCTACTACTAATCATCCACCTTGAGATATCTATCCAGAACATCTCGCTGGTATTAAGTTGCGAGTCCCACCCATAGTGTAAACTCAATGCAACAGACAACTGCATTAAAAGAACTTTGCGTAAAGTAAACAATCCTTGCACCCGCGGGCACAAGCACCGTTGTTTTCCCCCTTGTGGCAACAGCACATCCCCTAGACTCATGTTTCTGTCACTCAAGCTAGTCATCGAGGGGCATGAACCCACAATCGAGCATAACGTTCCCTCTTGGAGTCACTAACTATTACTCGGCCAAAGCAATAAATAACAACGGAGAACATGCAAGAATTACTTATGAACTAAAATATAAAAGAGGTGAATCAAATATATTACTCAAGATCAATCTGAACATAATCTCATAATCCATCGGATCCCAGCAAACTCAACATAGCAACAGCATAAGGATTACATAGGTGCCTCGATCATGTAGGGCAGCTCACGAGGACTAATTAGTGAAGCACAAGAACGGGAGGAGAACATCACATAGCTACTGGTCATGGACTCATGGTCCAAGGGAGACTACTCACGAGTCATCCGGGAGGCGTCCATGGTGGTGGAGAAGCTCCCGGTGGTGATCCTCCCCTCCGGCAGGGTGCCGGGAAGAGTTCTCCTGGTGCTCCCGATCTTGGAAGCGGCGGCGGCGGCGGAACAGAGATGGGATCACGAAAAGAAGTCCTGTTCTGAGGGTTTCGGGGAACCCTTTAAATATATGCCAAAGTAGGGCACCGGGGGAGCCTCGGGGGGCCCAGGCGCCCCCCCGGCGCGGCCCAGGGGGGGGGCGCCCACAGGGCGCCTGGAGCCCCTGTGGCCCACACCAGGCTGCCCTTCGGACGCAGTGTTGTTTCCGTATCGCTGATTTTTTATATAATTTTTCTGGATTTTTCTGGGCAGTTCTCGAAACGTGAAAACCTGAAATACAAAAACAGCCGAAAACAGAAACTGGCACTGGGGTGCACTGGATTAGTAAGTTAGTCCAAATATGATCAAAAGTGTATGGAAGTGTATGAATATCATAGCAATATCACCCAAAAGTGGCATGGAGCAAGCAGAAATTATAGATACGTTTTGGACGTATCAACATCCCCAAGCTTAATTCCTGCTCGTCCTCGAGTAGGTAAATGATAACAAGAATAATTTCTGTGGTGACATGCTATTAACCATATAGGACTTTCTCATAGTCATATGACAAAAGCTTACTGAGACAATGATTCTAAAGTAACTAAGTTGTCTCAAGAGAAAATCACAAATGACTGAAAGTTTTACAACATGAAACTAAAATATCAAAAAGATTTGCAATGAACATGATGTGCAAATATGATCAAGTGATATCTAGCTTGCCCCCTTTAGTGATGCAAAACATAAGTGCAGGGGCACCTTCAAGGTTTAAGTGATGACTAGATACAATCATTTCAGAATAAACGATATCACAATCATGCAAAAGACAATGCTACTTTGGGACAATGCACATTACACTCAGAATGACAATAATGCTCTCAGTAGTTGGTGCTTGAAGTGCTAGAGCTTTTTATTTTGAAACATGGAAGCAATTGTGTCAACGGTAGTAGTACTTCATATGTGTCATGCATAAAACATCCTGTAAGTTGCAAGCCTCATGCATCGAATACCAATAGTGCTCGCTCCTTGTCCTAATTAGCTCGGATCCCCATGGGTTATCATTGCATTGCATATGTTTTAACCAAGTGTCACAAAGGGGTACCTCTATGCCACCTGTACAAAGGTCCAAGGAGATAGATCGCATTTGATTTCTCGTTTTTGATAAATCTCAACTTGAGGACATCCATACCGGGACAACATAGAAAATAGATGATGGACTCCTCTTTAATGCATAAGCATATTCTCATGAGAGATTGAGGATTAAGGTCCAAGCTAAAACTTCCACCATGATGCATGGCTTTGGTTGGCGGCCCAATTTCTTCTCTAACAATATGCATATTAATTCAACCCACGGTAAATCACCCTTACTTCAGACAAGACGAACATGCATAGCAACTCACATGATATTCAACAAAAGTGTGACAGTTGATGGCGTCCCCAGAAACATGGTTACCGCTCAGCAAGCAACTCATAAGAAATAAGATACATAGGCAACATATTCTTTACCACAATAGTTCTTAGGCTACTTTCCCATGAGCTATGTATTGCATGGTTAATTTGCTTAGCGCAGGTGGAGGTTAGCAAAAGACTGGGAGCGACCAACTAAGAGAGCAATGACGGTCATAATCATGCAGAGCGACAAAGCAATATTGAATCAGGCATGGTAGTTATATCGCTACTCAGAAACAAAAAATCATCAAGGCTTGACAGACTTTCTTTACAGTCTTGAATATGCGTGAGCATACGCCAAGTCAATCAAAATAAATTCTCGAAGAAAGATATTACTAAACCATACCACATCATAGGCAAACAAACCAAGTTGGTACTCCAATGACACATTGGGAACCCCCCAGCTATTTGAGATTAACCATAAGAAAACCTGAACTACTAAGCACCATCATGAAAGTAGCATCTTTATCATAGACACATTAACCAATGCAACGGAAGCAAACTCTCTTAATACGGTGAGCATGGTAATTAAAGAGAGTTCAAGCAACCAACTAAATAAAAGCTCTTGAAAAGATAAGCATGAATACTAAGAGCAAAGCACGATAGTAGCTATTTAAAAGACAAAGAACACACACAGCATAGATAGACATGAAAATTCTATGTAATGTTCTAGGTAGAGGTGGAGCGTGTTTCTCTCCCACATAAAGGAATGCTGGGTTCCGACTCGTTATGAAAAACTAAAAAGGAAAACTAAAAGCAAGACGCTCCAAGCATAGCACATAACACATGAAGTGATAAAAATATAGCGGAACGAAAGACGAACTGATAATGTTGATGGAGAAGGGGATGCACGGGGGGGCATCCCCAAGCTTAGACGCTTGAGTCTCCTTGAATATTTCTTGGTGGTGCACGGGGGCATCCCCAAGCTTGAGCGCTTGACACTCCTGAATCTTTTTATCATCTTCCCTCGCACACTTGAAAACTCCCTTCATGCACAACTCATCATAATCTGATTAGCGAGGTTAGTACCCTTAATAAAATAATTATACCTTGCTGGAAATAAGGATATTCTTGAAGTTCTACTGTTTCTCAAGATTGCCAAAAGGTTTTTGCAAAGAAAAAGCAAGTTCTTAATTTGCAAAGTGAAGGTAAGGCAAAACAGGACAGAATCTGTGAAAAACAGAACAGCAGGCAGTAATTGATCTGTTCGGGATACTTCTGCAACTCAAATAAAAAAACTCAGAACTGACGCACGAAAGACAATTATATAGAGAACGCTGTCGAAACAATTCAGACCAAAAAGATGAACTGGTGATTTTATACGAATTTTTCTATCCAAGGACAGAATCTGTTTCCTCGACAGCACCTCACAACTTTTGAACTTTCTAGCAATCAGAGGCTATACTTGGCACAAATATGAAAAGCAAAGATACAATGATGATGCAAAAGCAGTAAACAACATCAAGACACAACAAAAGCAAAAAATTTATTCATGTGGGCTGCCTCCCAAAAGCGCTTTCTTTTATGCCTTTAAGCTAGGCATAATGCATAGATCAAGTTTTATCAAACGTAAAAGAATAGCTAGCCCGTACAACGGACTCAAAAGGTAACTTGACCTTCTTACGAGGGAAGTGTTCCATCCCTTTCTTGAGAGGAAACTGAAATTTTATATTAACCTCTTTCATGTCAATGACAGCACCAACGGTGCGCAAAAAGGGACGTCCCAAAATAATTGGACAAGAAGGATCACAGTCAATATCCATAATAGTGAAATCAACGGGCACATAATTATCATTGACAATAATAAGAACATCGTCGATCCTCCCCAAAGGTTTCTTTATGGAGGAATCAACGAGAACATTACCAAAAGAACAAGAATCAAAAGGTTTCAATTTAAGCATATCATATAGTCTTTTGGGCATAATAGAAGTATTAGCTACAATATCACATAAAGCAAAGCATGAGAAATTGTTTATCTTAATTTTAATCATAGAATCCCAACCATCTCCTAGCTTTCTAGGTATGGAGGCTTCTACTCTAAGTTTTTCCTCCCTAGCTTTGATGAGAGCATTAGTGATATGCTCTGTGAAGGCAAGATTAAGCGTGCTAGTGTTGGGATCCTTAGCCATTCCTTGTAGAAATGTGACAACTTCTGAAATACTACAATTATCAAAATCAATTTTATCATTAGTGGGCAGAATTGTAGTGTCATCCTCTTTGTTTAATTCGCTCTCTATTATAAGAGTTTGAACATCTTCCCAAGTTTCGGGAAGCCATGCCATGGGCATAAACTCTCCGTCATAACTAGTGTAATCACAAGGTTTATCTTTTTTATAAACCCCGTCAGAGATAAGTGGGGCAATGGAAGTAGGGGTGTACTCCTCCCATTTAGTGTTTTTGGTAGAACCCATAGTAGCAAGCAAGCAAGATAACTATTTTTGTGATTTTCGATAAAAAGGTACTAAAGCAACTATGAAAGGTAAACTAACAAGACTAAAAAGCAAAGGTAAAAAATAGCATGCAACTCCCCTATCCTGAAGAGTGGAGTCCCCGGCAACGGCGCCAGAAAATACTCCTTGATGGGCCTCGAACCCCTCGTTGGTTACCCCAAGTGGAAGGTGTAAGATGTAGTAAGTAGAAGTGTTTTCCCCTAGCAAAGATGCCAAGGATCGAATCCCCAGAGACTCCTAGGTTCAACAGGTAGGTGTCAACTGCTAACGGCGAAATTAGCAATCAACGTGGACCTGCACACAGATACAAATAACTTTGCTCCCAACGAGTACAGAGAGGTTGTCAATCTCTCCGGCCTTGTAGTTCACAAAGGGTTAAAAGCAATATGATAGTAGTGATAGATAGTGTTTTGCAATAGTAAATAAAATAGCGAAAAGTAAATAGTGGATGTGATCAATGATGGTAATATGGACCGGAGTCTCATGATGTTCACTAGTGATGTCTCTCTCCCAAAAGACGGTAAAACAGCTATGTGAGGTAAACAAATTACAGCTGGGCAATTGACAGGACCACGAACGCAAACCAATGCTGACTACATTGCAAGAAAGGTTGAGGTTCAAAGCATGGGCGGTACGCCAAAGTAAGTAGACCGAAATCCATCAATATCTACTACTAATCATCCACCTTGAGATATCTATCCAGAACATCTCGCTGGTATTAAGTTGTGAGTCCCACCCATAGTGTAAACTCAATGCAACAGACAACTGCATTAAAAAAACTTTGCGTAAAGTAAACAATCCTTGCACCCGCGGGCACAAGCACCGTTGTTTTCCCCCTTGTGGCAACAGCACATCCCCTAGACTCATGTTTCTGTCACTCAAGCTAGTCATCGAGGGGCATGAACCCACAATCGAGCATAACGTTCCCTCTTGGAGTCACTACTTACTACTTGGCCAAAGCAATAAATAACAACGGAGAACATGCAAGAATTACTTATGAACTAAAATATAAAAGAGGTGAATCAAATATATTACTCAAGATCAATCTGAACATAATCTCATAATCCATCAGATCCCAGCAAACTCAACATAGCAACAGCATAAGGATTACATAGGTGCCTCGATCATGTAGGGCAGCTCACGAGGACTAATTAGTGAAGCACAAGAACGGGAGGAGAACATCACATAGCTACTGGTCATGGAATCATGGTCCAAGGGAGACTACTCACGAGTCATCCGGGAGGCGTCCATGGTGGTGGAGAAGCTCCCGGTGGTGATCCTCCCCTCCGGCAGGGTGCCGGGAAGAGTTCTCCTGGTGCTCCCGATCTTGGAAGCGGCGGCGGCGGCGGAACAGAGATGGGATCGCGAAAAGAAGTCATGTTTCAAGGGTTACGGGGAACCCTTTAAATATCTGCCAAAGTAGGGCACCGGGGGGCTCTCGGGGGGCCGAGGCGCCCCCCCCCGGCGCGGCCCGGGGGGGGGGGCGCCCACAGGGCGCCTGGAGCCCCTGTGCCCCCCAGGCTCCCCTTCGGAAGCAGTGTCGTTCCCGGAACGCTGATTTTTTATATATTTTTTCTGTATTTTTCTGGGCAGTTCTCGAAACGTGAAAACCTGAAATACAAAAACAGCCGAAAACAGAAACTGGCACTGGGGTGCACTGGATTAGTAAGTTAGTCCAAATATGATCAAAAGTGTATGGAAGTGTATGAATATCATAGCAATATCACCCAAAAGTGGCATGGAGCAAGCAGACATTATAGATACGTTTTGGACGTATCAACATCCCCAAGCTTAATTCCTGCTCGTCCTCGAGTAGGTAAATGATAACAAGAATAATTTCTGTGGTGACATGCTATTAACCATATAAGACTTTCTCATAGTCATATGACAAAAGCTTACTGAGACAATGATTCTAAAGTAATTAAGTTGTCTCAAGAGAAAATCACAAATGACTGAAAGTTTTACAACATGAAACTGAAACATCAAAAAGATTTGCAATGAACATGATGTGCTAATATGATCAAGTGATATCTACCTTGCCCCCTTTAGTGATGCAAAACATAAATGCAAGGGCACCTTCAAGGTTTAAGTGATGACTAGATACAATCATTTCAGAATAAACGATATCACAATCATGCAAAAGACAATGCTACTTTGGGACAATGCACATTACACTCAGAATGAGAATCATGCTCTCAGTAGTTGATGCTTGAAGTGCTAGAGCTTTTTATTATGAAACATGGAAGCAATTGTGTCAACGGTAGTAGTACTTCATATGTGTCATGTATAAAACATCTTATAAGTTGCAAGCCTCATGCATCGAATACTAATAGTGCTCGCTCCTTGTCCTAATTAGCTCGGATCCCCATGGGTTATCATTGCATTGCATATGTTTTTACCAAGTGTCACAAAGGGATACCTCTATGCCACCTGTACAAAGGTCCAAGGAGATAGATCGCATTTGATTTCTCGTTTTTGATAAATCTCAACTTGAGGACATCCATACCGGGACAACATAGAAAATAGATGATGGACTCCTCTTTAATGCATAAGCATATTCTCATGAGAGATTGAGGATTAAGGTCCAAGCTAAAACTTCCACCATGATGCATGGCTTTGGTTGGCGGCCCAATGTTCTTCTCTAACAATATGCATATTAATTCAACCCACGGTAAATCACCCTTACTTCAGACAAGACGAACATGCATAGCAACTCACATGATATTCAACAAAAGTGTGACAGTTGATGGCGTCGCCAGAAACATGGTTACCGCTCAGCAAGCAACTCATAAGAAATAAGATACATAAGCAACATATTCTTTACCACAATAGTTTTTAGGCTACTTTCCCATGAGCTATGTATTGCATGGTTAATTTGCTTAGTGCAGGTGGAGGTTAGCAAAAGACTGGGAGCGACCAACTAAGAGAGCAATGACGGTCATAATCATGCAGAGCGACAAAGCAATATTGAATCAGGCATGGTAGTTATATCGCTACTTAGAAACAAAAGATCATCAAGGCTTGACAGACTTTCTTTACAGTCTTGAATATGCGTGAGCATACGCCAAGTCAATCAAAATAAATTCTCGAAGGAACATATTACTAAACCATACCACATCATAGGCAAACAAACCAAGTTGGTACTCCAATGACACATTGAGAACCCCCCAGCTATCTGAGATTAACCATAAGAAAACCTGAACTACTAAGCACCATCATGAAAGTAGCATATTTATCATAGACATATTAACCCATGCAACGGAAGCAAACTCTCTTAATAAGGTGAGCATAGTAATTAAAGAGAGTTCAAGCAACTAACTAAATAAAACCTCTTTGAAAAGATAAGCATGAATACTAAGAGCAAAGCACAATAGTAGCTATTAAAAAGACAAAGAACACACACATCATAGATAGACATGAAAATTCTATGTAATGTTCTAGATAGAGGTGGAGCGTGTTTCTCTCCCACATAAAGGAATGCTGGGTTCCGACTCGTTATGAAAAACTAAAAAGAAAACTAAAAGCAAGACGCTCCAAGCATAGCACATAACACATGAAGTGATAAAAATATAGCGGAACGAAAGACGAACTGATAATGTTGATGGAGAAGGGGATGCACGGGGGGCATCCCCAAGCTTAGACGCTTGAGTCTCCTTGAATATTTATTGGGGGTACACGGGGGCATCCCCAAGCTTGAGCGCTTGACACTCCTGAATCTTTTCATCATGTTCCCTCGCACACTTGAAAACTCCCTTCATACATAACTCATTCATAATCTGATTAGCGAGGTTAGTACCCTTAATAAAATAATTATACCTTGCTGGAAATAAGGATATTCTTGAAGTTCTACTGTTTCTCAAGATTTCCAAAAGGTTTTTGCAAAGAAAAAGCAAGTTCTTAATTTGCAAAGTGAAGGTAAGGCAAAACAGGACAGAATCTGTGAAAAACAGAACAGCAGGCAGTAATTGACCTGTTCGGGATACTTCTGCAACTCAAATCAAAAAACTCAGAACTGACGCACAAAAGACAATTATATAGAGAACGCCGTCGAAAAAAATTCAGACCAAGAAGATGATCTGGTGATTTTATACGAATTTTCCTATCCAAGGACAAAATCTGTTTCCTGGACAGCACCTCACAACTTTTGAACTTTCTAGCAATCAGAGGCTATACTTGGCACAAATATGAAAAGCAAAGATACAATGATGATGCTACAGCAGTAAACAACATCAAGACACAACAAAAGCAAAAATTTTATTCATGTGGGCTGCCTCCCAAAAGCGCTTTCTTTTATGCCTTTAAGCTAGGCATAATGCAAAGATCAAGTTTTATCAAGAGTAAAAGAATAACTAGCCCGTACAACGGACTCAAAAGGTAACTTGACCTTCTTACGAGGGAAGTGTTCCATCCCTTTCTTGAGAGGAAACTGAAATTTTATATTACCCTCTTTCATGTCAATGACAGCACCAACGGTGCGCAAAAAGGGACGTCCCAAAATAATTGGACATGAAGGATCACATTCAATATCCATAATAGTGAAATCAACGGGCACATAATTATCATTGACAACAATAAGAACATCGTCGATCCTCCCCAAAGGTTTCTTTATGGAAGAATCAACGAGACGAACACCAAAAGAACAAGAATCATAAGGTTTTAATTTAAGCATATCATATATCCTTTTGGGCATAACAGAGGTACTAGCACCAACATCACATAATGCATAACAAGAGAAGTCATTCAAATAAATTTTTATCATAGGATCCCAACCATCCTCTAGCTTTCTAGGTATGGAGGCTTCTACTCTAAGTTTCTCCTCCCTAGCTTTGATGAGAGCATTAGTGATATGCTCTGTGAAGGCAAGGTTAAGCGTGCTAGTGCGGGGATCTCTAGACATTTTGTGAGGGAAATCAATAACTTCGGTAAGAGTGCAATTATCAAAATCAAGGTCACGAGCATCAAGTAAAGTGGTAGAGGTGTCCTTAAGGCTCACCTGTTTGGTAGTTGACATAGCATCACCATTAATAGGTCCATTGGGACCAGGAGTACATTGGGCGCTAAGAGTGTGAACATTCTCAATAACTTGGATAGTAGCAACAGTGTGGTGGGTAGGAAGGCTCTTAATTCTTTCCTCTTCCTCCCTTTCTCTAGCCCATCTCTCTTTAAGCTTAGCCATCATCCTAATATTTTCATTGATTTGCACTTGAGTAGCATTAATAGGGATGACTTCCTTCTCCTTAAGAGAAGAAGTTTCAATTTTCAGCAATTTTAACTCATTGGCTAAGTGGTCTACCTTGAAAGAAAGATCATCTAGTTTATGTAGTTTCTCTTCTACATTCTTATTAAAGGCTTTTTGGGTAGTGATGAAATCTCTAAGCATGATCTCTAGTTTAGTATTGGAGTTCTTGGTACTAGGATAAGCATTGTTGTTCCCATAAGAGTTAGAGGGGAACGGTCTAGAATTGTTACCAAAGTTACTCCTATAAGCATTGTTGTTGAAATTGTTTCTAGAGATAAAGTTAACATCTACTTGTTCTTGAGCAATCAAAGAATTTAAAGGAACATCACGAGGATCAACAGTAGATTGCTTCGAAAGTAGAGACATGATCAAGTCAACTTTTTCATTGAGGGAGGAAATCTCCTCGACAGAGTTTACCTTCCTACCTGTTGGAGCTCGTTCGGTGTGCCATTGGGAATAGTTGGTCATCATCTCATCGAGAAGCTTTGTGGCAGCACCAAGTGTAGTTGACATAAAAGTTCCTCCCGCGGCCGAATCTAACAAGTTCCGCGAGGTAAAGTTCAAGCCTGCATAAAAAGTTTGGATAACCATCCAAGTAGTCAAACCGTGAGTAGGGCAGTTCTTGATAAGAGACTTCATACGTTCCCAAGCTTGGGCAACATGTTCATTATCCAATTGTTTAAAATTCATGATGTTACTTCTAAGTTGGATAATTTTAGCAGGTGGATAGTATTTTCCAATAAAAGCATCTTTGCACTTGTCCCATGAATCTATGCTATTTCTAGGCAAAGACTGAAACCAAATTTTAGCTCCTCCTCTCAAAGAGAAAGGAAAAAGCTTAAGCTTAACAATATTACCATCTATTTCTTGGTACTTTTGCATATCACAAAGTTCTACAAAGTTGTTCAAGTGTAAAGCAGCATCATCTCCAACACCGGAGAATTGGTCTTTCATGACTAAGTTCAGTAAAGCAGGTTTAATTTCATATGAAGGTGCTGAAGTGGCAGGTGTAGTGATAGGTGTGCTGATAAAGTCATCGTTGTTGTGACTAGTGAAGTCACACAACTTGGTGTTCTCGGTGGAACCCATAGTAGCAAGCAAGCAAGATAACTATTTTTGTGATTTTTGATAAAAGAAACTAAAGCAAATAATGAAAGGTAAACTAGCAAGACTAAAAAGCAAAGGTAAAAGATAGCATGCAACTCCCCTATCCTGAAGAGTGGAGTCCCCGGCAACGGCGCCAGAAAATACTCCTTGATGGGCCTCGAAACCGTCGTTGGTTTACCCCAAGTGGAAGGTGTAAGATGCAGTAAGTAGAAGTGTTTTCCCCTAGCAAAGATGCCAAGGATCGAATCCCCAGAGACTCCAAGGTTCAATAGGTAGGTGTCAACCGCTAACGGCGCAATTAGCAATCAACGTGGACCTGCACACAGATACAAATAACTTTGCTCCCAACGAGTACAGAGAGGTTGTCAATCTCTCCGGCCTTGTAGTTCACAAAGGGTTAAAAGCAATATGATAGTAGTGATAGATAGTGTTTTGCAATAGTAAGTAAAATAGCGAAAAGTAAAATAGTCTATGTGATCAATGATGGTAATATGGACCGGAGTCACATGATGTTCACTAGTGATGTCTCTCTCCCAAAAGACGATAAAACGGCTATGTGAGGTAACAAATTACAGCTGGGCAATTGACAGGACCACGAACGCAAACCAATGCTGATTACATTGCAAGAAAGGTTGAGGTTCAAAGCATGGGCGGTACGCCAAAGTAAGTAGACCGAAATCCATCTGCATCTACTACTAATCATCCACCTTGAAATATCTATCCAGAACATCTCGCTGGTATTAAGTTGCGAGTCCCACCCATAGTGTAAACTCAATGCAACAGACAACTGCATTAAAAGAACTTTGCGTAAAGTAAACAATCCTTGCACCCGCGGGCACAAGCACCGTTATTTTCCCCCTTGTGGCAACAGCACATCCCCTAGACTCATGTTTCTGTCACTCAAGCTAGTCATCGAGGGGCATGAACCCACAATCGAGCATAACGTTCCCTCTTGGAGTCACTACTTACTACTTGGCCAAAGCAATAAATAACAACGGAGAATATGCAAGAATTACTTATGAACTAAAATATAAAAGAGGTGAATCAAATATATTACTCAAGATCAATCTGAACATAATCTCATAATCCATCGGATCCCATCAAACTCAACATAGCAACATCATAAGGATTACATAGGTGCCTCGATCATGTAGGGCAGCTCACGAGGACTAATTAGTGAAGCACAAGAACGGGAGGAGAACATCACATAGCTACTCGTCATGGACTCATGGTCCAAGGGAGACTACTCACGAGTCATCCGGGAGGCGTCCATGGTGGTGGAGAAGCTCCCGGTGGTGATCCTCCCCTCCGGCAGGGTGCCGGGAAGAGTTCTCCTGGTGCTCCCGATCTTGGAAGCGGCGGCGGCGGCGGAACAGAGATGGGATCGCGAAAAGAAGTCCTGTTTCAAGGGTTACGGGGAACCCTCTAAATATCTGCCAAAGTAGGGCACCGGGGGGCTCTCGGGGGGTCGAGGCGCCCCCCCGGTGCGGCCCAGGGGGGG
>LR738712.1:396647935-396722090 GCA_902687465.1 Secale cereale | reverse complement strand
CCCCCCCAGGCTCCCCTTCGGAAGCAGTGTCGTTCCCGGAACGCTGATTTTTTATATATTTTTTTTGTATTTTTCTGGGCAGTTCTCGAAACGTGAAAACCTGAAATACAAAAACAGCCGAAAACAGAAACTGGCACTGGGGTGCACTGGATTAGTAAGTTAGTCCAAATATGATCAAAAGTGTATGGAAGTGTATGAATATCATAGCAATATCACCCAAAAGTGGCATGGAGCAAGCAGAAATTATAGATACGTTTTGGACGTATCAGGGACCTCTTCGGAAAGACTGTGTCTCGGTCATCCGTTTCTCAAACACCATGTAGTGCGAGAAACCAAACGGAGGTGATCGAGTCTTGTGGGGAAAGTGCACAAACCTCTGCAGAGTGTACAAACTGATCATGATTAGCCGTGTCCCCGGTTATGGACATCTTGAGTATCTGGTACTTGGATTATCATGTGCATCTCAACATGTTACTTAATTTAATTTTGTTGGGTTTAATGATTACTTTTAATTGGGGTTGAGAGGATGTCTATCTTCTCAACGATGTTTCAGCTACCATGATAGTTAATTAAAATACATTCCTTTGAAGTAGGGAAAAATTGGCTTTACGCAAAAACTTAACCATAGAGCTTTCCACCAGCCATATTGCATATAGTATAGTTTTACTTTCATTGCATCTCTTGTGTTACCTTGCCAGCATATTCCATGTGCTGACCCGTTTTTCAGGCTGCAACGTTTTATGTTGCAGACTTCTCAGACGACGAGTAAGATGCCCTTTTTAGGTCGTGGTTCTATACTCAGTGATGCCGCTGGAGTTGATGGACTCACTTATCTTCCAAGCCTTCCGCTGTTATCGTGTTAGATGGCCTTCAGCCATGATTTTTGTAATAAATTCATCGTTGGACTATCGATGTAATAAGTGTGTGATTGCTACTCTGTTATAAATCCTTCGAGTACCATGCGTGTCAGCATTACTGATCTAGAGATGACACTGATGCATGGAGATCAGACTGTTTGAGGTCTGGTCGCTACAAGATGGTATCAGAGCACACGCTGACTATAGGACACGACCACTAAGACAAGCCCTAGAACACTATCCACTCTTTTCTCTTCTGACTCCTCATCTTTTCTATTCTTTAGGATGGTGGAAGCAAAGCACAAGTTCATGCAACCGGATGGCGACACGCCATTTGAACGACACCTGAAGGAAGTCACCAGATATTTAAACATTGGATTACCAAGTTTCACTGGAACCTATAATGCCACTCTACCTGAGGAGGAGCGTTGGCTGATTCAAGCTCAAGTTTCAGGAGGGACGTTCGCACCCGTCACCTCACTCATAGCATTTTCCTTTAATGCACCCACATGGAGCCTAGGAAGGAGTATGGCAGCCCACATTGCTATGGGAAGGATTGGAGAAGTCTACAAGCAGGAGCTAAAGGACACTATCTACCAGATTTGTGGACGCCGAGATGACAATTGGGATATGATCAGCACCAAGAAGGGTATGTCCATTGCAGCATTCATCCAGGAGTTAAACTAACACATTCGTCGCCAGGAGCACCAGATGTGTGCTGGGATGATAGATTTGAAGAAGGCCCTAAATAGGAATTTGGAGCTAGAGGAAGAACTCAAGTCTACACGCGATGGCTATGAGGAGGAGATGAAGATACCTGTGGAGAAGAATGATGATTTGACCCGGAAGTTAGGGATACTCATGGGAGAAGAAGACGAGGAAGAAGAACCCAAGGAGATTCCACCGGAAGATTATATCATCATAGATGACACGGATTCGGAAGCTGAGGATAGCAAGGATGAAGACTATCAAGATGAAGCTGGGGCAGATATTATGGAATCCTCTGCCGATCAATATTTTTAGATGACCACCCTATGACTAGTAGTATACCTCCAGATATTAGATTTAGAGCACTTTTGTAAACGATCGTTAGATTTGTAAGAGCTTGTTTGAAATTGATTGGTGTGATATGATTGTGTGTTGGTCTCATGTGCATATGGGTAGTGATTTTTCCTTAGACCTCTATTCTATTCTAATCTCTTCCCTCTACACCCATCAAACGCCTCCAAGACGTGAATTCGAGTTTCCCCCTGAGCTCACTCAGTTGATCCAGCAGCAGAACACCCTGATGCAACTTCTTGTCCAGAACACTCAGAACAACCAGAACAACAACAACAACCCTCCACCACCACCACCTGTGGACAACCTGACACGTTTCTTAAGGTTGCAACCACCCGTGTTTGCTAGCAGCATCGAACCAATTGTGGCTGATGACTGGCTACGCAAGATTGGAAGGGATTTGACCACCGCCAATTGCTCGGATGCTGAGAAGGTGCGATTTGCCGCACACCAGTTGTCTGGACCAGCCGCAGCATGGTGGGAGAACTACACAGCCACTTACCCCGTAGCCAATGTGACTTGGGATCAGTTTCGGCAAGCTTTTCGTACTGCCCATGTCTCGACTGGAGCCATGAGTATGAAGAAGCAGGAGTTTCGCAATTTGCACCAAGGGAACCGTACTGTGGCCCAGTACGTGGATGAGTTTAGTACCCTATCTCGTTATGCCCCAGATGATGTGGCCACAGATGCCAAGAAGCAGGAGAGATTTATGGAAGGGCTGAATGATGAGATGAGTGTACAGTTGATGGTGGCAACTTTCAATAACTACCAGGAGTTGGTTGATCGAGCCGTGATGATTGAAAGGAAACATCAACAGATTGAGAGTCGCAAGAGGAAGTATGGGCAAGGGAAGTATAACTCTGGAGCTCAGCAGAAGCCTCGCTTTACCCCTAAAGCAGTAGGACAGTTTCAGCATACCCATGGAGGAAGTAGCTCGCACAACCACAATGGCACCAAGAATGGCAATGGTAATGGTAATGGGAATGGAACCAATGGAAACCAGAACCGCCCTGCACCGTCCACACCCACCAAGAGGGATTTTAGCCATGTCACTTGTTACAAGTGCGGGAAGACTGGACATTATGCCAATGAATGCCCAGAAGTTAAGCACCGGGAAGAAGCCCAACCCGTTCAATAAAGGACAAGTGAACCACGTGACCGTGGAGGAGGTAGAAGAGCAACTAGATACTGTTGTCGGTAAGTTTTTGGTTAAGACCTTTACCGCAATAGTTCTTTTCGATACTGGTACATCGCATTCATACATTTCAAGGGGATTCATGAATAAACATAGGATGTCCACCCGAGTTCTTAAGACCCCCATGTTAGTAAGTTCACCTGGAGCAAATTATATGGCACACCAAGGATGTTTTCAGACGCCATTGATCATAGGACGCCATACTTTCCCCTCTGACCTAATAGTTCTGGAGTCACAATGATTGGATGTGATATTTGGTATGGATTGGCTATCGAAGTATGGAGGTAATATTGACTGTGCCAGTAAGTCTATTTTGCTCACCACCCCGGAGGGAAAAAGGATTAAGTATGTATCTAGGCATTCGCCTACAAGGACTCAAGTAAATTCTCTCACGGGAGTTGTTCAGGAGGAAGTGCCAGTAGTGAAGGATTATCCGGATGTGTTTCCAGAGGAGTTACCTGGCATGCCACCGGATAGAGATATAGAGTTTTTGATTGAGCTTTTGCCAGGCACCGGGCCAATTTCGAAGAGACCATATAGGATGCCCGCAAAGGATTTGGAGGAAATTAAGCAGATTAAGGAGTTACTGGATAAAGGATTCATACGCCCAAGTTCTTCGCCTTGGGGTTCGCCAGTACTTCTAGTGGAGAAGAAGGATGGATCGTTAAGAATGGTTGTTGATTACCGAGGATTGAATGAAGTAACGATCAAGAACAAGTACCCATTGCCAATGATCAATGATCTGTTCGATAGATTGCAAGGAGCTAAGGTATTTTCGAAGATCGATCTACGATCAGGGTACCATCAATTGAAGATTCGAGAGCAAGATATCCCTAAGACGGCCTTTACCACTAGGTATGGGTTGTATGAGTACACCGTTATGTCGTTTGGTCTGACAAACGCACCGGCATACTTTATGAACCTGATGAACAAAGTGTTTATGGAGTATTTGGATAAGTTCGTCGTAGTGTTCATAGATGATATTTTGATCTTCTCGAAGGATGAAGAGGAGCATGAAGAGCATTTGCGTTTGGTATTGGAGAAGCTTAGAGAGCATCAGTTGTATGCCAAGTTTAGCAAATGTGAGTTTTGGTTGAAGGAAGTCGGATTCCTCGGACATGTTATATCCGGAGAAGGAATAGCAGTAGATCCCGCCAAGGTGGAGACTGTGACCAATTGGGAAGCACCGACGACCGTTGGAGAGATCCGGAGTTTTCTTGGACTTGCAGGATACTACCGGAGATTTATCGAGAATTTCTCGAGGATTGCAAAGCCAGTGACGGAGTTGTTGAAGAAGGAAACCAAGTTTAGTTGGACCGAAGAATGTGAGACTAGTTTCCAGGAGTTGAAGAAAAGGTTGGTATCATCCCATGTGTTGATTCTGCCAGATCAACATAAGGATTATGAGGTGTACTGCGACGCTTCACGTCGAGGACTTGGAGCAGTTCTTATGCAGGAAGGAAGAGTTGTTTCGTATGCTTCACGACAACTAAAACCTCATGAGATGAACTATGCCACCCATGATTTGGAGTTAGTAGCCGTAGTGCATGCCTTGAAGACGTGGAGACATTTTCTCATAGGAAACCATTGTGAAGTATATACGGATCACAAGAGTTTGAAGTATATATTCACTCAGAAGGAGTTGAATCTTAGACAAAGGAGATGGCTGGAACTCATTAAGGATTATGACATGAGATTGCATTATCATCCCGGAAAGGTTAACGTAGTAGCTGATGCGCTAAGCCGTAAGAGCCATGTCAATACCCTAATGATGGAGGAGTTTCCAAAGGAATTAGCCGAGGACCTACGAGAACTACGTTTGGAGATAGTTCCGAGAGGCTATGTAGCAACATTAGAAATCCAGTCTATCTTGATGGATAAAATCAGAGAAGCTCAGAAAGCTGACAAGGAGATTGTCGCTATAAAGGAGAGGATGAGCGAAGGAAAAGCTAAAGGTTTTCGTTAGGATGAGCACGACACCCTATGGTTTGAGGATCGAATCTATGTGCCCAATGACCCGGAGATTAAGAAGTTGATTTTACAGGAGGCTCATGATTCACCATACTCGATTCACCCAGGAAATACTAAGATGTATTTGGATTTGAAGGATATTTTCTGGTGGACCGGTATGAAGAAGGATATTGCGGAGTACGTAGCAGTTTGTGATGTATGCCAGAGAGTAAAGGCAGAACATCAGAAGCCAGCAGGATTGTTACAACCAATGTCAATACCCGAATGGAAGTGGGAGAAGCTTGGTATGGATTTTATCACCGGATTGCCCAGGACCAAGGCAGGGTATGATTCAATCTGGGTAGTAGTAGACCGATTGACGAAGGTAGCCCACTTTATCCCGGTGAAAACCACATATACCAGTGCAAAGTTGGCAAAGATATACATGACTAGAATTGTATGTCTGCATGGAGTTCCGAGGAGTATTGTATCTGATAGAGGAACCCAGTTTACCTCAAAGTTCTGGAATCAGTTACATGAAACTTTAGGTACCAGACTAGAGTTTAGCACAACATTTCATCCGCAGACAGATGGACAGACGGCGAGAGTCAATCAGATACTGGAAGATATGCTTAGAGCATGTGCATTAGATTATGGATCTAGTTGGGATGACAACTTGCCCTACGTGGAGTTCTCATACAACAACAGTTATCAGGCCAGTTTGAAGATGGCATCGTTCGAGGCATTGTATGGAAGGAGATGCCGAACACCGTTGTCGTGGGATGAAGTTGGAGACCGACAGTTGTTTGGACCAGACTTAATCAAAGAGTCTGAGGAGAAAGTGAAGTTAATCCGAGATAGACTGAAGGTAGCTCAGTCCAGGCAGAAGAGTTATGCAGACTCGAAGCGCAAGGAGATAACCTATGAGATCGGAGACAGAGCGTACTTGAGAGTATCGCCTCTACGAGGAGTTAAACGTTTCGGAGTTAAAGGGAAGTTAGCCCCGAGATTTGTGGGACCTTATCGTGTTTTGGAACGCATGGGAGAGGTTGCCTATAAGTTGGATTTGCCCGAAGGATTGTCAGGAGTGCACGACGTGTTTCACGTTTCGCAGCTTAAGAAGTGCCACGCGGAGATGGCCGATATACCGCTTAAAGACACAGTACCCGTGGAAGCCATTCAGTTGGACAGTGATCTGACCTACGAGAAGAAGCCTGTTAAGATTCTCGAGTTTTCAAGCAGAGTTACTCGCAGCAAGGTGATCAAGTTTTGCAAAGTTCACTGGAGTCACCACACCGAGGTAGAAGCCTCCTGGGAGCGAGAAGATGATCTACGCAAGGACCACCCACACCAGTTCTCTAGCCAAGTCGAATCTCGAGGGCGAGATTCATTCTAAGGGGGGTAGGTTTGTAACATCCCAAATTTCCAATTTGGAATGTTATACATAGATCATATTGCATTTTCAAGTTTTTGCATTTTCATTCGTGGCGTTCCTCGAAATTCTAAGCAACTCAAGGACCTACGGAGAGAGTTGGGGATTTTACCGTTTTCGTATTTGAGTTCGCTCGAATACCGGTACGAGGACAGTGTGATTCTAATTATTTTTCTCTCCTAAAAATATTTCTAAATAAAATAAATGAGCGGAGATAATATGACTTCTCCAAAATAACAGAAATATTGGAGGAAAATATTAAAATCACTTTTGGTATTTTTCTGGATTTATTTTCGGATTTATTTGCATAAGAAAAATACGCATTTTTCAAAATTGCATTTAGGTCCGGGAAAAATGTTCACTTTGTCCTAAATATTATTAGAGGACGGTGAAATTTTATTTCGGGAATTTTGGAGTCTGTTTGATATTTCTTTCGTTAGTTTTACTGCGCCGGGACTCTATTTAAAAAAAAAGAAACCGACTAGGACTAGTAAAGAACCAGGACTCTGGGCTTTAAAAGCGCCAGAGCCGGCCCGTTCGCCCCGCCAGCCCGTCGCCCCAAACCCTAGCGCCCGCCCCGAGCCGCAGCCGCCACCGCCGCCGACGCCGCCGCCTCTGCCGCGCGTCGCAGCCGCCGCCGCCGTTCGCCCCGCCGCCCGCAGCCGCAGCCGCCGCTCGCCTCGCCGCCGCCGGAGCCGCCGCCGCCGCACGCCCGCCGCCCCGCGCCGCCGTCGGAGCCGCCGCCCTCGCCGGAATCGCCCGCGCCGCCCGCCGATGTAGGGAGAGAGAGGTAGTTTTTTTTACTGTTAACCGAGCAATTTTTTTTAGAAAACCTAGATCTCTTTTATTTAATAGATCGGTTTGGTTTTTTTATTTTCCGACGGTTTAGTTAAATAGCGGACATTCGTCCGTACGTTCATTTTAACGAACGGTTTTCGTTAGTTAACCGCAGACAGCGAACGTTCGTTCGTTAGCCTGTTCGTCGTTTTTCTTTTTCGGGGTTTTTAACCGCGATTTTTCCGATCGCGATTTCTGCCCTGATCTTGTTTTTCGTTTTTCTTTTCGCTCGAGAGTCGGAATCAGGTGATTCAAAATCCTAGATCTTCGTCTCGAATCCCTCTTTACGTTAGAACAACTTGAACAAAGTTTTGGCTACTGTAAAGTTTGACTTTAAGCCAACTAGTAATTCGGAGCTCGTTTCTTTTGAAGTTTGAGTTTCGTTGCTTCTTTCGAGTTGATTCTTTTTGCAAACCGGAGTTCTTAAGTTGAACTTTCTGGTTAGATCTCTTAATTGAGTTTTACCCGTGCATTAGTTAAGTACTTATTGTATGCTTGTTGTTTGATTGCGATAGAGTACCCGGAGTGCGCCGCTTGCTACTTTGAGTCTCTAGGTTTTGCGGATCATCAGCAAGGCAAGTAACACTTTGATCATGATTTCCAATTACCCAGTTTTCATTGCATTAGTCAAACCCCTCACACATTGCATGAGTAGGATCAATTAACTTTTGGGATTGGGAAGTAGTTTGAGGTAGTACCTATTACCTGCATTACATTCAAACCCTTGGGAGTTATTTCTACGTTTGCTGTTAGGACATGCTATGCTCGTAGACGTGGTTTGGGTTTGAGTGAAATCCATGACAGATGTGAGTTGTTAATTAATGGTTCAACTTAAGGTGGCAACTTTAATACACATCTGGGTGGATTGAGGCATCTGGGTATTCCAGTGATTGCCTGTTTTTCTTTTGGACCGCCACCCAGGCTCAAAAGGATCATGAGATTTTTCATACTAGAAACTTCCGTGTGCAGCCACATGCCAATATGGGCTCTGGCATAGTTGAGTAAGTTGTGGGAAACCTTTCCATGATGGGATAGCAGATGTAGTTGGGTTTTGTAGGTGTACCGGCCTATCTATCTGGTTAAGGGGACCTCTTCGGAAAGACTGTGTCTCGGTCATCCGTTTCTCAAACACCTGTAGTGCGAGAAACCAAACGGAGGCGATCGAGTCTTGTGGGGAAAGTGCACAAACCTCTGCAGAGTGTACAAACTGATCATGATTAGCCGTGTCCCCGGTTATGGACATCTTGAGTATCTGGTACTTGGATTATCATGTGCATCTCAACATGTTACTTAATTTAATTTTGTTGGGTTTAATGATTACTTTTAATTGGGGTTGAGAGGATGTCTATCTTCTCAACGTTGTTTCAACTACCATGATAGTTAATTAAAATACATCCCTTTGAAGTAGGGAAAAATTGGCTTTACGCAAAAACTTAACCATAGAGCTTTCCACCAGCCATATTGCATATAGTATAGTTTTACTTTCATTGCATCTCTTGTGTTACCTTGCCAGCATATTCCATGTGCTGACCCGTTTTTCGGGCTGCAACGTTTTATGTTGCAGACTTCTCAGACGACGAGTAAGATGCCCTTTTTAGGTCGTGGTTCTATACTCAGTGATGCCGCTAGAGTTGATGAACTCACTTATCTTCCAAGCCTTCCGCTGTTATCGTGTTAGATGGCCTTCAGCCATGATTTTTGTAATAAATTCATCGTTGGACTATCGATGTAATAAGTGTGTGATTGCTACTCTGTTATAAATCCTTCGAGTACCATGTGTGTCGGGGATATACTCCGCGGTATGAACCGGCCGGAATTATAACCCGGCCGGACTTGGCAATTTACTTAAGACGGTTTATATTTGGCAAGTTACTGGTGACCCGGCAGGCGGATCATGGATGACAAGGCCCAAGGCCCAGAAGGCCGGTTCATATTAATAGTGGGCCGGTTTATGAAGAAAGCACAAGGGATATTCTCCTACAAAGGAAGCAAGACTAGGACTCCTTGTAATAAAGCAATCCTAATCCTACTAGGACTCTACATGTAACCCGCCCCTTCAACATATATAAGGAGGGGCAGGGCTCCCCAAAGGGGAGAGGTGAAACAAGTTAGAAGAAACAATCTCTAGGGCTAGACACAAAGAGCCGGTTTACCGGCGACACCACGAGGATCATAATGAGACCTAGCCTCAAACAACACGTAGGGTTATTACCGGATGATGTTTTCCGGGGCCCGAAGCTGTCTAAATCCGTGTCTTGCGTTGCGTCTCTCGATTCCGCTCAACCCCTCTCAAGCTACTACATAGATGCGCGGCCTCACGACTAAGTCCGCTAAACCGGACATCTGACGTGTTAATTCCACGACAGTTGGCGCCCACCGTGGGGCCTGCGCACGGTGGTGTTGAGTTCTTGAAGGGACCTTTTCCAAGGGGTCGAGAAGTTTCCAATTTTCTGGATAAAGAATAGCCGGTTCAGAAGAATCTACATCAGCTCGAAGATCATCGGTCCAGATTGACAAACTATGAGATAGTTTGAGATGAATTAAGGTTACGCTGCAGATTACAAGTTGATCCGCCGTGATGATTCGGATTAGATACAGTCATTTTTTGGTCAAGCCGCCTTCGTCACTGTAAGTGGCTGATGGACGGCCCTGTTTCTTATTTACAAAGCTACCATGGCGAGGAAAATTCCTGCGAAGGACTGTATCAAAATCGAACTTGAGCCATACTCGGACTCGTCGGCCGCGTCTTCTTTTCCATGTATAGCTTCAAGTCCCGAAGCAATTAAACAACGATGTGGCAAGGCTACTTCGACAAAAAAAACAGAGGAAAAGGTACGGACAGTCAGATTGGAGTGCTACTAGATTTGGAAGGTACTACTTGAGTACGCCATCACAAAGAAACGTAGATGGATTGAACCGTCGACGAATCGGAAACAAAGGTCTCCGCAGGTTCAGCCCTACCTCTGGTCGCGCTGTCTTCTGGGCCGCGTGGAGTTGGCCTGACTCGGCCGAGAGTCACCTGAGCCGCCGATCCGCCTGCCTCTACCCGGCAGCCTCTTCAAATCGTCGATGACTGGGCCACGCGGCTGGACATCGCCGCTCGGGCCATCCCGGCCAGGAGGCCTCGCCCCGCCTCACCTCCGCCGCTACGACGCGGCCCTGACCCGGCTGAGCCGCGGCACCCGCGAGCCACCCGCTCGCCTCGCTGCTCCTGTATGGGCGTTCACAAATCGCCATTGAAAATCGTTGTCTCTACCTGCGGCTTCACTGCCGTCTCTGCTGCGTAGCCACAGCCTGCCAAGTCGCTGGTGATGAAGGCCGTTCCATATGTGAAGAACAATTAACAAAGGAGTCAAGCAGTCAATGCAAGTCTCTTAACAGGGGCACGTGTTTGCCCAAGTCCCATGCATGCATACTAGTATGGCCAAACAGTGTATACACACACGTCCTCCAGAGCAAGTCAAAACAATGGGGGAAAAGGACAAAGCTGAGTACATCCACTCAGCGTGGAAACCAAAAAGAAGAAAAAGAAGAGGGTAGTTACGATACTGGTTTGGATACTTGATCGGACGAGAATCGGTAAGCCAAGCCAACCACGACCCGGAGGAGTTAAGGCTATTTGTCCGATCTCGCCTTGTTTTCCTCTGCCGCGGTTCCGCCTCTGCAGCCCTTCTCGGCCTCCGTGCTGTACCAAGCCACCGACGTGTGTGCAGCGTTACAAGCTGTCACGGATCAGTTCTACAGTAATGGAATCGTACTAGTTGAGGTACTGTTTACATAAAAGACAAATCAAACAAGGACGGCAAAAGTTCAATGCGCCATTCAAGGAGCAAGACCCACCTAAAAACTCGATGGAGGCGCGGTTATTTGGACGTAATGGCCACCACCGGGTCAAAGTGCCGTACATTTACTTCATCCGGATTACTACCAGGTGCTATCTACCCTATTTATTTTTAAGTACATATTAATTCATCCAACAACAATTACTCTCGCATGTAATTTTTTTGCGCAGGACTATTAAAAGATAAAGGGGTGGTGGCATATTACGGATGCACGTTCAGCTGTGTTGCGCGGCTTCACGAGCATGTGTATTGCGGTCCGGTTTACATCAACGCGTTGGCCGACTCGTCTGTCCGCACCCACGCACGCTGGCCTCCAACACTGCGACCGACTCCCTCACCAATGGACGAGCGCACGCCGCCGTTTTTATGGTCCGGTCTTCATTAACACGACGCTGTCCGCGCCTACGATTAACTCACCCGCACGCGCCGGCTTACAATGCCGCGGCCGATTCATCTGTTCTCCAGGAAAATCAGGTGATATCTATCTTATTTATTTTTTAATACATATTAAATCATCCGAGCAAACATGCCTCGCCCTGATGTATCTTGTATGCAGAAAAATCATTCATTACAAAATGATATTATACCGCGGAGATGGAGGCACGCCGACATCATTTGACACAAGTGATCGTCGTTACTCAACGAACTCCCCCGCCGGTTTACAACGCTATGGCCGTTTCTCACGACCGCACCGGTTTACAACAGCGTTTTCCTTTGTGTCATATTACCTGATGAACGGACGGCCGGTTCACGCGTCCACACCAGTTTACAACACGGAGGACAAATTTACTCATCTTCGCCGGCTTACAATACCGTGGCCGATTAATGTGTCTGTGCTATCTCTGATGCAGCAGTCATTTACTATCCGCCCTGTGATCCGGTCTATTCAACATACCGGTTCAAATTCACTCAGGTGATATCCATCTACAATATTATTTCCCTTATTGTATATTATCTTTCATTAAGAAAATAAGATGCTTTGATCAGTCTATCTGGTTGTGCAGGGCAACTCCCACATACGAGCAATAACTCACCGAAGGACTTCCTATTCAAACATATGGTCGTATTCGAATGATGGAGGCCCTCTGGATAGGCGACAGCCATCCAGTGATTTGCTAAAGATTTACCTATGGTTCTATGGAACCATGGAGGCCCTCTGGACAGGCGACAGCCATCCAGTGATTGGCTAAAGATTTACCTATGGTTCTATGGAACCATGGAGGCCCTCTGGACAAGCGACAGCCATCCCGTGATTGGCTAAAGATTTACCTATGGTTCTATGGAACCATGGAGGCCCTCTGGACAGGCGACAGCCATCCAGTGATTGGCTAAAGATTTACCTATGGTTCTATGGAACCATGGAGGCCCTCTGGACAGGCGACAGCCATCCAGTGATTGGCTAAAGATTTACCTATGGTTCTATGGAATCATGGAGGCCCTCTGGACAGGCGACAGCCATCCAGTGATTGGCTAAAGATTTACCTATGGTTCTATGGAACCATGGAGGCCCTCTGGACAGGTGACAACCATCTAGTGATTGGCTAAAAGTTTTTCTTATGGTTCCTATGGATGGTACCCGCATCCATCGACCGGCCCTCTGGATGGTAAGCCCATTCCATTGATTGGCTGAACCTTGCTTTGATCCTGGCAGCTCGTAAAAAGCCTCGACTACATGGTTTTATTTGCAAAATTGCATTTTTGGTATTTGTGTTTTATGGTTCTTTGATCCGGAGTGGGACAACTTCAAGGTTGACCACATATCTTCAAAAGTCTGGACACAGAGCTCCAGCATTATTTAAATCGGCAGTTCTTGTAAACCCGGAATAATTGGGTACGCCCCAACGGAGCCAAGAGCTTCCTCAGAAACAACAATGATCGCCGGATTAAGGATATCAAGCATATTTAATCACAAGTATGAAGAATTTTATTGGCAGTACATGATCAGTTATAATGACCGGTGTTTATTAAACCGGCCTGGCTTTGACTATAAGTCGCCAGTATGAGGCAAAATAATGACCGGTGTTTATTAACCCGGCCTGATTGTGATCAAACATCACTGGAACCGGTCTTCAAACCGGATTATATTCTTCAAAAGTCAAGCATGGCTGGATTCCTATTATGGTTATCAATATTATGATTGAGGTCATCAAAGTCGCTTTAAAGCACAATGGATATTATTTCATCGATGGAAGTGATTTATTCTACAAAGGAATAGTCCCGAGTTGCTGCAGGCTTACAACCCGGCACTTGGGGGCTACATTATTCAAATTGAGTTTACATCAAATACACAAGTCTCATGTCGCTGCAAGCATGCACCATGACACTTGGGGGCTAATGCAAAGTCATTTTGTGCTCACTTTATTGAAGACCCGACTCATCACATTATAATGAGCCGGCCCTTGGGGGCTACCAATCGCTCCTGTCAACAATTCAAGGTACACAAGTATTAATCTATTATATTGAAGGGTTCACTGCTCAGTTGGTAAAGCACAAAACTCTTAACCTTGTGGACGTGGATTCAAACCCCACGATGGAAGTTACATCATATAATGTTATTTTCAATGATTATATCTGCAAAGTCCCTGCTCATTATTACATAATGACCCGGCACTTGGGGGCTACATGTTGATATTCAAGTTTACATGATCATATTTTTAAAGTCCCTGCTCATTATTACATAATGACCCGGCACTTGGGGGCTACATGTTGCTATTCAGGAAGTACCGGTTCACCTTCTAAATGCAGCTAAACCGGAACTTGGGGGCTACAGGTAATATGCATATAAATAAGGAACATCTTCAAATTTTCAGTTTTGGGTAAATCTGGAAGATTAATCATAACCCGGCATTTGCAACAATCATAACCCGGCATTTATAAACAGTCATGACCCGGAATTATCAATTTTTATAACCCGACAATGGTGGTAGTCATAAACCGGCAAGTTCTACATTTCCAAACTGGTTGGATATCAATTGAATATTTGAAGATCAATATTTTTTGTCAAGTCAGAGCATTGAAATGCTGATTTGAATGAATTCTGGATTTACAATATTTATATGCAAGCAAGTTGATTATGGAGCTGGTCTGTTGACCCGGATTTTCTAGAAGAAGGAAAGACAAGGACTTAAAGATGATCAAGTGCCGGTTTACAAGAATTCTTACCCCGGAACACAACCTATCAAATTTGTTCTTGTGCTTATTTTGCAGCATAAGTTTACCATGGATAAATCCAAGATAAACTTGGGGGCTAATGTCGGGGATATACCCCGCGGTATGAACCGGCCGGAATTATAACCCGGCCGGACTTGGCAATTTACTTAAGACGGTTTATATTTGGCAAGTTACTGGTGACCCGGCAGGCGGATCATGGATGACAAGGCCCAAGGCCCAGAAGGCCGGTTCATATTAATAGTGGGCCGGTTTATGAAGAAAGCACAAGGGATATTCTCCTACAAAGGAAGCAAGACTAGGACTCCTTGTAATAAAGCAATCCTAATCCTACTAGGACTCTACATGTAACCCGCCCCTTCAACATATATAAGGAGGGGCAGGGCTCCCCAAAGGGGAGAGGTGAGACAAGTTAGAAGAAACAATCTCTAGGGCTAGACACAAAGATCCGGTTTACAGGCGACACCACGAGGATCATAATGAGACCTAGCCTCAAACAGCACGTAGGGTTATTACCAGATGATGTTTTCCGGGGCCCGAAGCTGTCTAAATCCGTGTCTTGCGTTGCGTCTCTCGATTCCGCTCAACCCCTCTGAAGCTACTACATAGATGCGCGGCCTCATGACTAAGTCCGCTAAACCGGGCATCTGACGTGTTAATTCCACGACAATGCGTGTCAGCATTACTGATCCAGGGATGACACTGATGCATGGAGATCAGACTGTTTGAGGTCTGGTCGCTACAGATGGTCAGAGAACGACATATCTTGTATCGACAGACGGTAATATACTAAATTGATCACATACATTATAAGCACACCGTTATAGTTTTAATATAGTTACTTTTTTGTAACAGCAAAGACTCCGCTTTCTTTGTCCTACAGGAGACTGCCCACCAGAATGGTAATACTCACTATGGTATGATGACCACTCATGTAAGTACACAATAACGAGGTTTATCATGCAATTTATTAAATTAATATTTTTCCATCTTTTCTAGGATTCAATACAGCTCAAAAAGAACCTGGTGGTCCAGATGCTGATGATAAAAAACAATGAAGCAGCTGGAAACATATCGGTTGAAATTAGAGCGGCCTTGAGGGTTTTAAACGACTGACTATGGACCGATGCATATTCATATGTCGCAAATAAATGGCTACTACAGCTTTGTTAGGGATCATTATCTATTTGGCAATACGAATAACTATATAATGCATTATATTATATATATGTAGGTTTAAAAACTTTGGTCGGGTTTTGGATATATTAAACATTGGTTTTGTGATGCACCCTATAATTCCTCGTAGGGTATAACTCCATCCAGGATACGTCCAAGTAGAACTCTAAATATCACGTCAATAAGAACTGTAAAGTCATGAACTATATATTTGGCAATAAGAAATATATATAAATATCACGTCAATGCCTACTTATCAACATCAGCGCTAAATAGAAAAGCAGTTGTTGTAAATCATAGGCTGATGTAAAGTATGTACCTCTTGTTCAAGGCTTATTGAAAGCCAGCAATCATTTCTTGCATGCTTTGCATGCAAATTAAAGTGGAGTGTGACCCTATTGTCATGATGTAATGGACCCTGTTATCAAAATTTAGTGGAGCATCCTCTTACATGAGAAGTCTTCAAGGCTCCCCCTGATTGTACATTCACCAAGGTTTAGTTGATCAAGGAACACATTTACACTACAAACAAACATATGTGATACTATACATTAGGCCCAAGGAAATCCCATGTTACCAGGAGCACGATGAGTACAAGAAAGAAGAAAATATGTCATACCAGTCTAATGGGGTGTATTCTAAAAGCTTCATGTCAAATGTCTTGTGAACTCATACAAATAACTACCAGATCAGATGTGTGTCTAGAAGCTTAGCTTCATAATAAAAGCTGCCAAATCAACACATCAAAAGATTACTACAATGAGTAAATATATAGTCAACCAAATAAGTAACATAAAAGGCCAAAGCATTATTTTTCAGTGAGAAAATAAGTGAACGAAAAAATTCATTATTATTTCATCGTTACCACTTTAATAGTAGATATGTTAGTGTGCACACCGTGAATTTTTTATTGCGGTAGATAATCTTGGCATGCAATCAATGATAAGTTCATTATTCAATTAATAAAATAATTTTCTTATTTTTAATTTTTAATTTTTGACATCTTTTCTTATTTATTAACATGAGCACAAACAAAACTACAAGTTAAGTGGAGCTCAATATGCAACGAGTTGCATATTGACGAAACACCACATGTTATTTATTTAGTTGACTCTCGTCTATTTACAAGACAAGATTAAATGTTTTTAACATAGCAAGAGGTGAAGCATAATAAAACTACAATATTTAGGCATTTTAAATGAGGCCGGGAAATAACAACAACAATTCCGGAAAATCCCCATGTGCATGTTTAGCAATTATTAAGCAAACAACAATTCACACATTTAATGTTGTTAACATGATGCGGATGACATGATCAAGTTTATGCAATTTATTAATTAAAGGTTAACATGAAGAGATAAGAAGATGATAAGGGGTATTTGTCATCGTGGTGGAAATAAATGGTGCCACGGCAACGATCCGAAAATGAAGCAACGGCAACATCTCGGTTCCGGTAACTCGTTGAGAGACCAGTGCAAAAGAAAAGGTGGCATGAGCGAGTAGAACAAGAGGAAAAGGTGGGGTGATCCCGTCACCGGGTTCCCAAGGGTCGGCGACGAGGCAACCGAGGAGCATGACAAAAGACGAGTCGGGCACGGAGCCCACAAGGGAAAACATCTCATACAACACATGCATTCATCCACGGGTCATCGTCTCGGGGTTATACCTTCGGGACGTTCGTTCTCGGAGGGGTTCGAGGTCGTCGAGGGACGTAGTGGAAGTAGTGGTACATGGGTCGTAGAGGAAGTAGGCGTTCCGTTTCGTAGATGTACTTGGCGGTTTCGAGTACTCCGGGTGTCGCGGTACTTGGCGCTTCAAAACGTTCGTCGTGGTACTTGCGGCCTCCGAACTTGTCGTTCTTGTTAAACGAAGGGGTACTTGGTGTTTCCGGCGACGGTAGTCGTACACGTTTCGTAGAGGTTCGGGGCCGTCGTGGTACTTGCCGTAGGGGTACTTGTCGCGTCGTCGGGTAGTCGTACACGGGTCCTCTGACAAAACAACAGCACAGGGCAACACAACACCAAAAGAACACAGGGCAAGGCAGCAGCAAGCTTGCGATGGACAAGTAGCCGGCGGGTGGAGCAGCAGACCGCGGCAGGGCGGCTGGACGAGGTACTTGGCGGCGGCTCCTGGCCGACCGAGCTGCCGGACCTGCAGCAGCAAGGAGGCGATGCTCCGCGGTGGTGTCCAGAGGCGAGGCTGGGCGCGGGGGAGGTCCTCGCGTGGCTGGACGAGGACGAGGCCGGGAGGATGTGATCGGAGGGAGGCGCTCGGGGCCATGGCGCAGCGAGGACGAGCGCGGCTGCTAGCTCCGGCGAGCCAGGCGACGCGGCTGGCGGCGGCGCTGGAGATGGAGGACGGGGCGCGGGCGCGCGGCACAGGAGATGGCGGCTCTGGCCGGCCTGGAGGGCGCGTCCATGCGGCTCGGGAGGCGAGGAAGGGCCCCCCGACCGCGGGCGCTGCGGGGCTCGGCGGTGACCTGGCGGTGGAGCAGCCAGGCGCGGGCGGCGCTGAGCGAGGAGGGGACGCGGGCCATGGCGCGAGGGCGCGGGCGCTAGGGGAGAGGGAGATCGAGGGAGAGGGGATCGGGCGTGAGCGAGGGTGGCGGAGGAGGGAACGAGCGGGCGAGAAGAAGGGGCTGGCTGCGGGAGCGAGAGCGGGCTAGGGTTAGGTTAGCTGGGCCAGGGGGGCCTAGGCTGCTGGGCTTCTCCCTCCCTCTCAAATAAAAAAAAACAAAACCTAAAAGAGAAGGAAAAGAAGGAGATGGTAGAGGTGGAATCTGGGCATGGGGATAATTTTTCCCGGACTCGCAAAAATGTCCACGGTCCACGCAAAATAGAAGAGGCAAGAATGCAAGAGATAAGTTCGAACTCATTTGAATTAAATTCAAATGGCTTGAATTAGGGCAAGGTTTGAGGCAAGGAAAGAGAAAGAGAAGGCATGGGGAAATATGCAAGTGTGTTGGTTAATTCCAAACAAATGGAATATTTATAATATAGCTCCCTAAATATTGGGAGGATATGTTATAAAGGGAAGTCACACTTCCCTCGATTTAAATAGATCAAAAGATCTATGCAATTTATTTGGTTGAGATGCAAAAGAAATATGACATGATGGCATGATGACAAGATGCAATGCAAAAATAAATAACACAAGCACAAAAGAAAACACACGGGAGAACCCGAAACATCTGGAATCTTCTGGAATCTTCTGGGACGTCGGTCTTCGGGCGTCACAACTCTCCCACACTAACAGAGGATCTCGACCCGAGATCCTAGAGATGGCACCGGGTGGAACGGAAAAAAGAAGAGGTAAAAGCAAGTTGCTTCTTTGACGAACAAGTGAAAACAAAGAACCTTGAGAGGTTGAACAAGTTGAATAAAGAATACAATGGAGATGAACGAAGATGAAAAACTCCGTTAGAAAAGAGGAACAAGGAACATTACGAGAACCTTATAGGTTGAAAGACATGAAACAAGAGCTCACGGATGACGGAAGAATTTCAAAACCACTCCGGTTAACCAAGATTGAGGAGGAATAAGAACGAAATAATTTGGACAGCACTCCGTCTGAAAATGGAAGGAATTGAACATGAACTTGCCAAGTTGGGAAGATACTTGATGAAATGAACAACATATTGCCTCCGAAACAAATGAAAGAATGGCACAAGGGTAAGAAGGATTCAGACAGCACTCCGGTTGAAAAGAGAGGCAAAACATGAAAAGATGAGAGAACTTGAAAAGAGGACATAATACTCCGGTTAAATGGTCAAACAAGGAAAAAACATCATCTCGATAAAACGAGATGAGGGTTTGGAAAGAGCAACATCACAATGCCTCCGGAATGAAAGAATATCATATAGATCCATGAAAGAAATGAACGGAGAAAATATGATACTTCTCCACAAATGAATTGGAAAAGCAACCTTACAAAGATGGATTGAGTAGAGTTGTTGGAAAATCAACAACGAAAAGAATAAGCTTGATGTGGACTTATGGAAAACATCTCAAAATTAAGAGGTGACAATCAGCCACTAACTTAAACAATTGATTTGATTGAGATCAACAAGGAGACGAAAGAGTTATTTCACGGAGAGGATAATTAAGAACTTGGGTCATTTATAAGCACCATACTAGCAACAATCCTTAGGGAAAGCTTTTAGGTGAATTATAACCCAAGATAACTCCAACGAATAAATTGAAGGGTTGGAAAGATCTCCTGAACAAGGAAAATGATGGTCTTAAATATCTCATTCTTGATAACTCGTGAATCATGAAACATGAAGGAATTGTCAAAATGACATAACACCATCTGAAAAGATAAGGTAGAACGGATTGCAATTGGAATGCATGATGAAGAATGCTTGAGCTCCAACAAGAATCTTGATGAAGACTTCAAGGATGAATTAAAACGTGATGAACCACCATGAGAACTCCGGTAATGAAAGCATGAGAAGTGAAAGATGAAAAGAATAAGATTCAAGGCCTTTGATGAATTAGATGGAGCTTTGAAATGATATAATTGAAATAACTTTGAGCTCCGGAAAACAGATGAACAACTTAGAACCGAGAATATGATATGATGAACGAGCTCCAGACAAAAGAACTAAATCACCTTGAAGGAATAAGAATAAGAATTATGTCATGCATCTCCTTCACCAATTTAAATTGATGACAACCAAAGGATTTGGCATACTACTTATTCTCGTTGGAAAGAATTAAGAGAGATCTCGCACAAGCTTGGGTAAATCTTCAACAAACCACCGGTAGGATTATGAAAAGAACAAATGAATTAAAACGATAACAACGGAAGGGTAATCTTGAAATAACCACCGTAAAAATATGGAGACGAACAAAGAGACATCAATGAAGAATATTTGGAGGACAAAGTTGAAAACTGAGAACGAAGAATCTTCTGAAATGATGGCCTTCAGAGGATCACAATGGAAAGAATTTATGAAATGCTTCGGATGGGTATAAAAGAATTCCTCACAATCGGAACAATAATGAGGATGGCATGAAGCTAGAACCACGAATCTTGGAAGAACGGATAAGGATTCAAGAGGAACTCGTCTTCGGGTCTTCAAAACTGAGAAGACGATGAGATACACCACCGTGAATTGTGAGATACTCCGGGAGAATAAAAAGATGGAAGGTTGAGCTAAAGATGGAAATAATTGAAAACAAGCTTGGAGAAGGCATGTGACTGATGGAATTTCATTCTTACGTCACACTTGAAAAGAATTTTAGAATAACTCCGGAAAAGAAGAGTCAGGTAAGATCCTGGGAAAAGACCTGTGGGTTAGGGCCCACTCAAAAGAAATCACCGTTGGAAAAGATTGCTTAAGAGATATTGCACCGGTAGAACTAAATGGCTTGAGTAAGATAACAATCCTCAAAATAGCTTGAAATGATTAAGAATGGAAACGCGGATCATCTGAGATATCTTCAACACTCCGGAGAAGAATTAGAGAGTTGAATAAGCAAGAGAGACTTTGGATAAGAATTCCCACATTGGAAAAATGTGAAACAAGAGGCACAGATATGATCAATACGGAAGTTTGAATTTAGTCCACCGGAGAAGAATATCGAAGGAAAAGAATGAAGAAATATCACATGAATAAAATGGATACTTCATTTAGAATTTCAGCTCCATAAGAAAAAAAAGGGGTGGGAGGGTGGGGAAAAACAAAGACGACTTGGGATGAATGAAACAGACAATCGACAGATTTCTCAACGGCGTCCGTATGGAATAACTTGAAGAGAAGGCACACCGGTTGAAAGGATTACCATGAAAATCTTGATGATCAAGAAGAATTAGCACTCCCATAGAAATATGAGAACACCGATTAGGAAAGGTATGGAATCAACACTTGACATCGAAGCAACTCGAATACCAGAATCAAAACAAGAACAAAGGATAGATATGTTGCAACATAATCTTCACAAAATCATTCGAACGGAGAATTGAACGAATGAATTCCGCAGGTACATCAACTTGTCGAGAAGCCACTTGGGAGAACAAAAGGGTAAATAAATAAAAAACAACAAGGAGCAGATAGAACAAATACAAGATAGAAGCTTCGTCCCACATATTCATGCTGAAAGCTTATGGAACGTGTTACAAAAGGGTTTTGCAATCCCCGGATCAGCATAGCCAAGGACCCTTTAAGATGCAACTCCCGATCGGAACAAACGCCCATAAAACCACTTCACTCAATGTAGAACCCCGAACGTCATATCATGCATTCGTTGGAAGAATGCCTACGAACTACTAGATGAACCCACCTATTAATTTTCGAAAGTTCCTAGTTATGCAATGAGGTGTTGGGGATACAGGGGAAGCATCGCGCACTCAACTCTAATCCTACATCCAGCTGTATCCATCCTTCAACACATAACCAGTCTTTCTCGGAAACCGTTTACATCGGACCTTCCAAACGCATCTACTATACAAGCTATGGCAATACTCCCGAACTACCTCCCTAGTACTGGGTGATGTCGGGGTTATCTTGCCACTAACCGCATAGGAGAGTTTTCAATGTCGGCCGTCTTAAGTATTCTAGAACTGATGCGATATATTTGTGACGACAACACCTCGGAGCTCAACTCCCCGGGACACTGCCACAACCCCTAATGACAGGAGGCATCGAGAACAATGTTCTCGTCACAAAGACATCGGAACAATCCAAACAATACTCGCGAGATCCTATAAAAAAAAAGTTGGTGAATTTTTGAGAGTAGAAGAGACAAGAGTAATCGTCAGGAGTCCTCACTAGAGTGAAAAGAGATGAGGAGCAAAAGAAATCCTACTCTCCGATATATATATAGGACTCAAAACATTTTAAGTGTGTGCCTAGACTCAACCGTCAATGATTCGATCAATCAGTGGGGGCTTCTAGGTCGGAGAAGGCTCTGATACCAACTTGTAGTGCCCAGGATGGGACTATACCTCCTACGTGTCGAGGCACGACTTAAAGGTATAAGCCCATTCTGGAATGATCTCAAGTTTGGTATCTTTGCACGACTCATGTAAAAGAGGGATTAAATTGCAAAAGGAGATAGTTGGCTTACACTCGCCACTTCACACAATACATTACATAAGCAAAACATCATTCAAAACATCACAACCCGACTACGGGCGAAGATCCAAAAGAAAGATACCAAAACAACATAAAGCCACAGGTCCGGATCACCCCTAGTAGAAACCACTACTGATAGGCGAAAACGTCACAAGCATACGGCCACGCTCTTCATCGAGCTCCCAGTGAAGTACTTGAACCAGCTCCTGCATCATCTCGGCTGAACATGCATCTGGTGTTGTAGTAACTGTGAGCCACGAGGACTCAGCAATCCCATAACCATGGGTATCAAGACTAGCAAAGCTTTATGGGTAGGAAGAGGTAAAGTGGTGGAGTTGCAGCAGCGGCTAAGCATAATATGGTGGCTAACTTACGAGTACAAGAATAAGATGAGCATCTACACAAACGGTCGCAACTAGTAGTGATCGCTAAAGATCCTAAACTACTTACGAGTCAAACATAACCCCACCGTGTTCTCTTCTCAAAGTGAAAAGAGACAGTCACGGTTACTCACACAGTTGTGTGTTTTACTTCGGATCCTCTGTCAAGTTTTCTACAATCGGACATTAACAAATTCCAATCTGCCACATAACCGCGGGCACGGCTTTCGAAATATTATAACCCTGCAGGGGTGTCCCAACTTAGCCCATCACAAGCTCTCACGATTAGCTGAAGTGATAAATATAGTATCATCACTCCTTATCTTAGGGAAATCCGATCAGGCTCGGCATCCCGGTGCACAAGACATTTCGACAATGGTAAAACAAGTCCAGCAAGACCTCCCGGCGTGCCGACACCCTGATAGTAGTCGTGCATATCTCGTCTCAGGCCACGTCCGGATGGGTGATGCTACAGGTTATACCAGATACCTCGGGTTTCCCCAAGGCGGCCCTGCAGGACCCCCGTTTGGGACCAACACCATCAGCACTGGCCCCCCCTGTTATGTAGAATTAAGAACCCGGGGACATGACCCCCTATGCAATTAATTAATTAATTAAGTTGTTATTATGAGCAAATTAAAACCAATGTTGGGCCTTGCTGGAGGAGTTTTATTCAAAGACGAAGTGTTAAGGGGTCCCCATCCACCCATCGTGTAAGGAACGCAAAAGCAAGGAACCTAATGTCGGTTTATCAGCGCCTAAGGTGGCATGAGTGGAACAAAACACCGAGCAAAAGGCCAAGCCTTCCACCCATGCCCAGTATATAGGTGTGTTAATAATAATATAACATATTGTGATATTCCAACAACAAGTTCCCTCCTGGAACGATCTTCATCTTCACCTGCAACTAACAACGCTATAAGAGGGGCTGAGCAAGCTGGTAACATAGCCAAACAGTGGTTTTGCTAGGAAGGTTTCAAAGGTTAGAGGTTTCATGGCAACAAGGAGAGGCTGACATAAAAGATGGGTAGCGCGACATGTAACGATAGCATCGAGACAACTAAGCATGGCAATGGTAGTAAAGGTATCCAAGGGTATGATCATCTTGCCTGGGATTCCGCAAGGAAGAAGAACGGGTCCATGAAGTAGACGGAGCAACATAATCGAGCGAATCCTCACAACTCCGGAACGAAACCGAAGCTAACAAGAGAAGCAACCGGAAAGAAGCAAACAACACGGTAAACACACAAGCATAAACATGGCATATGATGCACATCCAAGTATGATGCATGTCCGATTTAAATATGCATGGCATGGCAATGAGCACAAACAAAACTACAAGTTAAGTGGAGCTCAATATGCAACGAGTTGCATATTGACGAAACACCACATGTTATTTATTTAGTTGACTCTCGTCTATTTACAAGACAAGATTAAATGTTTTTAACATAGCAAGAGGTGAAGCATAATAAAACTACAATATTTAGGCATTTTAAATGAGGCCGGAAAATAACAACAACAATTCCGGAAAATCCCCATGTGCATGTTTAGCAATTATTAAGCAAACAACAATTCACACATTTAATGTTGTTAACATGATGCGGATGACATGATCAAGTTTATGCAATTTATTAATTAAATGTTAACATGAAGAGATAAGGAGATGATAAGGGGTATTTGTCACCGTGGTGGAAAGAAAAGGTGCCACGACAACGATCCGAAAATGATGCAACGGCAACATCTCGGTTCCGGTAACTCGTTGAGAGACCGGTGCAAAAGAAAAGGTGGCGTGAGCGAGTCGAACAAGAGGAAAAGGTGGGGTGATCCCGTCACCGGGTTCCCACGGGTCGGCGACGAGGCAACCGAGGAGCATGACAAAAGACGAGTCGGGCACGGTGCCCACAAGGGAAAACATCTCATACAACACATGCATTCATCCACGGGTCATCGTCTCCGGGTTATACCTTCGGGACGTTCGTTCTTGGAGGGGTTCGAGGTCGTCGAGGGACGTAGTGGAAGTAGTGGTACATGGGTCGTAGAGGAAGTAGGCGTTCCGTTTCGTAGATGTACTTGGCGGTTTCGAGTACTCCGGGCGTCGCGGTACTTGGCGCTTCAAAACGTTCGTCGTGGTACTTGCGGTCTCCGAAATTGTCGTTCTTGTTAAACGAAGGGGTACTTGGTGTTTCCGGCGACGGTAGTCGTACACGTTTCGTAGAGCTTCGGGGCCGTCGTGGTACTTGCCGTAGGGGTACTTGTCGCGTCGTCGGGTAGTCGTACACGGGTCCTCTGACAAAACAACAGCACAGGGCAACACAACACCAAAAGAACACAGGGCAAGGCAGCAGCAAGCTTGCGATGGACAAGTGGCCGGCGGTGGAGCAGCAGACCGCGGCAGGGCGGCTGGACGAGGTACTTGGCGGCGACGGCGGCGGCTCCTGGTCGGCCGAGCTGCCGGACCTGCAGCAGCAAGGAGGCGATGCTCCGTGGTGGTGTCCAGAGGCGAGGCTGGGCGCGGGGGAGGTCCTCGCGCGGCTGGACGAGGACGAGGCGCGGAGGAGGTGACCGAAGGGAGGCGCTCGGGGCCATGGCGCGGCGAGGACGAGCGCGGCTGCTGGCTCCGGCGAGCCAGGCGACACGGCTGGAGGCAGCGCTGGAGATGGAGGACGGGGCGCGGGCGCGCGGCACAGGAGATGGCGGCTCCGGCCGGCCTAGAGGGCGCGTCCATGCGGCTCGGGAGAAGAGGAAGGGGCCCCCGACCGCGGGCGTTGCGGGGCTCGGCGGTGACCTGGCGGTGCAGCAGCCAGGCGCGGGCGGCGCTGAGCGAGGAGGGGACGCGGGCGCTGGGGGGGAGGGAGATCGACGGAGAGGGGATCAGGCGTGAGCGAGGGTGGCGGCGGAGGGAACGAGCGGGCGAGAAGAAGGGGCTGGCTGCGGGAGCGAGAGCGGGCTAGGGTTAGGTTAGCTGGGCCAGGGGGCCTAGGCTGCTGGGCTTCTCCCTCCCTCTCAAATAAAAAAAACAAAACCTAAAAGAGAAGGAAAAGAAGGAGATGGTAGAGGTGGAATCTGGGCATGGGGATAATTTTTCCCGGACTCGCAAAAATGTCCATGGTCCACGAAAAATAGAAGAGGCAAGAATGCAAGAGATAAGTTCGAACTCATTTGAATTAAATTCAAATGGCTTGAATTAGGGCAAGGTTTGAGGCAAGGAAAGAGAAAGAGAAGGCATGGGGAAATATGCAAGTGTGTTGGTTAATTCCAAACAAATGGAATATTTATAATATAGCTCCCTAAATATTGGGAGGATATGTTATAAAGAGAAGTCACACTTCCCTCGATTTAAATAGATCAAAAGATCTATGCAATTTATTTGGTTGAGATGCAAAAGAAATATGACATGATGGCATGATGACAAGATGCAATGCAAAAATAAATAACACAAGCACAAATGAAAACACACGGGAGAACCCGAAACATCTGGAATCTTCTGGAATCTTCTGGGACGTCGGTCTTCGGGCGTCACACTCTGTTAGCTAAAAAAGATTATTTGGTGTTAGTTGACTCTAATGACTTGTAAGCACAATGCAAAATTTAGTCATGAAGCTCACCACACACATGTACATATGTACTGATGAAAACTAAAACATGTCAAAGCAGTTTTTAGGGCAAGCGGTAGACAATCAGTTTTTAGAGCAAGCAGTAGACAAGCAGTTTTTAGGGCAAGCCGTTTTACTCATAAATTGCCATCACAACACTATCCCCTCACCTCACATAATTGATATATATGTCTTCCCTCAAAAAAGAGTTGATATGTATGCCCAACTTGATTGTAGGTGTCCAAGATTTCCTTGTAGGTTCAATAATAGAACTCAATTGATATTGAATCCAACAACACTGAAGCTAAGAAAACTATTTTCAAAAACAGTACCTTGACTCTCAAAAGATGGTAGATCTATGAGCTTTGAACATTCTCAAAGTGTGGATTGACTACATGTGCATGATGTCCCGAGGCTATGTAATAAAATCCCAAAGTTTATGCTTCTAAGAAAGCTCTTATGGAAATGAATGAAAAGAATAACCACATGAAAAAAGTTGAAGAAAATTATACCTCGAGGTATAAAGTATGGAAATGCACATCAAATTTTATTAGTCTTACAGAGAGCATCAAGGTCTGGTTTACCCCCATCATACTCTTCAACAATATGAAACACCTAGATATTAAATCCACACAACAGGTCAGGAAGTAAATAAAATAAGAACTACTTCAAGTAGCTTATTTATGTTTGTTCCTTTCCTTTTACTCCTGGGCCATGAACAGATGAGGACATGAACAGAAGTGCTAGGTGCATATAAATTCAGAGCACACTTTGCTCAAGTTATATGCACGGCGCACCTGCAAAGTGCTTCAACAAGTATTTCCTGGCAGTTCAGAACTGCAAATGCTCCTGCTGCAAACGAAATTCAGTAAATTTTAGTGCATCTACTGCAAACTAAATTTAGTGCATCAACTCCATGTACTCCTAGAGTACTCTTTCTTTGAAATTCAGTGCATCTACTGGAAACAAAATTCAATAAATTTCTAGCAACTACTCCTACTGTACAAAAAATTGAGTGAATTAAGCATGCAGAGATACCTGATGCTACAGAGGCATAAAACGATAATCTTCAGAGCTGTTGCAAGTTGGATCAGAATCGAATTCTCAGTGTCAATGCCATATTTAATCATAAAATCCTTAAGAAGAAGGCACAAGAACTTCAAATGTTCCTTTTCACGCAATTCGATTTGGTGCAAGCGATGAGCTTCCTTAATGATAGTCGTTAACCTGGATAAAGATGATCATTTGATTTAAGTGAAAAAACATAAATAAAGGTTAAAAAATTATAGAAGTTGGTACATCGCTGAATATAACAAAATGAGGTTCTCAATTGTCAACTTACAGTACTGTATGTCTATGAAAATAAAGTACACAATAAATCAGGAAATATTAGCATCGCATAACCAAAGGAGATTTATTAATGCTTGCTATAGAAGATGAGAACAGTAGGAAAGAATATAAGGTACTAACATTGACAAGGGAGAACATCAACCGGAGGTTTCTTGGCCTGCTGAAGCGTCGGGAGGTTTCTTGGCCTGCTAAAGCAGCCGGATGCGGGTCACGACGGCTTGTGCTTTAAGCTGGAAGAGATCGACGTCGTGTGGCCGGCCGGCGGAAGCGCTGGGGACGTGGACCGGTGGTTGAGGGGGCGGTGCCCCCGCGGTGCGTCGCTCGGCGCACGCCATGCCGCAGAGCTTCGAGCTGTCATCGTTCCTTGCGGAGGGCAGCAGCGTCGGGGAGTTGTCGTCGCCTTGGTCATGCCTGTGAGGCCAGGTCACGACACCGCGACACATCAGGGAAGAGGAAACCACATTAGGGAAGGAAAAGAAAGGAAGACGAGGAGGAGGAAGGGCGGATCAAGCAGGGGGAGCGGCGTACCGGAGCTGCTGGCGTTCCTCATTGAGTCGTTGCGCATCGAATCCACCTGCTGGAAATTAAAGGGGCGACAGCGACGGGGCCAACAGAGAGGCAGCGACAACCCGAGAGGGAGAGACGCCGGTGACGCGGGTGAGGGAGAGGTGCCTGCAAGGCGTGCGCGGGAGAGGCAGCGGTGGCGATAAAAAACGAGGCTACCGGTTGTGCGGATGTGCGGCCGTGTGGATTGGGTGCATGAGAGAAGGAAAGGGAGTGGAGAGAGTGAGGGGCAGGAGTTAGTGGGTGCTACTTGGCCCATGATGCGAGTGGGCTTGGGCTTCTTGTGGCCTTGGACCTTTGGTGTAAGAAAAACACTGTCTCAAAAAAATGTTGTACGAAAAAAAACATATATATTAAAGTAAAAACGATATATATTGATTAAACATGGATCATCCAAATAAATATTTTTTATAATTATTTGATATATTCAGAATGTCACACAAAAAACACAATTTTGAGAGAAGAAACAAAGTATACTTAGTTTACGCTGGATTTCTTACATGTTTTTTACTTGGTTTATGTTCTGACTCCACCGAGATCTAGGGATTGTGCGGAATGGAGAGAGTGAGGGTGAGGGAGACTGGTGCTAGGTTGGGTGCTGGTTTGTAATGCCCAGGATGGGACTATATCTCCGACGTGTCGAGGCACGACTTAGAGACATAACCCCATGCTGGAATGATCGCAAGTCTGGTATCTTTGCACAACTCATGTAAAGATGGGGATGGAAAACATAAAATTGTTGGCTTACAATCGCCACGTCACTACAGGTCATTACATGTTCAAATCATCATACAATAAAACATCACAGCCCTCTAAGGGTAAAATCCAAATGACAAGATACCAAACATAATTTAAAACCACAGGTCGGATCGAATCCTAGTAGAAGTCTCCACTACTGATCATCAGGATAACGAACATAGTATCGACTACGATCCTCGTCATACTCCTAGTCTAGCTCGGTGCCATCACCTGGATAGCTCACCACTGGACCTGCATCTGGTGTGGTGAAGTAACTGTGAGCCACAGAGGACTCAGCAATCCCGTTCCCGGGTAACAAGACTATTGAAACCTTGGGAGAGGATAAGGCTGAAGAAAGGAATAAGTGTCTGCAGCAGCAACTAGCACTAGCTTACGTGAAAGAGTGCGAGAAGAGAGTGCCTCGGCCGAGAAATGATCACAAAGTGATCCTAGCTAAAGCTCAACAAACATAACCCCACCGTGTTCAACTCCCGAATCCCTATTCGGAAATTGACAGTCACGGTACACACGCTGGTAGTGTATTAGAACAATGTGTCAAGTTATCTACAACCGGATATTAACAAGCTCCCATCTGCCACATAACCGCGGGCACGGCTTTCGAAAGTTCATAACCCTGCAGGGGTGTTCCAACTTGGCCCATGACAAGCCCACGATCCGCGGAGTCGCAACTCCAAAGTGGGAAGACCCGAGTATTCTCGGAATCCCGTGCTCAAGATACTCCGAACTAAGGTAAGGCTAATCCAGCAAATCCTCCCGGCGTGCCGACACCCTGACAATAGCCGCGCGTATCTAGTCTCAGGCCACGACCGGATGGGAGATTCTACAGGTTTTTACCAAACCTCGAGTTTCCTCGTGGTGGCCCCGCAGACTCCCCATTTCGGACCAACACTCATGTGGAGCACTGGCCCGGGGTTGTTGAATTAAGAAAGAGGGTTAATTACTCCCTATGCAAGTTTATTTAGTTATTAGGCAAATAGTACCAATGTTGGGACTTGCTGGAAAAGACTTAGCACTTAGCGGTTTATCAAGGGGGCCCCATAAACCCCAACCGTGTAAGGAACGCATAATCAAGGAACATAACACCGGTTTATACGGTTCCTAACGGCATGAGTGGAACAAATCACCAAGCAAAAGGCTTAGCCTTCCACCCTTGCCAATATATAGATGATTTCATTTTAAGCATTTATATAGTGTGATATAACCCAACAAAACTTCAACATGAAGCAAGCATCTTCCATCTTCACCTGCAACTAGCAATGCTATAAGAGGGGCTGAGCGAAGCGTACTTAGCCAAGCAACGGTTTGCATAGGTAGGGTGGTTAGACATGGACATGGTTACAAGTAGGAGGCTGACGGGAAAGACATGGGCATCGAGGCAAAACTATAGATCGAGACTTCTAGCAATAGGCGAAGATAGTAATGTTATCGGGGTTCGGTCATCTTGCCTGAAGAGTAGTCGTTCGGATCGTAAGAAGGGTCCTCGTGCTCAACCTCGTTGGTAACCTCGTGCTCGTACTCGGTCTCAGCTTCCGGCTCTAAACAATACAATCACACGAGGCACGAATCAATAAGATGCAATGCGCACACCAAAATGATGGATGCATGATGGATGCACTACGAGAGCACACGGAGCACGAACAATAGCACTCAAGCAAAAATCTTCAAAACATGATAACAATAGGATATTATGAATCTACACAGAAAATCAATCAAGTTGCATATAAGACTCGCTCCAAACGGAGCTACGGGCTAAAAGTTATGCCCGAAACAAGAAACATGCGAAAGCTGAAAATTACAGCAACATAGCAACTTCGGAGCACTAGATAAATAAGCTACAACACTCAAACACCATGGTAAAGAGCATGAACATAAACTAGACATATCCTACAGCAAATAAGTCCAAAGGTGCACCCCCAAAGGAGCCACGGATCAATAGCAACAAGCTCGGACATATTGAACTTGACAACAAAATCCTGACAGCAGAATTTTATTGAAACTTTGGAGCAAAAGTTAAATATGCTACAGCCACTTAAATAAGCATGTGGGAACATGAATGGAAAGGCAAAAATATATACTACAAGGCACCATCAAGAGACACTCCAAAACTATCATGGTTTGTCCTAGAACAGCACGCAAACATGGCATCGGAACATTACAGATTCCAGACTTAGTGAAAATCCACTAAGTGTTCAAACAGCAGTTTCACCATGGCATCTATAAGAGCAAGTTTAAGTCACCTCGAAACTAAACATGGCAAGTGGTAAGCACCACATCAAAGTACACATGATGGTGATTCCGAAACATACAAGCATGCATCATGGAGATAAACACAACGATAGCAATGAGCTCAACAAGATGGTATTTCATAACAAGTTAAATAACTAAACAACCACATAGCACTTTGCAACGAGGATATACATGGCAAGAATAAATCTATCATGCAACCTAACACAAGCAACATGTTGTGCATGGCAAGACGAACACGTGGACATGTCATTCGCATCAATCGGATAAACGAGCTAAAAGATATCACTATGCAAAGATGGCATAAAAACAACACATAGCAGCAGTTTATATCGGGATGCACTCTTGCAACAGAAAAATAAGCATCTAGATAATCTCTAACATGCATGGCACAATGAAATAAATCGTAGTGCTAGTCACCACGAACGTTTGGACATCTCATTCACTCAAATCGGAGCTATGCACAAAAAGATATCATCATTTGAAAAAGGCATCAACACAGAAAAACTGGGGACTTAGAGGAATTAGGGTTCAACCTTCTCAGATCTGAAGGGAAAAGGCTACGGGCCGGATCTGGAGCTACAGTGGCGGGGCGGTGGCCTCTGGCGGCTGTAGGAGGAGCGGCCCGCGAAGTGGCGAGGCGGGCCGGTGGGGAGCTGCGGCCTAGGGAGGAACCGAGGCGGCCTCGGCTCGGGCTGGCCTTGCGCGGCGGCTCAGCCTGGAGGAAGCAGGAGGCCCGCGGTGGCGCTGCCGATGCGGATCTGGCCCAGGCGGTGGAGTCCAGCGGCTGGGCCCTGGCGGGGCGGCCCAGGTGCGGCGATGCGGGAGCCTGGCGAGGCGAAGTGGATCTGGGCCTGCTCCCAGCTGGCGGTGCTGGCGATGCGGGATGCGGCCCGCCGGTGACCTGGCGACGGGAGGCGGCAGCTGGGCCTGCGGTCTGGCGCTGCTGCGGGAGAGCGGCCAGGAGATCGGGCCGGGAGGCGTTGACTCGGCCCAGGGAGGGCGCGGCGGAGGGAGGAGCCGAGCCTGGCTCCGGGCGCTGCGGAGGGAGGCCCAGCGAGGCGACTGCGAAGCGGGGCGGTCGAGCGGTCGACTGGATCCAGTCGATCCAGTCGCTGGCGGCGGGAGGAGCGACGGGTCAACGACTGGATCCCGATCCAGATCTAGCGAAGGAAAACGGCGGCGGCTGCTGCTTCCTTCGACTGGCCGGCGGGATTCGAGGAGGGAACAACCAAGTGGCGGCTGGGAACTGGTATGGCATGGAAATTGAGGGGAGGTGAGGCTAGAGGTAGGTGGAGGGGGCTTAGGCTGCCAAAAATGGCATAGGGGATGTTTATATAGGGTAGGTGCTAGGGTTTGAGGGATTTGGGGTGTTTTAGAGCCCTCCGATCGCGATCCGACGGATCTGATTGCGAGGGGAGTTAGGATGGGCCAAGAGGAGGGAAGTGGGCTGTTGTAGGGTTGTCTTGGGCCACAAAGTGGAGGCACTTTGAGCCCACACAAATAACTGATGGGGTAGCAAACGGACTCGAAACGCGACGAGATTTGACAGGCGGGTTACACAAACCAAAACAACAACACACGACAAGTCTCGCGCCAAACCGGTAACGTTACACGGCCACACACCAAGTAGGCCTACGGGACGTCACGGACACGTGAGGGAGCTCCGGAACGCGAAACGGACAACGGGAAGGAACGCGTGGAACCGGATGCAACCGACAACACAAATGCAATGCGATGCACATGTCTACATGATATGAATGAATGCCACACACGCACACGACAAAACGACGAAAACCCGAAAGACAAAGAACCCGAAATGGAATAGATGAAGCCGGAGATATATTATATGCCCAAAAGGGAAAGTATTACATCCGGGGCATTACAAACTCTCCTCTACTACAAAAAGATCTCGTCCCGAGATCTTGGACTGGAAAAAGGAAGGGTACTCGGAACGAAGATGATCTTCTCGTACCCACGTAGCTTCTCGGTCGGTGTGATGTGACCACTTGACTTTCAAGAATTTGATGGACTTGTTGTGGGTCTTGCGCTCGGTTTCTTCGAGAATAGCAACGGGATGCTCTCGGTAGGACAAATCTTGTTGAAGATCAATCTCTTCAAACGGAATCATGCATTCAGGTGCCTTGAAGCATTTGCGGAGTTGAGACACATGGAACACATCATGAACATTGGCGAAGTTGGAAGGGAGCTCAAGTTGATAGGCTAGATCGCCTCTTTTGCCAAGAATCTTGAAAGGCCCGACGTATCTAGGAGCAAGCTTTCCTTTGATACCGAATCTTTGTGTGCCTTTCATCGGAGAAACACGGAGATAAACGTGATCATCAATGTTGAAAGCCAAATCACGATGCTTGCCGTCATAGTAGCTCTTCTGACGCGACTGAGCGGCCTTGAGATTCTCACGTATGACTTTGCACATTTCTTCGGCCTCTGAGATCAAGTCATTACCAAGAAGTTGACGTTCACCTGTTTCAGACCAGTTGAGAGGGGTACGGCACTTTCTGCCATAGAGAATTTCAAACGGAGCTTTGTCTGCACTTGCTTGAAAGCTGTTGTTGTAACAGAACTCGGCAATTGGAAGGCAATCTTCCCATTTCATGCCAAAAGATATGACACAGGCTCTTAGCATGTCTTCTAGAATCTGATTCACTCGCTCGACTTAACCACTAGTCTGAGGGTGAAAAGCAGTGCTGAACCTGATCTTAGTGCCCATGGCGGACTGAAAGGAGTCCCAGAACTTGGATGTGAACAAACTTCCACGGTCTGAGGAGATAACTTGAGGAATGCCATGTAAAGACACAATTCTGGAAGTGTACAACTCTGCCAATTGAGCTGCATTGATGGATTCTTTGACTGGAAGGAAGTGAGCGACTTTGGTAAGCTTGTCAATCACCACGAAGATAGAATCATTCCCTCTCTTGGATTTAGGAAAGCCAGTGACGAAGTCCATTTCAATGTGGTCGAACTTCCACTCAGGAATAGGAAGAGGTTGGAGAAGGCCGGCTGGACGTTGATGTTCTGCTTTCACTCTTCTGCAAACATCACATTCATTCACGAATTGGGCAATCTCCCTTTTCATGCGTGTCCACCAGTAAGATTGCTTGAGATCTTGGTACATCTTGGAACTGCCAGGATGAATGGAAAGGAGAGAATCATGTGCTTCTTCCATTATGAGCTTCCTGAGATCACCTTTGGGAACAACGAGTCTGTCCTCGAAGAACAAGGTATCTCTCTCATCAACACGAAAGCACTTGTATTTTGGAGTGCCCTTTGCAATACCATGTTTCACCTTCTGCACCATGGCATCACTGAGTTGGGCCTCACGGACCTGATCTTCCAAGGTAGGAGCAACTTGAAGATTTGCAAGAAAACCCTGCGGAACAACTTGGAGGTTGAGTTTCCTGAATGCTTCACAAAGCTCAGGTTGGAACGGCTTGATAAGAAGGTTGTTGCAATATGCCTTTCTGCTCAAAGCATCTGCAATCACATTCGCCTTGACAGGAGTGTATTCAATGCTGGGATCATACTCTTGGATCACTTCAACCCAACGAGTCTGGCGGAGGTTCAGATTAGGCTGGGGACTTAGAGGAATTAGGGTTCAACCTTCTCAGATCTGAAGGGAAAAGGCTACGGGCCGGATCTGGAGCTACAGTGGCGGGGCGGCGGCCTCTGGCGGCTGTAGGAGGAGCGGCCCGCGAAGTGGCGAGACGGGCCGGCGGGGAGCTGCGGCCCAGGGAGGAAGCGAGGCGGCCTCGTCTCGGGCTGGCCTCGCGCGGCGGCTCAGCCTGGAGGAAGCAGGAGGCCCGCGGTGGCGCTGCCGATGCGGATCTGGCCCAGGTGGTGGAGTCCAGCGGCTGGGCCCTGGCGGGGCAGCCCAGGTGCGGCGATGCGGGAGCCTGGCGAGGTGAAGTGGATCTGGGCCTGCTCCCAGCTGGCGGTGCTGGCAATGCGGGATGCGGCCCGCCGGCGACCTGGCGACGGGAGGCGGCAGCTGGGCCTGCGGTCTGGCGCTGCTGCGGGAGAGCGGCCAGGAGATCTGTGACGCCCGAGACCGACGTCCCAGAAGATTCCAGAAGATTCCAGATGTTCCGGGTTGCCCGTGTGTTTCATTTGTGCTTGTGTTATTTATTTTTTGCATTGCATCATGTCATCATGCCATCATGTCATATTTATCTTTGCATCTCAACCTAAATAAATTGTGTGGACCTTCGGTCCATTTAAATCGAGGGAAGGTGACTTCTCTTTATAACATATCCTCCAAATATTATGGAGCTATTATAAATAAATATTCCATTGTTGGAATTACCCCAACACACTTGCACATTTCCCCATGCCTTTTCTTCGCATTCCTTGCCTCAAACCTTGTCAATATTTATTTTCTCGTTGATCGAGGTTCCTCCAAAATCCTCATCATTTTTTTGGACACTTCAATAATCAAGTTTTAGTTCAATCCATTTGAATTAAATTCAAATGGGTTTGAATTTATATTCTTTTGATCATGCCACTTATAATTTTCTTGGATCTAACTCATTTTTATGAGTTTGGGAAAATTATCCCCGTTCAGTATTTTTTCCCCAAGCCTCCTTTTATTTTTCCTCTTTCCACTTTCTTTTCTGTTAAAGCAAAAGAGAAAGAGCTATGCCATCAGGCCATCTCCCCCGCAGTCTTCTAGGCCAGCCGGCCTGCTAGGCCTCTTGGGCCTCCTCTTCCCACCAGCCAACTTGGGCCTCCCAGGCCGCAGCCCACCAACCAGCTCCCTCGCTCCCGAAAAACCCTAGCCGAACTCCCAGGTCGCTCGCTCTTCCTCCCTTTCCCTTCGTGCGCCGCAACCCTCGCTCCTCCAGCCGATTCCCTCTCTCCCGTCGATCTCTCTGGCCCGAGCCCCGATTCCCTTCGATCCCTTCTCACCTCTCCTCCCGAGTCCGCGCCCTTCCCTCCTCGCCTGGCCCGAGTGCGCCCGTGCCCCCTCTCCTCTGGCGTCCTCGCCATGGCGCCTGCGGGCCGGTTAGCCGATGCGCGCCCGCGAGGCCGAGCCCCTCCGCTCCTGAGGCCTCCCCGCTCGACCGGCCAGGCGCGAGCGCCTCCCTCCTCAGTCACAGCTGGTGCCGCACCCCCGTTCTCCCGCATCGCCAAGGCCAGAGCCCCCTGGCCGAGCCCCGCAGCGCCGAGGTCGAGGCCCCGCCTCCGTGCGCCTTCAGCACCGCAGCCGGCCTCCCTCCGCCGTCCCGTCCTCAAGGCCGGACGCCGCAGCTCCTTACTCGTCATGGCCGAGTCACCTGGACCCGCTAGCCCTCCGTGCTCCACGTCCGCGCCCGAGGCCTGCTGCCTCCTCTTCGCCGGCCGCCCCAGCCACCGCACCTCTGCCTCGTTCGTGCAGCGCCGGCGCCGCCAACTTCTTCGGCAGCCTCGTGCCGCTGCCATGGCCTCGTGGTCCCTTTCCGCAAGACTTGTTGCTACTGTTTTTCTTTTGCTAGTGCCAGGTTGCCGTGCTGTTTTTGCCAAGTACCTCTCCGATGCTCAAGTCCGACTACTACATGTACGAGTACCCCTCCGATGACAAGTACATCTACGAACGGGAACGCCTACATCAACGTGTACGACTCCGAGAAGAGAACGACTACACGTGACGACGAACGCCAAGTACCACGACGACCGAACGGCTACGATGGCGAGTACCTCTCCGATGAACGTGAACAACTACATGGCGATGCGACAAGTACCCCTACGGAACGTGTACCACTACCGTCGCCCCGAAGATGTCCGACGCCGCAAGCACCACGACACGATATCGGAACAACTACTTCCTCTTCGGAAACGTGAACGACTACTTCCTCTCCGAACGTGAATGACTTCTTCCTCTACGACCCGTGTACCACTACTTCCACTACGATCTCGAACCGCCCCGAAACGCACGCTTCAAAGGTATAACGAGACGACCCCGTGGATGACCCGTGAATGCTTGTTGTGTTGTATGAAATGTTCCCTTGTGTGCACCGTGCCCGTTTCGTCAGTTTGTCTTGTTCCTCGGTTGCCTCGTCGCCGACTCGTGGGAACCCGGTGACGGGATCGCCCCACCTTTCATCTCGTGTGACTCGCTCACGCCATCTTTCTTTTGCACCGGACTCTCAACGAGTTACCGGAACCGATATGTTGCCGTTGCATCATTTTCGGATCGTTGCCGTGGCACCCTTCCTTTCCACCACGGTGACAAATACTTCTTCTCTCTTGTCAACCTTAACTATAAATTGCATAAAACTTGATCATGTCATCCGCATCATGTTAACAACATTGATATGTTAAATTGTTGTTTGCTTATAATTGCTAAACTTGCTCATGGGGATTTTTCGGATATGTTGTTGTTATTTTCCGGCCTCATTTAAATTGCCTAGATAGGTAGTTTACTTTGCTTCACCTCTTGCCATGTTAACAAACTTTTAATCTTGTCTTGTAATTAACGAGAGTCAACTAAGTAAATAACATGTGGTGTTTCGTCAATATGCAACTCGTTGCATATTGAGCTCCACTTAACTTGTAGTTTTGTTTGTGCACCTTTGCCATGCCATGCATATTTAAACCGGACATGCATCATACTTGGATGTGCATCGTATGCCATGTTTATGCTTGTGTGTTTACCGTGTTGTTTCTTCTTTCCGGTTGCTTCTCTTGATAGCTTCGGTTTCGTTCCGGAGTTGTGAGGATTCTCTCGTCTGTGTTGCTCCGTCTACTTCGTGGATCCGTTCTTCTCCCTTGTGGAATCCCAGGCAAGATGACCGAACCCGGATACCATTACTATTGTTGCCTATTGCTAGAAGTCTCGATCTATAGTTTTGCCTCGATGCCCATGTTTTCCTGTCAGCCTCCTATTGTAACCATGAACCTGTTTAACCACCCTACCTATGCAAACCTTTGATTGGCTATACGTAGGCTCGCTTAGCCCTTCTTATAGCGTTGCTAGTTGCAGGTGAAGATTGAAGATGCTTGCTTCATGTTGAAGTTTGGTTGGGTTATATCACACTATATAAATGCTTAAATGAAATCATCTATATATTGGCAAGGGTGGAAGGCTAAGCCTTTTGCTTGGTGATTTGTTCCACTCATGCCGTTAGGAACCGTATAAACCGGTGTTATGTTCCTTGATTTTGCGTTCCTAACACGGTTGGGGTGTATGGGACCCCCTTGATAAACCGCTAAGTGCTAAGTCTTTTCCAGCAAGTCCCAACATTGGTACTATTCGCCTAATAACTAATAAAACTTGCATAGGGACTAGCTATCCCTTTTATTTTAATTCAACCCCCCTGGGCCAGTGCTCGATGTGAGTGTTGGTCCAAACTAGAGTCGTGTGCGGGGCCCCCCTTGGCAAATTGGGTATTTCGGCCACTGTACGCTGTGCTCATCCGGTCGTGGCCTGAGACTAGATACGCGCGGCTACTATCAGGGTGTCGGCACGCCGGGAGGATTCGCTGGATTAGCCTTACCTTAGTTCGGAGTATCTTGAGCACGGGATTCCGAGAATACTCGGGTCTTCCCACTTTTGGAGTTGAGACTCCGCGGATCGTGGGCTTGTAATGGATCAAGTTGGAACACCCCTGCAGGGTTTGAACTTTCGAAAGCCGTGCCCGCGGTTATGTGGCAGATGGGAGCTTGTTAATATCCGGTTGTAGATAACTTGACACGATGTTTCAATACACTACCAGCGTGTGTACCGTGACTGTCATTTTCCGAATAGGGATTTGGGAGATGAACACGGTGGGGTTATGTTTGACCGGCTTTAGTTAGGATCACTTCGTGATCATCTCTCGACCGATGCGCCTTCTCTTCTCGCTCTCTTTTACGTAAGCTAGTTGCTAGTTGCTGCTGCAGACTCTTGTTGTTCCTTCACCTCTCGTTCTTTCTTCAGCCTTGTCCTCACCCAAGGCTTAAATAGTCTTTTTACCCGGGAATGGGATTGCTGAGTCCTCTGTGGCTCACAGTTACTTCACCACACCAGATACAGGTTCAGCCGAGTTTGATGTAGGAGATGGATCAGTACTCCACCGGGAGTTTGATGAAGAGAGTGGTCGTATGCTTGTGACGTTTTCGACGATCAGTAGTGGTTTCTACTAGGATTCGATCCTGACCTGTGGTGTTATGTTGTTTTGGTATCTTTCTTTTGGATCTTCACCCGTAGTCGGTTGTGATGTTTTGAATGATGATTGCTTATGTAATGTATTGTGTGAAGTGGCGAGTGTAAGCCAGCTATCTTCTTTTTGCAATTTAATCCCTCTTTTACATGAGTCGTGCAAAGATACCAAACTTGAGATCATTCTAGGATGGGCTTATACCTTTAAGTCGTGCCTCGACACGTAGGAGGTATAGTCCCATCCTGGGCATTACAAGTTGGTATTCAGAGCCTTCTCCGACCTAGGAGCCCCCACTGATTGATCGAATCGTTGACGGTTGAGTCTAGGCACACACTTAAAAACTTTTTGAGTCCTATATTATATCGGAGAGTAGGATTTCTGTTTGCTTCTCATCTCTTTTCACTCTGGTGAGGACTCCTGACGACTACTCTTGCCTCTTCTACTTTCAAAAATTGCACCAAATTTTTTTAGGATCTCGCGAGTATTGTTTGGATTGTTCCGATGTCTTTGTGACGAGAACATTGTTCTCGATGCCTCCTGTCATTAGGGGTTGTGGCAGTGTCCCGGGGAGTTGAGCTCCGAGGTGTTGTCATCACAAATCCATCGCGGCAGTACTAGAATACTTAAGACGGCCGACATCGAAAACTCTCCTATGCGGTTAGTGGCAAGATAACCCCGACATCACCCAGTACTGGGGAGGTAGTTCGGGAGTATTGCCATAGCTTGTATAGTGGATGCTTTTCGAAGGTCCGAGGTAAACAGTTTCCGAGAAAGACTGGTTATGTGTTGAAGGATGGATACACCTGGATGTAGGTTTAGAGTTGATTGCGCGGTGCTTCCCGTGTATCCCCAACACCTGATTGCATAACTGGAAACTTTCGGAAATTAATAGGTGGGTTCATCCAGTAGTTCTAGGCATTCTTCCAACGGATGCACGATATGAAGTTCGGGGTTCTACATTGAGTGAAGTGGTTTTATGGACTTGTTCTGATCGGGAGTTGCATCTTAAAGGGTCCTTGGCTATGCTGATCCGGGGATTGCAAAACCCTTTTGTAACACGTTCCATGAGCTTTCAGCACGAAGATGTCGAACGAAGCTTCTATCTTGTATTTGTTCTATCTGATCCTTGTTCCTTTTTTATTTACCTTTTCCTTCTCCCAAGTGGCTTCTCGACTAGTTGATGTACCTACGAAATTCATTCGTTCAATTCTCTGTTCGGATGATATTGTGAAGATCATGTTGCATATCTATCCTTTGTTTTTGTTTTGATTCTGGTATTCGAGTTGCTTCGATGTCAAATGTTGATTCCATACCTTTCCTAATTGGTGTTCTCATATTTCTATGGGAGTGCTAATTTTTCTTGACCATCAAGATCTTCATGTTAATTCTTTTCAACCGGTGTGCCTTCTCTTCAAGTTATTCCATACAGACGCCGTTCAGAAATCTGACGATTTGTCTGTTTCATTCATCTCAAGTTGTCTTTGTTTTCCCCACCCTCCCACCCTTTTTTCTTCTTGGAGCCAGAAATTCTCAAATGAAGTATCCATTTTATTCATGTGATATTTCTTCATTCTTTTCCTTCAATGTTCTTATCCGGTGATTTATCGTGAAGATGCTCAAGAGCTTCAAGTTCTTCATTCTTTTGTTCTCTAATTCTACCGGTGGATGTAATTCAAGATTTCGGTGTTGATCTTATCCTTTTCACAATGCTTTCTTATTCCGGTGCTCCAATTAATCATTCTCCTCTTGCTATTCATATCCGGAGTGCTGAAGATTCGTAATTCCATTCTTAATCCGTTCAAATTATTTTGAGGATTATTATCTTATCCAAGCCATTTAATTCAACCGGTGCAATATCTCTTCAGTAATCTTTTCCCAACGGTGATTTCTTTGAGTGGGCCCTAACCCACAGGTCTTTTCCCAGGATCTTACCTGACTCTTCTAATTTCTTTTCCGGAGTATCTTGTAATTCCTGATGCATTTCTCGTCTTCATTCTCAACATTTGGAGACCGCAGAAGAGTTTCTCTTAATCTTGGCCCGTTCTCTTCCAAGATTCGTGGTTCTAGCTTCATGTCATCCTCATTATTGTTCCGATTGTGAGGAATTCTTTTATACCATCCGGAGCATTTCTTGAATTCTTTTCTTTGTGATCCTCCGAAGTCCATCATTTCAGAAGATTCTTCGTTCTCAGTTTTCAACTTCGTCCTCCTAATATTCTTCATTGATGTCTCTTCGTTCGTCTCCATATTTTTTTACGGTGGTTCTTTCAAGTTTACCCTTCTGTTGTTATCGTATTAATTCATTTGTTCTTTTCACAATCAAACCGGTGGTTCGTTGAAGTTTTACCAAGTTTGTGCGACATCTCTCTTTAATTATTTCCAACGAGAATAAGTAGTATGCAAAATCCTTTGGTTGTCATCAATTTAAATTGGTGAAGGAGATGCATGACATAATTCTTATTCTTATTCCTTCAAGGTGATTTAATTCTTTTGTCTGGAGCTTGTTCATCATAGCATATTCTCGGTTCTAAATTCTTCATCTTGTTTTCTGGAGTTCCAAGTTATTTCAATTATCATTTCAAAGCTCCATCTAATTCATCGTAGCCCTTGAATCTTATTCTTTTCATCTTTCACTTCTCATGCTTTCATTACCGGAGTTCTCATGGTGGTTCATCATGTTTTAATTCATCCTCGAAGTCTTCATCAAGATTCTTGTTGGAGCCCAAGCATTCTTCATCATGCATTCTAAGTGCAATTCTTTCTACCTTATTGGTTGAGATGGTGGTATGTCATTTTTGACAATTCCTTCATGTTTTATGATTCACGAGTTGTCAACAATGAGATATTGAAAACCATCATTTTCCTTGTTCAAGAGATCTTTTCAACCCTTCAATTTATTCGTTGGAGTTATCTTGGGTTGTATTTCACCTAAAAGCTTTCCCTAAGGATTGTTGCTAATTATGGTGCTTATAAATGATCCAAGTTCTTCATTTATCATTCCGGTGAAATAAGTTTATCATCTCCTTGTTGATCTCAATCCAATCAATTGTTTTCGTCAGTGGCTGGTTGTCACCTTATAATTTTCAGATGTTTTCCATAAGCCCACATCAAGCTTATTCGTTTCGTTGTTGATTTTTTCATCAACTCCATTCATCCCTTCTTTGTAAGGAGGATTTCCTAATTCAATTTTGAGAGAAGTTGTCATTTTCTTCTCCGTTCTTTCTTCCCAACGATCTTGCATCTATTCTTTCGTTTCGGAGGCTTTGTGATATTGCTCTCTTCGAACCATTATCTCGTTTTTATCGAGATCATGTTCTTTCCTTGTTTATCTATTCAACTGCAGTGTGTATTCTTCATTCTAGTTCTGTCATCTTTTCATGTTTTGCCTCTCTTTTTCAACTGGAGTGTTGTCTGAATCTTTCTTACCCCTTGTGCCATTCTTTCAATGTTCCGGAGGCTGTGTATTGTTGTTTTTCATCAAGTATCATCCCAACTTGGCAAGTTCTTGTTAATTCCTTCCATTTTCAGACGGAGTGCTGTCCAAATTCTGTCATTCTTATTCCTTGGCTATACCATTGCAGTTTCATATTCTTTTGGTTCGTAAGCTCTTGTTTCATGTCTTTCAACCTCCATGGTTCTCGTAATGTTCCTTGTTCCTCCTTTTACCGGAGTGCTCTTAACTTCGTTCATCTCCATTGTATTCTTTCTTTCAAGATTGCTCAACCTCTCAGGTTCTTTGTTTCACTCGTTTGTCGAAGAAGCAACTTTGTTTCACCTCTTCCTCTTTCGTTTTTATCCGGTGCTATCTCTAGGATCTCGGGTCGAGATCCTCTGTTAGTGTGGGAGAGTTGTGACGCCCGAGACCGACGTCCCAGAAGATTCTAGAAGATTCCAGATGTTCCGGGTTGCCCGTGTGTTTCATTTGTGCTTGTGTTATTTATTTTTTGCATTGCATCATGTCATCATGCCATCATGTCATCTTTATCTTTGCATCTCAACCTAAATAAATTGTGTGGACCTTCGGTCCATTTAAATCGAGGGAAGGTGACTTCTCTTTATAACATATCCTCCAAATATTATGGAGCTATTATAAATAAATATTCCATTGTTGGAATTACCCCAACACACTTGCACATTTCCCCATGCCTTTTCTTCGCATTCCTTGCCTCAAACCTTGTCAATATTTATTTTCTCGTTGATCGAGGTTCCTCCAAAATCCTCATCATTTTTTTGGACACTTCAATAATCAAGTTTTAGTTCAATCCATTTGAAATAAATTCAAATGGGTTTGAATTTATATTCTTTTGATCATGCCACTTATAATTTTCTTGGATCTAACTCATTTTTATGAGTTTGGGAAAATTATCCCCGTTCAGTATTTTTTCCCCAAGCCTCCTTTTCTTTTTCCTCTTTCCACTTTCTTTTCTGTTAAATAAAAAGAGAAAGAGCTAGGCCATCAGGCCATCTCCCCCGCAGCCTTCTAGGCCAGCCGACCTGCTAGGCCTCTTGGGCCTCCTCTTCCCACCAGCCAACTTGGGCCTCCCAGGCCGCAGCCCACCAACCAGCTCCCTCGCTCCCGAAAAACCCTAGCCAACTCCTAGGTCGCTCGCTCTTCCTCCCTTTCCCTTCATGCGCCGCAACCCTCGCTCCTCCAGCCGATTCCCTCTCTCCCGTCGATCTCTCTGGCCCGAGCCCCGATTCCCTTCGATCCCTTCTCACCTCTCCTCCCGAGTCCGCGCCCTTCCCTCCTCGCCTGGCCCGAGTGCGCCCGCGCCCCCTCTCCTCTGGCGTCCTCGCCATGGCGCCTGCGGGCCGGTTAGCCGCTGCGCGCCCGCGAGGCCGAGCCCCTCCGCTCCTGAGGCCTCCCCGCTCGACCGGCCAGGCGCGAGCGCCTCCCTCCTCAGTCGCAGCTGGTGCCGCACCCCCGTTCTCCCGCATCGTCAAGGCCAGAGCCCCCTGGCCGAGCCCCGCAGCGCCGAGGTCGAGGCCCCGCCTCCGTGCGCCTTCAGCACCGCAGCCGGCCTCCCTCCGCCGTCCCGTCCTCCAGGCCGGACGCCGCAGCTCCTTACTCGCCATGGCCGAGTCACCTGGACCCGCTAGCCCTCCGTGCTCCACGTCCGCGCCTGAGGCCTGCTGCCTCCTCTTCGCCGGCCGCCCCAGCCACCGCACCTCTGCCTCGTCCGTGCAGCGCCGGCGCCGCCAGCTTCTCCGGCAGCCTCGTGCCGCTGCCATGGCCTCGTGGTCCCTTTCCGCAAGACTTGTTGCTGCTGTTTTTCTTTTGCTAGTGCCAGGTTGCCGTGCTGTTTTTGCCAAGTACCTCTCCGATGCTCAAGTCCGACTACTACATGTACGAGTACCCCTCCGATGACAAGTACATCTACGAACGGGAACGCCTACATCAACGTGTACGACTCCGAGAAGAGAACGACTACACGTGACGACGAACGCCAAGTACCACGACGACCGAACGGCTACGATGGCGAGTACCTCTCTGATGAACGTGAACAACTACATGGCGATGCGACAAGTACCCCTACGGAACGTGTACCACTACCGTCGCCCCGAAGATGTCCGACGCCGCAAGCACCACGACACGATATCGGAACAACTACTTCCTCTTCGGAAACGTGAACGACTACTTCCTCTCCGAACGTGAACGACTTCTTCCTCTACGACCCGTGTACCACTACTTCCACTACGATCTCGAACCGCCCCGAAACGCACGCTTCAAAGGTATAACGAGACGACCCCGTGGATGACCCGTGGATGCTTGTTGTGTTGTATGAAATGTTCCCTTGTGTGCACCGTGCCCGTTTCGTCAGTTTGTCTTGTTCCTCGGTTGCCTCGTCACCGACTCGTGGGAACCCGGTGACGGGATCGCCCCACCTTTCATCTCGTGTGACTCGCTCACGCCATCTTTCTTTTGCACCGGACTCTCAACGAGTTACCGGAACCGATATGTTGCCGTTGCATCATTTTCGGATCGTTGCCGTGGCACCCTTCCTTTCCACCACGGTGACAAATACTTCTTCTCTCTTGTCAACCTTAACTATAAATTGCATAAAACTTGATCATGTCATCCGCATCATGTTAACAACATTGATATGTTAAATTGTTGTTTGCTTATAATTGCTAAACTTGCTCATGGGGATTTTCCGGATATGTTGTTGTTATTTTCCGGCCTCATTTAAATTGCCTAGATAGGTAGTTTATTTTGCTTCACCTCTTGCCATGTTAACAAACTTTTAATCTTGTCTTGTAATTAACGAGAGTCAACTAAGTAAATAACATGTGGTGTTTCGTCAATATGCAACTCGTTGCATATTGAGCTCCACTTAACTTGTAGTTTTGTTTGTGCACCTTTGTCATGCCATGCATATTTAAACCGGACATGCATCATACTTGGATGTGCATCGTATGCCATGTTTATGCTTGTGTGTTTACCGTGTTGTTTCTTCTTTCCGGTTGCTTCTCTTGATAGCTTCGGTTTCGTTCCGGAGTTGTGAGGATTCTCTCGTCTGTGTTGCTCCATCTACTTCGTGGATCCGTTCTTCTCCCTTGTGGAATCCCAGGCAAGATGACCGAACCCGGATACCATTACTATTGTTGCCTATTGCTAGAAGTCTCGATCTATAGTTTTGCCTCGATGCCCATGTTTTCCTGTCAGCCTCCTATTGTAACCATGAACCTGTTTAACCACCCTACCTATGCAAACCTTTGATTGGCTATACGTAGGCTCGCTTAGCCCTTCTTATAGCGTTGCTAGTTGCAGGTGAAGATTGAAGATGCTTGCTTCATGTTGAAGTTTGGTTGGGTTATATCACACTATATAAATGCTTAAATGAAATCATCTATATATTGGCAAGGGTGGAAGGCTAAGCCTTTTGCTTGGTGATTTGTTCCACTCATGCCGTTAGGAACCGTATAAACCGGTGTTATGTTCCTTGATTTTGCGTTCCTAACACGGTTGGGGTGTATGGGACCCCCTTGATAAACCGCTAAGTGCTAAGTCTTTTCCAGCAAGTCCCAACATTGGTACTATTCGCCTAATAACTAATAAAACTTGCATAGGGACTAGCTATCCCTTTTATTTTAATTCAACCCCCCTGGGCCAGTGCTCGATGTGAGTGTTGGTCCAAACTAGAGTCGTGTGCGGGGCCCCCCTTGGCAAATTGGGTATTTCGGCCACTGTACGCTGTGCTCATCCGGTCGTGGCCTGAGACTAGATACGCGCGGCTACTATCAGGGTGTCGGCACGCCGGGAGGATTCGCTGGATTAGCCTTACCTTAGTTCGGAGTATCTTGAGCACGGGATTCCGAGAATACTCGGGTCTTCCCACTTTTGGAGTTGAGACTCCGCGGATCGTGGGCTTGTAATGGATCAAGTTGGAACACCCCTGCAGGGTTTGAACTTTCGAAAGCCGTGCCCGCGGTTATGTGGCAGATGGGAGCTTGTTAATATCCGGTTGTAGATAACTTGACACGATGTTTCAATACACTACCAGCGTGTGTACCGTGACTGTCATTTTCCGAATAGGGATTCGGGAGATGAACACGGTGGGGTTATGTTTGACCGGCTTTAGTTAGGATCACTTCGTGATCATCTCTCGACCGATGCGCCTTCTCTTCTCGCTCTCTTTTACGTAAGCTAGTTGCTAGTTGCTGCTGCAGACTCTTGTTGTTCCTTCACCTCTCGTTCTTTCTTCAGCCTTGTCCTCACCCAAGGCTTAAATAGTCTTTTTACCCGGGAACGGGATTGCTGAGTCCTCTGTGGCTCACAGTTACTTCACCACACCAGATACAGGTTCAGCCGAGTTTGATGTAGGAGATGGATCAGTACTCCACCGGGAGTTTGATGAAGAGAGTGGTCGTATGCTTGTGACGTTTTCGACGATCAGTAGTGGTTTCTACTAGGATTCGATCCTGACCTGTGGCGTTATGTTGTTTTGGTATCTTTCTTTTGGATCTTCACCCGTAGTCGGTTGTGATGTTTTGAATGATGATTGCTTATGTAATGTATTGTGTGAAGTGGCGAGTGTAAGCCAGCTATCTTCTTTTTGCAATTTAATCCCTCTTTTACATGAGTCGTGCAAAGATACCAAACTTGAGATCATTCTAGGATGGGCTTATACCTTTAAGTCGTGCCTCGACACGTAGGAGGTATAGTCCCATCCTGGGCATTACAAGATCGGGCCGGGAGGCGTTGACTCGGCCCAGGGAGGGCGCGGCGGAGGGAGGAGCCGAGCCTGGCTCCGGGCGCTGCGGAGGGAGGCCCAGCGAGGCGACTGCGAAGCGGGGCGGTCGAGCGGTCGACTGGATCCAGTCGATCCAGTCGCTGGCGGCGGGAGGAGCGACGGGTCAACGACTGGATCCCGATCCAGATCTAGCGAAGGAAAACGGCGGCGGCTGCTGCTTCCTTCGACTGGCCGGCGGGATTCGAGGAGGGAACAGCCAAGTGGCGGCTGGGAACTGGCATGGCACGGAAATTGAGGGGAGGTGAGGCTAGAGGTAGGTGGAGGGGGCTTAGGCTGCCAAAAATGGCATAGGGGATGTTTATATAGGGTAGGTGCTAGGGTTTGAGGGATTTGGGGTGTTTTAAAGCCCTCCGATCGCGATCCGACGGATCCGATCGCGAGGGGAGTTAGGATGGGCCAAGAGGAGGGAAGTGGGCTATTGTAGGCTTGTCTTGGGCCACAAAGTGGAGGCACTTTGAGCCCACACAAATAACTGATGGGGTAGCAAACGGACTCGAAACGCGACGAGATTTGACAGGCGGGTTACACAAACCAAAACAACAACACACGACAAGTCTCGCGCCAAACCGGTAACGTTACACGGCCACACACCAAGTAGGCCTACGGGACGCCACGGACACGTGAGGGAGCTCCGGAACGCGAAACGGACAACGCGAAGGAACGCGTGGAACCGGATGGAACCGACAACACAAATGCAATGCGATGCACATGTCTACATGATATGAATGAATGCCACACACGCACACGACAAAACGACGAAAACCCGAAAGACAAAGAACCCGAAATGGAATAGATGAAGCCGGAGATATATTATATGCCCAAAAGGGAAAGTATTACATCCGGGGCATTACATGGTTCGGCCGTGCTGGATAGCCGAGTTGGACCGATTGGCAATTTGAAAAAAAAATACATTAAAATATATTAAACATGGATCATACGAATAATTTTTTTTCTATACTTATTAGATATATATTGAGAGTATCACAAAAAAATCAAAATTATGTTGGAATTTTCCTTAGCCTACATAAAAAAATCTACTAGTGTATATAGGACTGGACTATTTTGTTACTAGTAACAAAATATTATTCTGTTACTATCGCCCCTATATAGGGCCGATGACAAATCCCGAAACAAATCCCGAACCGGTATATGTAGAATTATATACTACGTAGTAGTAGTAAAAGGAAAATGTGTCTGCTAGGCGCCGGTGGACCGACGCAAGGGTTCGGCGGATTGCGCGCAGACCGTCAGATTAGGCATCCCGTAGTCTCCCGATACCGCTACCCACGTCATCTTATCTTCTTCCCCAAACCGCTTCGTCCCGATTCAAAAACATACCCGCACGAGTCCTTCCGCGTCGCTGGCCGCATCCGCATCACGCGCTCGGCGCTCCCCACGACTCGCCGCGGCTACCGCTGGCGTGTAGTTGTCGGCTCCAACCAACACCGCAAGCAGGCCCGTCGGCTTCTGCAGCCGGTGGCAATTGAAACACATCCTTCCTGGGTTTGGAGAAAAAGCTTTTGCTGCCTAGGTTGTAACTCTGTTGCCGCTTGGTTCCAGCACACAAGAACCATGATAACAGCGGTGTCGGTCGTAAAGCTCCCACACATTGATGGTCGCCGGCACCGTGCCTCGCCCTGCGTCGCAGCTCCGGCAACACGGCTATGGCGTCGCCACAAAACGCTTGCAACTCTGGTGCACATGGATGTAGATACTTCCATACACGGTTGAAGCATTTTTGCAATGACAGCGTCACTGGTTGTAGCTCCGGCGACATGGTTTTAGGAACGTTAGAATGGTTGCAGCTTTGACGCATGTGGATGTAGCTTGTGCGGGACACGGTTGAAGCATTTTTCCGATGACGGTGTTGCCGGTTGCAACTCCTGTGTGCACCGTTGTAGCCTCTCCAAGAGCTGGTTGTAGCTCCATGATACACGGTTGCAGCATCCCGGAGCTGCCCCAGGTGCAACTATGGTGTCATGTGTGTTAGATAATAAGGAGAATAAACGAGACATGAGAGACACGGATTTAACGTGAAAACCCTTGCGGGAGAAAACCACAAACGCACGAAGACGCAATCACTATGAGGAGGAGTATTACAAGCACGAGACGACAAGCCGTCTTAGGTGCAATTACGTGGGGTATATAAGAGGGCAACACATGAGAGTCCTTGGAGGACAAGTAAACGAGTTGTACTCGTACGCATCAACATCAACGCAACGCCCACACCGGTTGTACTACGTCTAGTCCAACACGGTACTAGAATTTGGATCATAATTTAACAATATCCACCTTGAGCCAAATTCCCTCCAGTAGTCAAAGAAATTGAATAACTCCATCCAGATCAGCAAAAACACCTTGTGCGTCAAAGTCCATAGGACTAGTGAGAAATACCAACTAAGCCCGAGCAAAGCTCAAACTTATTGGTCGGAACTGGCTTTGTCATCATGTCAGCAGGATTATCATGAGTACTTATCTTGCATACCTTCAAATTACCTTCAGCAACAACATCTCGAATATAGTGAAATCTGACATCAATGTGCTTCGTTCTCTCATGATACATTGCTCCACAAAGCTCAGTGTACAAACCTCTCAACCAGATAGCTTCTTTGCATGCCTCAAAAATAGCCATATACTCGGCATCAATTGTGGAACAAGCCACGATAGACTGCAAAGTTGCTCTCCAACTCACAGCACGACCACCAATAGTGAAAACATAATCTGTGAGTGATCTTCTCTTATCGAAATCACCAGCAAAATTAGAGTCAACAAAACCAACAAGTCCATCATTAGTTTTCCCAAACTGTAAATAAGCATTAGAAGTACCTCGCACGTATCTGAAAATCTACTGAACTGCTTTCCAATGCTCTTTTCCAGGATTAGCCATCTATCTACTGACAACACTCAATGCATATGATAAATCCGGACGGGAACAAACCATGGCATACATAAGTGAACCAACTGCACTCGAATAGGGAACTCTAGACATGTACTCAATATCTGCATCTGACTTAGGACATAAAGCTGATGATAATTTGAAGTGTGCAGCTAACGGAGTACTTACTGGCTTGGCATTATGCATATTAAAACGACGAAGAACTTTATCAATATATCCCTTCTGACTTAGATATAGCTTTCCAGACGGCCTATCTCTGGATATTTCCATGCCAAGAATTTTCTTTGCCGCATCCAAATCCTTCATCTCAAATTCATTACTCAATTGCTTCTTTAGTTCATCAACATCTGACATACTCTTTGCAGCAATTAGCATATCATCAACATAAAGGAGCAAATAAATAGTTGAACCTTTGACAGTTTTCAAATAAACACAACTATCATAATTAGACCTTTTAAAACCTCGAGAGAGCATAAAGGTGTCAAATCTCTTGTACCACCGTCTAGGGGATTGCTTCAATCCATAAAAAGCCGATTTTTTATTAATAATAAATACTAATGTTGTAATTCCAAAACTAGTAATAATAAGTTGGAATTTTGAAAAATAGGAAGGACGCCATGATTAATAGCGTCCACGCCTGGTCGCTGTTGCGAACCATGTCCACACCTGGACGCTATTGTTAGCAGCGTCCAGTATTTGGTTCAACTTGGCACATAAACTCCTCATCTCTGTCTAGTCTAAGGGCAATTTCAACGCGGCGATCCAAACTAACGCGGATTTTGTTCATTCTTTATTTTTTTGGATCGATTAGGAGGATGTCAATGTCCGTTTTTGTCCACTGGTCCGAAGGTGCGACCAACACGGGGATGCATTTTCCCATTCATGCTGGATTTTGAACTTCTTAAAATAAAACAGCCATCAGAAGTCTGGTTTACATTAATTAAAATTGGAAAAAATTAAATGAAAACATTAAATAGTTAGCAGCAGGCGGTAGATCTAGGTGTCGTTGTTGTCCTCCTCCCCCTTGATCAAGTTGACGTAGACCAGCGTCTCCATCCATGTGAGCACGGAAGGATGCTAGCTGCTGCTTCGTTGTCGATTAGCCTCCATCGCGCATTCCACCGCTTGCCGCTCAGCCTCCTCGTCGATCATGCCACCCACACGGGCGTGCACGACATACGATGGAAACATGCTGGTCGTGCTCGGTGGCGAACCACGCATCCCAGTTCGGCGAATCCATCATGTACGCTGGGTCGCGGTGAAGGTCGGACGTCGGGCTACCACCTGTGCGGTAGGTTCACGTCGGGCTACGACACATAGAGGCGAAAGCGTGACCACCGACTCAAGATCAACTTATCCATTCTCATAAACTGCCAATTACCTTCTTTTGCTGGGTATAAACTAGCCAATTACCAGTATTACCCAAGAGTAACAATCGAGTCGTCTATACAATGTACGCTCGCAATCATTGAATAAATTGTACAAAAGACCGAACTAAGAAAATTCAACGTGGCCCTGGAACAACTCCCATGCGCCAACCATAGGTTGAGTGGATGATCCTAATGATGAGCAAACGATCCTAGTGACAAGAGGCCACTGAGACGATGTTGCTCTTGTCTCCTGTGATGATTGGTGATGTCCGAGTTTGCTTACCACCCAACGAGGTAAGAAGGGACGACTGTGTAATGCCCAGGATGGGACTATATCTCCTACGTGTCGAGGCACGACTTAGAGACATAACCCCATGCTGGAATGATCACAAGTTTGGTATCTTTGCACAACTCATGTAAAAAGGGGGATGGAAAACATAAAGTAGTTGGCTTACAATCGCCACGTCACACAAATACAATTCATGTCCAAATCATCATTCAATAAAACATCACAGCCCTTCTAAGGGTAAAATCCAAATGACAAGATACCAAACTTAATTTAAATCCACAGGTCGGATCGAATCCTAGTAGAAGTTCCACTACTGATCATCAGGATAACGAACATAGTAATGGCTACGCTCCTCGTCGTACTCCCAGTCTAGCTCAGTGCCATCACTTGGATAGCTCACCATCGGACCTGCATCTGGTGTGGTGAAGTAACTGTGAGCCACAGAGGACTCAGCAATCCCGTTCCCGGGTAACATGACTATTTAAGCCTTGGGAGAGGATAAGGCTGAAGAAAAGAATAAGTGTCTGCAGCAGCAACTAGCACTAGCTTACGTGAAAGAGTGCGAGAAGAGAAGTGCCTCGGTCGAGAGATGATCACGAAGTGATCCTAAACTATTCAAGTCAAACATAACCCCACCGTGTTCATCTCCCGAAACCCTATTCGGAAAATGACAGTCACGGTACACACGCTGGTAGTGTATTAGAAACAATGTGTCAAGTTTTCTACAACCGGATATTAACAAGCTCCCATCTGCCACATAATCGTGGGCACGGCTTTCGAAAGTTCATAACCCTGCAGGGGTGTTCCAACTTGGCCCATGACAAGCCCACGATCTGCGGAGTCGCAACTCCAAAGGTGGGAAGGCCCGAGTATTCTCGGAATCCCGTGCTCAAGATACTCCGAACTAAGGTAAGGCTAATCCAGCAAATCCTCCCGGCGTGTCGACACCCTGATAGTAGCCGCGCGTATCTAGTCTCAGGACACGACCGGATGGGCGAAGCTACAGGTGTATGCCAGATACCTCGGGTTTCCCCAAGGCGGCCCCGCAGGCTCCCCGTTTCGGACCAACACTCATGTGGAGCACTGGCCCGGGGTTGTTGATTAAGAAAGAGGGTTAATTACTCCATATGCAAGTTTATTTAGTTATTAGGCAAATAGTACCAATGTTGGGACTTGCTGGAAAAGACTTAGCACTTAGCGGTTTATCGAGGGGGCCCCATAACCCCAACCGTGTGAGGAACGCATAATCAAGGAACATAACACCGGTTTATACGGTTCCTAGCGGCATGAGTGGAACAAATCACCAAGCAAAAGGCTTAGCCTTCCACCCATTGCCAATATATAGATGATTTCATTTTAAGCATTTATATAGTGTGATATAACCCAACAAAACTTCAACATGAAGCAAGCATCTTCAACTTCACCTGCAACTAGCAACGCTATAAGAGGGGCTGAGCGAAGCGTACTTAGCCATTCAACGGTTTGCATAGGTAGGGTGGTTAAACATGGTCATCGTTACAAGTAGGAGGCTGACAAGAAAGACATGGGCATCGAGGCAAAACTATAGATCGAGACTTCTAGCAATAGGCAAAAATAGTAATGGTATCCGGGTTCGGTCATCTTGCCTGAAGAGTAGTTGTTCGGATCGTAAGAAGGGTCCTCGTGCTCAACCTTGGTAGTAACCTCGTGCTCGTACTCGTACTCGGTCTCAGCTTCCGGCTCTAAACAATACAATCACACAAGGCACGAATCAACAAGATGCAATGCGCACACCAAAATGATGGATGCATGGTTGATGTACTATGAGAGCACACGGAGCACGGAAAATAGCACTCAAGCAAAAAGCTTCAAAACATGATAACAATAGGAGATTATGAATCTACACGGAAAATCAATCAAGTTTCATATAAGACTTGCTGAAATCGGAGCTACGGGCTAAAAGTTATGCCCGAAACAAGAAACATGCGAAAGCTGAAAATTACAGCAACATAGCAACTTCGGAGCACTAGATAAATAAGCTACAGCACTCAAACATCATGGCAAAAAGCATGAACATAAACTAGACATATCCTACAGCAAATAAGTCCATTGGTGCACCCCCAAAGGAGCCACGGATCAATAGCAACAAGCTTTGACATATTGAACTTGACAACAACATCCTGACAGCAGTAATTTATTGAAACTTTGGAGCAAAAGTTAAATATGCTACAGCCACTCAAATAAGCATGTGAGAGCATGAATGGATAGCCAACAATATGTACAGCAAGGAACCATCAAGAGTCACCCCAAAACTATCATGGATTGTCCTAGAACAGCAAGCAAACATGGCATCTGAGAATTACAGATTCCAGACTTAGTGAAATTTCACTAAGTGTTAAAACAACAGTTTCATCGTGGCATCTTTGAGAGCAAGTTTAAGTCACCTCAAAACTAAACATGGCAAGTGGTAAGCACCACATCAAAGTACACATGATGGTGATTCCGAAACATACAAGCATGCATCATGGAGATAATCACAACAATAGCAATGAGCTCAACAAGATGGCATCTCATAACAAGTTAAACAACTAAACAGCCACATGGCACTTTGCAACGAAGATAAACATGTCAAGAATAAATCTATCATGCAACCTAACACAAACAACAAGTAGAGCATGGCAAGACGAACATGTGGACATGTCATTTGCATCATTCGGATAAACGAGCTAAAAGTTATCACTATGCAAAGATGGCATAAAAACAACACATAGCAGCAGTTTGTATCGGGATGCACTCTTGCAACAGAAAAATAAGCATCTATATGATCTCAAACATGCATGGCACAAAGGAATGAAACGTAGTGCTAGTCACCACGAACGTCTAGACATGTCATTTGTGCAAAACGGATCACCACACAAAAAGATATCATCAATTGAATATTGCATCAGACAGATAAACATCTCAGGGACTTAGAGAAAAATAGCTACCTCCTCCCAGATCTGGAAAAATGTCAACGGGCTCGGGCCCGCGGCGGAACTAGCGCGGTCCGCGGATCTGCGGAGTGGCGACTGGGCCGGCGGCTTGGCGAAGCGGGTCGGCCCACCCCGGGCGAGGCGGCGGCTGGAGAGGCCGCGGCTCGGCGGATCTGTTCGGCCTGGAGGGGACGGAGGTCAGGGCCTCGGCTCGGGGCCCAGGAGGGGAGCCCAGGCGACAACGGGAGTGGATAGGGCGAGGGCTGCGGCCTCGCGGGTGGTGGCGGCTGGGCCTACGGGCCGAAGGAGGCGAGCGGCGCCTGGCCCGGGCGGTCGGGAGGCCGAGCTGGCGCCTGGCAGTTCAACGGCCCAGGCGGGGCGAGTCTCTGGATCGGGATCGGGGCTTGGCTGACCTCCCGATCTGATCTGGCGATGCGGCGAGGGATCGATCCCCGAGCTCCCAAGGGAGCTCGTCGGCGGGAGAGGCAAGGCCTCGGCGGCGCAGGGCGCCCGGCGGGAGGAGGAGGCAGGGACCCGCGAGGTGGCGCCGGCGGCGGATGCGTGGAGGAGATGGAGAGGTGGCCGGTGAGGGAGAGGAGGAGGTGGCGGTGGAGAGGAGGTACTCCGGCGAAAATCCGGCGAGATTCCGGCGAACTCTCCGACGAGGTGGTGGTGGCTGGAGGAGGAAGAAGGTGGGGGTTAGGGTTTCCTTGATTTGGGGCAAAATTTGGGGGAGTGGACAAATATATAGGCACAAGAAGTTAGGGTTGTCCAAATGGAGTGCGGTTTTCAGCCACACGATCAAGATTGGATGGCCTAGATGAAGGAAGTGGCTAGGAGAGGTTTGGTGGGCTATTGGAGGGGTGTCTTGGGCCTCAAAGTGGAGGCACTTTGAGCCCGCGAGAATAACTGTTGGGGTAGCAAACGGACTCGAAATGCGACGAGATTTGACAGGCGGGTTACACACACCCAAACAACAAAACACGACAAGACTCGCGCCAAACCGGTAACGTTACACGGCCAAACACCAAAGTAGGCCTACGGGACGCCACGGACACATGAGAGAGCTCCGGAACGCGAAACGGACAACGGGAAGGAACGCGTGGAACCAGATGCAAACGACAACACAAATGCAATGCGATGCACATGACTACATGATATGAATGAATGCCACACACGCACACAACAAAACGACGAAAACCCGAAAGACAAAGAACCCGGAATGGAATAGATGAAGCCAGAGATATATTATATGCCCAAAAGGGAAAGTATTACATCCGGGGCATTATAGACTGCAGGCGCATTAGGGTTTACAGGGCATGAAACATTTATCTACTCCCTTCGTCCAAAAATATTTGTCATCAAAATGGAGAAAAAATGATGAATCCAGAACTAAAGTACATCTAGATACATCCCTTTTATTCATTTTGATGACAAATATTTTTGGACGGAGGGAGTATTAGAGGAAAATGACTCGGATTTTTATTAAGAAAAAAGAAAAGAAAATGACCCACATTGAGCCTAATCAGAGCACTAATGGAACAACATGACTGGACGCGGTCTGTACTAGCGTCCAGACCTGGACGCTATCAGCAATAGAGTCCACCCTGGACGCTGTTATTCCTGGCATCCTTCCTATTTTTATAATTTCCATCTGCCCTTTACCAGTTTCAGAATTACAGAATTATTATTTACTATTAATAAAAAAATTGGCATAAAGAGATTTCTTTAACTTGCAGACAAGCTTTTCTTTTCCAGGAATAACAAAACCTTCAGGTTGTTCCATATAAATATCCTCTTCTAATTCTCCATGTAAGAATGCGGTTTTAACATTCAATTGTTCAAGCTCAAAATCATGCATAGCAACAATACTGAGTAAAGTGCTAATAGAGCTATGATTCACAACAGGAGAAAAGACTTCGTTATAGTCAATACCTAGAATCTGGCTATAACCTTTAGCAACTAACCTTGCTTTATATCTTGTCTCATCATTAGGAGAAACACCTTCTTTCCTCTTGAAAACCCACTTGCAACGAATAGGTTTCTTCTCTCTAGGTAATTTTACTAAATCCCAAGTGCCATTCTTTTCAAGTGATTCCATCTCATCATGCATAGCAGTCATCCACTTATTACTATCACCAGAAATAATAGCCTCGGAATATGAAGAAGGCTCAGCATTACCTTCAATTTCCTCTGCAACAAATAAAGCAAAAGAAACAATATTGCACTCTTTAATTAACCTTTTAGGTTTATCAATACCCCGCCTAACTCTGCCACGTGCAAGGTTCCAACAGGGTGGAACAATAGGCTGATTTGGAGTGGGAGTGACATGTTCATCATCAACGACGGGTTCATCATGTGCATCAACATTTTCATTACTGGATGTATCACCTGAATCAATAACATGCTCCACCTGAACAGTAGGATGCTGAATAGTAGCCTGCTGTTCACTCTCAACAGGAACATTAGTAGATGTAACATCATGTAACATAGCAGATTCATTAAAGATAATGTTTCTGCTAATAACAACCTTCTGGGTTTCAGGATTCCAAAATTTAAAACCTGTAACACCAGACTTATAACCAAGAAAGATGCACTTAACAACCCTAGGCTCCAATTTTCCATTATCTACATGAGCATAAGCTGTGCAACCAAAAACTCTCAACTGTGAATAATCAGCAGGTGAACCAGACCATACCTCAATTGGAGTTTTCTTATTAAGAGCAATAGATGGTGAACGGTTAATGAGATAACAAGCACTGGAAGCGGCCTCAACCCCAAAACGCCTATGCAAACCTGCACTGGACAACATGCAACGGGCTCTGGAAATAATGGTACTGTTCATACGCTCAGCAACACCATTTTGTTGAGGAGTATAAGGAATGGTGTGATGTGTGACAATGCCTTCAGACTTGCAATAATTTGCAAATTGCTTAGAACAGAATTCCATACCATTATCAGTGCGAAGTATTTTAACCTTCTTTTCAGTTTGTCTTTCAATCATAATCTTCCACTCCTTAAAAGCTGAGAATGCTTGCCATTTATGCTTCAAGAAATAAGGCCAAACTTTCCTCGAATAATCATCAATTATAGTCAGCATGTAACTAGCACCACCTAATGACTTCTTGCGAAATGGTCCCCATAAATCAGAATGCACATAATCAAGAATACCTTCAGTTGTATGAGTCGAAGTATTGAACTTCACCCTCTTGTGCTTGCCAAAGATAAAATGCTCACATAATTTCAATTTACCAGTTTCGTATCCTTTTAGAAGACCTCTCTTATTTAACTCTGTCAAACCAAGTTCACTCATATGTCCAAGACGCACATGCCAAAGGTTAGCAGCATCACAATCACAGTTCTTTGAAATAACAGGAGTAGCGTTACCTGAAACAGTAGAACCTCGAAGGTAATAAAGACCATTGGTCGAACTTAAGTCACCTTTCATCACAATAAGGGAACCTCTGGTGACCTTCAAAATCTCCACCTGAATACTTGTACCCCTCTGCATCAAGGGCACTCACACAGGTAAGATTTCTCTTCATCTTTAGAATATACCGAACATCTGTCAAAGTTCTGATTGTGCCATCAAACATATTGATTCGAACGAAATCTATGCCTTCAATCTTGCATGGTGAATTATCAAAACCCAAAACAGAACCAGCAGCAGTAGTGGAATCAAGAGTAGTAAACCAATCTATATGCGGGCACATATGAAAAGTACATGCAGTGTCAAGTACCCACTCATCATTGGTCTCAGCACATCCATCAATAATGACAAGAGCATCACTGGAACTATCATCACGAGCAACGTTAGCAGAATTTTCACCTCGTTTGTTACCTTTTCTCTTTTCTTTGTTCTGCAACTTGAAACACTCGGAGATGTCATGTTCGTCTCCCTTGCAATATCTGCAATACTTCTTGTCTCTGGATTGCGACCGGCCCCTGTGGCCATTCTTACTTTTGCCTCTGTTTCCATTGTTGGAGTTCTTCTCCTTTGTCCTGCCACGAACAGATAATCCCTCGGCTTGGGATGAACTTGAACCATCATGAGGCACCATTAATTTCATCTTCTCCTTAGAGTTCGTTAAGTGTGAGAGTATCACGACTATATAATATGGTGTCTCTAAAATTGGTATAAGAACTTGACAGTGAACAAAGTAATATTAAAGCAGTATCTTCCTCTTCATACTTAACCTCCATTGCAGCTAAATCAGATATGCTCTCTTTAAATTCTGAAATATGATTCAAAACATTACCTCCCTCGGGTAACCTGTGCAGGAATAATTTTTGCTTCAGATGCATCTTGCTGGTCAGATCTTTTGTCATGCAAAGCCCTTCCAACTTTAACCATAGAGCGGCGGTAGTTTTCTCGCTCAAAACTTCCTGCAAAATATTATTATGCAAATGGAGTTGAATTTGTGACAAAGCCTTACGATCCCTTCTTTTCTCCTCATCAGTCCAATCCTGAATTCGGTCCTTCCCAAAACTATCCAGTGCATCATCATAATCGGCCTGTGCCAACAACGCCCGCATCTTGACTTGCCATAGGGTAAACCTTGTGTCACAGCCCAGCAGCGGAAGATCGTACTTCATAGATGCCATGAGTAGATAAATCTGTATACACAAAGTAGTACAAGCCGGTAGAAAATTCTTAACAAAATTAATATGCGGATCAAACAGAACTAGAAATAGTAGCACCTGGTAGCTTCGGAATAGATGTAGCGATTAGCGTTGACAAATCAATAAACCAAACTAGTACAGACTAGTACTAGCCGACCGGGTAAGCTTCACGTGAGATGTAGCTTTCTCGATCACTGTGACAATCAATTAGTACTAGTATCTTCACGTTAGTAGTACTAGTTCCTTCATTGTGCGATGACCTGGAGCGAGGGGAGAAGTAGTACTTGTAGATGTGACGCCGATGTAGCTCCACGTGCCTCCGATCGAGATAAGCAGCACTCACAGATTGGACTGCCGGTCGGACTCGGTGAAACGATCTGATGATCATGTACAGCCGCGCACAGAATCAAGCTGCCTACGGATTGATAGATCGCCACGACGCGTGCAAGCGGCGCGAACAGAAACCCTAATTCTATCGTCTCAGTCTCGTATACGAACCTCAGCTATGTATATCACTTGTTAGATAATAAGGATAATAAACGAGACACGAGAGACACGAATTTAACGTGGAAACCTTTGCGGGAGAAAATCACGGACGCACGAAGGCGTAATCACTATGAAGAGGAGTATTACAAGCACGAGACGACAAACCATCTTAGGTGCGACTACGTGGGGTATATAAGAGGGCAATACATGAGAGTCCTTGGAGGACAAGTAAACGAGTTGTACTCGTACGCATCGACGTCAACGCAACGCCCACACCGGTTGTACTACGTCTAGTCCAACACGGTACTAGAATTTGGATCATAATTTAACAATGTGGATGTCCGGCGCTTGTGTTGGTTCCAGCAAAAACACTTGCCACTTGTAGCATTTTTCGCCATGGATGGAGCTCCGCCCGCGCAGACTACGTTGGACTGGTTCGAGCAAAACAAATGACGGCCGTAGCAATTTGATGCAACGGTTGTAGCATTTTTCGTCGTGGTTGCAGCCGACGCTCGTAGACGACGTTCGCCTGGTTCTAGCAAAACACGATGCTGGATGTAGCAATTTATGTCGCCGGATGCAGCTCCGGCGGCAGGTTCCTAGCACGTCATCTCCGTGATGTAGTATTTTTGAATCACGGTTCTAGCACACCGCATGGCCGTTTCCAGCATGGCTAGTAGCCGGTTGTAGCACCGTGACGTCATGGTTGTAGCAGTGCATGACGCCGGCCACAATACTGCCTCCCCATGGTTGTAGCATGCAAGATCTCACGCCGGCGATGAGGACGTATTGCCGCAACAAATGAGCGGCTACCATCGGCATGCCGACCACAACGAGGAGGGGATCCTATAGGGGGTACGAGGCGGCCGCAGGCGAGTGGGATCTGGTCTGCCGGCTGGATCGGCGGCAGGGTGTGTGCCACGAGCGCTCATGGAGAGAGGGAGAAAAGCTGGGGGAGGAAGAAGAGCGGCCGTGGGATGGATAAGGAGTGGATGCGTGGCTAGGAAAAAAGCCAGCCGCACGTGGGTCCTGGACGAGGGACCTGGCGCGACAAAGAGCCCTCGATCAAAACGCAATCACACGGCCCGCGCAGGATCGGCTCAATACTCGGCCGGTCGGCCGGGTATAAACGTTTCCCAAAGGAAAAAGGCGGTACTGGGCGCCGGTGCGCCGGCCGAAAGTTTCGGCCGGTCGCACCACGAGCGTCCGATCTAAACGTGTGCAGCCGTTAGATTTATCCCCTCTCGTTCCCTTCGCCAACCTCCCGCACAGGAAAAAAAGAGAAGAAAAGAGCGCCGCCCCGCCCGCGCCGACGGCCCTGCCTCATCTCCTCGTCTTCCCGTTGCAGCACGTGTGCGCCGCCGCGCTGCCGGCTTGCTGCTTCTCTCCGCTCGTCGTCGGGATTGCAGGGCTACCTAGGAAGATTCAAGATTCTGCCGTTTGCATCTCTTCGTCGGCTTGTTCCAAGAACTAGCAGTTGCAGCACCTCCCGCCGCCGTCGTCTCTACTCGCCACCGCCGTCAGCTTCCACCACCGTATTTCAGGACAAAAAGCTCAATGAATAGGAAAGGGGATTTCCCTGGTGGTAGCAAAAACGAAAAACCGTTCCAGCAAAAAATTATCACGGTTCCAACAAAAAATCCATTGCCGCCGATGCCTGCAAACAAAAAATCTCACCGGTTCCAGCTCTGCTTCGGTTGGTTTTAGCAAAAATGCTTGTTGGTTGCGGCAAAACACATGGCAGCCGCCGTGTGTCATCGCTCCAACACCATTCCTAGCCTATGCAGCAAAATCAAAAGTGCTTCCAGCCAATATTTCGATGTACCAAAAAATCTTGTCTATGCAGCAAAATCAAATGTTGTTTCCAGCAAATATCAAAAGTGCTTTGAGCCAAAAAAAAATTGATGTAGCAAAAAATCCTGCCTATGCAGCAAAATCAAAGGTTGGTTCCAGCAAAAATCAAAAGTGCTTTGAGCCAAAAATTTGGATGTAGCAAAAAAACCTGCCTATGTAGCAAAATCAAAGGTTGGTTCCAGCAAAAATCAAAAGTGCTTTGAGCCAAAATTTTGGATGTAGCAAAAAAACCTGCCTATGTAGCAAAATCAAAGGTTGGTTCCAGCAAAAATCAAAAGTGCTTCCAGCCAAAACTTTGATGTACCAAAATATCATGGGCGGAGGCACCACCGTCCCTTGATTTACAACAAAATCGAAAGCTGGTTCGAGCAAAAAACTGAAATGATTCCAGGAAAAACAAATGCAGCAAAAATCATGGCAGCTCGTTGGCCGTTGTCTCTACCATCCCCATGGTCGCCGCTCGCCTCCGGCTCCCGTAGTAGTACCCCCGTGGCCCTCCCTTCAGACTGGTGTGATTTCTAGCCATCAGAGCGGCGGATTTTGTTGCCTTGGTGATCAACGGGAAAGAGGATTACATGAGTAGAGGAGGATGTGTTCATTGAGATGAAGTAAATGAATGGTGGAGCTCATTGGGAGAAGAAGATAAGCCACGGAGGGGGTAAATGAGTGGTGAAGCTCACTGCTGAAGAAGATAAGGCACAGAAGCAACTGTGTGTAGGGCCCAGCGTGGAGATAGGGAAAAAAGAAAAGAGATGCAGCTGTGCGACAGTGCGAGCAAGCGGCGCGACCGGCCGAAGTTTCGGCCGGCGCGCCGACTACAAGCATTTGGAAAAATGGCAAAACCTTATCCTCTGTCCCCGCCTCCGCAACCACCACTCACATCCCACCGGCTCCGGCCGCTGCCCTCGCTCCCGTCTCCCCTAGCTCTGGCCGCTGCCCCGCTCCCATCTCCCATGGCTCCGGCCGTCTCCCCGCTCCCATCTCCCCCGGCTCCGGCCGTCGCCCTGCTCTCGTCTCCCCAGCTCCAGCCGCCGCCCCGCTCCCGTCTCCCCCGGCTTCGGCCGCCGCCCCGCTCCCATCTCCCCCGGCTCCGGCCACCGCCCCACCCCGGTGTCTACTAGGTCCAGCTGCCACCTCGTCCCCATCTTCTCCACGACCCCATCGCTGTCCATCCCGCATCCCGCACAACGCCGGCGGGCCTCGCGCAAGTCATCCTTGCTCCTCCTGAGACCAAAGTGTGCAGCCGCCGACAACCTGGCCGCCGTGCGTCACTGCCGGCCGCGTTCCTCCGCGCCTCCCCAATCCACCATGCGTCGCCACTGCCGCTCCAGCGTTACGCTCTGCCGCCTAAGCTCACAATCCGTTCAAACTCAATCACCAGTCCGTTCATCACCACCACCAAAGCCCGTTCATTTGGCGCCGTTCGTGCAGCTGCCAATGTGGTCGCTGGGGCTAGTCCACTGTAAGATATGTAGCTCATCAGTCTAACTTCTTGCTCCGCCGCCGGTCGCTAAAAAAGAGTCGCGTGCAGGTCACTCCGTGCTCGCCCCCCTGATCCGGCAATTTTGGTATGAATTTGATGAATCTTCTGATGCTCTGTTCTTTTTCATCTAGAGATTTCTGCTCATATTGACTGTTTGTATTCGTGTACGCGTTTAATTTTTATTAAAGACTCAAGTCCAACTCGCAAACCAATAGCAATCCTATAGTGCAACATGCATCAGATTAAAAAATAGCAAACTTGACTTGAAGCAAGGAAACATAAATTGCAGAAAGCAATTAGCAAAGAACTTGTATTGGAAATTGACACAAAGTTTTGAGTCAAGAAGACGAAAATTTCAAAGAAGCAAAGATAAGTTCAGAACTTCAGATACCCCCATCTTCCATGGAGATTGCGAGCTCTCATGAAGTCATGATTTTTGCTTGAGGATTTCTCCTTTGAGTCTGTCCACTGTATTTCCTGTATAGCGGCGTCCTTTTTTTTCAAGTGTTCCTCTTTTGATGTTGCTGCATGCGTCTAATAACCCACTGATGCTCCATGTTTCTCTATTTTATGTTACGACGGTAGTGACATTGGAGAACAAAGGTGTGTCGATGTACAAATCTTGAGTTTTTGGAGGTCCAATGCATTGCTGCTGAAAGGTACATTCTCTCATCAGTATAATTCAATTTGTTAATAAAAATAAATAGTGATCCAGTATGTATTATACGAGCAGTTCATACAAAAAAAGAAGCAAAAAACTGTGATTTAGTATGTATTACATGCCCAAATTTTGTTTTATTCAGCATAAGGCTTCCAAGCATGGTTCAGTTTCGGCACAAAGGCTCAGTTCAACAGAAACCATGCCGACTTGGATATTTTTTCCAACAGATGTGAATGCTAGTCTTCTTACCGACTTACCACTTAATAAGTTATTGGACTGACCAAAACTTTCTGTAGTACTAGTTGACATCACTATCCAAGATCAATTTTGAGCTATAATTTCCATTTTTGTTCCTTCCCGTTTTGATACATATTTAGGAATTACCTTTGTTAATTTTGGCATCCCCCGATGCCTCGGCCCCCCGGAGAAGCCACCCGCTGGATCCAGTAGGGCAATGTTGTTGATGCCGACGCCGTAGTCCTCCGGTGTCGCCTTTCCTCTCCCTGTCCAAGTATAGGACTCACACCAGTCCAGCTCTTCCTAGCTTCTCCATCGGATCTCCTCGTGCCATGCTTGATGGCCAGTTCATCATTATAAACATAAATTTCTTTTAGTTCTAAAACGTGTACAGTTCAAGGAACATTGTTGTGCAGACCAAAAGCGTGTGATGGATATTCTCTTCACATTTTTTGTGTTTTGGTGTAAATTAACATAGATTGTTGACACAGTAGCTTCTAAATTTTTGCACGGGATTTGGAGATATGAACAATGATTTATTTTGATCAGTACTTGGTTGTGTGATATTTTTGAAACTAGGACGACCTTGACCTTCATCCGCTTCTCGTTTCGAGCAGCGTCCAGGACGACCTCGACCTACTGCCACTAGCTGTTGGTGCACCTCCTGTTAGCTGCTAGCTGTTACCTAGTGTGCTTGATGCTACTGCTACAAAGAAGGTAATAAAAAATATTCACTGCCGCTATTTTCTTGCAAGTTCAGGAATTGGGTCTGATGTTGTGTGGGCATGCAGCATAATTCTAAGGAAATAAATATAGAAGTTCATATGTTAAGCATAATTATGCTGCATACTCTGCTATAAGTTCTAAGGAAATAAATATAGAAGTTCATATTTCAAAACAAATGAAGTATTTTGGAAGTAAAACGAACTATTTCAAAGTACATAAATTATACTCCCTCCGTCCCATAATATAAGAACGTTTTTAATTTTAGCATAGTGTGAAAATGTTCTTATATTTTGGGACAGAGGTAGTATTTGGGTATCTTTGTGTACTTCAATGTTACTGTACATGAATTTGTACATTTGCCCATCCGACAAACAGTTTGATTTGCACTTTCTTTTTCCATATTTGACCTGCCATATTTCTCTAGTTACATTGAGTTCTTCTGACCAAGAGCTAGTAAGATCAAACATGAATTTACACCAGTTCAAAAAATAGATTGTTGGGAAATAAGATTAAGACCAGAAACCAGAAAAGATGTACAAAAAGAAAGTTGAAAGGCGTTTCACTGAGACCTATATAAGAAAACAATTTGCTGATCTCTACGAATTTAAATAAAAACTTGGAAAAGTTCAAAAAAATCACATAGAAGTTTGAACGCCAAAACCTGGCAAGTTCATGGTAAAAACAAAATAGGCAGAAAAGGTACACCCGCATGGATTCATTCAAAATAGAAAAGTTGGGAAGCTCACAGGCATACCTCTAAAAAGAGTTCAATATAGAAGTTCAAATAAATATAAATAAGTAGTTCTATGTTAAAAATACAATATGTAAGTTCAGTATGGCAGACCATTAGTTTAGTATGGTACTACAATTTACTTTTCAGTGTACCTATAATGTCCAGTTTTTCTTCCAGTTCAATTCTTATGTAGGTACTTGGTGGTGGCATTGCTTCACTTCCCTTGTTATGCTCTCTTCGCCCAAGTTCCGAGAATCAAGAAACAAATACCAGTGCTTTGCATGAAAATGTACGAGTAAAAAAAAAATGAAAACCCACAAAGGCCTTTGCGTAGAAACATCACCTCCCCACCCCCTCCATTCATGCGCAGTACAGGCTTTTCCGGCCGCCGCGCACCAATGAGGCTGCCTCACCCGCCGGCGCACCTCTGCCTTGCCGTGGGCAGTGGATGCTCCTTCGCAGGTCAACCTCCTGGTAGCGGGTAGTTCGATGCTCCCTGTCGCGCTATGTTCAGCGCTCCCTCGAGCTCCACAAGAACTTCTTTCTGGCTGCATCTGCACATATGAAAGGATACTAATTCGAACACTGAAGCTGGTTCTTCAAACAATTAAACTGATTTTTTTACTTCAACTACTGTTATTAAGTTCACACTCTCGAAGGATGGATCATTGTTTCTTATCGGAGAAGACCTGGTGTTTACTTGGTGTCTTGTGGTACGTACACCGCCATTTTCCATCAAGACCTCCAGAAAGAGATATCATCTCAAGGTGAAAATAAAAATCCTTTTACTGCTCTCTTTCTTGTCTCACCCATTCATATTATTATATGTACACAAATCCATGTCATCTTGAATTTGTTACACGGGTGCGGGAGCAAAAAACAAATGCACAAGTTCATCTGTTGTGACACTCTCAGTTTGAATTCTTATTTTAGTTCAGTGCAATTCTAATGTTTTGTTCAGTTCATTTTCATATTTTAGTATGGTGCCTTATTGAGTTTCTACTCTCATGAATTTTGGTTACCAGACCCCAGTCTGGTGGTTCAGATATTCATATTCAAGAAGTACTGAAAGTAAAAATTAAAAGCTCGTCCATCAAAAAGTTTCACATAGCATTATACTGTTTCACATGGTATTTGTCCACTAAATACAGAAGTCATGGCCTTATTTGCAGATCATGGAAGTTCAACTATATACCCGCATGCATGTCTCCCTTAGTCCGACTGTTGCTGCTGCTTCAAATCATAAATTTGATTCGGCCAGTAAGTTGGTGCTAGTGGATCAAGTCCAGATAACCTATATTTATGTCGGTTGTTATTATATTGTTTGAGTGAAGAACTGCATGAAAGTATAGCATAATGTAGGAGCTTTGATTTACAAAAAATAAGGCACCACCACCACCCCGTCCAACACGGTTGCTGGCAGCCGTCCAAGTTGAGTGCTGATGGTAGTCCTCTACATGCATCAACGACACTCTCTCACAACAATCTCTTTCTTTCTTTGCTCCTGCTATTAAAATACATAAATGTGTTGTTCTGCTAATTAAGTAGTTGGGAATATGTGAAAAGAACATGCTCTTTGGGTGTTTGTCACTATTCATGTGAGCACAAATTTTAAAAATGTTTACTTTGTGCTCTTGCGTATGTTTTTGGGCAGTACAAACACATCACCATAGTGAGTACAGATGCAACACCTTGGGAAGTACTAACATTGCTGTGCTGGCTTTCCGTGTGCAGGGTCCACTGAGTTTTGTCCTGAGAGTAGCATCGTCGGCTGGGAGATTTCAATTATTTGAACTAGGAAAGTTCAACGTGGAAATTTGCTATACTTGAGAATTTTTCGTGTGTTTTGCATTTTAGGTGACGGAGAATCAGTGGGTTCTACTACTGGTGTAGGCCAAGTTCAAGGACTTTGCTGCCAACAAATAATGACAGTTATCCAGCGACACCAGAACAAAAATTAAATGTTCTTGTGTTCAAAAAATAAATGTTGTTGTTACTTTTCGCTAGTTGCATTATATGTTCAATGATATGTACACTATGAACTGATGTGTTCATGGCTGGTTTCCTGAGAGATGTAGTCTCTATTAATTGATGTATGGGAAGCACTAGGCATCAGACGTCTGATGCCTTGCATCCCATCAGACTAGTTAGCTGTCCTTGGATCGAACATTCATGGACGTTGGATCTGTGTACCGAATTTGGAAGCAATTTGGATGACTAATCAATAAAATCATTTAAATAAATGACACGTGATCTAAGAAAACTGATCCTGGATTTTTAGGCAGCAGAACAGTTAAGGGAAACTAATCTCTGATTTTAAAGCAAAAAAAATCAATCTAGCACAATGAGTTTCCTTCCAACACAATTTGCTTCCTTGCTAACTACTCCCTCCGTTCCAAAATAGATGACCCAACTTTGTACTAACTTAGTACAAAGTTGGGTCATCTATTTTGGAACGGAGGGAGTATGTTTTATTTCCATTGTTTCTGAAATATGCTTCGAATACAATCCAAACATATCTTGATGTATGATTTAATATTTTTCCTTCATTCAATTTCCAAGGAACAATTTTTTAAGGGATAAACTTCCGATCTATTCATCTTCAATCATGATAGTGCAACGAACACTAGAAATAATAAAAATTACATCTAGATTCGTAGACCATCTAGCGATGACTACAAGCACTGAAGCGAGCCGAAGACGTGCAGTTGTTGTGCTAAGGCTCCGTAACAACAACTGCCGTAGATGAAGATTGTAGATAAGAAGGATCCGCCGTAGATGAAGATTGTAGATAAGAAGGATCCGCCGTAGATGAAGATTGTAGATAAGAAGGATCTAACCTGAAGACACACGAACAAATACGAACGACGAACTGATCCGAGCAAATCCACCAAAGATAGATCCACCGGAGACACACCTCCACACGCCTACTGATGATGCTAGACGCATCACAAGAACATGGGTTAGGCGGGGAGACCTTTATTCCATCTTTAGGGATCTGCCGCCGTCTCGTCTTCCTGAGTAGGACAAAAACCCTAACAAATCTTGAAAAAAGATCTAAAAACGGAGCCCCCCCTCCACCGGCAAGGCCCGGGATCCCCTCTGCCCCCATGGCCCTAAGGCCACGGGAGACGGGACGGACCGACACCGGCAGGAGGCAAATGAACCCTAGTTTTTGGGTAAGCTATGGCTGGCTAGGGTGTGTGGGCGATTGGTTTAATGCGCACACAATTTTTTTGTTTGTGAAGGAAGCACAATCACTATTGTTAGAAGCATGATATGTGTTTTGTGGAAGCATACATGATTTAAAATTCCACAAACACTATACTTGCATATACATGAAATGGAAGCATACATGTTTTGCATAAGGTTCATATCCACACAATAGCCAAGGTTCATATGCTTCCATTTCCATTTCATATGCATACTTCCAGTTTTCCATTTTCATAACGTAGTTTTGCACCCGAAACCTTGTTCAAGTATTCAGGAAACATGCATGTTTTGTGGAGCCTGAAACATTTGGTTATTGTGTGTGACAGAAGCTTCTTTTTTGTGCACAGGAAGCAAATACAGAAAATGTTGGATACAAAATAAGTTATTGCAGCATACATGTTCGACGTAACCGTTGCATCAGCTTCAAACAAAATGAGCATGTGCTTCCAAAGAAGTGGAAAATATTTCCAATGGGTAAATTTCTGATTCATGTATGTTTCTATCAACATTGCTTCCAAATGATATCGGAACTTGCTTCCAAACAATACAAGTTTTGTTTCGACCATAGATTGGACTTTGTTTTCATACAACAGGAGAAACCAACGAACCACGTCTCTGGGAGGAAGAACCTGCCTCAACCTGAGCAACGTCTAGATAAGGTTGTCTTCGAGAGGGTCCTCGCCAAGATTAGACCGATGTGGTGGTGAAGCAAGGCCTCAGAAAGACTTGTCGTCCCTACGCAGGTAGGAAGCAATGGTCAGGCATGAAGAAGCAGCAAATCCCATCTATAAAAGCATCAAGGCTTCATGTATGCTGATTCGTCGTCAAACCCAACCTCTGAAGACTTGCATTAAATATCATTCTTACTTAAGGGAAGGTTAGGGTGCCAATTTGGATGATGAGGATTGGACACAGATCTCCGTTCATGCAGTTCCACTGAAATCGACCAACAGTTCCGTCATGACATTCTAGTTAAGCTGCACAAAAATCACTAGTTATGACTTATAACAGTGGCATGTCATCATTACCAATGGCATTAGATTAAGAACAGTGCATATCTGGGTTGGTCCCATTTTTTCACATTAGCCACCTATTCGTATGTGTGGATAGCAAATCTAGTCCTGGTCATACAAGTGTGTACAACATATCCCCTTTATTTCAATTTTCGACCAAGGGCTAGTTCTTTTGCTAGCTTTTTTGGGCTTCCAGAATAAGTTGCCCCAACCCAGCTTATTCTAGAAGCCCAATCAATTTTTTTTCTTTTAGAAGCCTACTAATGAAGTCTTAACTATTAGGCTTCTAAAATAATAATTTGGTTTGGGCTTCTAAAATAAGCTAGGTAGGGGGTAGCTCATTTAAGCTTATTCTAGAAGCTAGCAAAAGAACTGGCCCCAAGAGACCGGTTGGAGGGCCAGACTGTACTACTTGCACCCCCTTCCTTTCCTGTTTGTACCAAGTCCTATGTACATTACATACTACATCTTTTCCCCCTTCGTTTCGTATTTAAACCAAGTAACAAGATTCGACTCCATAAAGTAGCTTTACATCTAACAATAGAAAAAAATTAGGTGGCGTTGGACAATCCGATCGATCCTAGCTACGTTGGGGGCTCAGAGGTAGAAAATGATGCACATGCAGCGGTGTAACGAGTTGTGTTAGTAGAGCTAGGCTAGTTTCGAAGGAAGATATACCTGAAGGTCATCGGGGTGTGGCTAGGTGGGGGTGTGAGGCCGGATCCGCCCACACTACGGCAGCGACGAGTGGATCGGAGGACCTCCCACGCTGGCACTCGGCCAAAGAAACAACGGTGCGGCCGGTAGTGGGTCTCCTCCCTCGCCGTCGACGACGGCCTAAACACTGCACCTCCTCCCCTTACCAGGTGGAGGGGATTCGTCCGGATCTATAACCATATGTGAGGATAGAAAGGTTGTGTGATATCTTGTTTAGATCCTGAGAGGATGAGATTTTATGAATAGAGCAACCCTAGCAAGCAAGCGCGGAGGCTCCTGCCTATATATATATATAGGTATAGTAGAGTACTTTTCTTTCTTTACTCCATCAAAACAATCATCTAGGACATAAAATAAACTATTGTTTACGTGCAAGGTCGCCGTTTTTTGAGTTGTTGATTGTTTTTTGAGATAGCTACCCGCTTATTCCAAGCAGAGTGTGTGGAAGAACGAGCGGCTCAGCTCGTTAAGTTCGTGCTCGTTAAGGCTGGTCTCGTTAAGCTCGGTAAGACTAACAAGGAAAAAGCCCTGCTCGACTTAGTACGTTTGAAGCTCGTTTAGCTCGTGAGCTCTCATTAACAGATTTTGATGATGTGTTACAGTCTACATGATGAGTGTGGAGATGTGATTTTAAGAAGATAGAAGGTGACTACGAAAGGAAATGCACTAGTTTGTTGCCTCCTATGTAGATTAGATTAAATAGATAGGCTCCTATTGATGATTTGATTTGTTCATTGAGAAGCGAGCCACGAGCATAACGAGCTGAACTATTTAGGCACTCATTCACTACTGCAGGATGCTGCTAACGCGACAGTACGATCAGAGACCCTTCGAGAAACTATGTGCGATGCAATAATCGCAAACGGTGCTGTATGAAAACCGTCAGAAATGTATAAAACGCTTGCGATGACGGATGCATCAAACATAGTTTAGGTTTTATTTGCATGTGCGATGAAGGGCATATGGTTCAGTTCAATGAACTGTTTGCGATGAGGAGGAACAAAAGAAACAGGCAGCCAGATGAAGGCGTGTGCGATACACATCATACGGTTCACTGAGATGAACTGTTTGTGATTAGGCAATACAAAAGAAACAGTCAGCCAGATCAAAGGTGTGTGCGATATATGGCATGCGGTTCACTCGGATGAACTGTTTGCGCTGAGACATGAGAACAGAAACGGTTCAAATGAATAAGATGCGTGTGATACGAGGCAAACAGGTCTGTAATCGAAGATGTGTGCGAAGACCAATAACAACACAGACAATTACTGCTAACTAGCCGTGTGTGTTGTGAGCAAACGATTGCTGGTATACAATTGTGAATGATTGATGAAAACATCACCGACGTGTTCCATTGTTTAGTCCATGTGCGATGTGATTTTCTTTGTCCGCACAACATCTACGCTCTGTCTATAGCATCAACATATATACTTAAAAAGACAACATTGCATAACCAAATTAAGCATACAACTACACAAGTGACTACACACATAACATTTCCACACACCAAAGAAAGCAATTACATGCATACTAAAGTAGGAGAAACGAGGATCTAATCATCTACTTATTGTTGCGACGACGCTTGCCATTGCTCCGCTTCCGGCTGGATCCCTGGCCGTTTTGGGGAAGGAGGGACTTCCTCATGTTAACGATCCGCCTGTATATGTGGTAGCTAGTTGATGGGCCTCGAACCCCTCGTTGGTTACCCCAAGTGGAAGGTGTAAGATGCAGTATTGTAGAAGCGTTTTCCCTTAGCAAAGATACCAAGGATCGAATCCCCAGAGACTCCTAGGTTCAACAAGTAGGTGTCAACTGCTAACGGCGCGTATTAGCAATCAACGTGGACCTGCACACAGATACAAATAACTTTGCTCCCAACGAGTACAGAGAGGTTGTCAATCCCTCCGGCCTTGTAGTTCACAAAGGGTTAAAAGCAAATGATAGTAGTGATAGATAGTGTTTGCAATAGTAAATAATAGCGAAAAGTAAATAACGGATGTGATCAATGATGGTAATATGGACCGGAGCCTCATGATGTTCACTAGTGATGTCTCTCTCCCAAAAGACGATAAAATAGCTATGTGAGGTAAACAAATTATAGCTGGGCAATTGACAGGACCACGAACGCAAACCAATGCTGATTACATTGCAAGAAAGGTTGAGGTTCAAAGCATGGGCGGTACGCCAAATTAAGTAGACCGAAATCCATCAATATCTACTACTAATCATCCACCTTGAGATATCTATCCAGAACATCTCGCTGGTATTAAGTTACGAGTCCCACCCATAGTGTAAACTCAATGTAACAGACAATTGCATTAAAAGAACTTTGCGTAAAGTAAACAATCCTTGCACCCGCGGGCACAAGCACCGTTGTTTTCCCCCTTGTGGCAACAACACATCCCCTAGACTCATGTTTCTGTCACTCAAGCTAGTCATCGAGGGGCATGAACCCACAATCGAGCATAACGTTCCCTCTTGGAGTCACTACATATTACTTGGCCAAAGCAATAAATAACAACGGAGAACATGCAAGAATTACTTATGAACATAAATATAAAAGAGGTAGATCAAATATATTACTCAAGATCAATCTGAACATAATCTCACAATCCATCGGATCCCAGCAAACTCAACATAGCAACAACATAAGGATTACATATGTGCCTCGATCATGTAGGGCAGCTCACGAGGACTAATTAGTGAAGCACAAGAACGGGAGGAGAACATCACATAGCTACTGGTCATGGACTCATGGTCCAAGGGAGACTACTCACGAGTCATCCGGGAGGCGTCCATGGTGGTGGAGAAGCTCCCGGTGGTGATCCTCCCCTCCGGCAGGGTGCCGGGAAGAGTTCTCCTGGTGCTCCCGATCTTGGAAGCGGCGGCGGCGGCGGAACAGAGATGGGATCGCGAAAAGAGTTCCTGTTCTGAGGGTTTCGGAGGACGCTTTAAATATATGCCAAAGGGGGGGCATCGGGGAAGCTTCGGGGGGCCCAGGCGCCCCCCCGGCGCGGCCCAGG
>LR738712.1:396598364-396647756 GCA_902687465.1 Secale cereale | reverse complement strand
GGGGGGGGGGGGGCGCCAGGGCACCTGGAGCCCTGGTGGCCCCCCCGGCTGTCCTTCGGACGCACGGTAGTTTCCGAAACGCTGATTTTTTATATAATTTTTCTGGATTTTTCCTGGCAGTTCTCGTAACGTGAAAACCTGAAATACAAAAACAACCGAAGACAGAAACTGGCACTGGGGTGCACTGGATTAGTAAGTTAGTCCAAATATGATCAAAAGTGTATGGAAGTGTATGAATATCATAGCAATATCACCCAAAAGTGGCATGGAGCAAGCAGAAATTATAGATACGTTTTGGACGTATCAACATCCCCAAGCTTAATTCCTGCTCGTCCTCGAGTAGGTAAATGATAACAAGAATAATTTTTGTGGTGACATGCTATTAACCATATAGGACTTATTCATAGTCATATGACAAAAGCTTACTGAGACAATGATTCTATAGTAATTAAGTTGCCTCATGAGAAAATCACAAATGACTAAAAGTTTCACAATATGACATTGAAGCATCAAATAGATTTGCAATGAATATGATGTGCAAATATGATAAAGTGATATCTAGCTTGCCCCCTTTAGTGAAGCAAAACATAAATGCAGGGGCACCTTCAAGGTTTAAGTGATGACTAGATACAATGATTTCAAAATAAACGATATCACAATCATGCAAAAGACAATGCTACTTTGGGACAATGCACATTACACTCAGAATGACAATCATGCTCTCAGTAGTTGGTGCTTGAAGAAATGGTTATGTGCTAGAGCTTTTTATTTTGAAAACATGGAAGCAATTTTGTCAACGGTAGTAGTATTTCATATGTGTCATGCATAAAACATCCTATAAGTTGCAAGCCTCATGCGTCGAATACCAATAGTGCTCGCACCTTGTCCTAATTAGCTCGGATTTCCATGGGTTATCATTGCATTACATATGTTTCAACCAAGTGTCACAAAGGGGTACCTCTATGCCACTTGTACAAAGGTCCAAGGAGATAAATCGCATTTGATTTCTCGTTTTTGATAGATCTCAACTTGAGGACATCCATACCCGGACAACATAGAAAATAGATGATGGACTCCTCTTAAATGCATAAGCATATTCTCATAAGAGATTGAGGATTAACGTCCAAGCTAAAACTTCCACCATGATGCATGGCTTTGGTTGGCGGCCCAAAGTTCTTCTCTAACAATATGCATATTCATTCAACCCATGGCAAATCACCCTTACTTCAGACAAGACGAACAGGCATAGCAACTCACATGATATTCAACAAAAGTGTGACAGTTGATGGCGTCCCCAGAAACATGGTTACCGCTCAGCAAGCAACTTATAAGAAATAAGATACATAAGCAACATATTCTTTACCACAATAGTTTTTAAGCTACTTTCCCATGAGCTATGTATTGCAAAGTTAGTTTGCTTAGTACATGTGGAGGTTAGCAAAAGACTGGGAGCGACCAACTAAGAGAGCAATGACGGTCATAATCATGCAGAGCGACAAAGCAATATTGAATCAGGCATGGTAGTTATATCGCTACTCAGAAATAAAAGATCATCAAGGCTTGACAGACTTTCTTTACAGTCTTAAATATGCGTGAGCATACGCCAAGTCAATCAAAATAAATTCTCGAAGGAAGATATTACTAAACCATACCACATCATCGGCAAACAAATCATGTTGGTACTCCAATAACACATTGGGAATCCCCCAGCTATTTGAGACTAACCATAAGAAAACATGAATCACTAAGCACCATTATGCACGTAGCATATTTATCATAGACATATTAACCAATGCAACGGAAGCAAACTCTCTTAATAAGGTGAGCATGATAATTAAAGAGAGTTCAAGCAACCAACTAAACAAAAGCTCTTTGAAAAGATAAGCATGAATACTAAGAGCAGAGCATGATAGTAGCTATTAAAAGACAAAGAACACACACAACAAAGATAGACATGAAAATTCTATGTTATGTTCTAGGTAGAAGTGGAGCGTGTTTTTCTCCCACATAAAGAATGCTGAGTTCCGACTCGTTATGAAAAACTAAAAAGAAAACTAAAAGCAAGACGCTCCAAGCATAGCACATAACACATGAAGTGATAAAAATATAGCGAAACGAAAGACGAACTGATAATGTTGATGGAGAAGGGGATGCACGGGGGCATCCCCAAGCTTAGACGCTTGAGTCTCCTTGAATATTTCTTGGGGGTGCACGGGGGCATCCCCAAGCTTGAGCGCTTGACACTCCTGAATCTTTTTATCATCTTCCCTCGCACACTTGAAAACTCCCTTCATACATAACTCATTGTAATCTGATTAGCGAGGTTAGTACCCTTTATAAAATAATTATACCTTGCTGGAAATAAAGATATTCTTTAAGTTCTACTGTTTCTCAAGATTGCCAAAAGGTTTTTGCAAAGAAAAAGCAAGCTCTTGATTTGCAAAATGAAGGAAAGGCAAAACAAGACAGAATCTGTGAAAAACAGAACAGCAGGTAGTAATTGATCTGTTCGGGATACTTCTACAACTCAAATCAAAAAACTCAGAACAGACGCACGAAATACAATTATATAGAGAACGCTGTCGAAAAAATTCAGACCAAAAAGATGATCTGGTGATTTTATACGAATTTTTCTATCCAAGGACAGAATCTGTTTCCTGGACAGCACCTCACAACTTTTGAACTTTCTAGCAATCAGAGGCTATACTTGGCACAAATATGAAAAGCAAAGATACAATGATGATGCTACAGCAGTAAACAACATCAAGACGCAACAAAAGCAAAAATTTTATTCATGTGGGCTGCCTCCCAAAAGCGCTTTCTTTTATGCCTTTAAGCTAGGCATAATGCATGTAGATCAAGTTTTATCAAGAGTAAAAGAATAGCTAGCCCGTACAACGGACTCAAAAGGTAACTTGATCTTCTTTCGAGGGAAGTGTTCCATCCCTTTCTTGAGAGGAAACTGAAATTTTATATTACCCTCTTTCATGTCGATGATAGCACCAACGGTGCGTAAAAAGGGACGTCCCAAAATAATTGGACATGAAGGATCACATTCAATATCCATAATAGTGAAATCAACGGGAACATAATTATCATTGACAACGATAAGAACATCGTCGATCCTCCCCAAAGGTTTCTTTATGGAAGAATCAATGAGACGAACACCAAAAGAACAAGAATCATAAGGTTTCAATTTAAGCATATCATATAGTCTTTTGGGCATAACAGAGGTACTAGCTCCAACATCACATAATGCATAACAAGAGAAGTCATTCAATTTAATTTTTATCATAGGATCCCAACCATCTTCTAGCTTTCTAGGTATGGAGGCTTCTACTCTAAGTTTCTCCTCCCTAGCTTTGATGAGAGCATTAGTGATATGCTCTGTGAAGGCAAGATTAAGCGTGCTAGTGCGGGGGTCTCTAGACATCTTGTGAAGGAAATCAATAACTTCGGTAAGAGTGCAATTATCAAAATCAAGGTCACGAGCATCAAGTAAAGTGGTAGTAGTGTCCTTTAGGTTCACTTATTTGGTAGTTTCTATAGTCATAGCATCACCATTAATAGGTCCAATGGGACCAGGAGTACATTGGGTGCTAAGAGTTTGGATATCCTCAACAACTTTGATAGTAGCAACAGTGTGGTGGGTAGGAAGGCTCTTAATTCTATCTTCTTCCTCCCTTTCTCTAGCCCATCTTTCTTTAAGTTTAGCCATCATCCTAATATTTTCATTAATTTGCACTTGAGTAGCATTAATAGGAATGACCTTCCTCTCCTCAAGAGGAGAAGTTTCAATTTTTAGCAATTTTACCTCATTGGCTAAATGGTCTACCTTAAAAGAAAGATCATCTAGTTTATGTAGTTTTTCTTCTACACTCTTATTAAAGGCTTTTTGGGTAGTGATGAAATCTTTAAGCATAATCTCTAGTTCAGTAGTGGAGTTCTTGGTGATAGGATAAGCATTGTTGTTCCCATAAGAATTAGAGGGGAACGGTCTAGGATTGTTACCAAAGTTACTCCTATAAGCATTGTTGTTAAAATTGTTTCTAGAGATAAAGTTCACATCTACTTGTTCTTGAGCAATCAAAGAATTTAAAGGAACATCACGAGGATCAACAGAAGATTGCTTCGAAAGTAGAGACATGATCAAGTCAACTTTTTCATTTAAGGGGGAAATCTCCTCAGAGTTTACCTTCCTACCTGTTGGAGCGCGTTCGGTGTGCCATTGGGAATAGTTGGTCATCATCTCACCGAGAAGCTTTGTGGCAGCACCAAGTGTAGTTGACATAAAAGTTCCTCCCGCGGCCGAATCTAACAAGTTCCGGGAGGTAAAGTTCAAGCCTGCATAAAAAGTTTGGATAACCATCCAAGTAGTCAAACCGTGAGTAGGGCAGTTCTTGATAAGAGATTTCATACGTTCCCAAGCTTGGGCAACGTGTTCATTATCCAATTGTTTAAAATTCATTATGTTACTTCTAAGTTGGATAATTTTAGCAGGTGGATAGTATTTTCCAATAAAAGCATCTTTGCATTTGTCCCATGAATCTATGCTATTTCTAGGCAAAGACTAAAACCAAATTTTAGCTCCTCCTCTCAAGGAGAAAGGAAAAAGCTTAAGCTTAACAATATTACCATCTATTTCTTGGTACTTTTGCATATCACAAAGTTCAACAAAGTTGTTTAAGTGTAAAGCAGCATCATCTCCAGCACCGGAGAATTGATCTTTCATGACTAAGTTCAGTAAAGCAGGTTTAATTTCATATGAAGGTGCTGAAGTGGCAGGTGTAGTGATAGGTGTGCTGATAAAGTCATCGTTGTTGTGACTAGTGAAGTCACACAACTTGGTGTTCTCGGTGGAACCCATAGTAGCAAGCAAGCAAGATAACTATTTTTGTGATTTTCGATAAAAGGTACTAAAGCAAAAAACCGAAAGGTAAACTAACAAGACTAAAAGCAAAGGTAAAAGATAGCGTGCAACTCCCCTATCCTGAAAAGTGGAGTCCCCGGCAACGGCGCCAGAAAATACTCCTTGATGGGCCTCGAACCCCTCGTTGGTTACCCCAAGTGGAAGGTGTAAGATGCAGTATTGTAGAAGTGTTTTCCCTTAGCAAAGATACCAAGGATCGAATCCCCAGAGACTCCTACGTTCAACAAGTAGGTGTCAACTGCTAACGGCGCGTATTAGCGATCAACGTGGACCTGCACACAGATACAAATAACTTTGCTCCCAACGAGTACAGAGAGGTTGGCAATCCCTCCGGCCTTGTAGTTCACAAAGGGTTAAAAGCAAATGATAGTAGTGATAGATAGTGTTTGCAATAGTAAATAATAGCGAAAAGTAAATAGCGGATGTGATCAATGATGGTAATATGGACCGGAGCCTCATGATGTTCACTAGTGATGTCTCTCTCCCAAAAGATGATAAAATAGCTATGTGAGGTAAACAAATTACAGCTGGGCAATTGACAGGACCACGAACGCAAACCAATGCTGATTACATTGCAAGAAAGGTTGAGGTTCAAAGCATGGGCGGTACGCCAAATTAAGTAGACCGAAATCCATCAATATCTACTACTAATCATCCACCTTGAGATATCTATCCAGAACATCTCGCTGGTATTAAGTTGCGAGTCCCACCCATAGTGTAAACTCAATGCAACAGACAACTGCATTAAAAGAACTTTGCGTAAAGTAAACAATCCTTGCACCCGCGGGCACAAGCACCGTTGTTTTCCCCCTTGTGGCAACAACACATCCCCTAGACTCATGTTTCTGTCACTCAAGCTAGTCATCGAGGGGCATGAACCCACAATCGAGCATAACGTTCCCTCTTGGAGTCACTACGTATTACTTGGCCAAAGCAATAAATAACAACGGAGAACATGCAAGAATTACTTATGAACATAAATATAAAAGAGGTAGATCAAATATATTACTCAAGATCAATCTGAACATAATCTCACAATCCAACGGATCCCAGCAAACTCAACATAGCAACAGCATAAGGATTACATATGTGCCTCGATCATGTAGGGCAGCTCACGAGGACTAATTAGTGAAGCACAAGAACGGGAGGAGAACATCACATAGCTACTGGTCATGGACTCATGGTCCAAGGGAGACTACTCACGAGTCATCCGGGAGGCGTCCATGGTGGTGGAGAAGGTCCCGGTGGTGATCCTTCCCTCCGGCAGGGTGCCGGGAAGAGTTCTCCTGGTGCTCCCGATCTTGGAAGCGGCGGCGGCGGCGGAACAGAGATGGGATCGCGAAAAGAGTTCCTGTTCTGAGGGTTTCGGAGGACGCTTTAAATATATGCCAAAGGGGGGCATCGGGGAAGCTTCGGGGGGCCCAGGCGCCCCCTCGGCGCGGCCCAGGGGGGGGGGGGCGCCGCCAGGGCGCCTGGAGCCCTGGTGCCCCCCCGGCTGTCCTTCGGACGCACGGTAGTTTCCGAAACGCTGATTTTTTATATAATTTTTCTGGATTTTTCCTGGCAGTTCTCGTAACGTGAAAACCTGAAATACAAAAACAGCCGAAAACAGAAACTGGCACTGGGGTGCACTGGATTAGTAAGTTAGTCCAAATATGATCAAAAGTGTATGGAAGTGTATGAATATCATAGCAATATCACCCAAAAGTGGCATGGAGCAAGCAGAAAGATGTGTGCAACAAGGACAAGCGTGCCTCGCACTTGGCCTGGATGGAGAAACTCGACAAAGCTCACGTCGTGTACGCGGGGTCGATGATGGCCTCGACGAGGTGAACCACTGAGTCCTTCTCATGCTCCTTACTGCCCCTGATCTTGTATTGGCCCTGGATGTTGACAAGATTCTGGCAGGCGATGCCCGAATTCTCGAGCGCCTTTACATCATTGGTGATGTCCACCGTAGAGAACATGTAGTGGGGGCTGTTGACAAACCTGGCGAAACGCTTGCAAGGCCTTGTGGCCAGACAGTAGTGGTAGACGAGGACGTGGTGGCACACACACATCTGGGCGACGATGACCTTGGGACGAGACCTGGAACGAGCGCGAGTGTACTCGAGGTCGAACCCGACCACCTGTACTTCTCCTCGGCAAGCAACAACTCCATGATGTGGATGGAGTGCTCCGCCCAGACCGGGTCGTTGGTGTACACCACCGAGAGGTCCATGAACCTTTTGTGGGTGTCCACCACGGCACGCATGGTGAACTGGTGCTCGTCGTCGGCAGCCGCTCGGAGCGCCATTGGAGCCGCGCAGGATACCCTCTAAGAATTCCTCGTGGTGGGTGTGCTTCTTGCAATGGTCAGGCACGATCGAAAGGTTAAAGAGACATAAGGGTAGGTTAAATGGCCGCTGTAATAAATGGGGGCAGGCCGGCCTGTAATCGTCATGTCTTGTCACGACATTCATAGCGGACGATTCCAGACTCCAGTGCACGCTTGACAACACTGCACCCCACGCGTGGGCTCGAAGAGCCTGTTCCCGCGCTACCGCGCTGTTTACCGCGCAAGCTTCCCGCCCGGCTAGTTTGGCCACGCGTCGGCTAGAAGAGGGAGAAATCATGGGCGTTTATTGGCAAAAAGCTTTGTAAAAATGAAGTGTGTGGAATGAACTCGGTCATAAGTTTACCCTTGGGTGATGAGGTCAAAGTTACACAGAAGGGTGATGATGGACACTCGAGTGCGATAATTAATTCTGCGCTCTACAGTGCACACGGTGGAAGAAACCAACTGTGTGCAATATTGTCGAAGATCGCAGTCGAGTTAGCTATATAGATCGTGTGCTGTGAGATCGAAAACATAAACTGATTCAAGAATGGTTAAGAAAATCTAAGACCATCGCATATTAAGGTCAAAATAGTGTTAGCAATATATGAGTCTCATACGATGCCATTTCAACGATTGTACCACAAAAGCTCGAAATGTTACAAGGTTCAAATTCCAGAGTTATATGGCTCAAATTTGAAGATTACAAGGTTCAAACTGATATTAGAAATGAAATTCATCTCATCAGCTGCAAACGCTCGCACTGATGCGCTGAACATGGATATCAGAAAGGTTCAAACTAATATCATCACTTCCAAGTCTGGCTTCGAAACCTCACAATTTTTGCAAAGGGGTCAGCCACTGAGAAGTCATGTATGGGGTTGACTTGATGACTTCCGATTACTCTGTCATGTGAATTTCCAAAATGAAATTCAGCATTTTTGGAGCCTAATCCATTCTGCCGCAGGCGCCGGCGCTGATCAACAGACCATTCATTTTTGCGAAATAAATGTAGGGCAAACCTCATTTCCTTCAGCACCCTTGCTCTGAGAACAAAGAACCTGGCAAATATAATCTCCGGTAGGGTCCCTCGATAGGAGTTCAAAGTAATTTCTGAGAGATGCAAATCTAGGCATTCGACGTGATTGTCATATTGTATCACATTATCCACCACTGGGCCTAATCTTATCTACAAAATAAGAAAGTGTGTTAGTGCCTACATGCAGTTTTGAACATTACTACAGGCCTAGCTATTTGGTTTGCAGGATTTGTAAAATGCACTAACATGCCATCTTCGATCTTACATGATTAACATGGGCATTTGATTACATTCTAGAAAAACACAGCCTTCTTCACAAGAGGTTGGAGTGGATGAAAAGTTCCCTATGAAAACTAGTACAGATGAATCCAAAGGAGAAATTCTTATTGAATGTAACCATATGGATAAAGCCACCAATATGGGGGGCATGTATGTACTGAAATCCTCCAAAAGAACCTTCAGAAATTGTAGTACATTGTCATTGTAAACTTGGAAAAAGGTGTCACAAATTGAACTCCCTTATGGTTAACATTTAACAGGAAAGGAACATCACCTCGATATATAGCTTCTCCAGGCACGGAAAGCATCTCAGGAAACTGACAACTTGCTCCAGGTCGGGCCCGATAGATTCTAGTGCCAAGACCTTCACTGTGCACAGTTTCGGGGTCAAGCTTGTCAGAATCATTTTCTGAATGACACACGAACAAACATCTTCAAAATTAGAAATAATGTTAATTTGTAGAAGAAGAGGTAGAAGGCGGCTATTGTACCTAAACGGGTGTGGATCCAATAACAAGTTCGTAGTATTTGTCAGACGAGTAGCCCACCACTATCAATTTTGGCGCAGAAATGACATTGATTCCTTTTGGACCTTCTTGATCAACTTCAAGTAATCTCTCAAGTGCAGGTGTGTCCTGGATGACCATACCATGGTCCACCTTTTGTGATGTCTTCCTGCCGCACCAGCAATACACATAAATAGTCCGAAGAGTCATGGAGGTGATGTTGAAGGTACTCAACCCATTGACCGCCTGAAGACGAATGTACTCGAGTGCAGTACAACCACGGAGCAGGCGCTCCATATCACCCTTTGAGAGATAGACGGTGACGAGCTCGAGGTGCTTCAGTCATGGTAGAATAAGAGCAGACGCGTCATTAAGGGGCGGGAAATGGCATTTCCTGAACTTGGCGACGCGCAGCGTAGGCGCAAGGCGGAGTGCGGACATTGGCAGCGACCACATATGCCCATCATCAAAAGTGAGCTCCTCGAGCTGATCTAGGGCGGGGGATCGGAACTAGTCATCAAGCTTGGCTCGGTCCTTGCCATTGGAACGGAACTTGCCCATTCTAAGGCCTTTGGTTGGGCCAAGGTGACTGCCAAGGATCTTGGAGAACGCATCCAAGCTTTTGCAGTAGCCATGGTAGAGCTCATGGGTGTCGATGAGGTCGAGAGGGCTGGAGTTCCATAGGGGGCACCACCGCCGGGAAAGGAGGGTTGTCCGCGCCCCATATTTGATTGGGAGGAGGGAGATGATGACTTTCAACATATCATCGGGGATGCTACTGATTATGTGTAACACCCCATATGTGATACCTTCCATTTATGGCAATATATGAAACGTTGACTTCATCAATTCCATTCTGGGCTCTTCTTTCATTTCGGGTTTCTTTGTTTTGTCACGTGCGTGTGTGCATTTCATCCATGTCATGTTATCATGTGCATTGCATTGCATTCGTATTGTCACTTGCACTCGGACCCGCTCGTCTCTTCCCATTGTCCGTTTCGAGTTCCGACACTCACACGCGTGCCCGTGGCACCCCCGAGTCCTTCTTTCATATGTGGCCGTGAAACATTCTCGGAATGAGGTGAGACTTGTCATGCGTTGTTGTTTTAGTATGTGTAGGCCTCCTGTCAAGTTTCATCGCGTTTGGTACTCCAACGGTTAACCTAGTGGGCTAAAAGCTCCTCTTTCTTTTGGCCCAAGACCCCCTCCACAACAGCCCACTAACCCAACACAACCACTCCCATCCTCTCGGTCGTCGGATCACGATCGTGTGGGTGAAAACCGCTCCCCATTTGGACCTTCCTAGCTCCCAGAATCTATAAATTAGCCCCTCCCTTGAAATTTCGGGCAAAACCCTAGCCAAACTCCTCCTCCGCCGCCGCCGGACACGTCCGACCCGGCCGGACGTGTCCGACCTCCGCCGCCGCCGCCACGTGTCGCCGCCCGACTGGCCGCCTCCCGCGCCCACATCCCCGCCGGCCAGGGCCCGCCCGGCCCGGACTGGGCCCTCCCGGCCCGTCTACGCACCCGACGCCGCCGATCGTCGCCGCCACCTCTAGCTGGTGCGCTCCCCGCACCGCCGCGAGCATCCCGCCGGCGAGCTCCGCCGCCCGCCGCCTCCCGCACCGGCGCGCCTCGCCGCCGCCGCGCTTCGTCGCCCCGCCTCGGCCGGCCCCGCGCCACCTCCTCCGCCCACCGGCCGAGCCACGCCTCACCGCCGGCCCGGCTCCGGCCGCCACCGCCGCCCGTCCGCCGCCTGCTCTGGCGAGCCGCCGCCATCACCGTCGCCCCGTCCCGATCTGGCCGGATCGGGAAAAGATCCACCAAGCCATCCATCCAAACACCCGCCCCCGAGCCGGATCTCCCCGTCCCGCACGGATCCGCCCCGTTGACTTTTTTGGAGGTGAATTTGCACTAAGTCCCCAGATCTGTTAAATTTGTTGCCTTCTTTGCCATGTGATAACTTTGTGATCGGTGCTCCATTTTGCGCGTATGATATGTCGAAAAGTTCGTCTCGTCGTGCTCTACATATTAGTACCAGTATCATGCATGTTAGAGTTCATATAGTTGACTTAATCTTTGTGGCAAGAGTGCATGTTGCTGTAACTTGTTGTATGTGTAAATTTGTTGCCATGTTCGGGAGTGGATAACTTTGTGCATGTTGGTCCGATTGGAGTGAATGATATGTCCAGATCTTTGTTGTGAAATGCTCTACATGATGGTTGCTGTAGCATTCTTGTTAGAGGTCATATTGCCATGTATATCTCTGTTGCAAGAGTGCATTTGGCTGATATGTTTTTGAACTTGTTATGAGATGATGTTTTGCCATGCTTGTGCTTATTTATCCATGTGTCATATGAGCTAGGTGTCAACATGAGTTTTGCTCTTGAGTATGTGCTCTACATGATAGATTCATTTTCATGCCATGATATGTCTTGATATGAGTGCAACAAGCTTGTTAACATGTCATCATGTTGTAAATTTCTGCTAAGTGTGAATCTGTTAAATTTATTGCTATGTATCCATGTTGCCACCGTCTTTGTTGTGCATGTTAAGGGTTGGATGTTCCTTGAAGTATATGTCATGCTCTAGCTATCCATGCACTTGTTTACCATGATGCCATGCTATAGATTGTTGTTATGAGGCCCTCAAGTTGCTATAAAATTTATCTGTCAGCATGCCCAGATTTTGCTAAGTCTGGATAAACTTTTGCTTTTTTGCCATGTTGTTTGGGACATGTTCTAGTTTGTTCTCGAAGTAGCCATGTGGTTATTCTTGAAGAGCATGCTATGTATGTTATTACCATACCTTTGTTTGCATGATGGCTTGCTGTAACTTGTTGTTTTCATCCTCTCAAGTGTCTATAAGATGTATCTGTTAGCATGTTATCAACAAGTTCAGTTTTGCCACGAGTGTAGCTAGTGTTCCAAGCATCCTATAAGCATGTTCTTGCTTTGAGTAGCTTCTCAAATATGTCTTCTTGCTGTGTGTTACCTTAACTTGCCATGCTATGCTTTGAGTTGAGTTGCACAAGCTTGTAAACATGCCTTCTCGTTGTAATTCTGCCATGCCTTGTAATTTTCACTAAGTCTGAGAATTCTGTAAATTTATTGCAACTTGCCATGCTTGTTTAATTGTGTTCCAGTAGGTTTTTAGGTGTGTTCTAAGTTCATGCTTGTTAAGTATCATGTCTATTTCACATCCATGCCCCTTGTCTCCATGTTTGGGTGCTGTAGCATAGTTATTTCTTGCTCCAAAGATGCCATGTTGCTGAAAACTGTAGTTTTGCTTGAATATTGTTTTGCTTGCCATTTGCAAACCATGCGTCCATTTCCGGTGATCTTTATATCGATTTCAATCAAAATCTTCCCCTCTATCAAGTGGCTTGCTTGGTTTTCCAAGATGAGGCCTTTTCAATCAACTTCTCCTTAGGCTCAAGAGCATCCACATGCATACGCACATCATACTCGCATCCCTCGTTATGACTTGCATCATGTTGATTGTGCATTGCACCGTGTTTGATATTGTGTCGTTGTTGTGTTCTTGTGTTGGGTAGAGACGGGAGCCGATTCGGAGTTCGAGGTTACTACCGAGGCTGAGTTTGAGGAGCAAGGTTACGATCCCACCGACGACTTAACAGGCAAGATGACCATACCCAGATATCACTACTATCTTTGCCTATGCTAGATGTCTCGCTCTTTAGATATTGCCTCGATGCCTATGTCTGTTTGTCAGCCCTCCTATTGTTGCCATGAAACTCTTTAACCACCCTCCTAGCAAACCATTGATTGGCTAGGTATGCCTCGCTCAGCCCCTCTTATAGCGTTGTTAGTTGCAGGTGAAGACTTGAAGATTCTTGCTTCGTGATGAAGTTATTGTTGGTATATCACAATATATGAACTGTTAAACTAAATCATCTATATATTGGTAATGGGTGGAAGGCTAAGCCTCTTGCTTGGTGTTTTGTTCCACTCATGCCACCCTAGGAACCGATAAACCGGTGTTATGTTCCTTGATTTTGCGTCCCTAACACGGTTGGGGTTTATGGGCCCCCCTCGATAACTCGCTTAGTGCTAAAGCTTTTTCAGCAAGGCCCAACTTTGGTTTTACATTTGCCTAATAACTAAAACTTGCATAGGGAGTAGCTATCCCGAGGACTTAATTAACAACCCCCAGGCCAGTGCTCCTCATGAGTGTTGGTCCAACCCAGAGTCGTTTGCGATACCCCGCTTGGCAACTTGGGTTTGGTCACCGTATGCTGTGCTCATCCAGTCGTGGCCTGAGACTAGATACACGCGGCTACTGTCAGGGTGTCGGCACGCTGGGAGGTCTTGCTGGATTAGTTTTACATTTGTCGGAATATCTTGAGCACGTGATTCCGAGAATACTCGGGTCTTCCCACCTTGGAGTTGCGACTCCGCAGATCGTGAGCTTGTGATGGGCTAAGTTGGGACACCCCTGCAGGGTTTTGATCTTTCGAAAGTCGTGCCCACGGTTATGTGGCAGATGGGAATTTGTTAATATCAGGTTGTAGATAACTTGACACCATGCTCTTAAATACACTACCTGCGTGAGTACCCGTGATGGTCTCTTTCCGAAGGGGTTCGGGAAGTGAACACGGTGGGGTTATGTTTGACCGTGAGTAGTTAGGATCACTTCTTGATCAACTTGGCGATCGCTGGCACTTGTTCTCTTCTCGCTCTAAACTCATAAGTTAGTGCTTAGTGCTGCTGCAACCTTGTTATAAGACTTTCCACACCTAAGGCTTTGATAGTCTTGTTACCCGGGAATGGGATTGCTGAGTCCTCTGTGGCTCACAGATTCAACACAACACCAGTTGCAGGTACCGATGAGAGCTACACAGGTGGTGGTTCAGAGTTGTTTTGGGAGTTCGATGAAGAGCGTGGACACTACTATGTATCTTATCCCGACGATCAGTAGTGGCTCTTACTAGGATGATCGGGACCTTGTGTTGCTTTATTTATGGTATCTTTCATTTGGATTTCGTTCGTAGTCGGACTCTGATGCTATTTGGATGATGTATGTTAATGTATTTCATTGTGTGACGTGGCGAGTGTAAGCCAACTACTATTTTACATTTTCATCCCTCATTTTACATGAGTTGTGCAAAGATACCATACTTGAGATCATTCTAGTATGTGATTATGTCTTCAAGTCGTGCCTCGACACGTGGGAGACATAGTCACATACTGGGCATTACAAGTTGGTATTCAGAGCCTTCTCTGACCTAGGAGCCCCCCTCATTGATCGAATCGTTGACGGTTGAGTCTAGGCACACACACAAAAAATGTTTTGAGTCCTATATATATATCGGAGAGTAGGATTTCTTTTACTCCTCACCCCTTCATCGCTCTGATGAGGACTCCCGACGTTGTTCTATCTCCTCTACTCTCAAAAATTCACTAATTTTTTTAGGATCACACGAGTATTGTTTGGATTGTTCCGATATCTTTGTGACGAGAACATTGTTCTCGATGCCTCCTATCATTTAGGGGTTCTGGTAGTGTCCCGGGGAGTTGAGCTCCGAGGTGTTGTCGTCACAAATGTATCGCAGCGGTTCTAGAATACTTAAGACGGCCGACATCGAAAACTCTTCTATGCGGTTAGTGGTGAGATAACCCCGACATCACCCAGTACTGGGGAGGTAGTTCGGGAGTATTGCCACAACTTGTATAGCGGATGCGTTTCGATGGTCCGAGGTAAACAATTTCCGAGGATGACTGGTTATGTGTTGAAGGATGGATACAGCTGGATGTAGGATTAGAGTTGAGTGCGCGGTGCTTCCCCTATATCCCCAACACCCGATTGCATAACCGGAAACCTTCGGAAATTAATAGGTGGATTCTTCTAGTAGCTCGTAGGCATTCTTCCAACGAGTGCATGGTTTGAGGTTTGGGGTTCAACATCTAGTGAAGAGGTTTCATGGGCGCTGTTCCAATTGGGAGGTGCATCTTAAAGGGTCCTTGGCTATGCTGATCCGGGGATTGCAACACCCTTTTGTAACACGTTCCAGGAGCATTCAGCACGAACATGTGGGACAAAGCTTCTGTCATGTGTTTGTTCCAACTGCTCCTTGTTGTTTTATTTACCTTTTTTTGTTCTCCCAAGTGGCTTCTCGAGAAGATTGTTGTATCATTAAACCGTGGAATTCATTCGTTCATTTTGTTTGAATGTGCTTGTGAAGACTTATGTTGCAATTTCTAGCCGTTGATTCAGCTCATATATTTTTCCATCAATGGCTAATAGTTGTCATCTCATTCAGGATGGCTCCTAAGAAGGTTCCCAACCCTTACCAAGAGGGTGAAGAAGAGCGTGTTCCTGAACGTCCTCCATCCCCTCCTCCTCCGTCTGAGGCATGGAGAGCAATTATGCAAGCGACCAACCAGAACACCCAGATGCTTATGCAAATGATGCAGAACTTTCAAGCCAACCAAGCAAATCAAGGCAATCATGGGAACCAAGGCCAAGGCAATCTGTTTAATCAACCTCACTTTGCGACTCTCAACCAATTCCTGGCAAACCAACTGAAGTCGTTCAGTTACTGTGTGGATCCGCTAGATGCTGAAGACTGGATCACAGACATCAAAAAGCACTTTGAATGCAGTAACGTGAGACCTGAGGATTATGTCAAGTTTGCCACTTTCCAACTCAAAGATCAAGCTGCTGATTGGTGGCAACAGTACAAAGATTCCAGAGGTGGACATGAGATCTCGTGGACTGACTTATGTAAGGATTTCCGCTCTCACCACATTCCAACCAGTGTCATTGAAGGCATGCATGAGCAATTCCGCAACCTGAAGCAAGGCACCATGTCCGTCTATCAATACAATGTCAAGTTCCAGAATCTTGCCCGCTATGCGAAGCAAGACATCCCTGATGCCAAGAGCAAGATTTATCAGTTCCGTGGTGGTCCGAAGGATGAAGTCCAACTAGCTCTCACCTTGTTCGAGCCGGATGAATTTGACCAATTCTACAATATGGCTCTCAAACAAGAGGCAGCTCAGCTCAAGATTGAAGCTTCCAAAAAGAGGATCAGATATGCTGTTCACTCCTCCTCTTCTTTCCAAGTGGTTGCCAAGCAGCAGAAGTTCTGGCTACCGCCTCCTCTAGTGCTGCGTCCTCCAAACAACAACAAGCACTCAGGTGGCCGTGGTTTCTCCCACCCACCCAACCCAAGCAACCAGTCCAAGCCTCAGCTTCAAGCTTCAAGATCAAGTGGTCCTTATCACCGGCCTCTCTCAGAAGTGATTTGCAACAAATGTTCTCAGAAGGGTCACTATGCCAACAAGTGTCCCAACCCAAGGCGCCTTCCGGCTCTTCCACCTGTCAGCACTGCTAGTGTCAAGCACAATCCCAAGGTTGCAAGTGTGAATCTGATGAATGCAGCTCAAGTAGAGAATTCTTCAGATGTGATACTTGGTAATCTTCCAGTTAACTCTATTCCTGGAAAAGTCTTGTTTGATTCAGGTGCATCACATTCTTTCATGTCAAGACCTTTTGCATTGTCACATGATATGCCATTGCAAGCTTTGCCTAGTCCAATGTCCGTGCTTTCTCCGGGTTTGCTAATGAACTCCAACAACTTTGTTCCGGATGTATCTATTCACATGGGTGATTATAGTTTTCTGGTTTCTCCGGTTGTTCTCGGCAACTCCGACATTGATCTTATTCTTGGGATGGATTGGCTCTCCAAGCATGAAGCAAACATTGATTGTGCAAAAAAAGGAAGTCAAGCTTACTCATCCTGACGAAGACGTGATTATCTTCGCCGCTCGAGATAACAGAATCAGGCTATTCTCTCTCAATGACAAGGGCGAGATTATTGCCATTTCTCAGATTCCGGTGGTCAATGAATATGAAGATGTTTTCCCTGAAGAGCTTCCAGGCATGCCTCCCCATCGTCAATTTGAATTTGTCATTGAACTCGAGCCCGGTACCGAGCCAGCATGTCGGCGTCCGTACAAGCTTTCCCCTGATGAGTTGAAGGAGCTGAAGAAACAACTTGATGAGCAAGAATGTATGGGTCTAATCAGGCCTAGTACTTCTCCTTGGGGCTGTGGTGTTCTATTTGTCAAGAAGAAGGATGGCATGGAACGCCTTTGCGTTGATTACCGGCCATTGAACAAGAAGACAATAAAGAACAAGTATCCGCTCCCCAATATCAATGAATTGTTCGAGCAGCTCAAAGGAGCAAAGGTGTTCTCGAAGCTCGATCTCCGGATGGGTTACCATTAGATTCGTATCCGTGAAGAAGATATTCACAAGACCGCATTCAGAACAAGCTATGAATACACGGTCATGTCTTTCGGCCTTGCAAATGCTCCACCCACCTTCTCTCAGAAGATGCACTTCATATTCAACCCCTACACCAATGAATTTGTTCTCGTCTATCTGGATGATATCTTGGTATTCTCCAAGAATGAAGAAGACCCTGCCAAGCACCTCCGTTTGGTCCTTGACAGGCTCCGTGAACACAAGTTCTATGCGAAGTTCTCCAAATGTGAATTCTGGCTGGATGAAGTCTTATATCTTGGCCATATTATCTCCGCCGAGGGCATTTCTGTTAACCCCAAGAAGGTCGAAGCTATTGTCAACTGGGAACCTCCGCAGAATGTCAAGCAACTCCGAAGCTTCCTTGGTCTCGCTAGCTATTGCAGAAGGTTCGTTGAGAACTTCTCCAAGATTGCCAAGCCTCTTTCCAACCTATTGCAGAAGAATGTCAAGTACTCCTGGACTCCTGATTGTGATGTGGCATTCAAAACACTCAAAGAGAAGCTCATTTCTGCTCTGGTTCTTAGTCCTCCAAATGAGTCCAAGCCTTATGAAGTCTTTTGTGATGCTTCATTGCAAGGTCTTGGTGGTGTTCTCATGCAAGACAAGAAGATTGTGGCATACACTTCTCGTCAGTTGAAACCAAATGAGAAGAATTACCCCACACATGATATCAAGCTAGCAGCAGTTGTACATGCCTTGATCACGTGGAGACACCTTCTGTTGGGCAGAAAAGTGGACATCTTCACCGATCACCAGAGCTTGAAGTACATCTTCACATAGCCAAACCTTAACCTTCGCCAGACTCGTTGGGTTGAGATGATTCAAGAGTATGATCCAAGCATTGAGTATACACCTGGCAAGGCCAATGCCATTGCAGATGCCTTGAGCAGAAAGGCATATTGCAACAGTCTCCTTCTCAAACCGTTCCAGCCTGAACTTTGTGAATCATTCACGAAGCTCAACCTCCAAGTTGTTCCGCAAGGCTTTCTTGCAAACCTTCAAGTTGCACCTACCTTGGAAGATCAGATCCGTGAGGCCCAGCTCAGTGATGCTATGGTGCAGAAAGTGAAACATGGTATTGCTAAGGGTACTCCCAAATACAAGTGCTATCGCGTTGATGAGAAAGACACCTTGTTCTTTGAGGAGAGAATCGTGGTTCCCAAGGGTGATCTCAGGAAGCTCATAATGAACGAAGCACATGACTACCTCCTCTCGATTCATCCCGGAAGTTCTAAGATGTACCAAGACCTCAAGCAATCATATTGGTGGACTCGCATGAAAAGGAAGATTGCCCAATTTGTGAATGAATGAGATGTCTGCAGAAGAGTGAAGGCAGAGCATCAACGTCCAACCGGTCTCCTTCAACCACTACCTATTCCCGAGTGGAAATTCGATCACATTGAAATGGATTTCGTCACTGGGTTTCCTAAGTCCAAGAAGGGAAATGATGCTATCTTTGTAGTGATTGGCAAGCTAACTAAAGTAGCTCATTTTCTTCCCGTCAAAGAATCCATCAACGCAGCTCAGCTGGCAGAGCTGTACACCTCTAGAATTGTTTCCTTGCATGGCATTCCTCAAGTCATATCCTCAGACCGTGGAAGTTTGTTTACATCCAAGTTCTAGGACTCCTTTCAGTCAGCCATGGGCACCAAAATTGCTTCAGCACTGCGTTTTACCCTCAGACTAGTGGTCAAGTCGAAAGAGTGAACCATATCCTCGAAGACATGCTGAGAGCTTGTGTCATCTCTTTTGGTATGAAATGGGAAGATTGTCTCCCGTTTGCCGAATCCTCCTACAACAACAGCTTCCAAGCAAGTGCCGACAAAGCTCCTTTTGAAATCCTCTATGGCAGAAAGTGCCGTACCCCTCTCAACTGGTCCGAGACTGGTGAACGTCAACTTCTTGGGAATGATTTGATCCCAGAAGCCGAAGAAATGTGCAAAGTCATACGTGAGAATCTCAAGGCCGCGCAATCGCGTCAAAAGAGCTACTATGACGGCAAGCATCGTGATTTGACTTTCGACATTGGAGAGCATGTCTATCTCCGTGTTTCTCCCATGAAGGGCACTCAGAGGTTCGGTATCAAGGGCAAGCTTGCTCCAAGATACGTACGCCCTTTCAAGATTCTTGGCAAGAGAGGCGATCTAGCCTACCAACTCGAGCTTCCCTCCAACTTTGCAAATGTTCATGATGTGTTTCATGTGTCTGAACTCCGCAAGTGCTTCAAGACACCTGAATGCACCATTCCGTTCGAGGAGATTGATCTTCAACAAGACTTGTATTATCGTGAGCACCTTGTTGCTATTCTTGAGGAAACTGAGCGCAAGAACCGCAACAAGTCCATCAAGTTCTTGAAAGTAAAGTGGTCACACCATACCGACCGTGAAGCTACGTGGGAACGAGAAGATCACCTTCGTTTCGAGTATCCTTCCTTCTTCCAGTTCTAGATCTCGGGACGAGATCTTTTTCTAGTGGAGGAGAGTTTGTCACACCTCATATATGATACCTTCCATTTATGGCAATATATGAAACGTTGACTTCATCAATTCCATTCTAGGCTCTTCTTTCATTTCGGGTTTCTTCGTTTTGTCGCGTGCGTGTGTGCATTTCATCCATGTCATGTTATCATGTGCATTGCATTGCATTCATGTTGTCACTTGCACTCGGACCCGCTCGTCTCTTCCCATTGTCCGTTTCGAGTTCCGACACTCACACACGTGCCCGTGGCACCCCCGAGTCCTTCTTTCGTATGTGGCCGTGAAACATTCTCGGAATGAGGTGAGACTTGTCATGCGTTGTTGTTTTAGTATGTGTAGGCCGCCTGTCAAGTATCATCGCGTTTGGAGTTCGTTTGGTACTCCAACGGTTAACCTAGTGGGCTAAAAGCTCCTCTTCCTTTTGGCCCAAGACCCCCTCCACAACAGCCCACTAACCCAGCACAACCACTCCCATCCTCTCGGTCGTCGGATCGCGATCGTGTGGGCGAAAACCGCTCCCCATTTGGACCTTCCTAGCTCCCAGAATCTATAAATTAGCCCCTCCCCCGAAATTTCGGGCAAAACCCTAGCCAAGCTCCTCCTCCGCTGCCGCCGGACACGTCCGACCCGGCCGGACGTGTCCGATCTCCGCCGCCGCCGCCACGTGTCGCCGCTCAACTGGCCGCCTCCCGCGCCCACATCCCCGCCGGCTAGGGCCCACCCGGCCCGTCTACGCACCCGACGCCGCCGATTCGTCGCTGCCACCTCCAGCAGGTGCGCTCCCCGCGCCGCCGCGAGCATCCCGTCGGCGAGCTTCGCCGCCCGCCGCCTCCCGCGCCGGCGCGCCTCGCCGCCGCCGCGCTTCGTCGCCCCGCCCCGCCCGGCCTCGCGCCACCTCCTCCGCCCGTCGGTCGAGCCACGCCTCACCGCCGGCCCGGCTCTGCCCGCCGCCGCCGCCCGTCCGTCGCCTGCTCTGGCGAGCCGCCGCCGTCGCCGTCGTCGGATCGGGAAAAGATCCACCAAGCTATCCATCCAAACACCCGCCCCCGAGCCGGATCTCCCCGTCCCGCACGGATCCGCCCGTTGACTTTTTTGGAGGTGAATTTGCACTAAGTCCCCAGATCCATTAAATTTGTTGCTTTCTTTGCCATGTGATAACTTTGTGCTCGGTGCTCCATTTTGCGCGTATGATATGTCGAAATGTTCGTCTCGTCGTGCTCTACATATTAGTACCAGTATCATGCATGTTAGAGTTCATATAGTTGACTTAATCTTTGTGGCAAGAGTGCATGTTGCTGTAACTTGTTGTCTGTGTAAATTTGTTGCCATGTTCGGGAGTGGATAACTTTGTGCATGTTGGTCCGATTGGAGTGAATGATATGTCCAGATCTTTGTTGTGAAATGCTCTACATGATGGTTGCTGTAGCATTCTTGTTAGAGGTCATATTGCCATGTATATCTCTGTTACAAGAGTGTATTTGGCTGAAAAGTTTCTGAACTTGTTATTAGATGATGTTTTGCCATGCTTGTGCTTATTTATCCATGTGTCATATGAGCTAGGTGTCAACATGAGTTTTGCTCTTGAGTATGTGCTCTACATGATAGATTCATTTTCATGCCATGATATGTATTGATATGAGTGCAACAAGCTTGTTAACATGTCATCATGTTGTAAATTTCTGCTAAGTGTGAATCTGTTAAATTTATTGCTATGTATCCATGTTGCCACCGTCTTTGTTGTGCATGTTAAGGGTTGTTCAATGGATGTTCCTTGAAGTATATGTCATGCTCTAGCTATCCATGCACTTGTTTGCCATGATGCCATGCTATAGATTGTTATTATGAGGCCCTCAAGTTGCTATAAAATTTATCTGTCAGCATGCCCAGATTTTGCTTAGTCTGGATAAACTTCTGCTCTTTTCCCATGTTGTTTGGGACATGTTCTAGTATGTTGTCGAAGTAGCCATGTGGTTATTCTTGACAAGCATGTTATGTATGTTATTGCCATACCTTTGTTTGCATGATGGCTTGCTGTAACTTGTTGTTTTCATGCTCTCAAGTGGCTATAAAATATCTCTGTCAGCATGTTATCAACAAGTTCAGTTTTGCCACGAGTGTAGCTAGTGTTCCAAGCATCCTATAAGCATGTTCTTGCTTTGAGTAGCTTCTCAAATATGTCTTCTTATTGTGTGTTACCTTAACTTGCCATGCTATGCTTTGAGTTGAGTTGCACAAGCTTGTAAACATGCCTTCTCGTTGTAATTCTGCCATACCTTGTAATTTTCACTAAGTCTGAGAATTCTGTAAATTTATTGCAACTTGCCATGCTTGTTTAATTGTGTTCCAGTAGGTTTTTGGGTGTGTTCTAAGTTCATGCTTGTTAAGTATCATGTCTATTTCACATCCATGCCCCTTGTCTCCATGTTTGGGTGCTGTAGCATAGTTATTTCTTGCTCCAAAGATGCCATGTTGTTGAAAACCGCAGTTTTGCTTGAATATTGTTTTGCTTGCCATTTGCAAACCGTGCGTCCGTTTTCGGTGATCTTTATATCGATTTGAATCGAAATCTTCCCCTCTATCCAGTGGCTTGCTTGGTTTTCCAAGATGAGGCCTTTTACATCATCTTCTCCTTAGGCTCAAGAATATCCACATGCGTACGCACATCATACTCGCATCCCTCGTTATGACTTGCATCATGTTGATTGTGCATTGCACCGTGTCTGATATTGTGCCGTTGTTGTGTTCTTGTGTTGGGTAGAGCCAGGAGCGGATTCAGAGTTCGAGGTTACTACCGAGGCTGAGTTTGAGGAGCAAGGTTACGATCCCACCGACGACTTAACATGCAAGATGACCATACCCAGATATCACTACTATCTTTGCTTATGCTAGATGTATCGCTCTTTAGATATTGGCTCGATGCCTATGTCTGTTTGTCAGCCCTCCTATTGTTGCCATGAAACTCTTTAACCACCCTCCTAGCAAACCATTCATTGGCTAGGTATGCCTCGCTCAGCCCCTCTTATAGCGTTGTTAGTTGCAGGTGAAGACTTGAAGATTCTTGCTTCGTGATGAAGTTATTGTTTGGATATCACAATATATGAACTGTTAAACTAAATCATCTATATATTGGTAATGGGTGGAAGGCTAAGCCCCTTGCTTGATGTTTTGTTCCACTCATGCCACCCTAGGAACCGATAAACCGGTGTTATGTTCCTTGATTTTGCGTCCCTAACACGGTTGGGGTTTATGGGCCCCCCTCGATAACTCGCTTAGTGCTAAAGCTTTTCCAGCAAGGCCCAACTTTGGTTTTACATTTGCCTAATAACTAAAGCTTGCATAGGGATAGCTATCCCGAGGACTTAATTAACAACCCCCGGGCCAGTGCTCCTCATGAGTGTTGGTCCAACCTAGAGTCGTTTGGGGTACCCCCCCTTGGCAACTTGGATTTGGTCACCATATGCTGTGCTCATCCGGTCGTGGCCTGAGACTAGATACGCGCGGCTACTGTCAGGGTGTCGGCACGCCGGGAGGTCTTGCTGGATTAGTTTTACCTTTGTCGGAATATCTTGAGCACGGGGTTCCGAGAATACTCGGGTCTTCCCACCTTGGAGTTGCGACTCCGCAGATCGTGAGCTTGTGATGGGCTAAGTTGGGACACCCTGTAGGGTTTTGATCTTTCGAAAGATATCCGGTTGTATATAACTTGACACCATGCTCTTAAATACACTACCTGCGTGAGTAACCATGATGGTCTCTTTCCGAAGGGGTTCGAGAAGTGAACACGGTGGGGTTATGTTTAACCGTGAGTAGTTAGGATCACTTATTGATCAACTTGGCGATCGCTGGCACTTGTTCTCTTATAGCTCTAAACTCGTAAGTTAGTGCTTAGTGCTTATGCAACCTTGTTTTAAGCCTTTCCACACCTAAGGCTTTGATAGTCTTGTTACCCAGGAACGGGATTGTTGAGTCCTCTGTGGCTCACAGATTCAACACAACACCAGTTGCAGGTACCGATGAGAACTACACAGGTGGTGGTTCAGAGTTGTTTTGGGAGTTCGATGAAGAGCGTGGACGTTACTATGTATCTTATCCCGACGATCAGTAGTGGCTCTTACTAGGATGATCGAGACCTTGTGTTGCTTTATTTATGGTATCTTTCATTTGGATTTCGTCCATAGTCGGACTCTGATGTTATTTGGATGATGTATGTTAATGTATTTCTTTGTGTGACGTGGCGAGTGTAAGCTAACTACTATTTTACATTTTCATCCTTCCTTTTACATGAGTTGTGCAAAGATACCATACTCGAGATCATTCTAGTATGTGATTATGTCTTTAAGTCGTGCCTCGGCATGTGGGAGACATAGTCACATACTGGGCATTACATTATGTCTAGGCCTGCTGGAGTCGCTTGCGGTTCTAGCTCGCCCCGCCTCCGCTTGTTGGCAGCCCCGTTCTCCTCCTCTGGAGTCTCCTTGTCAGCGGCGCTTTCTGATAGAAATGGGAGTACCTGGAATATTTAGTTAAAACAGGGCAATAGAAAAGTGTATTGGTAACTAGAAGTTATTAGGTAGGGATATAGTAAGAAAAGGGAATAACAATTGGTTGCTTAAATACTACACAATTCATTTGACATTGCTGGGTAAGTCAACATATGCAGATAGTTGAAAAGAAAACTTACTTCGAACAAAGTCTGGACATAAGATTTTGTCGGGGAAGTTAGCATATATCTCATGACCAGGCCCTTCTATGTGCAGTGCAAATTTATTGCCAGCTTTCAGTACATAAAACTTTGCAATTTCATTCCAAAAGCCAGTGCCAAAATAGGAGTCACCATGTTCATCAAGTCTTACAGTAGCAACGATTGTAAATCCATGGTTTGTGTGCAGTATGACATTCGTGGAGCCTTGATATATGTAAAGGGAAATTTTTTGCACTGCATAATCTGTTGCATAGCAAGGGATGTCCTGCAGAAAATGGTTGGATTGTTAAAGAAAATATGGTAACATGCAAATATGGGCCCAAATTGAAAGAACTATACAACAGTTGAAATCGAAGGACAAAAGTCTATAATTAAACAGATAGGGCAAACATGATGTCTTGGGAATATGAGAGTAATCGAAAGAACAATACATCATTACTTTTCCTAATATAGAAATAAGAGGGAAAGAATCCCCTTTGATGTATATGGTGCATGTGGCACCTTTTATCCAAATTTAGCAATATTTAGAATATGTTCAGGAAAGTAGGCCATGCCAACCGATTTAGGGCGAGATTGAACATATCGCGCGCATCCTGAAGTTATCTGGTATGATGAGATGGAATCTCTGGCGGCGGTCGCCAAGTCCTGAAGTGTCGGCGCACTATACATTCTATGAATGAAAGAAAACCCTCAAATCAGCTCGAATAAAAATGATTTCACCACGATTTCCGCCGGGTGATTAAAGGTGGCAGATGAACTGGGATAAGAGATGAAATAATATCTCGTTAAATTAGTTACCTTGTCGTCCATGGGAAAGAACCCTCAGTACGACAGATTCCCCAACCGAGCGGAGCTGGGTCGACCGCGAGGAGCGTCGAGAAAGTCGATGGCGATATGCGGCGGCAAGCGGAAGTGGCGAAATGCGGTGGGCTTTGTCAGCAGCCTGGCGGCGGCGGCATGCGTCGAGCTAAGTGTTTTCCGCCGCGATAGGCGGTGCCATGGCATAGACACAGAGGAGCTTGTGCAGGTGTGAATGGGGAACGTACCGGAGGGGCCGAGGGGGTGGCGAGGTGAGGGTTTTTGTGACGTGGGGATGGTGAGGGTATTCTTTTTTCTTTTTTGAATTGGGTGGTGAGGGTTTTCTGTCCCACAGAGAATTTTGGGGGCGATGTTTTGCTAGAGCGAACCATGTGTGATTGACGTAGTAGGCAAAATGAAAGTCATTGCACACGGTTCCAATTTTGGGAACCATGTGTGATTGACGTACTACCTCCGTCCTAGTTTATTGGTCCCCCGTTGTAATTTTTAGCAAAATTTAGCAAAATATTTAACATGCTCAGACATAGATAATAAGCATACACGTACATAAGCATAGTTCAACCATAAGTACATAGTTCAACCGTCATTAAGCATACTCAAGTGTACATAGTTCGATCCATCCCACATCTCATCTCACATGCGGCCGGCACGATCCTGAAGCTTCACCAGGTACTCGGCGTACATGCCGTGCGCGACCCTGCGAGAATACTTCTGCTTGAATGAGCCAACGGCCCATCCTCTTGCATGCGCCAGAACACTTAGATACGCGTCATGAATCTTGTGGTTGCAAAATGGGCATCCATAGCCGTCGTTCCAGGTCCTAATACGCCTATTATGCATTCCTGCATAAAGTTTCCTCATGATTCGGATCTTGTACCTCCTCTGGGCATCTTCATCCTCGATGTCCACATTGTCAGACAACACCTATACAAATAGTAAAACAAATTTGGCATCAAATCACTGATTACATGCCGTGAAGTAGGATTAGAAATTTCTGGCGATTTATTTATACATATCCAGAGATTATGGTTCGATTTTTAAGTACATTCATCTATGTACATACCAATCTTGAAGAAAATAATGGCACAAACATAGGTAGATCATTCAAAATCAATTGTCAAGTCCTGGCTAGGAATTATTAGCATGAACACTAACCCTAGTCGGATTACTAGCAGAAATCATTTGCACAGATGAGACAACTAATCACTTATCACCTGTACCATTCAAACAATCAATACACTACACGGATCTAACGAAACTTATTCAGATTTCATGGATTGGGAGAACATAACCACATGATTTCTATTCCAAAAAGGGGGAGGCAAGAGTAACCAGGGAAACCCTATGATCTATTTGACACATAAATGGGTATAGATGACTAACCAACTGTCCGTCGTCGTCGGAGTCGTCGCCAGAGTGGTCGTCGGAGTCATCGCCGGAGTGGTCATCAGAGTCGTCGCCGGAGTGGTGGTCGGAGTCGGTGTGGAACTCCGCCTCCGGCTGTGGAAGCTCGACGCCGTCGACGACGTCAGGGTGCAGCGATAACTCGCCGGCAGTGACGACAACCTCTGTCTCCATATCCACGCCATGCTCCGGTGCTTTAGCAGCCCTGATACGTCCATTTTGCATCATGCTTTTATATTGATATTTATTGCATTATGGGCTATTATTACACATTATTTCACAATACTTATGCCTTTTCTCTCTTATTTTACAAGGTTTACATGAAGAGGGAGAATTCCGGCAGCTGGAATTCTAGGCTAGAAAAGGAGCAAATATTGGAGACCTATTCTGCACAACTCAAAAAGCCCTGAAACTCCACAAAAGTCAGTTTTGGAAAATATAAAAAATATCTGGCGAGATAAGTACAGGAGGGGGTCCACCCACCGTCCATGAGGGTGGGGGGCGCACCCTACCCCCTGAGCGCGCCCCCTGCCTCGTGGGCCACCTGGTAGCCCCCCGATGCCCATCTTCTGCTATATCAAGTGTTTTGACCTGGAAAAAAAATCATAAGGAGGCTTACGGGACGAAGCGCCGCTGTCTCGAGGCGGAACCTTGGCGGAACCAATCTAGGGCTCCGGAGGAGCTGTTCTGCCGGGAAACTTCCCTCCGGGAGGGGAAATCGTCATCATCGTCATCACCAACAACTCTCCCATCTTGGAGAGGGTTATCTTCATCAACATCTTCACCAGCACCATCTCCTCCCAAACCCTAGTTCATCTCTTGTATCCAATCTTTGTATCAAAACCTCAGATTGGCACCTCTGGGTTGCTAGTAGTGTTGATTACTCCTTGTAGTTGATGCTAGTTGGTTTATTCGGTGGAAGATCATATGTTCAGACCCATTATGCATATTATTACCCCTCTGATTATGAACATGAATATGATTTATGAGTAGTTACGTTTGTTCCCGAGGACATGGTGGAAGTCTTGCTATAAGTAGTCATGTGAATTTGGTATTCGTTCGATATTTTGAAGAGATGTATGTTGTCTTTCCTCTAGTGGTGTCATGTGAACGTCGACTACATGACACTTCACCATTGTTTGGGCCTAGAGGAAGGCATTGGGAAGTATAAGTAGATGGTGGGTTGCTAGAGTGACAGAAGCTTCAACCCTAGTTTATGCGTTGCTTTGTAAGGGGCTGATTTGGATCCATATGTTTCATACTATGGTTAGGTTTACCTTAATACTTATTTTGTAGTTGCGGATTCTTGCAACAGAGGTTAATCATAAGTGGGATGCTTGTCCAAGTAAGGGCAGTACCCAAGCACCGGTCCACCCACATACCAAATTATCAAAGTAACGAACGCAAATCATATGAGCGTGTTGAAAACTAGCTTGACGATAATTCCCATGTGTCCTCGGGAGCGCTTTCCTTTATATAAGAGTTTGTCCAGGCTTGTCCTTTGCTACAAAAAGGATTGGGCCATATTTCTGCACCTTATTTACTTTTACTACTTGTTACTCGTCACCAATTACCTTATCACAAAACTATCTGTTACCGATAATTTCAGTGCTTGAAGAGAATACCTTACTGAAAACTGCATATCATTTCCTTCTGCTCCTCATTGGGTTCGACACTCTTACTTATCGAAAGGACTACGATAGATCCACTACACTTGTGAGTCATCAAGATTCTTTTCTGGCACCGTTGCCGGGGAGTGAAGCGCCTCTGGTAAGTGGAATTTGGTAAGGACAAATTTATATAGGGTGCTGAAATTTACTGTCACTTGTTACTATGGAACATAATCCTTTGAGGGGCTTGTTCGGGGTATCTTCACCCCGACCAGTAGAGCAAAGAGTTATCCATCAACCTACTGAACCTACTGAAAATGTTTACTTTGAAATTCCTTCGGGTATGATAGAGAAACTACTAGCTAATCCCTTTACAGGAGATGGAACATTGCATCCCGATTTGCACCTAATCTATGTGGATGAAGTTTGTGGATTATTTAAGCTTACAGGTATGCCCGAGGATGTGATCAAGAAGAAGGTCTTCCCTTTATATTTGAAGGGAGAGGCATTGACATGGTTTAGGCTATGCGATGATATTAGATCATGGAACTACAATCGATTGAAATTGGAATTTCATCAGAAGTTCTATCCAATGCACCAGGTTCATCGTGATCGTAATTATATATATATATATATATAATTTTTGACCTCGTGAAGGAGAAAGTATCGCTCAAGCTTGGGGGAGGCTTAAGTCAATGTTATATTCATGCCCCAATCATGAGATCTCAAGAGAAATGATTATTCAAAATTTTTATGCTCGGCTTTCTCTCAATTATCGCTCCATGCTCGATACTTCTTGTACTGGTTCTTTCATGATGAAGACTATTGAATTCAAATGGGATTTATTGGAAAGAATTAAGCAAACTCTGAAGATTGGGATCTCGACGAAGGTAAGGAGTCAGGTATAACACTTAAGTTTGATTGTGTTACATCTTTTATGGATGCCGATGTTTTCCGTGAATTTAGCACGAAAGGTGGACTTGACTCTGAGATAGTAGCTTCTTTCTATGAATCATTTGCTACTCATGTTGATCTCCCTAAGGAGAAGTGGTTTAAATTTCATCCTTCCATTGAAGTAAAAGTAGTTGAACCTGTTAAAGTTGAAGAAAAGACTATCACTTATAATGTTGATCCTATTGTTCCTACGGCTTATATTGAGAAACCACCCTTCCCCGTTAGAGTAAAGGATCATGCCAAAGCTTAAACTATGGTTCGTAAGAATAATACTAGAACACCTACACCCCGTGAGAAAATTAAAGTTGAACCTAGTATTGCTATGGTTAAGGATCTCTTGGTCGATAATATTGATGAGCATGCTATTTACCTTTGTGATAAAGCTGCTAGAATTGCTAGACCCAATACTAAGAATAAACATAGACCTATTATAGGCATGCCTGTTATTTATGTTAAAATAGGAGATCATTGCTATCATGGCTTATCTGATATGGGTGCTAGTGCTAGTGCAATACCTCATTCCTTATATGAAGAAATTATGCACAATATTGCACCTGCTGAGCTAGAAGGTATTGATGTTACTATTAAGCTTGCCAATAGAGACACTATTTCACCAGTTGGGATTGTTAGAGATGTTGAAGTCTTGTATGGGAAAGTTAAATACCCTACTGATTTTCTTGTTCTTGGTTCCCCACAAGATGATTTTTGCCCCATTATATTTGGTAGAACCTTCTTGAATACTGTTAATGCTAAGATAGACTACGAAAAGGACATTGTTACTGTTGGTTTAGGGGATATGTCTCATGATTTTAACTTTGCTAAATTTTCTAAACAACCCCATGATAAAGAATTGCCTAGTAAATATGAAATTATTGGTCTTGCTTCTATTGTCGTGCCTCCTAACGATCCTTTAGAACAATATTTGCTAGACCATGAAAATGATATGTTTATTAATGAGAGAAGGGAAATAGATGAAATATTCTTTAAACAGGGACCTTTACTGAAACACAACTTGCCTGTTGAAATTCTAGGGGATCCTCCTCCACCCAAGGGTGATCCCGTGTTTGAGCTCAAACCAATGCCCGATACTCTTAAGTATGCTTATCTTGATGAACAGAAGATATATCATGTTATTATTAGTGCTAACCTTTCAGAGCAGGAAGAAGAGAAATTATTGAAAACTCTAAAGAAGAACCGTGATGCTATTGGATATACTCTTGATGATCTTAAGGGCACTGATACGTCTCCAACATATCTACTTTTCGAAACACTATTGCCCTTGTTTTGGACTCTAGCTTGCATGATTTGAATGGAACTAACCCGGACTGACGCTGTTTTCAGTAGAACTGCCATGGTGTTTTTGTGCAGAAAAAAATTCTCGGAATGACCTGAAATTAAACGGAGAATTATTTTGGAATATATAAAAAATATCTGCGGAAAGAACCAGACCCGGGGGCCCACACCCTGTCCACGAGGGTGGGGCGGCGCGCCCCCTGCCTTGTGGCTCCCCTGTTGCTCCACCAACGTCTTCCCCGACTCCATATATTCACTTTCGGGGAGAAAAAAATTAGAGAGAAGGAGTTATCGCGTTTTACGATACGGAGCCGCCGCCAAGCCCTAATCTCTCTCGGGAGGGCTGATCTGGAGTCCGTTCGGGGCTCCGGAGAGGGGAGATCGTTGCCATCGTCATCATCAACCTTCCTCCATCACCAATTCCATGTTGCTCACCGCCGTGCATGAGTAATCCCATCGTAGGCTTGCTGGACAGTGATGGGTTGGTTGAGATTTACCATGTAATCGAGTTAGTTTTGTTAGGGTTTGATCCCTAGTATCCACTATGTTCTAAGATTGATGTTCCTATGACTTTGCCATGATTAATGCTTGTCACTAGGGCCCGCGTGCCATGATTTTAGATCTGAACCTATTATGTTTTCATGAATATATGTGTGTTCTTGATCCTATCTTGCAAGTCAATAGTCACCTACTATGTGTTATGATCCGACAACTCCTAAGTGACAATAATCGGGACCACTCCCGGTGATAACCGTAGTTTTAGGAGTTCATGTATTCACTATGTGTTAATGCTTTGGTCCGGTACTCTATTAAAAGGAGGCCTTAATATCCCTTAGTTTCCATTAGGACCCCGCTTCCACGGGAGGGTAGGACAAAAGATGTCATGCAAGTTCTTTTCCATAAGCATGTATGACTATATTCGGAGTGAATGCCTACATTACATTGATGAACTGGAGCTAGTTCTATGTCACCCTATGTTATAACTATTACATGAGGAATCACATCCGACATAATTATCCATCACTGATCCAATGCCTATGAGCTTTTCACATATTGCTTGTTGCTTATTTACTTTTCCGCTGCTACTGTTACAATCACTACAAAAATACTATCACTACTTTTGCTACCGTTACCGTTACTTCCATATTACCTTGCTACTAAACTACCTTGCTGCATATACTAAGTTTCCAGGTGTGGTTGAATTGACAACTCAGCTGCTAATACTTGAGAGTATTGTTTGGCTCCCCTTGTGTCGAATCAATAAATTTGGGTTGAATACTTTACCCTCGAAAACTATTGCGATCCCCTACACTTGTGGGTTATCAAGACTATTTTCAGGCGCCGTTGCCAGGGAGCATAGCAATATTCTTTAAGTCACTTGGGATTTATATCTATTGATCACTATGAAGAACTTGAAAGACTCAAAAACCAAGATTTATCCCTCAACTACGAGGGGAGGTAAGGAACTGCCATCTAGCTCTGCACTTGATTCACCCTCTGTTATGAGTAAACTTGCGACACCTACTCCTGCTATTGAATCTGATATGTCGCATGTTCTTGATGATGCTACTTCTACTATGTATGATGAAACTACTTCTATGCGTGATAATACTGTGCCACTAGGTGAATTTCTAGATGAACAAATTGCTAAGGTTGGGGAGAATGCAAATATTGAAACTGATAATATTGATGAAAGTGATAATGAAGATTCTCCCCCTAGATATGAATTGCCTGTTATCCCTGAGGGTTATGTTATGGATGAAGAAACTGCTAGAGACTTTCTTGCTTACAACGATAGATATGATCTTAAGAAATCATTAGTTAAGATGAAAGAAAAGTCTTTGAATGCCCGAACGAAATATGACCCTGCCTTTTCTACTTCACATATCTTTGTTACTGATAAGGATTACGATTTCTTTGTTGCTCCTAAGTTAATTACTTTGGTTGAATCTGATCCTTTCCATGGCTATGAATCTGAAACTGTTGTGGCACATCTTACTAAGTTGAATGATATAGCCACCCTGTTTACCAACGAGGAAAAAATTCGTTATTACTATATCCTTAAGCTATTTCCGTTCTCGTTAAAGGGTGATGCTAAAGTATGATTTAATTCTCTTGATTCTCGTTGTGTGCGTAGTCCCCGGGATATGATTTATTACTTCTCTGCTAAATATTTTCCTGCTCATAAGAAACAAGCTTCCTTACGGGAAATATATAATTTTGTGCAAATTGAAGAAGAGAGTCTCCCACAAACTTGGGGGAGGCTTCTCCAATTACTTAATGCTTGGCCTAATCATCCTCTTCAGAGGAATGAAATACTTGATGTATTTTATAATGGACTAACCGATGCTTCCAGAGACCACCTGGATAGTTGTGCTGGTTGTGTTTTCAGGGAAAGAACAGTTGATCAAGCAGAATTACTATTGAATAATATGTTGGCCAATGAACAATTGGACACTTCCTAAACCAGCCCCTAAGCCAACTCCGAAGAAAAGGTCAGTCCTGAAGATATGCAAGAGTCAAAGAAATCTATAAAATAAAATGTATTAAAGCTGAAGATGTTAAGAATTTATCGCCTATTGATGAAATACATGGTCTTGATAACCCGACATAGGTAGTAAAGGTAAATTATCTTTATAGAATTGATGAAGGTGATATTCCTCGTTATAAGTCTGCTAGCCAATGCTTAGATGAGTTTGTCAACTTCATTGCTAAACAAGAAAACTTCAATGCTTATGTTGGTAGACAATTGCAACGTAATGCTTATATGATTGAACGCTTGAGTGATTATATGTCTAGAGTTAAAGGTGAATTGAAACTCATTAGTAAACATGCTTCTATGGTTACCACTCAAGTAGAACAAGTACTTAAAGAACAAAATGATTTGCTCAATGAATTAAATAGTAAGAAAAATGGTAATGTTGTTAGAGTTATGACTAGAGGTGGTAAAATGACTCAAGAACCTCTGTATCCTGAAGGCCACCCTAAGAGAATTGAGCAAGATTCTCAGAGAGCTAATTTAGATGCATCCAGTTCTTCTAAAAAGAAGAAAAAGAAAAAATGATAGGACTTTGCATGCTTCTAGTGAACCTGTAGTTGACACACCTAAGTATCCCAATGATATCTCTGTTTCTGATGCTGAGACACAATCTGGTAATGAACATGAACTTAGTGATAATGTTAATGATGATGTTCATGATGATGCTTAACCTAGCAATGATAATGATGTAGAGATTGAACCTGCTATTGATCTTGATAACCCACAATCAAATAATCAACATTATGATAAGAGAGACTTTGTTGCTAGGAAGCACGTCAAGGAAAGAGAACCATGGGTTCAGAAACCCATGCGTTTTCCTCCTAAACCATCCAAGAAAAAGGATGATGAGGATTTCGAGTGCTTTGCTGAAATGATTAGACATATCTTTCTGCGTGTGCGTTTGACTGATATGCTTAAAACAAATCCTTATGCTAAGTATATGAAAGATATCATTACCAATAAAATAAAGATACCTAAAGTTGAAATGTCCACGATGCTTGCCAATTACAATTTTAAGGGTGGAATACCAAAGTAACTAGGAGATCCAGGTGTACCCACTATACCTTGCTCCATCAAAAGAAACTATGTTAAAACTACTTTGTGTGATCTTGGAGCCGGTGTTAGTGTTATGCCTCTCTCTTTATATTGTAGACTTGACTTGAGTAAGTTGACACCTACTAAAATATCTTTGCAAATGGCCGATAAATCAACTGCTATACCTGTCGGTATTTGTTAGGATGTGCCTGTTGTGGTTGCAAATGTTACTATTCTAACGGACTTTGTTATCCTTGATATTCCCGAGGACGATAGTATGTCTATTATCCTTGGTAGACCCTTTTTGAATACTGCACATGCTATTATTGATTGCAACAAAGGCAATGTCACTTTTCATGTCAATGGTAATGAGCATACGGTACACTTTCCGAGGAAACAACCTCAGGTCCACAATATCAATTCTATTGGAAAAATTTCAACTATTACTATTGGAGGTTTTGAATTTCCTCTTCCTACAGTCAAGAAGAGATATGATATTCTTATTGTTGGGAACATGCATATCCCCATTGAGGTAACCTAGTGTTATTCGAAAATTCTACGGTTTCATGTCATTCAGAAAGAGTTTATTAACAAGACTTGATCAACCTTGTTAATGGATTCCTTTTGATGAGCATGAGATGGGTGAATCTAGATAACACAACTTTCTGTACCCTCTTTTACTTTCTGTTAATTAGATTAAATAAAGCAAAAATAATATTTTCTATCTGTTTTCAAAGTTATCCATGCAATAAAAAAATACCCCGAAAATAAAAGTTCTCCAAATGCCCCGAAAATGAAATATGTTTTTTCCAGAATATTTGAGAATATTTGGCACTGAGAACACAATAGGGGGAGCCAGCACGTGGCCACGAGGGTCCAGTGCGCGCCCACCCCCCTGGGCGCGCCCCCTGCCTCGTGGGACTCACGTGGCCCCCTCCACTTGTTCCTGCACCCACACATTCCTTCTTCCTCCAAAAAAATCACTATCCAGCTCAAGCACGAGTTCTAGCTCATCTTGCTGCCATTTTTGATCTCCATGCTCAAAGCTCCATTCACAAAAGTATTTGGGGAGCTTGTTCCTTGGTATGTGACTCCTCCATTGGTCCAATTCGTTTTTGTTCTAGTGCTTTATTTATTACAATTTTTTTCTGCTTAGGTGACCCTGTTCTTGAGCTTGCCTGTCAAATTTATGTGGTTCCAAGTAGTTCTAATGCATGATATAGTCTCTAGGCACTTGTAGGAGTAGTTGCTATCAATCTTGTTGAGTTTGGTTCCATTTTATTTTGAGTCACTAAAAATTTCAGAAATATTCCAGAAAAAAATGCATAGGAAAATCTTTCAAGGTGGTTCCTCAGGGAAGCAAGGACCAAGGCTCGCGATACACGAGCCAGACAATGAGTTACCAAGGGAAGCTCAAGTGCGGCCCTACTAATGGACGTCAGAGGAGTTTATGATCCGGACAGGTATCAAGGAAGAATTTTACGCATATGTGTGTAATGCGGATATTGAGGACTTCGAGTCAGATAATTGCCCTCAGTACCAGTACTTAATTGATACCTTTGTTAGAAGGTTTAAATTTACATCTTCACGTAACTCTCCCACTGTCTTGTTTGATCTCTATGATAAATCTTATACTATGGACTTAGAGGATTTTAATGATGCATGTAAACTTCCACAGTGGGGTAGTGTTGGTGAACCTCACAAATCTGAGTATAAGAACTTTCTAGCTAGTATCATTGTGGGCGAATATAGAGAAGTCACCCAAGCTACCATAGGGAGCATTCATTTTCCTACTATACATTATTTCTCTCTCTTCATTGATAGATGCATTAACGGTAAAGATGAGGCTTGCCACATGTGTGTACCAGATCTTAGTGTCCTCAAAAGTGCGGTATTGGGTGATAGACAATATAATTTGGGAGCCATTGTTGCACATAGGTTACATCATAATGGTTTGAATGGCGATCTGTTTGCTGGTGGAATTTATGCAACTCATTTGGCTAATTATCTTCATGTGCCCATACACGAGATTGATGCGGAGTTGCCTCATGCTTTTCTATATTATGCCATGATTCGCCATCAATTCGTTGAGAGGGATGAACAATCCCTCCAGTATCGACTAATCTTTGACAGGCGTCACACCGTCCATATTGCTCTTCCTGCTCCTACCTTCTTTGACTTCTAGGCAAAAGAGAGATATACTATAACCAGGGAGGAGGCAAATGAGTATCAGGAGTCGACGAGGGCAGCTCGTCTTCAGGATGTAGCTCGTTAGGCGGTAGTCACTGCATCTCAGTACAACCCCAACTACGACTTTGGATATCCGTCAGGCCAACACTGGCCATAGACCAACTTAGTCTAAAATTCTAAGCTTGGGGGAGTACGTATTTCTCACCGACATTACATTCATGTTCACACACTTATTCCAGTAGTCGGTGCTCATACTCTTTCATTGTACTATCCATGCTAGTTTCATTTCTTTTCTTAGTCTTTTTCTTGTGTGTTAGGAAAACCTTAAGAAAAACAAAAAAAATTAGTTACAGCTTTTTAGCTAGTTTACTTTCCATGCCTGTAGTAGTAGTAATTAAAAGAAAACCCCAAAAAGATTTCTCGTTCTTCTTTTGCTTGTTGGAAGCTTTCCCGTGTAAATAGTTTCATTTCTTTTCTTTGAGGGTCAAGAGGAGAAGACCATGATGGAAATGTTTAGTGGCTCTCATATGCTTTATCATTGATTTAACCTTGAGCCATATTACTTTGTCTTCTCTCTTGTATTAAATGCTTGCAGATTCCAGCTTAGTCCAATGCACGTGCACTATTATTATTATCCACACCGTTCGGTCGTGCGAGTGAAAGGCAATAATGACGATATATGATGAATTGATTGAGATGAGAAAATCTGGTATGAACTAGACCTCTCTTGTTTTTGTAAATATGATAGTTCATCATTCCTGATTTTGCTTGTTATGAATGAAACATGCTTGCAATGACAATTAGAGATCATAGTTGCTCACGCCATGCTTAATTAGCTAAGAGTTTAAAATGGTTTATCTTGCGTGCGAACATGATATTAAAATGGTTGTGATGTGGTATGATAGGGTGGTATCCTCCTTTGAACGATTCAAGTGGTTTGACTTGGCACATATTCACGCATGTAGTTGAAACAAAATTAACATAGCCTCCACGATATTTATGTTCATGGTGATTTATATCCTACTCATGCTTGCACTCATTGTTGATTAATTTTAATGCATGTTCATGACTGTTATCGCTCTCTAGCTGGTCGCTTCCAGTCTCTTTCTAGCCTTCACCTGTACTAAGCGGGAATACTGCTTGTGCATCCACATCCATAAACCCCAAAGTTATTCTATTTGAGTCCACCATACCTTCCTATATGCGGTATCGACCTGCCGTTTCAAGTAAATTTGTATGTGTCAAACTCTAAACCTTTAAATTAAATTCTATTTTGTATGCTCGAACATGTCATGTATCAACTAGGGATGTCTATATCTTCCATGCTAGGTGGGTTATTCTCACGATGAGTGGACTCCGCTCATCATTCATGAGAAAATGGCTGGTAACCGGGATGCCCAGTCCCATGCTCAAATCATAATAATTAAACAAAACTCCCCCAGGGCTGTCGCTGGTTTGGACGGTACCTGTTGTTTCGGGCTAGCCGTGGAGTGTGCTTGTTGGTGGTTGGGGGAGTATAAACTGTACCATTCTGTTTGGGAACTGCCTATAATGTGTGTAGCATGGAAGATATCGAGATTCTTGGTTGCTATGTTGACAATGGAAGTATACCGCTCAAAATATTATTCATCTCTATTTCAAAATCGAGCTCTGGCACCTCTACAAATCCCTGCTCCCCTCTGCGAAGGGTCTATCAATTTACTTTTATGTTGAATCATCATCTTCTTATAAAAGAGCACCAGTTGGAGAGCAGCACTGTCATTTGCATGTATTGCTATTAATTTACATTGAGTATAATTGTGACTGGATCTCTTTTACCATGAATTACAATGTCTAGTCAGTACTTGATCTTTAAAGGTGCTTTGCATTTATGTTTTGCGGTCTCAGAAAGGGCTAGCGAGATACCATCTTGTTATATCATATTATGATTGTTTTGAGAAAGTGTTGCCATCCGAGGTTTATTATTATTGCTCGCTAGTTGATTATGCCATTGATATGAGTAGAAATGAGACCTGAAAGTTATTGTGAGTGTGGTTAGTTCATGATCTTTACTTAAAAATTGAATGCTAGCTTTACATATTTACAACAACAAGAGCAAACAGAGTTTGTCAAAGTTTTTCTTTATCACTTTCAGTTTATCAACTGAATTGCTTCAGGACAAGCAAAGGTTTAAGTTTGGGGGAGTTGATATGTCTCCAACGTATCTACTTTTCCAAACACTATTGCCCTTGTTTTGGACTCTAACTTGCATGATTTGAATGGAACTAACCCGGACTGACGTTGTTTTCAGTAGAACTGCCATGGTGTTATTTTTGTGCAGAAATAAAAGTTCTCGGAATGACCTAAAATTCAACGGAGAATTATTTTGGAATATATAACAAATATCCGCAGAAAGAACTAGACGTGGGGGCCTAACCCTGTCCACGAGGGTGGGGGTCGTGCCCCCTGGGCGCGCCCCTGCCTCGTGGGCCCCCTGTTGCTCCACCGACGTCTTCCCCGACTCCATATATTCACTTTCGGGGAGGAAAAAATCAGAGAGAAGGAATTATCGCGTTTTATGATACGGAGCCGCTGCCAAGCCCTAATCTCTCTCGGGAGGGCTGATCTGGAGTCCGTTCGGGGCTTCGGAGAGGGGATATCATCGCCATCGTCATCATCAACCTTCCTCCATCACCAATTCCATGATGCTCACCGTCGTGCGTGAGTAATTCCCACGTAGGCTTGCTGGATGGTGATGGGTTGGATGAGACTTACCATGTAATCGAGTTAGTTTTGTTAGGGTTTGATACCTAGTATCCACGATGTTCTAAGATTGATGTTGCTATGACTTTGCCATGCTTAATGCTTGTCACTAGGGCCTGAGTGCCATGATTTCATATTTGAACCTATTATGTTTCCATGAATATATGTGTGTTCTTGATCCTATCTTGCAAGTCAATAGTCACCTACTATGTGTTATGATCGGACAACCCCGAAGTGACAATAATCGGGACCACTCCCGGTGATGACCGTAGTTTGAGGAGTTCATGTATTCACTATGTGTTAATGCTTTGGTCCGGTACTCTATTAAAATGAGGCCTTAATATACCTTAGTTTCCATTAGGACCCCGCTGCCACGGGAGGGTTGGACAAAAGATGCAATGCAAGTTCTTTTACATAAGCACGTATGACTATATTCGGAATACATGCCTACATTACATTGATGAACCGGAGCTAGTTCTGTGTCACCCTATGTTATAACTATTACATGAGGAATCGCATCCGACATAATTATCCATCACTGATCCAGTGCCTATGAGCTTTTCACATATTGCTTGTTGCTTATTTACTTTTCCGCTGCTACTGTTACAATCACTACAAAAATACTATCGCTACTTTTGCTACCGTTACTGTTACTTCCATATTACCTTGCTACTAAATTACGTTGCTGCAGATACTAAGTTTCCAGGTGTGGTTGAATTGACAACTCAGCTGCTAATACTTGATAGTATCCTTTGTCTCCCGTTGTGTCAAATCAATAAATTTGGGTTGAATACTTTACCCTCGAAAACTGTTGCGATCGCCTACACTTGTGGGTTATCAGGCACTAGTACCACTCTATGCCAACACAAGATAAAATTGCAGAAGGACGCTAAACTGGTTGTTGATCACAAATGACGATTAAATCCTAGGATGAAAGAAGTGGTAAGGAAAGAAATACTAAATCTTCTAGAGGCAGGTATAATTTACCCGGTTGCTGATAGTCAGTGGGTAAGTCCTGTCCATTGTGTCCCTAAGAAGGGAGGTATTACTGTTGTTCCTAATGATAAAAATGAATTGATCCCACAAAGAATTGTTACAGGCTATAGAATGGTAATAGATTTTCGCGAATTAAATAAAGCTACTAAAAAGGATCATTACCCGCTACCTTTTATTGATCAAATGCTAGAAAGATTATCCAAACATACACATTTTTGCTTTCTAGATGGCTATTCTGGTTTCTCTCAAATACCTGTGTTGAAAGAGGACCAAGAAAAGACCACTTTCAGTTGTCCTTTTGGTACCTTTGCTTATAGATGTATGCCTTTTCGTTTATGTAATGCACCTGCTACCTTTCAAAGATGCATGATGGCTATATTCTCTGACTTTTGTGAAAAGATTGTTGAGGTTTTCATGGATAATTTTTCCGTTTATGGAACTCCTTTTGATGATTGCTTAAGCAACCTTGATCGAGTTTTGCAGAGATGTGAAGAAAAAAAATCTTGTCTTGAGTTGGGAAAAGTGCCACTTTATGGTTAATGAAGGTATTGTCTTGGGGCATAAAATTTCTGAAAGAGGTATTGAAGTTGATAAAGATAAAGTTGATTCTATTGAGAAGATGCCGTGTCCCAAGGACATCAAAGGTATAAGAAGTTTGCTTGGTCATGCTAGTTTTTATAGGAGGTTCATTAAAGACTTCTCAAAAATCTCTAGGCCTGTGACTAATCTCTTACAAAAAGATGTTCCTTTTGTCTTTGATGATGATTGTGTAGAAGCATTTGAAATACTTAAGAAAGCTTTGATCTCTGCACCCATTGTCCAACCACCTGACTGGAATTTACCCTTTGAAATTATGTGCGATGCTAGTGATTATGCTGTAGGTGCTGTTCTAGGACAAAGAGTTGATAAGAAATTGAATGTTATCCCGTATGCTAGTAAAACTCTAGACAGTGCCCATATAAATTATGCTACTATCGAAAAAGAATTTTTAGCAGTTGTATTTGCTTGTGATAAGTTCAGACCTTATATTGTTAATTCTAAAGTAGCTGTTAACACTGATCATGCTGTTATTAAATATCTTATGGAAAAGAAAGATGCTAAACCTAGACTTATTAGATGGTTTCTCCTGCTACAAGAATTTGATTTGCATATTACTAATAGAAAAGGAGCTGAGAACCCCGTTGCACACAATCTATATAGGTTAGAGAATATTCTTGATGACCCACTACTTATTAATGATAGCTTTCTCGGTGAACAATTAGCTATCATAAATGCTTCTTGTACTGCTCCATGGTATGGTGATTATGCTAATTACATTGTTGCTAAATGTATACCACCTAGTTTCACATACTAGCAAAAGTAAAAAAAATCTATGATTTAAGACATTACTTCTAGGATGACCCACACCTTTATAAAGAAGGAGTATATGGTATTAATAGACGGTGTGTAGCTGAGCATGAACAGGAATAGATCCTGTGCAAGTGTCACTCTAAGGCTTATGGAGGATACCATGCTAGAGATAGACCTGCACATAAGGTACTGCAATCTGGTTTTTATTGGCCTACTCTCTTCATGGATGCCCATAAGTTTGTCTTGTCTTTTGATGAATGTCAAAGAATTGGTAATATTAGTAGACGTCAAGAAATGCCTATGAATTATTCACTTGTTATTGAACCATTTGATGTTTGGGGCTTTGATTATATGGGACTGTTTCCTTCCTCTAATGGGTATACACATATTTTAGTTGTTGTTGATTACGTTACTAACTGGGTAGAAGCTATTCCAACTAGTAATGCTGATCATAACACCTCTATCAAAATGCTTAAAGAAGTTATTTTTCTGGGTTTGGAGTCCCTAGATATTTAATGACTGATGGTGGTTCACATTTTATTCATGGTGCTTTCCGCAAAATGCTTGTTAAGTATGATGTTAGTCATAGAATTGCATCCCCATACCACCCACACTCTAGTGGTCAAGTAGAACTAAGTAACAGAGAGCTGAAATTAATTTTTCAAAAGACTATTAATAGATCTAGAAAGAATTGGTCCAAGAAACTTGATGATGCATTATGGGCTTATAGAACTGCATATAAAAATCCTATGGGCATGTCTCCGTATAAAATGTTTATGGAAAAGCATGTCACTTACCTCTCGAACTAGAACATAAGGCATATTGGGCTATTAAAGAGCTCAATTATGATTTCTAACTTGCCAGTGAGAAGAGGTTATTTGACATTAGCTCGCTTGATGAATGGAGAACCCAGGCTTATGAAAATGCCAAACTGTTTAAAGAAAAAGTTAAAAGATGGTATGGCAAAAGGATACAAAAGCGTGAGTATAACGTAGGCGATTATGTTTTGCTATACAACTCTCGTTTAAGATTTTTTGCAGGAAAACTTCTCTCTAAATGGGAAGGTCCTTACGTTATCGAGCAGGTCTATCGATCCGGTGCCATAAAAATCAACAACTTCGAAGGCACAAATCCAAAGGTTGTGAACGGCCAAAGGATCAAACATTATATCTCAAGTAATCCTATATATGTTGAAACCAATGTTATTGAAACCATAACCTTGGAGTAATAAATAAGGGACGCTTTCCAGAACGATTTAGACTCCGAAAAGGAAGAGGTATGTGGTACGGTAAGTAAACCGACTCCAAAACAGTTCTAATGGCAATTTTTCTCCGTTTTGGAATATTTAAAAAATAGGAAAATAAGAAGTAGTCCGAACGGGACACGAGGAGTCCACGAGGGTGGAGGGCGCGCCCTACCCCCCTGGGCGCGCCCCTACCTCGTGGGCACCTCGTGTGCCCTCCGGACTCCTTTTACTTGCATGATACTTCTTTTGGTCGGTAAAAATTCATTATATAATCCCCCAAAGGTTTTTGACCACCATATCATGCCAATATCCCCTGTTTTTGTTTCGAGCTGTTTTTTGCCAGAGCTGACAAGGCCAGGCATCATGTCATCCTCCTCCTCCAACAATGAGGGGAACGATGCTTGGCTAATGAAGATAGAACTGAAGAGAGGAGAACCTAGGGAGATCAACAAGGAGGATAGGATCGAGAAGGCTATGGAGGATCAGGTTCCGACAACAGAAGAAGAAGACATCTTTCAACCCCTTCCAAACCTTTTTACTCCAACGGAGATTGAAGCTTTCAAGATGATTGAATTAGCTCACATACAAAACAAGTATCTCACACGTGAAAATATTTTGCTGAAGGAGCATATCACCGCACTCAAGGGCATTATCTGCAAATTGGAGGATCTCCTACGCTCGATGTACGACACTTGATCATCACTGCTACCAACTCCATCACCACCTTCGAAGAAAGAGACATAATCACATGGTTATGGGCACTCCCCTTGACAACTGCCAAGCTTGGGGGAGGTGCCCCGGTATCGTATCACCATCACACTCCTATCTTTACCGTTTTTCTTAGTTCGATCCTTTTGGTAATATCTTGATCTAGTAGAATAAAGTTTAGTATGATTTAGTTGTGAGCTTTGCTTTATGATCTTTATCTTTGTAATCAAGTCCATGAGCTATATATAATAAAGATTAGTTTTGAGTCAAGGCCTTGATTATGTCACTATGATCATGAGAGCATAAAAGTTGTTGAGAGTTGACAAACGAAGTTTTGGTCATCGTTGAAATTAATAGGAAGTAATAAAGAAAGATAGGTTTTCACATATAAATATACTATCTTGGACATCTTTTATGATTGTGAGCACTCATTAAAATATGACATGCTAAAGAGTTGATGTTGGACAAGGAAGACAACATAATGGGTTATGTTTCCTTATATCTGAAATAAAGTATATCATGGATCATCCAACATGTTGAGCTTGCCTTTCCCCCTCATGCTAGCCAAACTCCTTGCACCAAGTAGAGATACTACTTGTGCTTCCATACATCCTTAAACCCAGTTTTGCCATGAGAGTCCACCATATCTACCTATGGATCAAGTAAGATCCTTCCAGTAAGTTGTCATTGTTGCAACTCTCTAAATATGTATGATCTATTAGTGTGGAGAAAATAAACTTTATACGATCTTGTGATATGGAAGCAATAAAAGCGACGAACTGCATAATAAAGGTCCATATCACAAGTAGCAATATAAAGTGACGTTCTTTTGCGCTAATATTTTGTACATCCAACCATAAAAGCACATGACAACCTCTGCTTCCCTCTGCGAAGGGCCTATCTATTGTTCTTACCTTATATAAGAGTCATGGTGATCTTCACCTTTCCTTTTTACATTTTATCCTTTGGCAAGCACATGGTGTTGGAAAGATCCTGATATATATACCCAATTGGATGTAAGCTATCATGAACTATTATTGTTGACATTACCCTTGAGGTAATAGGTTGGGAGGCAACACTATAAGCCCATCTTTCTCTATGTCCGATTAAAACTCCATACCCATAAGTATTGCGTGAGTGTTAGCAATTGTGAAAAACTAAATGGTAGTTGAGTATGTAGACTTGCTGAAAATCTCTTATAATTAACTCTTCCTGATGTTATGATAAATTGCAATGGCTTCAATGACCGAGATCATAGTTTGTTAGTTTTCAATGAAGTATTTGATTCATACTTGACATTGTGAATGGATTGTTACTTTAGCATAAGAAATCATATGACTATATATATATATATATATATATATATATATATATATATATATATATATATATATATATATATATATATATATATATATATATATATATATATATATATATATTACTATTATAAGAATGATCATGATGCCCTCATGACCGTATTTTATTTTATCGACACCTCTATCTCTAAACATGTGGACATATTTTTTGATATCGGCTTCCGTTTGAGGACACGCGAGGTCTAAGCTTGGGGGAGTTGATACGTCTATTTTGCATCATGCTTTTATATTGATATTTATTGCATTATGGTCTGTTATTACACATTATGTCACAATACTTATGCCTTTTCTCTCTTATTTTACAAGGTTTACATGAAGAGGGAGAATGCCGACAGCTGGAATTCTGGGATGGAAAATGAGCAAATATTGGAGACCTATTCTGCACAACTCAGAAAGCCCTGAAACTCCACGAAAGTCAGTTTTGGAAAATATAAAAAATATCTGTCAAAAGAAGTACATGAGGGGGGCCACCCACCGTCCACGAAGGTGGGCGTGCGCCCTACCCCCCTGGGCGCAACCCCTGCCTCGTGGGCCACCTGGCAGCCCCCCCGATGCCCATCTTTTGCTATATAAAGTGTTTTGACCTGAAAAAAAAATCATAAGGAGGCTTTCGGGATGAAGCGCCACCGTCTCGAGGCGGAACCTTGGCAGAACCAATCTAGGGCTCCGGCGGAGCTGTTCTGCCGAGGAAACTTCCCTCCGTGAGGGGGAAATCATCATCATCGTCATCACCAACCACTCTCCCATCTTGGGGAGGGTTATCTTCATCAACATCTTCACCAACACCATCTCCTCTCAAACCTTAGTTCATCTCTTGTATCCAATCTTTGTATCGAAACCTCAGATTGGTACCTGTGGGTTGCTAGTAGTGTTGATTACTCCTTGTAGTTGATGCTAGTTGGTTTATTCAGTGGAAGATCATATGTTCAGATCCATTATGCATATTAATACCCCTCTAATTATGAACATGAATATGATTTGTGAGTATTTACGTTTGTTCCTGAGGACATAGGAGAAGTCTTGCTATAAGTAGTCATGTGAATTTGGTATTCGTTCGATATTTTGATGAGATGTATGTTGTCTTTCCTCTAGTGGTTTCATGTGAACGTCGATCACATCACACTTCACCGTTGTTTGGGCCTAGAGGAAGACATTGGGAAGTAATAAGTAGATGATGGGTTGCTAGAGTGACAGAAGCTTAAACCCTAGTTTATGCGTTGCTTCGTAAGGGGCTGATTTGGATCCATATGTTTCATGCTATGGTTAGGTTTACCTTAATACTTCTTTTGTAGTTGCGGATGCTTGCAATATAGGTTAATCATAAGTGGGATGCTTGTCCAAGTAAGGGCAGTACCCAAGCACCGGTCCACCCACATACCAAATTATCAAAGTAACGAACGCGAATCATATGAGCGTGATGAAAACTAGCTTGACGATAATTCCCATGTATCCTCGGGAGTGTTTTCCTTTCTATAAGAGTTTGTCCATGCTTGTCCTTTGCTACAAAAAGGATTGGGCCATATTGCTGCACCTTATTTACTTTTACTACTTGTTACTCGTCACCAATTACCTTATTACAAAACTATCTGTTACCGATAATTTCAGTGCTTGCAGAGAATACCTTACTGAAAACTGTCTATCATTTCCTTCTGCTCCTCGTTGGGTTCAACACTCTTACTTATCGAAAGGACTACGATAGATCCCCTACACTTGTGGGTCATCAAGCCCCGATGTCGCCACTCCCTCCGATGGGATGCTTCGATGGCATCCTCATACACTGACGACTTTGAGGACTGAGAGCAGCGTTGAGGACGCAAGCGGAGAGAGAGGATTGTGTGTGCGTAGCTAGGATGGGGGGTGCGGCCGCTCGGGCGCACCATCAATATGGAGTAGTGGGAGTTGTGGGAGAGAGGCGAGCGGCGATCAAACCGATGGCTCGCCTCCCGGTGAGCCTGCGCACAGGATTGCTGGCATGCCTACCAAAGTTTCACACATCTACTTGCACGCCTCCCAATGACACGCCTTCGTTAATTCACACACCTGCATGCACACCTCCCCGTCTGCTTGCGCGGTGGACTGCTCGCATGCGTCCCATCAACTCGCGCCTGCTCGCACGCCACACGGGTCGCGCGCCGGCACATATATTGTTTTTCTATTTGGATGATTAATGTTGCCGCTTTATTGCTTAACCGAAGCATGGCACGTATTCGTTGTTGGTCTAACGCTCACGGTTCGAATAAATAATCCGTTTGGGATATTGGTTCCCAATTATTAATAATCTCCCATGTGTAATTAGATAAAGATTACATCAAAACTGGTCTCAAATTTGACAAAAAAGTACAATGCCACTTTGTATTGGTGTCCATATGACAACATGATAAGTTTCATGAACTTCAAATAAGTTTTGGATGTACTAGAATTTAAAAATTAAGATTCTCAATGTTTGAAATTTGTTGCACGGGGAGTAAACATGCACCCAGTGAGACACATGTGTTTTTGCAATCCATTTTATGTGCACTGTCACGTGTGCATGTAGCTTAAATTTGATTTTTTTTCACATTATACCCATAGAAAATCAATCAATCAATGTACTAAAACGTCTTAAGGATCTCTGTGATTTTTTTGAAATTAAAACATCCCTCCTTTGGTAACATGTTTGTTCACCGCGTGATAATTAATTTAACATGCATCGTAGTTGTGGTTTATTCGCGGTGTGTGTGTGGGTGTGTGTGTCTGGGGGTGGCGGGTGGCTCGTAGTACACTACGAGTTGTGAGCCACCGTCTGGGTTGGCTGTTTTGTTAGGCAGACTGGTGCCACATCAGAGTCGTGAAATCGTTATTTAAAACATTACACAACCCTTTCATACATAAATGTTTTGCCACATGTAGTCGATGATTGTCCTACACGACACTCGATACTTGCGTGTGACGCTTTCTGTGGGCCCGTGAGGTCGTCGTCCATCACTTTGATGAACAGCCGACAGTGAGGTTAATTTGACCAGCAAGGTAGAATCTTTTTTGTTTGTGTTATGGTGGTATATAGTACGCGCCGAAGAGGTGGGAGGGGACTAGCATATATACTATACATATGCGTCCGTGAACAAGTACACCTCACTCAGTGTCGGAACTTTTTGGTTACCGAGGCACGTGCCACATCAAAATTGTGAAATTGGTTATTCAAACATCACACAACACCTTTTTGGACCACATGCATATATATCCTAGCTAGGACACTCACGTGTGACGCTTCCATCTGTGGGCCCACGAGTCCATCGTGGATGCATGCATGCATGCATCACTTTGACCTACATCGGGAGAGGTTAATTAATTTCACCATCGATGAGGATTCTTTTGGGTTGTACATATATTACGGCAGGAGCATATAGTATGTGGTGAAGAGGGGGGAAGGGGACCATCATATTTAGTACGCTTGACATGAACCTCGCTCTGTGTGGGTGCATGGTTTACGATTTTTGAGGCATGTGACACATCAAAGTTTTGCATTTTGGGTATTCAACATATATATTTAGTACGCTTGACATGAACCTCGCTCTGTGTGGGTGCAAGGTTTACGATTTTTGAGGCATGTGACACATCAAAGTTTTGCATTTGGCCCACATGCAAAGCGGTGGTGATTGTCCTCTCAGACCCACTTAAGCGGTTATGAGCGATATCGATGCTTTCCATCTGTTGGCCCTCTTGGTCCATCACTTCTTTTTGCCTGACAACAAGAGATGTTAATTTGACTTAGGAGGGGATTATTATTTTTTCTCTGGGATGACATGCATGATACACTTTGAGCACACACATATGCATGTGTACGCATGAATCCCTCCCATCGAGTTGAAGTGGCTAGTACAACGACACCATCATGAACCGATCTCGCTCTGTGTGGGGAGCTAGTGTATGATTTTTGACACACGCGCGAGATAAATGTTGTGTATTCAAACATGCATTCACGCATCACCTCCATACATATGCATGTAGTGGTTCCCTTCGAACGATACACTCCCTCACGTGGTTATCGGCGACAAGCCTATATATTCGTGGGCCCGCGTGGACATCCATGATCACCTTGACCAACAACAAGATAGGTTACCATGGCGGATTCTTAATTTGGTTCGTGTTATCGTAGTATAGGTCATGGCGAGATTCAGACCTAATTAAGTTTGAGCGCATATACTATGCACGCATGCATGCATATATGAATCCCCATCATTGGCTTGAAGTGTGGTGTAACATAAATATGCATCGTCAACCTAACCCTCACCCAGTGTGGGGATTTCTAGTTAGAAATCATGGTGCCACATCAAAGTTGTTCCATTGTTACTAAAAAACACACCTCTCCACACATATGTTTGGGCCACATGCATGAAGTGGTTGTCTTTGGGGACTATCCTACTTGCGTGCTTATTGGCGAGCTAGCCCATCTCCGGGGTCGCATGGACGGCCATCACTTTGACCAACAACAAGAGATAGGTTGTACAACCAAGGTGGATTATTCTTGGTCCGTTTTACGATCCATCTTGGTGAGATATATGCCTCTCTGGCCCGCCGACTGAAAGTGTGTGTGTGTGTGGGG
>LR738712.1:396566487-396597908 GCA_902687465.1 Secale cereale | reverse complement strand
TTGCGAGAGAGGTGCCACATCGAAGTTGCACTTGGTATTTGAAAATCAAACCACCCTTTTGATATGTAAATTTGATCCACATGCAACTGTGTTCGTGTTCTAAGCCTCTCCCACGTCATTTTTCGCCAAATTTATGAACATTATACTAGTCGGATGATGCAACAGACACGGTTCACTCAAACTAACCATGTGCCACGCTGGTGCACCTGTCACGCACACATCCGCACAGTACATTGGGCTCCACGATGCTCCCCCTCTCAAAAATATCAGCCCGCCTTGAGGGTTTTTCTATTTCATAACACACGGTTGTTATCTCCGGACCATGTGCGATGTTTCTTGTTCCCAATCCCGCCTGCATCCCTAGAAAATATCTCTGCCCCTCTCGAGGGTTTTTCGGTTTCATAACACATGGTTGTTATCTCCAGACCATGTGCGATGCACTATCATCAAAATTTTCAATAGCCCGGCATTTCACTCCTGCCTTTGACTCCTGCGTAGTAAAATTTTCAGTACCCGATTCATTTCCTCAAACACCCCATGCCCCCCCCTCCACACACACACACACACACCAAAACCTCCTCGGATGTGCGCGCACACGCACACACACACACACACACCCTCGCTCATAACCCTAGCAAAGTCCCCGCCACCGCTCCCGCCACCGCTGCAAGGCCTCCATTGTCAACATCTGCCGGTTTTCCCGTGCAGCTTACCCACCGATCTCCATACCCAGGCTGCCCTGAGTTTCTTAGATGACGCCTACCAAATGCCCCCTTTCCCACTGATCCCCATCCCCCAATCCAGAGCGTCACAACCTAGGCCCGGCTACGCTTCCTGTGGAGCTCGAGGAGCGACTGGCCCAAAAGAGGTGTATAGCCGTCTCTTCGCCCGACGTCGCCGAGGAAGCTGACGACCATTACTGGCGGCAGGCACTCAAGCAACGGGCTAGAGTATGCGGGCATGTCTCGTCCGCCGGCTACGACATCGAGGTCATCGACAGGGGCGCCCTGAGGCAGGCTATGTCACAGGTTAAGTGGCCCACCCCCAACCCCTCGGGTTCAACCACCGTCGATCTCATCCATGGCCCCGCCGCTGATCTCCTCTGGCTCGTTGTCTACATCACCATCGAGCCCCTTTTGTCATTTCTGAAGGACACATTCTGCTATGCTGGCTTGGGATCCAAAGCTTCCAAGTCAAACCTCATCGACGGCGACCACGAGGAGGGCACCCTCTCCGGCTCTTCCAAGGGGAAAGAGCCCATCTGCTCTTCCAAGGGGAAAGCGTCCGTCTGCGACATCAGGGAGGGCACCCTACAGCCGTGCTCTTCCGAGGGGAAGGAGCCCATCTACGACAACATGGAGCGCATCCAGGTTCCGTGAGCACATCCGTGACAAGTGAGGAAACCCATGATTTGTTTTGCCATGCCTCTTCACAGGGGGAAACCCATGATTTGTTTTGTCGAGTCCCTTTTGTAGTCTAGTGAGAATATGTCCAGTTTTAATTGCTATATCTGGTTGTTTGCAGTATGGCTTGTTTATTTCAGTTGTTCACAATGTGATGCTCTATATGTGCATGTGCAATACATTTCATCAATCCAGTTTTAAACATACCTATAGGGATGCGTATGTTTGCTTGCTGTTAAGCCTGTTATAGCTAGCATATTCCTCTTTTTAAGTTTTTTGATTGTTCGGTTGTTTGTAGTTAGCATATGTTCAGTTTCAAATGCTATCTTTGGTTGTTCGTAGTATGCCTTGTTTATTCCAGTTATTCACAACGTGATGTTCTATATGTGCAAGTATGAACTGTGTAGTTCAATTTCATCAGTACCAGTTTCAACAATACCACTATGAATGACTACATTTGGTTGCTGCATCTTGTAGTTAACACGCCTTTCCATTTTTATCTAACCATAACCAGTGTACTTAGACCGGCACAATACCACTTTGAATGACCATGTTTGCTTGTTGTTAAATGTTTGGCCTATTGCAATTAGCACACCTTCACTTGTTTTGCTTTACTAGCGTGCTTAAACATGCACACTGAAGCTATATTTTGGAGATTATTTTGTCTGCCATGTGTAATTTTGGTTGATGTTTAGCCTGTTGTGCTTAACATGCTTCTTGATGTACCTACGCATGACAATTTTGGGAACGACTGTTGTTTTCCATCGAGGTTAGTTTCATCCCATGGCTTATATCTGCTCACTGTTCAGGATATCGGTAGCTAGTACCATATAGGCCGGCGGCTGATAAGGGACTAATCGATGAATTGGACTTTTAACTGAATATACCTGCAACCCATTTTCCTTAGGTTAACTAGGGCCATATGCAATATATTCGAGGCTACATAGCAACATGCACTGTTTTTAATGTCTAAATATGTAATCCTAGGCTACATAGCAACAAGGAGGAGTGTTACATTAATGTTCTAACGATATCTAGATATACGTAGAAGAGCAGCAGCAGCAACAGCAACAACACAACCCTGTTTGGATACTCAACTTAGCTAGAGGTTAGAGTTACTTTCTAGCTCATTACTAACCCTGAACTAACGCCATCTAAAGAGTTGTTTGGATGGCAGGGTTAGATTGACAATAAATGCACTAGGAGAACTAGCTCCAATTAGCACCTCTTGGGTTGGATACTAGTTTTTTTGGGTGGGTTATAGATGCAACTAGCTCAAACTAGCCCTCTTGTTTAGATATACTTCAGGGCTATTTGAGCCCGAACTAGCTCAAACTAACTGTAACCTGTGGATACATCAGCAATTAATTTGTAAGAATGAACTAAACTCCTTGCGGCCCATAATATAAGATTTTAATTCATCTAATATGTGAGTATATTGGATGTTATAAGATACTCCCTCCGTTCCTAAATATTTGTCTTTTTAGACATTTCAAATGGACTACCACATACATATGTATATAGATTTCAATTTGTACTTTTTAGTTACTTTACTTCTCCCCAATAGAGCTTAGAAGTAAGAATTTATTGGTTGATTGTATCCTTAACCATTTTTTTGACACGAGCATATTTTAGAGTATAGATTCACTCATTTTTCTCCGTATGTAGTCACTTGTTGAAATCGCTAGAAAGAAAAATATTTCGGAACAAAGGGAGTATTATAAGAGTGGTGTACTACATCATTGTGCAATTGTTGTTTAGCTTCTAATATTAACTTGGTGCTTTTAGGTACATAGTTCATTGGTAAAGATCCGCGCTTCTCCCTTTTCTGTGTATGGGGCAATGAGATATCAATGAACCGACATCAAGTGAGGAAGCTGATAAAGATTGTTAGTAAAATGGATCCAAAGATGGCAATTAAACTTTTTGTTCACACTTTATCCAAGACAACAACGAACTGTAGGATGGTAAGTAAGAACTCTGCAGCCTTCTTTTTACCGCCCATAATGAGTTGTGTTAGATGACAATGTCGGAATCTTTTTCCTTTGCAGTGGTTGCCAAAGCAGTTTACTCAAGATTACCTCTCAAACTACATGATTGGTGGGCATGCAAAGGTTAAAATATTTCTACCAGAACACGATGATTATCTAGATGTTTTCATGAAGACCGTGAAGGATGGGCGGTCGGCCATCACAAGGGGTTGGACTAGAGTCGTGCGTGCCTTCTGCATGGAGGAGGGCATAATATGGGCATTCCGCTTCACTTTGTTTAGCAACCAGAATATATTCCGCCTCTTTCTTTACCATCTTTAATAGTACAAGTATACAACTGTGGTTCATCATTCTTTATTTGGTTCTTATGTAATTCTTGAACATATGTACCTATGAATCGAATAATGCATTGGTTGTTTGAACCTGATGGATATGAATAAAGCTGTAGCATGCATACAAATTCAAATCCAAATTCGGTACAATTTGAAAAGCAACAATTAAATTACGGTGAAATTATGCTCTCCAGGTTGTTACGACACACACGGTTGGTAAAACACAAACGTTTGCGATATGCACCATAATCGGAGACGGTTCATAGAGAGGAAACATGTGCAAGCATGCACACAGTAGCCGTTTGCAAAGCGTGTGAGATGTCAGACAATATCACAAACGGTGCGGGCAAACTAAACGTTTGTTTTAGTTGACTTATCGTCCACGATTCACAACCATGAACTGTTTCTGATGAAGTATGCATCTTAAATGTTGCACCACAGAATAGCGTGTGCGATAGTTGTCGTGTACGACGATGTTATGACGGTCCGACGTTTCGTAATCCTGTCCGACACTCGTACGACGATTAGCTAATCTTCTTAATGGTGAAACATTTGTGATGGGCCGCGCATCATACACGTTCTATAATAGGGAACCATTTGTGATGGGCTGTGCATCATAAACGTAGCACCATAGAATACCGACTGCGATGGCAATGCGAGCAGAAACGAGTAGGAGTACTGTAGGGGCCCTATCCCCGACGATTTCTGGGTCATGTGGGAAGGACCCCCTTATCGCCTACACTCACTTGGCGACGGTTCCAAATGTCGTCGCGGAAAGGGGTTTTAAATTGTTTGTTTAGGATCGACGAGCACCAGTGATTACTCGCCAGCTAATAGCTTTTGGTCCAGCCCTGCCGATGTGCAAGGTCACACTTTGTATCGTTCATGTGTGGTACTCGACCATCAAATAAGTTAACAACCACCGCCTCGTAAAATTTTGAACAAGCCCACCGCCCAAATTATCGGAAACGTGGGCTGCACCAACATGCAATATTATTTATATTTTCTATATGTGGGAGTACAATTTTAAAGGAGTGCTACTATTGCCAGCTCCTCCTCTGTCGTTCAAAATTTTGGTTGAGATTTTGGTTTCCCATGATCCAAACACACCCCAAGCATTCAGGCCCGCGTGCCATCTACCAAATCTTTGCGAAGTGCTACAGTCGAGATTTAGCAGTCACCCCGGTCTGGCCGTCATGACCCATCATATCACAAAACCCACATATTTACCAGCAATGGTAAAGTGGCCTGGTTAGTTGGACGGGCGAAGCAACCATCATTTCACTGGAACGCTCGTTTAAGCCCTTTCTCCCCTATCTTGAAGAAAACCACACTCCACGCTAGTCACTTCTGCCATTTTTCTTCTGTACTGACGAAGGAAAGGTAGGCGAATAAGTGATGCTACTCTATTTCCATTCAAAGAATCTTCTTTTTGCGAAGCACCGACCGATTCTCATTGCCTATTCTTTTCTCGTTTTCATTGCGATTGTGGTTTCCTTTCGATTGCTTTTTGTTTGTCAGTTTATTGACGGATCCTGGAGCACTGGGCAAAGAGTTGTCGGCGGACAACCCACTTGTCAGGGATATTACTATTAGGTATAAACCGCCCAGGAGGGGCCGGTTTATGCCCGTGGAGATTATTTCTACTGAAGCCCAGTCAAACATGGAGAAGACGCTTTAGTCCGAGAAGCTTAAGGCCCGAGAGGCATTAGGGCCCATGATTTGTAAACCGCCGTATGATATGTAATTTGTAATGTAAGATAGGAATGATAGAGACCGAGCCAGACACGTTTATGAGCCGGCCTCGGGATTCTGTAAACCGGACCGGACGTCACCTCTTATATAAAGGGACGACCCGGCGACGGTTCAAGGCAGAGAACAACAGTTCGAGACACAGGCAAAGCGGATTCGCTCCCTGGTCATCGAAATCCTAGCAATACACACCAAACTAGACGTAGGCTTTTACCTTCATCGAAGGGGCCGAACTAGTATAAAATCCCTGTGTCCTTGTCCGCTTTAACTCCTTTAAGCTAACCCGTAGCAATGGCCTCACAACTAAGTCCTTTTGCTAGGACATCTGCCGTGACAAAACCACGACAGTTGGCCCACCATGGGGCTATCGCACGATGGTTTCGAGTTCTTGAAGGGCAGCTTTGAAGGACTCAAGGGCTACGCAGTGGGACGGATGACCAAGAGTCGTCGCGGCAAGATCTACATCGACGATGCAGGTTGGGGCCCCGAGGCCAATTCAATCGAATACGGGTACCGGGTCCCCTTCGGCAGCATCCACGTCTTCATCGGCAAGATCGGTGAATGGGGCCCTGAGCCGGACATCTTCCCCAACATCGTCGAGCCGGCTCAGCGTGCTAGACCTGCCCGGATCCAGCCCGCCATGAAGCGCGTCTTTGTTGGAGCAGTGCATGGAGTGCAAGCCGAGGATGGATCGGACTCTGGCGGTGAGACTGTTGTCTATTCCGGCGATGAATCGTCCTCCGGAGAGACAGAATCCTTATATCTGTTGCAGGACGGCCGATTGGAGGGCTGTTCCGATGGTGACAGTATTCCGGACCCCCTCGATCCGCCAAATGGGGTTGCCGTCTTTATGGCCGGATCACAACCTATGCAGCAGTCCTCAACTACAGCGGTGTTAACATTAGACGCGGTGGGGGCTAGGGCTGGAGATCCTGCCCCGTCACCGTCTGAAACTTTATCCGTCTTGGTCGATACTTTGACAACGCTATTAACATCAGAGGTAGCCCAGGCCAATAAGGAGCAGCATGATGCGGAGGTCGCTCAGGTGAAGAGCCGGATTGATCAAGCCAAGTTGGACCTAGCTGCTGAGAAAACGAGGATGGCTGCAAAGCAAGCTGAGCTTGATGCTCAAGCCTATCGACTCATGTTGGATTAGACCGCTTCACACGAGGTGATGATGAGAAGGCAACGATCCCGCCTGCCACCGGTTTATGAGGCGAGGAACCTCTTTAGCACGCCAGGAGCAGGAACCAGTAACTAGCCGGAGGTGAATCGGGGAGGGGCGCCGGGCACGGGAGCGTCAATCCAGCCGCCGGCCGCGGAGCCAACCCGCCAGGTTGTGCCATCACAGCATGTGCCCACCCCTCCCGGTCATTACTCCAACCCGTTGGATAACATAGTCGCCGCCGCTTCACGACTGGCCGCCCTTCCCATTGAAGGAACGTCCCCCATAGCGGTGGAGGCACGACAGGCCAGGGAGTTTTTGGAGACATCGCTAACTCAACAGCAAGCTTATCGTTATCGTCTCGGTCACCTGGGGATTAGAGATTAATCGGAAATCGGCCGATTAGTCGATTTTATCGGTCGACTATTAATCGGCCATTTTTTTCAAATCTCAGATTCCCAACACTAAAATATGCTATATTCAACACCAAAACAATATTGGACAGAAATGTTACCTTGAATCCTAGCCTTTGTATCCAAATATAATGACAAACACAATAGAAAAACATTACATATTGCGTAACAAGGTCCACAAAACACAAATAAACATAGTTCTTGCAAACATAGTGCTACGAATAGGCCCGATTTATCGGTAGATTCCCGATAAATCACTTATCATATCGATAAATCGGCCCAAATGATAAATGATGAAGATAAGGCATAATCTTATCGGTCACCCCAAGAGTAGCGATAAATCGGACGATAAATCGTTGAATCGGAAGATTTCTTGAACAGTGCTCACAGCCGTGAAAGGATTCATTCAACTCCTCGCCCAAGCCGGAGTTACACTAGGCGTCTGGATGAACTGGCCGTATCGAGCAGCGCGCGAAGATGTAATCCGCCACGGCAGGATGATCCGGCAGGAGCAGACGCGAACGCTCAGAACGTGGTGGATCAGGGCAGGCAACGCCTGGAGGGCGAATTAACAGCACATCATGAAGCCCGTCAGGCGATGCCGGTTCATCCCTCTACCACAGTTGAACCGAGGGTTATGTCTAGCTCCCTGGGAGTGTGAGGGATCGAAGAAGGTGAGAGTGTCTAGAGGGGGGGTGATTAGACTACTCGACAAGATAAAAATTCTGTCTTTTATCAAGGACAGATTTTGGCAGATTTTCCATAACACACAAGTCAAGTAGCACACTACACATGCAATTCTAGAGTATGGGCAGCGGAAAGTAAATTGCACAAGTAGTAAAGAGAAGTGGAGAAGATCAAACGCAATTTGGAGACACAATGATTTTTCCCGTGGTTCCGATAGGTGGCGCTATCGTACATCCACGTTGATGGAGACTTCAACCCACGGAGGGTAACGGCTGCGAGAGTCCACGGAGGGCTCCACCCACGAAGGGTCCACGAAGAAGCAACCTTGTCTATTCCATCATGGCCTATGCCCACGGAGGGCTAGCCTTACTCGGGGTAGATCTTCACGAAGTAGGCGATCTCCTTGCCCTTACAAACTTCTTGGTTCAACTCCACATCTCGATGAAGGAGGCTCCCAAGCGACACCTAACCAATCTAGGAGGCACCACCCTCCAAAAGGTAATAGATGTTGTAGATGATGATGAACTCCTTGCTCTTGTGCTTCAAATGATAATCTCCCCAACACTCAACTCTCCTCACTGATTTGGCTGTGGTGGAAGAAAGGATTGAGTGGAAAGCAACTTGGGAAGGCTAGAGATCAAGCTTCATATGGTGGGAGTGGAGCAACTTGATCTCAACACAAGGGTAGGTAGTTCTCTTCTCAGAAATGTAAGGTAGGAGTGGTAGTTCTTTCTGATGGCTCTCTCCACGAATGAAGAGGGGGTGGAGGGGTATAAATAGCCTCCACACAAAATCCAACCGTTACACACATATTTGAGCAATCTCGGTGGGACCGAAGTGGACAACTCGGTGAGACCGAAAGTTCAAATAATGTGAACGTTGGGGTTTTTGGTGGGACCGAATATACAAACTCGGTTAGTCCGATTCGTGCAATGACAATAGCATGCCAGTTTCGGTGGGACCGACTTCATCATCTCGGTGACACCGATTTGATGACAGAAGGTTACAGAAGCTTGGCAACTCATGTTTCGGTGAAACCGATTTCAGAATCGGAATATCCGAAATTTCTAGGGTTTGGCTTATGGCTCAGGTGGTTCATCTCGGTGTGACTGAGTTTGGAATATCGGTGGGACCGAGATTACTTATGAGTGTATATGGCAGTGAAAGTTGCTGATAGTTCAGGAGATGCATCACTAAGCATTTGAGCAACTAGATCATCAACATAACCTCATCCCCTTTTAATAGTATTGGCTTTTCCTATGGACTCAATGTGATCTTGGATCACTAAACCAAAAATGGAGTCTTGAGCTTTTGCCAATGCTTGCCTTAGCATTTTGAGGGGTCCATTTCTTCAGTCCTTTTGCCATGCCAATGTGATTGAATTTCCTGAAACATACTTGATAAAAGCATTAGTCCAACCACAAAGTATGTTGTCATTAATTACCAAAACCACCCGAGGAGCAAATGTGCTTTCAATCTCCCCCTTTTTGGTAATTGATGGCAACACACTAAAATCACACTTAACAAGACATCAAAGCTTATTGAAAGAAAGACAGAATTATCACGAAAGCTTTGACAACCATGTAGTACACAGGCTCCCCCTACAAGTGTGCAAGATTTTCATAAATTATGATTTTGGACTACCACAAGCACACAAGAGAGATAAGCAAGATGTGCTACATGCAGCTTGGCTATATGCATCAGAGCAGATGAAAAGAAGTGAGTGATAATGCATATGTGCATGGTGATTTCTTGCAAACAAGTATTCACAAGCAAGTTACCATCATGCACATTCTGCAAAGTGCATATACTTACCTTGAGGTTCCTTGGCATTGTACCTGAAGAGATAAACTTGGGAAAACAAGGTTAGATAACACAAGAGTATTTCTTCAACCAACTGGAAGAACATCAAGAGTACCAAGCCAGGGATGACATGTATAAAGAGTGTCTCATATTGAGCACAAGCTTGAATCAGCAAACATGTCTCCGAAACTAAAAGATTTTCAATGAACTCTGAGAGATTTTGCTTTCCATAAGATATCAATTGTGAAGATTCCTCTCCCTTTGAGTTCTCTCAGATCAAGGGGATTGATGGAAAGAGCAAAATCAAAAGAATGATGCCAAATGAGAATGATGCCAATTGTGATGTCCAATGTAAAACACGACAAAGCTTTGATGTGATTCTCTCCCCCTTAAGGTAAGATTGCTCTTCTTCTCCCCCTAAATCTTCTCTTCTCCCCCTAAGTCTTCTCCCCCTTTGACATCAAGTGCCGAAAAGGACAGCAAACTAGGAAGGTCAGGGAAGATGGAAAGAAAGAAGTGGGATCCTTAAGAATCACAACAGGGCAAATAGGAACATGCATAGAGAAACATTGAGTGGAGCTGCAGAAGATGATATCCTGGAAGAAATAAATCGGTGACACCGAGTTTAATTCCAAGGAAATACAGAAATAATTCAGCTCACTTTGCGAGGAATGTTTCAAGGATTTGCAATGAATTTTTGAAAGATTTTCGAGGAATTGATCAGAGCCAGAAGGATATTCACAAAGACAGAAGAATAGATTTTTTTAATGAAAACTCAATGAGAGAACATAAGATAAAAATAGAAAGACTCCAAAACATATGTACTTCATCTAAAAAAGGTCGGCGACAAGGTCACCTATGTTTGACTATATTGACTTAGGAGTCGAATGAGGACATTTGATCATAGGTCATACTCATCATTTAAGCTCAAAATGGGGTTGCCATTTTTCGATTGAGCATTTGATGTGATCACATCTTATGAAGCTGCTTGTACTCAGGACTTTGAGCAAAGCTCCTTAAAGATGTGAAGAACATACCTTGGGCTTGTTGTTGCTTTGATCATGTAGGTAGACATGATGTAGGTGCTCATTGAATATTGGAGCGCCATTTCTACTTGTGTAGTTCATCTTCCTACATGGGTTAGGCAAGCAAGGAAATACTCAAGGATATCCAAGATGACAAGAGTGAAATACTAGATGTATAAGATGTCAAAAAGGATATGTGGAATTTTGTTCCTTGAACTCAACATCCCAAAGGGCTAGATACTTGGTCAATGACAAGATTACTCATGATTTGAGTGTGTGGTAATCTTGTGGAATGTAGATCATCCAAGTACCTGCAAGGAGTTAGATGCAATACAAGAAGGCAAATGTGTCCAAGACATATGATCACCATCATAAGAGAAATATCAAGGATTAGTCAAGAGGGCTCATTCCTTGCATGCATCAATGAAGTTCTCACTCCAAGTTTGAAGCATCAATGATGTTCAACTCACTCCTTAAGCGACAAAACACCTTCTCATCAAGAGGTTTTGTAAAGATATCAGCGAGTTGTTTGTCAGTACGAACATGCTTAAGATTGATGTCACCCTTGGCAATATGATCACGAATGAAATGGTGACGAACTTCAATATGCTTCGTTCGAGAGTGTTGCACGGGATTGTGTCCAATTTTAATCACACTCTCATTGTCACAAAGCAAGGGAACATGTCTCACATGTATCCCATAATCCTTAAGCGTTTGTGTCATCCATAGCAATTGAGCACAACACGAACCAGCAACAATATATTCCGCTTCGGCAGTGGATAATGATACCAAATTTTGTTTCTTGGAGGACCAAGATACAAGGGATCGACCAAGGAATTGACACGTACCCGAAGTTGACTTTCTATCAACCTTGTCACCGGCATAGTCCGAGTCGGAATAGCCAACAAGGTCGAAAGAGGCCCTCTTAGGATACCAAATGCCAAAGTTTGGTGTGTGTATCAAGTATCTCACTATCCTTTTAACAGCTTTAAGATGACATTCTTTAGGGGCTGCTTGATATCGCGCACACATGCATACACTCAACATTATGTCAGGACGAGAAGCACAAAGATATAGTAGAGAACCAATCATAGATCGGTAAACCCTTTGATCAACGGGTTCTCCATCTTTTGTCAAGTCATTATGTCCACTTGTAGGCATGGGGGTACTCATACCTTTGCTTTCTTGCATGTTGAACTTCTTGAAGAGATCTTTGGTGTACTTTGTTTGTGAGACAAAGGTACCCTCCTTAGATTGCTTGATTTGCAACCCAAGGAAGAATTTGAGTTCACTCATCATGGACATCTCATACTTCTCCGACATGAGCTGTCCAAACTTCTTGCTAAAATGAGGGTTAGTTGAACCAAAGATAATATCATCAACATATATTTGGCACACAAATAGTTCACCATTAACCCTTTTTGTGAACAGCGTTGAGTCTATCTTTCCAATCTCAAACCCTTTTTCAAGAAGAAAGCTAGTCAAGCATTTGTACCAAGCTCTAGGAGCTTGTTTAAGACCATAAAGAGCTTTGTGCAGCTTGTAAACATGATTAGGCTTTTTGGGATTCACAAATCCGGGAGGTTGTTTCACAAATACTTCCTCCTCAATTTCACCATTTAGGAAAGCACTTTTGATATCCATTTGATAGAGAGTAATATCATGGTGATTGGCATAAGCAAGAAGAATGCGAATGGACTCAAGTCTAGCAACGGGGGCATAGGTCTCACCATAGTCCATACCTTCGACTTGTGTGTAACCTTGAGCTACGAGACGAGCCTTGTTGCGGATGACTTGTCCATCTTCATCTTGCTTGTTCCGAAACACCCATTTGGTTCCAATGATGTTTTGATCATCCTTGGGCTTCTCTACCAAAGTCCATACCTTGTTCCTCTCGAAGTTGTGTAGTTCTTCGTGCATAGCGTTCACCCAATCCGGGTCTTCAAGTGCTTCTTCTTCCTTCATAGGTTCAATACTAGAGATAAAAGAGTAATGCTCACAAAAGTTAGCTAAGCGAGTTTTAGAGCGAGTAATTCTCCCGGAGTTGATGTCGTTCATCATTTGTTCCACGGGATGATTTTTCTTGACTCTTGCTCGGACTCGGGATAGCTTTTGTTGAGGTTGTGGCTGAGCTTCCTCATCATCTTCATCTTCCTCTTCTTCTTCTTCATTGTTGTTGGTGTTGTCTTGAGGCGGTGGAGAAGGAGGTTGTGGTGGATCTTCTTGTTGCACTTCCTCATCTTGGTGAGTTCCACTTGTGGAGGCCTCCATGTTGCCTTGAGGTTCATCTCGCCGTGAGGTAGGGGGCTCCACATATGTAGATGAGGTACTCTCCTTTACTTCCATGGGACGGATCTTTCCAATAGATAAATCTTGGATAGCTTCCGATGGGTCCTTGTCTCCTACATCAATAGGCATTTGCTCTACTTGCGAGCCATTAGATTCATCAAACTTCACGTCTACCGTCTCTTCAACCTTTCGGGTGAAATTATTGTAGACACGGTAGGTGTGGGAGTTTGATCCATAACCAAGGAGAAAGCCTTCATGAGATTTAGGAGCAAATTTAGACCGACGATGCTTATCAAGGATATAGCATTTTGAACCAAAGACACAAAAGTATCCCACTTGGGGTTTGTTACCGGTGAGGAGCTCGTATGATGTCTTGCCGAGGAGCTTATGAAGATAAAGCCTGTTGATAGCATGACAAGCTGTCTCGACCGCTTCCCCCCAAAAATGCTTCGGTGTCTTGTATTCATCAAGCATCGTTCTCGCCATCTCTATGAGCGTTCGGTTCTTCCTCTCAACAACTCCATTTTGTTGAGGAGTGTACGTAGCCGAGAACTCATGTAGAATCCCTTCCTCATCGAGAAAAGAGTCTACATTGGCGTTCTTGAACTCCGTTCCATTGTCACTCCGAACTTTTTTGATCTTCACCTCAAATTGATTTTGGGCCTTTTTGGCAAAGGTTTTGAAGATTCTCTGAACCTGCGATTTGTCATCAAGGAAAAATACCCACGTAAATCTGGAATAATCATCAACTATAACTAGACCAAAGGAGTTACCACCAAGGCTTTTGTAAGCATTGGGACCGAAGAGATCCATATGAAGAAGCTCAAGCGGTCTCCTTGTGGTCATGATGTTCTTCACGGGATGACTTCCACCTACTTGTTTTCCTGCTTGACAAGCACTACAAAGTCTATCTTTGTCAAAGAAAACATCTTTAACGCCAAGAATATGATCACCTTTGATCGGCTTGTCTAGATTACGCATACCAACATGTCCAAGCCTTCTATGCCATAACCAACCTTTAGATGATTTAGCAATGAAACAAGCTCTAGGTTGGGCTTTCTTAGTGAAATCAACAATATATAGATCACCTCTACGGATACCGGTAAACGCCATGTTTTGATTGTCACGACGAAAGACTTGGCAATCTAGTTTGGTGAATAGCACATTGAATCCAAAGTCAGCTAATCTAGACACGGAAAGTAAATTGTATCCAAGAGATTCTACAAGCATGACATTTTGAATAGAGCTATCATGAGATATGGCCACCTTACCAAGGCCAAGTACCTTACCCTTGGAGTTGTCTCCAAAAGTCACATACTTGCGTGGACCATCGTTCTTTGCAAGCTCTCGAAACATGTCTTTGTCTCCGGTCATGTGGTCGGTGCATCCACTATCAAGAATCCACTCTTTTCCGCCGGACATGTAGTCTCTCAGGTTTGCCATAAGATTGAGACTCTTCATGATCTTGTCTAGCTCGGTGTCCGAATACGAGTAATCATCATCATGCTCATGCTCATCATCATATTGACCCATAGATTGTTCATCATCAACACCTAGGTCAATTTGATAACTACTTGCATTAGTTTTGTCAATGTGACAATAATCTTCGGAATGCAATACAAGAGCATTTCTAATTAAAACATTGATAAGATCGGGATCACCCTTCTTTTTCATAAGATCACGAAGCTCAAAGAAGCATTTATCAAAGTTGGGATCATTGGGGTGCATCATATCAAATTCAATAGTCTTGTATAGAATTTTATCAAGACCTCTCAAAGAGTAGTCCGGATAAAGTTCTTCCAAGAACTTCCACATAGCATAGGCGCACTCAAAGTTTGTAACTAGCTTAAGCAAGTTATCGGGTAACCCTCTAATGATAAGATTTACAGTCCTAAGGTTACGAAGCAAATCAAGCTCTTCATCCATGGTAGGGTGCAAGGGGTCAAATGGTGGCACATAGGGGTTCTCAACATATTTGCACAAATTGTACGTCTTAAAGATAATAAGCATTTCAGACCTCCACGAGTTATAGGACACTCCATTAAGTATAGGCACTCTATGGCTAACACTCCCAAACGTAGACACGTCCATCTTCCTCCAATGGTGTGTAAACCAAAGCAATGGAGACCAAAGCTCTGATACCAATTGAGGGATCGAAGAAGGTGAGAGTGTCTAGAGGGGGGGTGATTAGACTACTCGACAAGATAAAAATTCTGTCTTTTATCAAGGACAGATTTTGGCAGATTTTCCATAACACACAAGTCAAGTAGCACACTACACATGCAATTCTAGAGTATGGACAACGGAAAGTAAATTGCACAAGTAGTAAAGAGAAGTGGAGAAGATCAAACGCAATTTGGAGACGCAATGATTTTTCCCGTGGTTCCGATAGGTGGCGCTATCGTACATCCACGTTGATGGAGACTTCAACCCACGGAGGGTAACGGCTGCGAGAGTCCAGGGAGGGCTCCACCCACGAAGGGTCCACGAAGAAGCAACCTTGTCTATTCCATCATGGCCTACGCCCACGGAGGGCTAGCCTTACTCGGGGTAGATCTTCACGAAGTAGGCGATCTCCTTGCCCTTACAAACTTCTTGGTTCAACTCCACATCTTGATGAAGGAGGCACCCAAGCGACACCTAACCAATCTAGGAGGCACCATCCTCCAAAAGGTAATAGATGTTGTAGATGATGATGAACTCCTTGCTCTTGTGCTTCAAATGATAATCTCCCCAACACTCAACTCTCCTCACTGATTTGGCTGTGGTGGAAGAAAGGATTGAGTGGAAAGCAACTTGGGAAGGCTAGAGATCAAGCTTCATATGGTGGGAGTGGAGCAACTTGATCTCAACACAAGGGTAGGTAGTTCTCTTCTCAGAAAAGTAAGGTAGGAGTGGTAGTTCTTTCTGATGGCTCTCTCCACGAATGAAGAGGGGGTGGAGGGGTATAAATAGCCTCCACACAAAATCCAACCGTTACACACATATTTGAGCAATCTCGGTGGGACCGAAGTGGACAACTCGGTGAGACCGAAAGTTCAAATAATGTGAACGTTGGGGTTTTCGGTGGGACCGAATATACAAACTCGGTTAGTCCGATTCGTGCAATGACAAGAGCATGCCAGTTTCGGTGGGACCGACTTCATCATCTCGGTGACACCGATTTGACGACAGAAGGTTACAGAAGCTTGGCAACTCATGTTTCGGTGAAACCGATTTCAGAATCGGAATATCCGAAATTTCTAGGGTTTGGCTTATGGCTCAGGTGGTTCATCTCGGTGTGACTGAGTTTGGAATATCGGTGGGACCGAGATTACTTATGAGTGTATATGGTAGTGAAAGTTGTTGATAGTTCAGGAGATGCATCACTAAGCACTTGAGCAACCAGATCATCAACATAACCTCATCCCCTTTTAATAGTATTGGCTTTTCCTATGGACTCAATGTGATCTTGGATCACTAAACCAAAAATGGAGTCTTGAGCTTTTGCCAATGCTTGCCTTAGCATTTTGAGGGGTCCACTTCTTCAGTCCTTTTGCCATGCCAATGTGATTGAATTTCCTGAAACATACTTGATAAAAGCATTAGTCCAACCACAAAGTATGTTGTCATTAATTACCAAAATCACCCGAGGAGCAAATGTGCTTTCAGCGTGCCTTGTCTTACTCCCGCTTTGCGAAATGTGAAACTGCCCAAGGATTTCAAAGGACCGCGTAAGGTGCCCAATTACACGGCGGATCTTTCCCCGGAGGCATGGATTGAAAGTTATGAGATGGCAATGGAGATGCTGGATGTGGATGATGCAGCGTGCGCTAAGTATTTCACAATGATGCTAGAGGGCACAACTCGCACTTGGCTGAAGGGCTTACCACCCAATTCCGTCGGATCATGGGCCGAATTGCACCGCCGGTTTATTAATAACTTCAAGGACACGTGCAAGCAGCCAATGTCTGTCGTCGATCTAGCTGCCTGCGTTCAAGGAGAGCATGAGTCTACAAGTAGTTGGGTGCGTCGAGTGTCAGAGATCATGCATTCCTCCAATAGCATCAACCCAAGCACAACAGTGGTAACCTTGGAAGGCAATTGCCGGTTTGAACCTTTGAAATTGAAGTTGGGACGGCTTAAGCGTAATTGTGATGACATGGGGACTCTCCTGGGCGCTTTAGTGAAGTATGCGGACTCCGAGAATACCAAATACCCAGACGCCGATAGTGACAAGTCAGGAAAGGTAAACAGGAATGGTAAGGCGCCGCAGCCCAACCCGGCGAATCAAGGATACAATGGTAAGTGTAAAGTGGATGGTAATTCGGATTTTGTGGTCAACACCAATGCTCAGGAGGACGGACAGCGCCGCAAGGGTAGACCGCCCCCAAGGAATGGGAGGCCGCCTATTAATCTGGAATGCCAGTTGAACATACCTTGCCCAAATCACGGTACAACAAAAAAGCTAGCTACACACCTCTGGAAGGACTGTTTTATTATGCAGGAATTCATGAACCGGTCTTGATAGGATCACGGACCATCCGGCGGATCAGGCCCCGGTTTTCAAGGGCCGGGTTATCAAGGTGGTGGATCCGGTTCAGGATACCAAGGCAACAACGGCCACCACAGCAGGCACAATCAGCATAACCAACAACACGTCCAGGGTGGCTATAACAATCAGGGAAATCAACAACGTCAACAACAGCAAAAATCCGGATATCAGAATAATTCGAAGGAGTTGAGCAGTGGGTAGTATCATGTCTTCACCACGAGCTAGTGTAAACGTGACCAGAAAGTTCACAAGAGGGCAGTACATTCTGTTGAACCGGCGGTGCCGCGTTATCTGGGTTGGTTAGAACAACCCATTGTGTGGAGCCGAGAGGATCATCCACCCCAGGTTGATAATCCGGGTCAGCTGGCTCTAGTTTTGGCACCTCAGGTGGGTGGCTACAAGTTTACCAACGTGCTTATGGACGAAGGCAGCGCATTTTATACTATGAGACTTTCCGGTGCATGGGGCTGACAGATAAGAAGCTTCAGCAGTCCAACACAGTTTTTCATGGGGTAGTGCCCGGTAAATCGGCGTATCCAGTTGGCAAGATCGATCTGGAAGTTACTTTTGGAGATGAACATGATTCCAGGTCAGAGACCTTGACCTTTGAAGTGGTAAAGATCAAGAGCCCATATCACACTTTGTTTGGGCGACCAGTTTACGCCAAGTTCATGGCAAGGCCGTGATATGTTTATCTACAGCTCAAGATGCCAGGACACAAGGGAACCATTATGGTCCATGGGAGTCGCAAGATTGCGTTGGAGTGCGAGGAAGGTGATGCAGCTTATGCTGAAGCGGTTTGTGTGACTAAGGAGCTGAAGTTTTATAAAGACAATGTTGATCCGGCGGATATGTCTCCACTGAAGAAACCAACCAGAGAACATGATCCGTCCTTGAAGTTCAAATCAGCTGAAGAGACCAAACAGGTTGACTTTGTTCCTGGCGATTCATCCAAGCAGTTTACTATCAGTGCTAACCTAGATCCGAAATAGGAAAGCGCGCTCATCGAGTTCATCCGTGAGAATCGGGACATCTTTGCATGGAAACCTTCTGACATGCCAGGTGTACCGAGGGATCTCGCTGAGCACAATCTCAACATTGATCCTAAGTTTAAACCGGTTTAGCAATTTCTGCGCAGCTTCAATGAAGAAAGGCACAAGGCTATTGGAGAAGAAGTGGCTAGGCTCTTGGCGACAGGCTTTATAGTTGAGGTTTTTCATCCAGAGTGGTTGGCTAATCCGGTGCTAGTACTTAAGAAAAACGGCACTTGGTGAATGTGTGTTGATTACACAGATCTGAACAAAGCTTGCCCAACTGATCCCTTTGCCCTCCCCCGTATTGATCAGATCATTGATGCTACGACAGGTTGTGAGCGACTAAGTTTTTTGGATGCATATTCAGGTTATCATCAGATCAAGATGGCAGTTAAGGACCAGGAGAAGACGGCCTTTATAACTCCCTTTGGAGCCTTCTGCTATGTGTATATGGCATTTGGGCTTAAGAGTGCCCAGGCGACCTATAAGCGTTGTGTGCAGAATTGCCTTGATGGACAGATTGGGCGGAATGTTCATTCATATGTGGATGACATTGTGGTGAAGTCTAGGAAAGAGGAGACGTTGGTCACAGATTTTAGAGAAACCTTCGACAATCTCCGGGTTTATAAAATGATGCTTAATCCGGAGAAGTGCGTTTTTGGTGTTCCGACAGGCAAGCTCCTGGGGTTCTTAGTATCGAACAGGGGAATCGAAGCCAATCCAGAGAAGATCAAGGCGATTACATCCTTGGCTAAACCGGCATGCATCAACGATGTCCAACGCGTGGCGGGCCGTATTGCGGCGCTCAGCCGATTTATCAGCCGTTTGGGGGAGAAGGCTATCCTGCTTTTTCAGATGATGAAAAAGACAGATCGCTTTATCTGGAGTGATGCTGCTGATGCTGCGTTTGAGGACTTGAAGAAGCAATTAGCAGAGCCACCAGTCCTTGCTGCCCCAGTTGACAATGAGCCGCTGTTGTTGTATGTGGCTGCCAATGCCCGTGCAGTAAGCGTTGCTATTGTGGTAGAGCATAAGGAGGCAGGCAAAGAATATCCGGTTCAGCGGCCGGTTTACTACATCAGTGAGGTGCTCATTGAATCAAAATAGAGATACCCGCATTGGCAGAAATTGGTGTATGGAGTCCTCATGGCAAACCGGAAGCTAAAGCACTATTTTCAAGGCCATCCAATCACTATTGTCAGTTCAGCTCCGTTGGGGGATATAATCCAGAATAGAGAGGCTACTGGTCGGGTTGCAAAGTGGGCCATTGAGCTTAGCCCGCACGGATTGAAGTATGTGCCCCGTACTGCGATAAAGTCCCAAGCATTGGTGGATTTCATCAACGATTGGACAGAGTTGCAAGCACCTGAGGAAAAGCCGGATCACACATATTGGACTATTCACTTTGATGGATCCAGGCAATTGGAGGACTCGGGGGCTGGAGTTGTGTTAACTTCCCCACGAGGTGATAAGTTCTGTTATGTCCTCCGTTTAATGTTCCCTTGTACTAACAATGCAGCTGAGTATGAAGCTCTCCTCCATGGTCTACGGATGGCCAAGGAGATGAACTTAAGCCGGGTTAAATGCTTTGGCGATTCAGACCTGGTGGCACAGCAAGTATCTAGCAAGTGGGATTCCAAGGATCCACTCATGGCAGCATATCGACGAGAGGTAGACGCTGTTGCTGGACACTTCAAGGGTTATCAGGTGGATCATATAGACCAGCGAAAGAATGAAGCGGCTAACGCATTAAGTTGGCTGGGTTCTCAGCGTAAACCGGTTCCACCCAATACCTTCTTGGATGTATTACACAATCCGTCGGTGCAATTACCTTCAGAAGAGGACTTGGCTGTTCCTGATCCGGAGGCACAGTTGGTCGCGGCGCTTCATGTTATTCCGGATTGGACGCTTCCCTACCTGGCGTACATGAATCAAGGTGAGTTACCAGAGGACGAAGTCTTGGCTAGACAGATAATCCGGCGATCCAAGTCAATGACTATTGTCAATGGAGAACTTCATCATCGCAGCGTCTCTGGGGCGTTTCAGCGGTGTGTGTCACCGGAGGAGGGCTGTGACATTCTTAAAGAGATCCATGAAGGAGATTGTGGTCATCATGCCAGTTCAAAATCTTTGGTGGCTAAAGCTTTTTGTCATGGGTTCTACTGGCTGACGCCTCATGTCGACGCAGAGGACTTTGTCAGAAAATGTGATGCTTGCCAGAAATTCTCACGGCGTGCTCATATACCGGCGTAGGAATTGAGGATGATTCCAATTACTTGGCCGTTTGCGACTTGGGGGCTTGATATGGTTGGACCCTTCAAGAGATCCCAAGATAAGAAGACCCACCTTTTGGTGGCAGTGGACAAATTTTACCAAATGGGTTGAAGCGGAACCAGTCAGTAAGTGTGATGCAGCAACGGCGGTTCAGTTCATCAAAAAGGTGATTTTCCGGTTTGGCTTTCCACACATCATTAAACGGATAATGGTACCAATGTATCCAAGGGGGCTATGGAGGAGTTCTGTCAATGAGAGCACATCCGACTTGATGTATCATCAGTAGCTCACCCTCAGTCTAATGGCCAAGCTGAGAGAGCCAATCAAGAGATCTTGAGAGGCATCAAACCCCGGCTTATGGTTCCTTTGCAGAGGACTCCGGGTTGTTGGGTGGAGGAGTTACATTCTGTACTATGGAGCATCAACACTACACCTAACAGATCCACAAGCTACATGCCTTTCTTCATGGTATATGGAGCTGAAGTGGTCCTCCCTAGTGATATCCGTCATGACTTGCCACGGGTGGCGGCTTACGTTGAAGCGGATAACGAAAAAGCAAGGCAAGATGCATTGGACCGGCTGGATGAAGAACGGGACACGGGAGCAGCTCGATCGGCGATTTATCAGCAAGATCTGTGCCGGTACCACAGTCGCTGGGTTAAGACCAGGACGTTTCAAGGAGATCTGGTGCTCCGGCTCATCCAAGACCAGACAGACATGCACAAGCTATCCCCACCTTGGGAAGGACCCTTTGTGGTCAGCAAGAACCTGCACAACAGATCATACTACCTCGTCGACGTTCGAGAACATAAGGACTCACGTACGGCGGAGGAGGAGACCAGACGGCCGTGGAACATCGCTCTTCTTCGACCTTACTACGCTTGAGCCATAGGCTCCGCTTTTATGTACATATCTTGACAATGTATATACAATGATCAATATAATAAACCGGCTCCCCTAATAAAGCGGGGTATCAGCTGCCTTTTTTTCATAAGAGTGTCACATTGGGGCTTCTGTGTGCAAGGGAGTTCCTATGGCCTCTTAAACCGGCGACCACATCAAGGCCATCATAAGAGCATAACTCTGGTTGCTTCGGCAATTTCCACATGATGATGAGGGGCAAAAGAGAGTTTGATGCCTAGCACAACTCAAACATAGTCCCTAACGAGCAATGCTCAAATGCTACCTGGGGGCTTCTGATGCAAGACATCAACGAGTTGACAACCCTTGTAGTAAACACGGCTTGGAAGCTTGGTGTATACACCTAAAACCCCGGATTAACCTGCTTGCATCAAGTAAGTCACTCCGTCCAGGTAAACTTGGTACGACCCGTCGGGCGTACACACAAGTCAATCTATACAGACCCTAAACTTGGTAACGTTAAAGACGATCATCAAGTGATTACACAAGTCAATCTTTAAAAGATTTTTTGAACTTGGTAGCATCTGACATTGATGATTTGGTTAAGGATTGAGGACCATCTTAACATGCTTTGCAAAATGTTAATGACTGTAGCCTGGCAGCTCATAAAAAGCCTCGAATTTGGAGCCTGGCAGCTCGTAAAAAGCCTCGACTACATGGTCTTATTTGCCCAAAACTTTATTTTTATTTTTTATGTTTTATCAAATCTTTATCCTCAAGGTCATTGGTTTTTCCACCAAGTCCATCGATTTAGGAAGTGGATGACTATAAGTTCCCACTACATCTGCGTTTACAGAGTTCTAGTCTGGGTTATAAACACCAGTACTAACTACAGCTAAACCGGAGTTCATCATAAACCGGTTCGGTTTTCATGATGAACCGACAAAATAATCAAGGGATTCATCGGCACTAACACCTTGAATCATTATTTCTTCCTGCCGGATTAAGGTTTATTGTGATACACTTAATCACAGGTATGAGACATACTTATACTTTATATACAGTTCAAGTTATCAACTTAGATCATGTGCTTGGGCATTATGACCCGTCCGGCGATAAACCACCAGGACACTTTGAACATTGTTTTATGCAGAAATAGGTTGAATAAACCGTCAAAAGCATTGAAAGCAGGACATATTTAAGAAGTTGCCAATTGAAGCAATCTCACAAAATATAGCATGGGAGGAACACAGGGTATCTCAGTTCTCCTATTACAAGGCGCTGGAAGGCCCAAAAGAATTATCAGTTTTTCTCAAAGTACTGAAGCATAAAGTTAAACCAGCGCTGGTTTAAGATTCTGCGTCAGCTCGCCGTGAAGATTGAGGATCAGCTTGCTCCGGTTCTTCGGCGGTTTCTTTCAGCTGCTGGAAGTCAATAGTGGTCCAGTCAATCTTGGCCAGAGCTCGGAAATAAACTTCGTCATTTATGAGGTCTGACGGATCAATGTCAGGAGCAAATGTGTGCTTACGGACGGGCGGAATAAGATTTTCAATATCATAAGACGGACGATCTGCCCGCACGTTCTCCACATCATAGCCTGGATGATATCTAGATAAATCGGCTTCATGAGCAATTTTGCTAGCCAGAGGCCGCATATCCTTGGTTAAGGCGCGTAAATCATCACTGGAAAAGGCTGATCCGTCTTCCTTCATGCTTGGATAGCCGTTCATCGCCTCCGCCGGATCAAAATCAGCAACCCAAGCCTTCGCTCGAGTCAGAGCCATTAAAGCACCAGCCCTTGCAGACGACTTCTTCACTTCTATAAGGCGGGCAGGCAGAATTGACAGCTTTTCCAAAGTACCTTAGATGGTGGTAGGAGCCGGTTTGTCGTGCGAGATAGCACTAATGGCCCTCTGAGCGCTGGAATAAAGCTGCTCCACCAGAGTGTACGCAGCTTTCAATTTCTTCTGCACATCATCGCCAAGATGAGTGATGCGCCTCCCTGCGTTAAAATTATGAGTTAAACCGGAATGGTACAGGTTAGCAAGGATCAGGGTTATGTTAACAGTACTTACCAAAGATGGTGGATGTCATGTCATTTATTTGTTGCCTCAATCCGGATAGCTCCTCTGTTGCCGGATTAAGAGCAGCCTCTGCGTCACTGGCTTTCTTCTGCAAAGCAGCCTTTTCAGCGTCCCAGACTGACCGCTCCGTTTCAAAGTCTTTTTTTAGCTTCTCTATACCTGCTAATGCAAGTGTCAGCTCATCCTTGACCTTAAGGGCAGTAGTTTCTTGGAACTTCAAAGTATCCCGGAGCTCGATTACTTCAGAGTTCTTCCGGTTTAAGTCAGCCTGGCACAAGGAAGACACATTATATTTTCATGAGGCATTTGCGGTCAAAGTCCCAAGCACATAACAAGTTATGCACTTGACACTTGGGGGCTAATGTATATTTGCAGTAAAACATGCATTTTTCAGACAAGTCCCAAGCACATAAACAAGTTATATACTTGGCACTTGGGGGCTAATGTGACATTGTTCTGAATACAAGTAGAAGTCCCGGTTCATCCTAAAGGAAGTAAACCGGCCCTTGGGGGCTACACATGTGCAAAACAAAGCTATCTATTGGATCTAATGAAGTCCCAGTTCGCCCTAAAAGGCTAAACCGACACTTGGGGGCTATGATGGAGTAAAGATACAATTACAAGACACAAGCAGAAGTAGAGGACAAGACAAAGGAGAAGTTACCTCATAACGCTCCTTCATCAAGTTTACCAATCCAGCTTCATAATCACGACTGGTATGTAGCCGATTTAAATATCCAGAATGAAGCTCCTGAGCGCTGAGCTGAGAGTAACTGGACAAATCAGTATTCCATTTGCCCTTGTCCTTGTTGAGGAATTCTTCTTTGGCAGTATGCTTGGCCAAAGCGACAGGCTCCCCTAGGGTAGTAAAACTGGTCCCTGTGATTTCAACATCACCAGCTGAAGCGGCCGCTTGCTTATGGGGACTAGCCGGAGCAGGACTAGCCCGGGTAGGGCTGGCCGGTTCAAGATCACGCTCCATGGGATCGCTCCCCTGATCAATAAAAACTTCACGATCCGTGAGAGGAGGATCATCATGCGGCATCTCAACATTCTTTTCGTAAGGTTTAGCAAGCTTCAGATCTTCTGCCGGTTCAGGAGTGGTGTTACCGACTGCCGGTTTACTCAATTTGGCCTTTTTGCTGGGCTTGGGTTTGCTGCTAAAGGTTAAAAATAAAGAAAATCGGAAGAGTCAGGAACAAGTGTTAAACCGGAAAAAGCAAAAGGCAGCTTACTGAGGAACGGTCTTGAGGGGAGGAATTTGAGTGGTTGTTGATTCGCCAGAAGAAGAGTGAGGAGTTTCCTGATAAGTCAAATCAGACGGATTAAGGGGTTGCGAATAAGACCTGCATTGGGATAAAGAGCAGTCGGAGTGAGTAAAACCTCGGAACGACGTCTCCGAGCTGGAGTGTGTGTTAATCCGGTGGATTCAATCGCATGGCCACTATGGCGAGTGGTGCGGCGAGCTTCATGTTGCTGCTTCTTCAAAAGAAAGTTTGGATCCAAATAAGCATACGTATGAGAAAATTGAAATTTCCGGACTGTCCGACGAATTTTTGTTGGTGGTAGCGGTTCTGAATCGGAGGAAAGAGTGATTACCTCAGCATCATCCGCTTTACTGCCTTCAGCATGACCCTGGGAACGGTCATTGTTAATAAAAATGCAGACAAAGGAAAGGCAAGGAAATCAAAGGAATTAGGTGGTACCTCAGAGGCTGGATCATCTTCTTCCGCATTGGATCCCGACGCGACAATATTCTTCTTCTTGTTTCTTTTAATAGCTTGGGTCTTTTGGCGAGTTGCTTTCGCCGGTTTATCTTGAGTCTTCCTTTTCCAGAAAGGGTCATTGTCCTGTTAAAGGAAATAAAGGCAGTTTAAGACAAGTGCTACAGACGGATTAAAACAAAGCAAAATGACGGAAGAGTTTTCTTACCGACGGCGGTTTGTTGGTCACACAGAAGGGTGCCAAGCCGGTCTGACTACAAGCTTCTAGAGTTAAATTCAGCAGCTTCTTGACGGATTCATTAATCTTGTTTTCTGGCAGCACCATCTCTATGTGGCGCAAAGGGTCTTTGGGATTCCCAGTATACTCACACATTAAACCGGAGTGCCGGCTTAACGGGAGAATACTCCAAGAAAGCTAGAAGCGGACGAAGTCAACTCCAGTCAGACCATTGGCTACAAAGGCCTTGAGCTTTGAAAGCTGAGGGGCATACTGAGCTCGCTCCTGGGCACTTAACCGCTATGGAAATGGGTGGTTTTCTGGAAGACGGTGGGAACGATAACCCAGCAATGGATTTTCACCTTCTGGGGAAGTGTCTATGCAGTAGAACCAAGTCTGGTTCCATTCCTTTGGATGGCTGTGGAGAGTGGCGTGAGGAAAACTAACATCCTTCCTCTTCTGAATAGACATCCCGCCGAGTTCAGTGTTAAGACCATCGTGAAATTCCGTACGACGGTTTAAGTGAAAGAAGTCCCGGAATAGCTCCACTGATGGTTCCTCTTGCAGATAAGCTTCACAAAAGACTTGGAAGTTGCAAATATTTGGTACAGAGTTAGGACCAATATCTTGTGGATGAAGCTGGAAGTTTGCTAACACATCACGGAAGAATTTTGACCTGGGGGGGTTGAATCCCCAGGCCAAGTGATCGAAGAAGACGACGATTTCTCCTTCCTTAGGCTCTGGAGGACATTCTGATCCGGGAGCCCTCCAATGAAGGACATCCTTTGGGCCTAAAGCGCCAATTGAGGTCATTTTCTCTAAATCATCCTCGGTAGTCCGAGATTGAACCCAGTTGCAGGAAACAAATTGCTTGGCTTGAGTGGTCATTTTTTCGAAGGAAAAGGCTGAAAATACAATGAAGAGCCGACTTATAATCTAAGCAAGTTTAAACCGGCAGGCTTTATAAAGGTACTAGTCTAAACGACGGTTTAAGCAGGGGCCTAATGGTATCTACCGGATTAAAGTATCTGGAAAACAACTATAGCAGTGACATTTGCCGGATTATAGGATCTGGTAAGGCTAAACCGCCGATAAGGGTAAATAAGATACAGATCTGAAGTTTGGAGAAACAATTTTCGCATGGGCAATAATAAAATACGGATCTACGACATGTTAAAAATTCCGAGATATTCAAGATTATATACAGAGGACGTGATGAAGATCTTAACAGATGCAATCTAACTAGTCATATTGGGAAACATTAAGCCACGTTGAAGAAGCAGAGTTACTCTTACAATTATCAACTAGGAGACTTAGATCTACGACGGAGCTCCTGAGCTATGGCGGAGAACTGCAAAGAACAAGGGCCTATCCGCGAGCTCGTATGAAGAAACCCTAAAACCAAGATCTATGAACGGGGAAGAAGAGGATGTACCTGAAGCGACGGATGCGGAGAAGCGCTGACGAATCTCTGGAAATGATCAGGTTGATGCAGCGGCCGGGCTTGACGAAGATGCAGAACTCGGCGGACGGCGGCGGAGCTCGAGTGCGAGTGGACAGAGGAAGACGAAGAGGCAAGGGGGAAAAAGGAGATGCCCCTCTGCCCTATTTACAAGCCGAAGGGATAAAATGACAGGCGCATGAATCAAGGAGCCTAAAAAGTGGATATGGACGATATTGTCGCCTCGATCTTCAGAGCTTTAATGAAATAAAAATAAAAAATAGGTACAAGTATTAAATGCGCAGATGGCGTCACGCCGGTTTATAAAGCATTCTGAGGCTGCGGAAAGGGAAATTTGTACAAGACGTTGAAGATTGACATGAACAGGTTCAAATCAATCTGGGGCCTAATGTCAGGGATATTACTATTAGGTATAAACCACCCAGGAGGGGCCGGTTTATGCCTCTGGAGATTATTTCTACTGAAGCACAGTCAAACATGGAGCAAGACGCTTTAGTCCCAGAAGCTTAAGGCCCGAGAGGCGTTAGGGCCCATGATTTGTAAACCGCCGTATGATATGTAATTTGTAATGTAAGATAGGAAGGATAGAGACTGAGCCGGACACGTTTATGAGCCGGCCTCGAGATTCTATAAACCGGACCAGGCGTCACCTCTTATATAAAGGGATGACTCGGCGATGGTTCAAGGCAGAGAACAACAGTTCGAGACACAGGCAAAGCGGATTCGCTCCCTGGTCATCGAAACCCTAGCAATACACACCAAACTAGACATAGGCTTTTACCTTCATCGAAGGGGCCGAACTAGTATAAAATCCCTGTGTCCTTGTCCGCTTTAACCCCTTTAAGCTAACCCGTAGCGATGGCCTCACGACTAAGTCCTTTTGCTAGGACATCTGCCGTGACAAAACCACAACACCACTAGAGACAGAGATCTCCAGGATGAGAGCACCAGCCAACGAGTTGTTGATGTTGGCTGGCAACCCATGGAGACGAAGAACTCCAAGAAACAAGCACTGGACAAATAATTGAGGACCTTGGCGGACGAACTCCTGAGCAAAGAATGTTGGAAGAACAGCAAGGGACCCATCGTGCCTACCCCAGAAACTCTAATGGCCACCTATGAGAGCCTAAAGGCCGGGTTTGAGGAGATAGTCGCCGCTGAGAAGCAGTATTTCCCCGGTGAGGCGATTGCCTTCGAAGGGATGGGATCGCCCGGTGGTCTGCATAAGGTAAAAAATATGGTTTACCATAGGTGTTGTTTTTGATTATTTGCAATGTTCTTACTAATATGTTAGGGTTGTGCAGGTGCAGGTGACGGTGGACACCCTTGATGATTCTGATGTCGCAGTCTCTCCTGTGGACATCGCTCCAGAGATCCATCCCCATGACACTGTCCTTCCTGTGGACATTGCCCCAGAGATCGATGACAAGAAATAGTTGGTCGCGCTAGTCTTTCAACGTTGTTTGTAGTGTTTAATTACCAGAACGATGCGTTTTATCACTCTGTCTCGGGATAGTATAGTGTCTTGTGTGAGCGGTACTTGCTACTTTTGTTTGATAGTGAATCGTGTGAACCCTCTCCGAGTTATGGAAACAAATGTATCCTCACCAACTTTTGAAGTAATATATGGCATGATTAGGCGTATGTTTAAACTATTTAATCATATAAGCCGGGTTTGATTGAAGAAAACATTGTTTGATGATTCTTGGTGTCAAACCTCGACTAATTCCGCGCTGTTTTAGTAGGCTAGCTACTGTGCGAGCTATAGTACTTGCAAACACTGACCGAAGAAAAACATTGGGGCTGATAGGTTGACATGAATATGTACTTGACGTTGTACTTTCGGAATGGCTACATAGAGTGTTTACGTATGCTAGTGATAGGTTGTACGAGTGTGTACATGGTTCGCCTCACATATCTCGATTCTTATCTCTACTTCTACTCTTATCTCCCTCCATGTCTCCTTTTCCTTGGACGACTGTTGGCGGACAATTGCAACACGTGTCCCCTTCAGTGAGCAGCGTGCCAGACCGACTGTGGCGGGTGCGACGCGAACGCGATAGGCATGCTTTAAGTGTGCCGCCTTTTCCTTTTGAACTTGCAAAGTGTAACCTTTTCTACTCTGTTCTTTCCCTTGTTCAAGCGATCCATCGATACATATCCAGAACAAAATGACGAGGGTGGGGCTTTCCCGCGTGTTAGAGCATCCACATTGTGCACTTTTGCTGCCTCTAAGCCTTTATAGATTGCCTCTATACATTGCATGAAGTTGCCTCTAACAAAAAATACTTGGAATCGCCTCTAAGCTAAGAGGCTGCCTCCAAGCTTTTATTTCAATTAAAATAATCATCTGTCCCTACATGTCATCCACTTTGTTGAGTCTCCCAACTGAAAAGTGAATCAGATATCAACTTGGTTATTGTTTTTGTGGGACCCCTATAGAGGCTACACTCAAATGCCATACAATGCAACATTTTTGACTAACCTTAGAGGCAGCAATATGGACCCCAGCTTAGAGGCAATGCTGCCACCAACCACTTTTCCTTTTGAACTTGCAAAGTGTAACATTTTATACATTGTTCTTTCCCTTGTTCGTGCGATCCATCGATACAAATCCAGAACAAAATGATGAGGGCATGACTTTCTCGCACGTTAGGCGGGCTTGTTTGGCCTAGTGGGTCTGAGTGATATGACGTGCTACAGTGCCATGCAGCCTTTGCGTGTGGTAGTAGTATTGCTGGTACAGTAGTTTTCTTAAAGAAGCGGATTCAACGAAGTCATGATGGTTCCGTCGTCCGAGCAACTTACAATGGGAAAGGTTGGGCCTACGATTTGACGCCTCATTACTCATTATTACTGCGGTTCCGTGTGATGCACTCTAATTCTGGTGTCATGACAAGTGGACCAGGATGGTTGATGTCCCACATGTCGACGAACGAAAGTATTCTTTCAGATATTGAGGACGAGCAAGGAAGCCGGGCAGGATAGTGCCACTGCTCTTTTGCAGTAGTACTATTCATTTTTTATTTTTTATGAAAGCTATTGTCTCCACTCTTATTACGATGGAGGAGTGTGAAACACGGCAGCCCAGTGAACTTGACATGTGCACTACTCCCTCCGTCCGTGAAATTCTATACATATCACATTGACCAAGAGGAACCTCCATGGCATAATTAACATCCGAAGCCTACATCATAATATCACCATGTATTGCACATAACATAGTGGTACGAGTAGTAAAAGACAAATGCCAACATGCCACGCCTCGCCCGCGCCATCCTCATCCTCCTACGGGTCCATGTCCTCCGTGACTGCGCGCTGCTCCGTCTCCTCCTCCGGCTCCGGCTAGTCCGGTGGTAAGACGGCTGCAATCCGGACTTCGCGCCACCTCCAGATCTCCGGAAGTAGCTCAAAGCGCTGCTCCAGCGGGAGCATGGCGTATGTCGTTACCTTCGTCCAGGCCATGGCTATCGGGCGACGGCGAGCGGAGAAGAGGTAGTGGGATGGGAATGAATGCAGATACTGTTTGGGTTCGCCGTCCGGCTTAAATAAATGCGGTCCATCACGGGTGCATGCAGGTGCACAAATTGTACAGGTACGAGTCTTTTTAGGGTGCGTCACATAACTCGCATGCGCGTGCACGGATGGTGTGTTTGTTAGGGAGTGTGTGTGCCCCTCTACTCTTAGGACATGTACCCCACCTTTTGCATTGGGATATAAGTATAACGGTACCTTAGAGCATCTCCAATAGCATGTGTATATTTGGATGTCTATATATTCATATAGATAATGGTCTAAAAAGGTTCTCTCATATACACGTCCAGTTTTGCAATAGAATGTCTATATACAGGGACCATGACAGGTGGGCCATCGCTCGGGAGAGGAAGAAATCATGACTGCAGCTGAGTTTAGACAACGCTTTCACATTGTCCAGGCATGGACATTGTCGAGGTCGATTTAGAGGATGTGTATATTTGGACGACCATATAGACAAGCCGTGGGCGCCTGTTTTGGGCCTCATGGAAAACGAGTATAGACATTCGTATAGACAAGCTATTAGAGATGCTCTTTCCTTGTAAATTACATGGCCATATTAATCAGATTTGTGTAAAAATAATGTCACTTCCTGCTCATGATTCGCATTATATAATTATGCGAAGTTGGCCAACTAGTAAAATAAAGTGGAATTTGTCCATGTTATAGGTAAATAAATGTGATTGATTATCATACGGGTAAGGTTGGACGAAGGGTGTGGTAGGAACAAATAGTCCACCTAGAGCATGTGTTTAGTGTGTGGTCGTATAGAGAGCCCATGTGTGTATAGAGAGACCATGTGTGCATAAAGTGACCGTGTGTGTAAAAGAAAGAACG
>LR738712.1:396547191-396559963 GCA_902687465.1 Secale cereale | reverse complement strand
TTAGGGGTGTGGGGGGACATAATAACCACACTGCGCCTGTCAAATGAGCGCATTGCAGCGTTAGCGCGAGGCCGAGCTGGGGGTGGAGGGGGTCGGGAGGCCCCCTCCCCCATCCCAGCGAGGCCGAGCCAGGAACGAGCCGTAGCAGGCGACGACGCGGCGTCACATGCGGAGGCGAGTCCGTAACATCACTTGCCCCATTATCTATCTTAGGGGTGTGTGGGTGCGTGTGGGGGGAAACAGAATAACCGCACTGCCCCTCGGTGGATAGTTGTACTGACACATCTTCCTTGTATGGACTTGCCCCCATTATCTATCTTAGGGGTGTGAGGGGGGTTGTGACGCCCGAAGACCAACGTCCCAGAAGATTCCAGATGTTCCGGGTTCTCCCGTGTTTTTCTTTTGTGCTTGTGTTATTTTATTTTTGCATTGCATCATGTCATCATGCCATCATGTCATATTTTCTTTGCATCTCAACTTAAATAAATCGTGTGGACCTTCGGTCCATTTAAATCGAGGGAAGTGTCTTCTCTTTAAAACATATCCTCCCAATATTAGGGAGCTATATTAATAAATATTCCATTCCTTGGAATCACCTATAACACAATTGCACCATTCCTCAATTTTCTTTATCCAATTCAACTTCATTTCTTCCTTTGAGGCCTTTTAGTAAAATTGTGTTGCAATTATACTTCTTCCACAAATGTTCCAAATCTGCCCATAAATCACATTTAGTGTGTAGGGTCACCTTCTATTTTTTCAACTCTTTTGAGATTCTCTTGGATGGGTTTAAAAATTCAAACATTTCAAGTTATTTTCAACATGTTTGGATTTTACTTCCTCTAAAAAACCTCAGGCCATTTTGTTAAAATTCCTCATATTTTTATGAGTCTAAGAAGATTGGCCTCCTGCCAAAATTCTGTTCCTAACCCCTCTTTCTCTTTCTCCCTCTCTTTCTTCCTTGTTATTTTTTTCTGTTTTGGAGATGGCCAAAACCAGCAAAAGAAGAGCAGCCGGGCCTCAGGCCCAACCGCCTCCTTCCTAGGCCATCTGGGCCCAGCCTCCCTTCCCTCCAGCTGGCCCGAGGCCCATCTCTCCCCTAACCCTAGGCCGACCCCAGGCTCCCTCGCTCCTCCTCTCATCCCGCACCCCGCCGCCAGCCACTCGGTCCCTCGAGCGCCCCGAGACCTCGTGCCCGATCTTCCCTCCTCCCCTCGCTAACTCCCTCCTCGTTCAATCGACCGAGCGCCCGATTCCCTCGCAGCTCTACTCGATCCCGCGGCGGCCGGCGCCCTCCGCTCGCCAGGCCCTCGCCTCCATGCCCGCTCCCTCCGTGCGCTGGCCGCACCAAGCCCCTCGAGCGAGCACTCTGCCTCGCCGTGCAGGCCCTCCGTCACCGAGCGCCCCGTCCGCGGCTCCCTGCGCCCGTCCCCTCGCCTCTGGCCCGTGCGGTCCCCTCTCCAGCGTCCCCGAGCGCCTGGGATGAGCGCCTCCCGGGCCGCTCCTGCTGTCTCCACGCCAGGAGGCCCCGAGCGCCTCGCGCCGGCCCTCCGTCTCCAGGGCTCCACCACGCCAGCGCCGCCCCGGATCCTCTTCTACCACCGCGCCCTCGCCAGGGTCCGCGACCCCTCCTCGTCCGGATGCACGCAGCTCCAGCATCGAGCCCGCAGTTCTTCCCTCCGGCGCGCCAAGGCCAGCGCCACCGCGCCCCGACGACCTCCCCGATCATCTCCAGCTACGGGCCTCGGCCCCGACAGCGCTGTCCTCCGTCGCCATGCCGCTGCCATGGCCTTTGTCGCCCCTGTGCTGCGTTTTTGTTTGTGTGTCTGTGATGCTGAGTTTTGGACCGTCAAGCCGTCAAGTTCCACTACATGTGCCTTGTTCAACTACATCGCCAAGACCGGACCGACAAGTACCACGACGACCGAGTTCAACCGCGAGACCGAGACCCGTGGGAACGCCTACACGACGACTCAAGACGACGCGACAAGTACCTCTTCGGAGACGTGAACGTCTACGAACGGGAACAAGTACAAGACGATGCGTGAAGCACCTCTACAGAACGGCTACTCGTTGGCGACCTCGTGTACGACTACTTCCTCTCCGAACGGAACGTCTAATTCCACTACCGTCGCCCCGTGTACGACCACGAACGAGAACAACCACTTCCTCTACGACCTCGAACCCCTCTGAGAACGAGTGTTTCGAAGGTATAACCCCGAGACGATGACCCGTGTGATGCTTGTGGTTGTATGAAATGCTTGCCCTTGTGTGCACCGTGCCCGTTTCATCTTTTGTCGTGCTCCTCCGTTGCCTCGTCGTCGACCCGTGGGAACCCGGTGACGGGATCGCCCCACCTTTCATCTCGCTTGACTCGCTCACGCCACCTTTGCTTTTGCACCGGTCTCTCAACGAGAAACCGGAACCGAGATGTAGCGTTGCATCATTTTCGGATCGTTGCCGTGGCACCCTTTCTTTCCACCACGGTGACAAATACTCATTATCTCTTCATGTTAACCTTTAACTAAAATTGCATAAACTTGATCATGTCATCCGCATCATGTTAACAACATTAAATGTGTGAATTGTGGTTTGCTTATAATTACTAAACATTCTCATGGGGATTTTCCGGAATTGTTGTTGTTATTTCCGGCCTCATTTAAAATGTCTAAATAGTGTAGTTTTATTATGCTTCACCTCTTGCCATGTTAACAAACATTTAATCTTGTCTTGTAAATAAACGAGAGTCAATTAAATAATTAAATGTGGTGTTTCGTCAATATGCAACTCGTTGCATATTGAGCTCCACTTAACTTGTCGTACTTGTTTGTGCACTTTGCCATGCCATGCATAATTAAACCGGACATGCAACATACTTGGATGTGCATCGTATGCCATGTTTATGCTTGTGTGTTTACCGTGTTGTTTGCTTCTTTCCGGTTGCTTCTCTTGTTAGCTTCGGTTTCGTTCCGGAGTTGTGAGGATTCGCTCGACTATGTTGCTCCGTCTACTTCATGGACCCGTTCTTCTCCCTTGCGGAATCCCAGGCAAGATGATCATACCCTTGGATACCTTTACTATCATTGCCATGCTTAGTTGTCTCGATGCTATCGTTACATGTCGCGCTACCCATCTTTTATGTCAGCCTCTCCTTGTTGCCATGAAACCTCTAACCTCGAAACCTTCCTAGCAAAACCACTGTTTGTCTATGTTACCCGCTTGCTCAGCCCCTCTTATAGCGTTGTTAGTTGCAGGTGAAGATGAAGTTCGTTCCAGGAGGGAACTTGTTGTTGGTATATCACAATATCTATTAATATTATTAACACACCTATATACTGGGCATGGGTGGAAGGCTTAGCCTTTTGCTCGGTGTTTTGTTCCACTCATGCCACCTTAGGCGCCGATAAACCGGCATTATGTTCCTTGATTTTGCGTTCCTTACACGATGGGTGGATGGGGACCCCTTGACAGTTCGACTTTGAATAAAACTCCTCCAGCAAGGCCCAACATTGGTTTTAATTTGCCTCATAATAACAACTTAATTAATTAATTAAAATTGCATAGGGGGTCGCACCCTCGGGTTCTTAATCCTACATAGCAGGGGGGCTAGTGCTGATGGTGTTGGTCCCAAACGGGGAGCCTGCGGGGTCACCACGAGGAAACTCGAGGATTGATATAAACCCGTAGCTTCGCCCATCTGGTCGTGGCCTGAGACGAGATACGCGCGGCTACTATCAGGGTGTCGACACACCGGGAGGTCTTGCTGGACTTGTTTTTCCATTGTTGAAATGTCTTGTGCTACCGGGATACCGAGCCTGATCGGATTTCCCTAAGATAAGGGGTGATGATATTATATTTATCACTTCAGCTAATCGTGAGAGCTTGTAATGGGCTAAGTTGGGACACCGCTGCAGGGTTATGATCTTTCGAAAGCCGAGCCCACAGTTATGTGGCAGATTGGAATTTGTTAATGTCCGGTTGTAGAAAACTTGTCAAAGGATCCGAAGTAAAACACACAACTGTGTGAGTAACCGTGACTGTCTCTTTTCACTTTGAGAAGAGAACACGGTGGGGTTATGTTTGACTCGTATGTAGTTCAGGATCTTTAGCGATCACTACTTTTGCGACCGTTTGCGTAGCTTCTCATCTTATTCTGGTACTCGTAAGCTAGCCACCATATTATGCTTAGCCGCTGCTGCAACCTCACCACTTTACCTGTTCCTACCCATAACCTTTGCTAGTCTTGATACCCATGGTTATGGGATAGCTGAGTCCTCGTGGCTCACAGATACTACAACACCAGATGCAGGTTCAGCCGAGGATGATGCAGGAGCTGGTTCAAGTTCTTCACTGGGAGCTCGATGAAGAGAGTGGCCGTATGCTTGTGACGTTTTCAACGATCAGTAGGGGTTTCTACTAGGATTCGATCTTGACCTGTGGCTTTATGTTGTTTTGGTATCTTTCTTTTGGATCTTCGCCCGTAGTCGGGTTGTGATGTTTTGGATGATGTTTTTTGCTTATGTAATGTATTGTGTGAAGTGGCGAGTGTAAGCCAACTATCTCCTTTTGCAATTTAATCCCTCTTTTACATGTGTCGTGCAAAGATACCAAACTTGAGATCATTCCAGAATGGGCTTATATCTTTAAGTCGTGCCTCGACACTTAGGAGATATAGTCCCATCCAGGGCATTACAAGTTGGTATCAGAGCCTTCTCCGACCTAGAAGCCCCCACTGATTGATCGAATCGTTGACGGTTGAGTCTAGGCACACACTTGAAAATGTTTTGAGTCCTATATATATATATCGGAGAGTAGTATTTCTTTTGCTCCTCATCCCCTTTCTCTCTGGTGAGGACTCCTGACGACTACTCTTGTCTCTTCTATCTTCAAAAATTGCACCAAATTTTTTTTAGGATCTCGCGAGTATTGTTTGGATTGTTTCGATGTCTTTGTGACGAGAACATTGTTCTCGATGCCTCCTATCATTAGGGGTTGTGGCAGTGTCCCGGGGAGTTGAGCTCCGAGGTGTTGTCGTCACAAATCCATCGCGGCAGTACTAGAATACTTAAGACGGCCGACATCGAAAACTCTCCTATACGGTTAGTGGCAAGATAACCCCGACATCACCCAGTACTGGGGAGGTAGTTCGGGAGTATTGCCATAGCTTGTATAGTGGATGCGTTTCGAAGGTCCGAGGTAAACGGTTTCCGGAGATAACTGGTTATGTGTTGAAGGATGGATACAACTGGATGTAGGATTAGAGTTGAGTGCGCGGTGCTTCCCCTGTATCCCCAACACCTGATTGCATAACTGGGAACTTTCGGAAATTAATAGGTGGGTTCATCTAGTAGTTCTAGGCATTCTTCCAACGAGTGCATGATATGAAGTTCGGGGTTCTACATTGAGTGAAGTGGTTTTATGGGCTTGTTCCGATCGGGAGTTGCATCTTAAAGGGTCCTTGGCTATGCTGATCCGGGGATTGCAAAACCCTTTTGTAACACGTTCCATGAGCTTTCAGCACGAATTTGTCGAACGAAGCTTCTATCTTGTATTTGTTCTATCTGATCCTTGTTCCTTTTTTATTTACCTTTTCTTCTCCCAAGTGGCTTCTCGACAAGTTGATGTACCTGCGTAATTCATTCGTTCAATTTTCTGTTCGGATAGATATGTTGCAACGTAATCTTCTTCATAAACATATCTATCCGTTGTTTTGATTTGATTCTGGTATTCGAGTTGCTTCGATGTCAAATGTTGATTCCATACCTTTCCTAATCGGTGTTCTCATATTGCTATGAGAGTGCTAGTCCTTCTTGATCATCGAGATGATCATGTTAATTCTTTTCCAACCGATGCCCATTTTGTTCGTCCCAAGTTGTCTTTGTTTTCCCCACCCTCCCACCCTTCTTCTTATCCGAGCCAGAAATTCTCAAATGAAATATCCATTTTATTCATGTGATGTTTCCTCATTCTTTTCCTTCAATGTTCTTATCCGACGTTTTCTCAAGAAGATGCTCAAGAGCTTCAAGTTCATCATTCTTTTGTTCTCAAATTCTGCCGGTGGATGTAATTCAAGAATTCGGTGTTGATCTTATCCTTTTTCCTCATTTCACAATGCCTTCTTATTCCGGTGCACCAATTAATCATTCTCCTCTTGCTATTCATATCTGGAGAGCTGAAGATATCTCAGAAGATCCGCATTTCCATTCTTATTCATTTCAAGCTATTTTGAGGATTGTTATCTTATTCAAGCCATTTAATTCAACCGGTGCTATATCGCTTAAGCAATCTTTTTCAACGGTGGTTTCCTTGAGTGGGCCCTAACCCACAGGTCTTTTTCAGGATCTACCTGACTCTTCCAATTTTCCGGAGTTATACTCAAATTCTTTTCAAAGTGTGACGTAAGAATGATTTCCATCAGTCACATGCCTTCTCCAGGACCGCTTTCAAATTCTTTTTCACCATTGTTTCAACCTTTTTAATTCTTCATTCCGGAGTGCTCAACAATTCTTATGGCATTTCTCGTCTTCATTCTCAGCATTTGGAGACCGGAGAAGTGTTTCTCTTAAATCTTGGCCCGTCTTCTTGAAGATTCGTGGTTCTAGCTTCATGCCATCCTCATTATTGTTCCGATTGTCAGGAATTCTTTTATACCATCTGAAGCATTTCTTGAATTCTTTTCTTTGTGTTCCTCCGAAGGCCATCATTTCAGAAGATTTCTTCGTTCTCAGATTTCAACTTGGCCCTCCCAATATTCTTCATTGATGTCTCTTCGTTCGTCTCCATATTTTTTTTACGGTGGTTCATTCAAGTTTACCCTTCCTTGTTATCATTTTAATTCACTCGTTCTTTTCATAATCCTACCGGTGGTTCGTTGAAGATTTACCCAAGCTTGTGCGAGATCTCTCTTAATCCTTTCCAACGAGAATAAGTAGTATGCCAAATCCTTTGGTTGTCATCAATTTAAATTGGTGAAGGAGATGCATGACATCATTCTTATTCTTATTCCTTCAAGGTGATTTAATTCTTTTGTTTGGAGCTTGTTCATCACATCATATTCTCGGTTCTAAGTTGTTCATCTTGTTTTCCGGAGTTCCAAGTTATTTCTATTATATCTTTTCAAAGCCTCATCTAATTCATCGCAGGCCTTGAATCTTATTCTTTTCATCTTTCACTTCTCATGCTTTCATTACCGGAGTTCTCATGGTGGTTCATCATCATTTAATTCATCCTCAGTCTTCATCAAGATTCTTGTTGGACCTCAAGCATTCTTCATCATGCTTTCCAATTGCAATCCTTTCTACCTTATCTTTTCAGATGGTGTTATGTCATTTTGACAAATTCCCTTCATGTTTCATGATTCACGAGTTGTCAGGAATGAGATATTTAAACCCATCATTTTCTTTGTTCAGAAGATCTTTCCAACCCTTCAATTTATTCGTTGGAGTTATCTTGGGTTATAATTCACCTAAAAGATTTCCTTGAGAATTGTTGCTAATTGTGGTGCTTATAAATGACCCAAGTTCTTCATTTATCATTCCGGTGAAATAAGTTTTTCATCTCCTTGTTGATCTCAATCCAATCAATTGTTTTCCATTAGTGGCTGGTTGTCACCTCTTAATTTTGAGATGTTTTCCATAAGCCCACATCAAGCTTATTCGTTTTCGTTGTTGATTTTTTAAAATCAACTCCGTTCAACCCTTCTTTGTAAGGATGCTCTTTCAAATTCAATTTTGAGAGAAGTTGTCATTTTTCTTCTCCATTCAATTCTTTCATTGATTATATGCTATTCTTTCATTCCGGAGGCATTGTGATATTGCTCTCTTTAACCATCATATCGTTTTATCGAGATCATGTTCTTTCCCTTGCTTATCATTTAACCGGAGTGTTGTATTCTTCATTCAAGTTCCCTCATCTTATCAAGTTTACCTCTCTTTTCAACCGGAGTGTTGTCTGAATCCTTCTTACCCATTGTGCCTTTCTTTCAATTGTTTCGCAGGCAGTATGTTGTTGATTTCTTCAAGTATCACTCCATCTCCTCAAGTTCTTGTTAATTCCTTCGATTTTCAGACGGAGTGCTGTCCAAATTCAGTCATTCTTATTCCTTGGCTATACCGTTGTGGTTTCTTATTCTTTTGGTTCGTAAGCTCTTTATTCATGTCTTTCAACCTACAAGGTTCTCATAATGTTCCTTGTTCCTCTTTTCTAACGGAGTTTTCATATTCGTTCATCTCCGTCATATTTTATTTCATTTTGGTCAACCTCTCAAGGTTCTTTGGTTTCACTCGTCTGTCAAAGAAGCAACTTTGTTTTACCTCTTCTTTTTCGTTTTTTTACCCGGTGCTATCTCTAGGATCTCGGGTCGAGATCCTCTGTTAGTGTTGGAGAGTTGTGACGCTCGAAGACCGACGTCCCAGAAGATTCCAGATGTTCCGGGTTCTCCCGTGTTTTTCTTTTGTGCTTGTGTTATTTTATTTTTGCATTGCATCATGTCATCATGCCATCATGTCATATTTTCTTTGCATCTCAACTTAAATAAATCGTGTGGACATTCGGTCCATTTAAATCGAGGGAAATGTCTTCTCTTTAAAACATATCCTCCCAATATTAGGGAGCTATATTAATAAATATTCCATTCCTTGGAATCACCTATAACACAATTGCACCATTCCTCAATTTTCTTTATCCAATTCAACTTCATTTCTTCCTTTGAGGCCTTTTAGTAAAATTGTGTTGCAATTTTACTTCTTCCACAAATGTTCCAAATCTGCCCATAAATCACATTTAGTGTGTAGGGTCACCTTCTATTTTTTCAACTCTTTTGAGGTTCTCTTGGATGGGTTTAAAAATTCAAACATGTCAAGTTATTTTCAACATGTTTGGATTTTACTTCCTCTAAAAAACCTCAGGCCATTTTGTTAAAATTCCTCATATTTTTATGAGTCTAAGAAGATTGGCCTCCTGCCAAAATTCTGTTCCTAACCCCTCTTTCTTTTTCTCCCTCTCTTTCTTCCTTGTTATTTTTTTTTCTGTTTTGGAGATGGCCAAAACCAGCAGAAGAAGAGCAGCCAGGCCTCAGGCCCAACCGCCTCCTTCCTAGGCCATCTGGGCCCAGCCTCCCTTCCCTCCAGCTGGCCCGAGGCCCATCTCTCCCCTAACCCTAGGCCGACCCCAGGCTCCCTCGCTCCTCCTCTCATCCCGCACCCCGCCGCCAGCCACTCGGTCCCTCGAGCGCCCCGAGACCTCGTGCCCGATCTTCCCTCCTCCCCTCGCTAACTCCCTCCTCGTTCAATCGACCGAGCGCCCGATTCCCTCGCAGCTCTGCTCGATCCCGCAGCGGCCGGCGCCCTCCGCTCGCCAGGCCCTCGCCTCCATGCCCGCTCCCTCCATGCGCTGGCCGCACCAAGCCCCTCGAGCGAGCACTCTGCCTCGCCGTGCAGGCCCTCCGTCGCCGAGCGCCCCGTCCCCTCGCCTCTGGCCCGTGCGGTCCCCTCTCCAGCGTCCCCGAGCGCCTGGGATGAGCGCCTCCCGGGCCGCTCCTGCTGTCTCCACGCCAGGAGGCCCCTCGCGCCTCGCGCCGGCCCTTCGTCTCCAGGGCTCCACCACGCCAGCGCCTCCCCAGCTCCTCTTCTACCACCGCGCCCTCGCCAGGGTCTGCGACCCCTCCTCGTCCGGATGCGCGCAGCTCCAGCGTCGAGCCCGCAGTTCTTCCCTCCAACGCGCCAAGGCCAGCGCCACCGCACCCCGATGACCTCCCCGAGCATCTCCAGCCGCGGGCCTCGGCCCCGACAGCGCCGTCCTCCGTCGCCGTGCCACTGCCATGGCCTTTGTCGCCCCTGTGCTGCGTTTTTGTTTGTGTGTCTGTGATGCTGAGTTTTGGACCGTCAAGCCGTCAAGTTCCACTACATGTGCCTTGTTCAACTACGTCGCCAAGACCGGACCGACAAGTACCACGACGACCGAGTTCAACCGCGAGACCGAGACCCGTGGGAACGCCTACACGACGACTCAAGACGACGCGACAAGTACCTCTTCGGAGACGTGAACGTCTACGAACGGGAACAACTACAAGACGATGCGTCAAGCACCTCTACGGAACGGCTACTCGTTGGCGACCTCGTGTACGACTACTTCCTCTCCGAACGGAACGTCTACTTCCACTATCGTCGCCCCGTGTACGACCACGAACAAGAACAACCACTTCCTCTACGACCTCGAACCCCTCCGAGAACGAGTGTTTCGAAGGTATAACCCCGAGACGATGACCCGTGTGATGCTTGTGGTTGTATGAAATGCTTGCCCTTGTGTGCACCGTGCCCGTTTCATCTTTTGACGTGCTCCTCGGTTGCCTCGTCGCCGACCCGTGGGAACCCGGTGACGGGATCGCCCCACCTTTCATCTCGCTTGACTCGCTCACGCCACCTTTGCTTTTGCACCGGTCTCTCAACGAGAAACCGGAACCGAGATGTTGCGTTGCATCATTTTCGGATCGTTGCCGTGGCACCCTTTCTTTCCACCACGGTGACAAGTACTCCTTATCTCTTCATGTTAACCTTTAACTAAAACTGCATAAACTTGATCATGTCATCCGCATCATGTTAACAACATTAAATGTGTGAATTGTGGTTTTCTTATAATTACTAAACATGCTCATGGGGATTTTCCGGAATTGTTGTTGTTATTTCCGGCCTCATTTAAAATGTCTAAATAGTGTAGTTTTATTATGCTTCACCTCTTGCCATGTTAACAAACATTTAATCTTGTCTTGTAAATAAACGAGAGTCAATTAAATAATTAAATGTGGTGTTTCGTCAATATGCAACTCGTTGCATATTGAGCTCCACTTAACTTGTAGTACTTGTTTGTGCACTTTGCCATGCCATGCATAATTAAACCGGACATGCAACATACTTGGATGTGCATCGTATGCCATGTTTATGCTTGTGTGTTTACCGTGTTGTTTGCTTCTTTCCGGTTGCTTTTCTTGTTAGCTTCGGTTTCGTTCCGGAGTTGTGAGGATTCGCTCGACTATGTTGCTCCGTCTACTTCATGGACCCGTTCTTCTCCCTTGCGGAATCCCAGGCAAGATGATCATACCCTTGGATACCTTTACTATCATTGCCATGCTTAGTTGTCTCGATGCTATCGTTACATGTCGCGCTACCCATCTTTTATGTCAGCCTCTCCTTGTTGCCATGAAACCTCTAACCTTGAAACCTTCCTAGCAAAACCACTGTTTGTCTATGTTACCCGCTTGCTCAGCCCCTCTTATAGCGTTGTTAGTTGCAGGTGAAGATGAAGTTCGTTCCAGGAGGGAACTTGTTGTTGGTATATCACAATATCTATTAATATTATTAACACACCTATATACTGGGCATGGGTGGAAGGCTTGGCCTTTTGCTCGGTGTTTTGTTCCACTCATGCCACCTTAGGCGCCGATAAACCGGCATTATGTTCCTTGATTTTGTGTTCCTTACACGATGGGTGGATGGGGACCCCTTGACAGTTCGACTTTGAATAAAACTCCTCCAGCAAGGCCCAACATTGGTTTTAATTTGCCTCATAATAACAACTTAATTAATTAATTAAAATTGCATAGGGGGTCGCACCCTCGGGTTCTTAATCCTACATAGCAGGGGGGGCTAGTGCTGATGGTGTTGGTCCCAAACGGGGAGCCTGTGGGGTCACCACGAGGAAACTCGAGGATTGATATAAACCCGTAGCTTCGCCCATTCGGTCGTGGCCTGAGACGAGATACGCGCGGCTACTATCAGGGTGTCGACAGACCGGGAGGTCTTGCTGGACTTGTTTTACCATTGTCGAAATGTCTTGTGCTACCGGGATACCAAGCCTGATCGGATTTCCCTAAGATAAGGGGTGATGATATTATATTTATCACTTCAGCTAATCGTGAGAGCTTGTGATGGGCAAAGTTGGGACACCCCTGGAGGGTTATGATCTTTCGAAAGCCGTGCCCGCGGTTATGTGGCAGATTGGAATTTGTTAATGTCCGGTTGTAGAAAACTTGTCAGAGGATCCGAAGTAAAACACACAACTGTGTGAGTAACCATGACTGTCTCTTTTCACTTTGAGAAGAGAACACGGTGGGGTTATGTTTGACTCGTATGTAGTTCAGGATCTTTAGCGATCACTACTTTTGCGACCGTTTGCGTAGCTTCTCATCTTATTCTGGTACTCGTAAGCTAGCCACCATATTATGCTTAGCCGCTGCTGCAACCTCACCACTTTACCTGTTCCTACCCATAACCTTTGCTAGTCTTGATACCCATGGTTATGGGATTGCTGAGTCCTCGTGGCTCACAGATACTACAACACCAGATGCAGGTTCAGCCGAGGATGATGCAGGAGCTGGTTCAAGTTCTTCACTGGGAGCTCGATGAAGAGAGTGGCCATATGCTTGTGACGTTTTCAACGATCAGTAGGGGTTTCTACTAGGATTCGATCTTGACCTGTGGCTTTATGTTGTTTTGGTATATTTCTTTTGGATCTTCGCCCGTAGTCGGGTTGTGATGTTTTGGATGATGTTTTTTGCTTATGTAATGTATTGTGTGAAGTGGCGAGTGTAAGCCAACTATCTCCTTTTGCAATTTAATCCCTCTTTTGCATGAGTCGTGCAAAGATACCAAACTTGAGATCATTCCAGAATGGGCTTATATCTTTAAGTCGTGCCTCGACACGTAGGAGATATAGTCCCATCCTGGGCATTACAGGGGTGGACAGAATAACCGCACTGCGCCTGTCAAACGAGCGCACT
>LR738712.1:396515507-396546608 GCA_902687465.1 Secale cereale | reverse complement strand
TTATCTATCTTAGGGGTGTGTGGGTGCGTGTGGCGGGGGGAACAGAATAACCGCATTGCGCCTGTCAAACGAGCGCACTGCCGCATTAGCGCGAGGCCGAGCCGGGGGGTGGTGGTTTAGGGGGGTCAGGACCCCCCTACCCCATCCCGGCGAGGCCGAGCCAGGAACGAGCCGTAGCAGGCGACGACGCGGCGTGCCGCGGCGTCACATGCAGAGGCGAGTCCGTAACATGACTTTCCCCCATTATCTATCTTAGGGCTGTGTGGGTGCGTGTGTGTGTGGGTGCGGGGGGGGGACAGAATAACCGCACTGCCCCTCGGTGCATAGTTGTACTGTGTGGGGACCCCGACTCATAAGTCGTGATCACCGAATGCACGTGTACAGTGATCCCAGAGATCAATGCTCACTGAACACACAGAAGCTGAATAACAAGAGTCTTACATCCTTACATACCGTGTTACACAAATAGGACCATAATGGTCAAGTCTTGAGTATATCATCGCAGCGGAAATCTTCAAAGACAACTGGGACCCATGCCATCTGCCTTAAATCTACAAATAGGACCATGATCTCGGGACGCACGGCGCAGGGAGGCTCGGGGTCAAGGACAAGGTGGATTGAGGGAGGCAGGGGAGTGCGCTGGTTGGCCCGGGAGGGATCCCGAGGAGGGATTGGTGGAGTGGCGGCGGTGACGGAAGTGATGGGACAAGCCCCTAGGATCTAGGGTTTCCATTTATATATAGCAAGTTGGCTAAACTTAGGGTCATCTGGTCCCTCCAATCGTAATCGGACGGCCCGGAATAAATAAGTTAGGGAGTCCAATAACCAAAACGCAGATGTTTTAGGGATGTTTGGGGATGATCCGGACCCATCGGTAACAAGAGCCCGGGTCGGGTTCGGGGCAGTTTCGGACAAGTTGCAAGGAGAGGAAAAAAAATGAGCTGTGTAGAATGCGAGTAGGCTGAGAAGAGAGGGAGATGGCAACTCGGCAACAGGTTTCAGGGAACCGAAACGTCCGACGAATAAACCGGCTATAGTGCCACTATATGTTTAACGGTTGGGCTGTCAAACGAGCTCCGAATGCGACGAAATTTGGCAGGCGATCTATATACACTATAATAAGACCACACGCCCAATTTCACCTCATTCCGAAAACATTTCTCAGCCACTTATAAAATAAATATTCAGAGGTGTCGCGGGCGCGTGCGAGTGTGTCTGGGCTCAGAACGGACAACGGAGAGAACGGGCGAACCTGGACGGATGCAAGTTTTGAAAATATGATGATGCAATGCACACGAAGACATGACAAGATGCCACACGCAAGCAGATGACATGGCAACAACGACGAATATCTGGCTGACACATGGCGCATCGGTCTCGGGGTGTCAAAACTCTCCCACACTAACAGAGGATCTCGACCCGAGATCCTGGAGATGGCACCGGATAGAAACGGAAAAGAAGAGGTAAAACAAAGTTGCTTCTTGACAAACGAGTGAAACCACAGTCCTTGAGAGGTTGAACAATCTTGAAGGAAAGAATACAACAGAGATGAACGAAGTTAAGAGCACTCCGGTAAAAAGTGGGAACAAGGAACATTATGAGAACCTTGTAGGTTGAAAGACATGAAACAAGATCTTACGAACCAAAGAATATGAAACCGCAACGGTATAGCAAGCAATAAGAATGACATAATTTGGACAGCACTCCATCTGAAAATGGAAGGAATTAACGTGAGCTTGAGAAGATTGGATGGTCCTTGATGAATTCAACAACACATTGCCTCCGAAACTATTAAAAGAATGGCACAAGGGGTAAGAAAGATTTAGACAGCACTCCGGTTGAAACGAGAAGAAAAACTTGATAAGATGAGTGAACTTGAATGGAGGACACAACGCTCCTGTTAACTGGACCAGAGAAGAAAGAACATGATCTTGATATGACAAGATGATGGTTCGAAGAGAGCAATATGACAAAGCTTCCGGAACGAATAATGGAGTGAAAAGATCGAAGAAGAAGAACATCTTCGACTAGAAATGATTTTGAAAGCATCCTTACGAAGAAGGGTTGAATGGGGTTGATGGAAAATCAACAACGAAACGAATAAGCTTTATGTGGGCTTATGTAAAACATCTCAAAATTATGAGGTGACAACCGGCCACTAACGGAAACAATTGATTTGATTGAGAGCACCAAAGAGATGAAAAATTTCTTCCATCACGATGATAAAGAGATAACTTGGATCATTGATAAGCACCACAATAGCAATGTTCCCAATGGAAGGCTTTAGGTGAAATCTATACCACGATACTCCAACTAAGAAAAATGAGGGGTTGAAATGATCTCCTGAACAAAGATAAGAATGATGGGTTTACATATCTCATTCCTAATAACTTGAGAATCATGAAACATGAAGGAAATTCTCAAGAATGACATAGCACCAACTGAAAAGATAAGGTAGAAATAATTGCACTTCGGAATGCATGATGACGAATGCTTGAGCTCCAACAAGAAACTTGAAGAACACTTCGAGGATGAATTAAATCATGATGAACCACCAAGAAGAACTCCGGTAACAAACGGATCAAAAGTGAAGGATGAAAAGAATAAGATTGAAGCCTTGCAATGATTAGATGAAGCTTTGTGATGAGATAAAGAGAAAACTTGGAACTCCGAAAAGAAAGATGAAACACTCCGAACCTAAAGCTTATTAATCATGAACAAACTCCGAACAAGGAATTAATCACTTGGATGAAATAAGAATAAGAATTATGTTGTGTGTATCCTTCACTAATTTAAATTGGTGACAAACAATGGATTTGGCATACTACTTATTCTTGATACAAATAATTTAAGAGAGATCTCGCACAAACTTGGGTAATCTTCAACGAACCACCGCTAGGATTATGAAAAGAACGAGTGAATTAATACGATAACAATGGAAGAGTAATCTTGAATGAACCGCCGTAAGAATTGGAACCGGGTGATGAAAGAGAACAATCACCGGGAAGAATAAGCACTAGAGGAAAAATATATGCAACAGAATGAAGAGATTGCGAACTGGTTAGCGAATACTTGGACAAAGCACAGGAAGAATTATGGAGACGAACGAAGAGGCATCATTGAAGAATATTTGGAGGACAAAGTTGAAAACTGAGAACAAGGAAATCTTCTAAAATGATGGCCTTCGGAGGAACACAAAGAAAAGAATTCATGAAAAGATTTGGATGGGTATAAAGAATTCCTCGGAACAATAATGAGGATGGCATTAAGCTAGAACCACGAATCTTTAAGAGAACGGCCCAGATTTAAGAGGAACTCTTCTTCGGGTCTTCAAAATATGAGAAGACGATGAGATACACCACCATGAATTGTTGAGGCACTCCGGAATGAAGAATTAAAAGGTTGAACCAAAGGTGAAAAGAATTTGAAAGCGATCTTGGAGAAGGCATATGACTGATGACAATTTATACTTACGTCACACTTTGAAAAGAATTTTAGAATAACTCCGGAAAAATTAGAAGAGTCAGGTAAGATCCTGGAAAAAGACCTGTGGGTTAGGGCCCACTAAAGAAATCACCGTTGAAAAAGATTGCTTAAGAGATATTGCACCGGTTGAATTAAATGGCTTGAATAAGATGACAATCCTCAAAATAGCTTGAACGGATTAAGAATGGAAACGCGAATCTTTTGAGATATCTTGAACACTCCGGATATGAATAAAGAGATGTGAATAAATAATAGAGCCTTGGATAAGAAATTCCAACACGGAAGACATGTGAAACAAGAGGAACAGATATGATCAACACCAAGCTTGAATTACATCCACAGGCAGAATTTGAGAACAAAAGAATGATGAACTTGAAGTTTCCTGAGCATCTTCCTGAGAATCATCGGATAATGAAATTGAACGAAACGAATGAGGAAACATCACATTAATAAAATGGATATTTCATTTAAGAATTTCTGGCTCCGAGAAGAAGAAGGGTGGGAGGGTGGGGAAAAACAAAGACAACTTGGGATGAATGAAACAGACACCGTTGAGAAAAACCAAGAATTGGTCTTGCACAAATTGAAAGGATCACGTTAACTTGAAGAGAAGCACGCTGGTTGAAAAATAATTTAACATGACAATCTTGATGATCAAGAAGGACTAGCACTCTCACAGAAATATGAGAACACCGCTTAGGAAAGGTATGGAATCAACACTTAACATCGAAGCAACCCGAATACCAGAATCAAATCAAAACAACGGATAGATATGTTGCAACATAATCTTCACAAAATCATTCGAACAGAGAATTGAACGAATGAATTCCATAGCTTAATGGTACATCAACTTATCGAGAAGCCACTTTGGAGATCAAAAGATAAAATAAAACAACAAGGTACAGATAGAACAAATACAAGATAGAAGCTTCGTCCCACATGTTCGTGCTGAAAGCTCATGGAACGTGTTACAAAAGGGTTTTGCAATCCCCAGATCAGCATAGCCAAGGACCCTTTAAGATGCAACTCCCGATCGGAACAACGCCCATAAAACCACTTCACTCAATGTAGAACCCCGAACTCCATATCATGCATCCGTTGGAAGAATGCCTACGAGCTACTAGATGAACCCACCTATTAATTTCCGAAAGTTTCCAGTTATGCAATCAGGTGTTGGGGATACAGGGGAAGCACCGCGCACTCAACTCTAATCCTACATCCAGCTGTATCCATCCTTCAACACATAACCAATTATTTCCGGAAACCGTTTACCTCGGACCTTCGAAAAGCATCTTCTATACAAGCTGTGGCAATACTCCCGAACTACCTCCCCAGTACTGGGTGATGTCGGAGTTATCTTGCCACCAACCGCATAGAAGAGTTTTCGATGTCGGCCATCTTAAGTATTCTAGAACCGCTACGATACGTTTGTGACGACAATACCTCGGAGCTCAACTCCCCGAGACACTGCCACAACCCCTAAATGACAGGAGGCATCGAGAACAATGTTCTCGTCACAAAGATATCGGAACAATCCAAAAAATACTCGCGTGATCCTAAAAAAATTTGGTGAATTTTTTTTAGAGTAGAAGAGATAGAACAACGTCAGGAGTCCTCACCAGAGCGATGAAGGGATGAGGAGTTAAAACAAATCCTATTCTCCGATATATATATGACTCAAAACATTTTCATGTGTGTGCCTAGACTCAACCGTCAACGATTCGATCAATCAGTGGGGGCTCCTAGGTCGGAGAAGGCTCTGATACCAACTTGTAATGCCCAGTATGCGACTATGTCTCCCACGTGTCGAGGCATGACTTAAAGACATAAGCGCATACTAGAATGATCTCAAGTATGGTATCTTTGCATATCTCATGTAAAATTCAGGGATGAAATAGAAAAGATAGTTGGCTTACACTCGCCACGTCACACAATAAATACAATAACAATACATCATCCAAATAGCACAGGGTCCGTCTACGGACGAAAACCAAATGAGAAAGATACCATAAACACAAGGTCCGATAGCCCCTAGTAGGAACCACTACTGATCATCGAAAAATGTCACATACATACGGCCACGCTCTTCATCGAACTCCCGGTGAAGTTCCGATCCATCTCCTGCATCATTCTCGGCTGAACCTGCATCTGGGGGGTGTTGAATCTATGAGCCACAGAGGACTCATCAATCCCATAACCATGCGTATCAAGACTAGCAAAGCTTAATGGGTAGGAAGAGGTAAAGTGGTGAGGTTGCAGCAGCGCCTAGGCATATGTATGGTGGCTAACTTACGAGTACAAGAATAAGATGAACATCTACGCAAGCGGTCGCAAACTAGTAATGATCGCTAAATATCCTGAACTACCTACGAGTCAAACATAACCCCACCGTGTTCTCTTCTCAAAGTGAAAAGAGACAGTCACGGTTACTCACACAGTTGTGTGTTTTATCTCGGATCCTCTGTCAAGTTTTTTACAACCGGACATTAACAAATTCCAATCTGCCACATAACCGCGGGCATGGCTTTCGAAAGATCATAACCCTACAGGGGTGTCCCAACTTAGCCCATCACAAGCTCACATGATCAGCAGAAGTAATAATAATATTACCCCTTATCTTAGGGACAGCCCGATCAGACTCGGAATCCCGGTGCACAAGACATTTCGACAATGGTAAAACAAGTCCAGCAAGACCTCCCGGCGTGCCGACACCCTGATAGTAGCCGCGCGCATCTCGTCTCAGGCCACGTCCGGATGAGCAATACGTACAGCAACCGAAGACCCCAGATAACTGGGTGGCACCGCAAGTGGCTCTAGTTTGGGACCAACACCATCAGCACTGGCCCCCCTGTTATGTAGAAGAATCCTCGGGGACATGACCCCCTATGCAAATTAATTAATTAATTAAGTTGTTATTATGAGGCAAATTAAAACCAATGTTGGGCCTTCCTGGAGGAGTTTTATTCAAAGACGAACTGTCAAGGGGTCCCCATATAGCCAACCGTGTAAGGAACACAAAATCAAGGAACATAACGCCGGTTTATCGGCTCCTAAGGTGGCATGAGTGGAACAAAACACTGAGCAAAAGGCCAAGCCTTCCACCCATTGCCAAGTATATATGTGTGTTACTAATAATAGTAGATATTGTGATATTCCAACAAAAAGTTACAACATGGAGCAATCTTCATCTTCACCTGCAACTAACAATGCTATAAGAGGGGCTGAGCAAGCGGGTACATAGCCAAACAATGGTTTGCTGGGAAGGTGTCAAAGGTTAGAGGTTTCATGGCAATAAGGAGGGGCTGACAATAAAAGATGGGTAGCACGACATATAACGATAGCATCGAGACAACTAGCATGGCAATGATAGTAAAGGTATCCAAGGTGATGGTCATCTTTCCTGGGATTCCGCAAAGAAGAAGAACGAGTCCAAGAAGTAGTCGAACAATTACTCACAACTCCGGAACGAACCCGAAGCTAACGAGAGAAGCGTACCGGAAAGAAGCAAACAACATGGTAAACACACATATCATAACCATGGCATGATGCACAAACAAATATGATGCATGTCCGGTTTAAATATGCATGGCATGGCAAAGTGCACAAACAATACTTCAAGTTAAGTGGACCTCAATATGCAACGAGTTGCATATTGACGAAACACCACATTTTATTTATTTAGTTGACTCTCGTTTATTTACAAGACAAGATTAGATGTTTGTTAACATGTCAAGGGGTGGAGAAAAATTAAGCTAACTATTTAGACAAGTTTAAATGAGGCCGGAGTAACAAATAACAATTCCGGAAAACCCCCATGTTCATATTTTGAAATTTGGTACTGTTCTGCAAATTACCACATTTTAATGTTGTTAAACAGCAAAACAAAGTGCACCATGTTAATCTAAACATTTTTCCACCCCATTTACATATAAAGTTTATTAAATTTGGAGCTACAGTTATTTAGTTATGAAATAAATCATTTTAGCATGTTATTTATACAAATTAAAGCAAACAACAAGTTTAAACATTTTGAACGTGGAAGAAAGTTGAGTTTTATAAAATTGGATGAAAAACTGAGTAGTATGCCTATGTGACATATTTTATTATGATGCATGGATATTTAGATATGAGCAACGCAAAATAATGGCATTTCTATAATTACTGTGCAAGATTCCATATGCTGCAACAAAATACTGAAAAAAAACATGCTGATGGCTGGGATGGCCGCGGTCTATGACCAGTGGCCCATGGGTGGTCAACTGAAGACGAGTCAAAAGGGCGCTAGGACCCAGGTGTTATAGGAAGAGAGACAAATGTGCTGGAGGCAAAATTGATTAAAAAAAGGAAGCCTTGTTGTATCGAACCCAGGACCTCCTGGATGGATAAGATTGGCTCAAACCACTCTGCTAGGCCTGCGCTGTTGTTAAAAACTGCAGTAGGCCGCTAAATGAACAAGTAGAACCGACGGATCTAACAAAAACAACAAAAGGCACAGCCTCTGTTGCATGGGCATCTCGAAGGCATGCGAGGCGAGGCGAGGCGATGCTCACCAGATGGCTTCGGCCGCCCAGATGGCGGCCTCGATGCGAGTCAATAGGAGAAGCTGGGAGGTGCGGTTCAGGTGAAGTGGAGGTAGCAGCGGCGGGCTTGTGGCTGGCGACGGGATCCGAGCGAGGACGGCAAGCGGGCAGAGCTGAAGAAGGCACTCTCGTCCTCTGTTCAACGAGGGAGAGAGAGAGTTTCAGAGAGAAACAAATCGGGGAAGGAAACGGGGAAGCCGAGTGGGGGCCTGCTGGAGTTGCTCACCGGCGGGAGGACGGTGAGGGAGCTCTGGGCGTCGGGGTGGCTGGAGACGAAGCTCTGGGCGTCGGGAACCCATCTCCGGTGATGGTGCGTTGGCTAGTGAAAAGCTCGGGTGCGAGGCCGCCATGTGAGGGAGCTCGGGGACGAGGGGTTGGTCAGGCGGGGCAGTTGCTCGAGGACGTCGGGCACGGCGAGGACGAGAATGCAGGAGACGTGCACAGGGAGGCGGCTGCTGCACGGAGGCTCGCTGAAGAGGGGCTTGGCGAGGCGAGCTGCTTGGAGCTCGACGGGCGTCCATGGCATAATCTGCAAGGACAAATAAGAGAGAGATGAGATGAGGGGACCGGAGGAAGGAGAGAAAGGGAACCAGGGCGGCGCTCATCTAAGACGGCGACAGTGGAGATGCTCGGGACGGCGACGAGGCAGGGCCCATGGGTAGGGGATCGAGGAGTGCTAAATATGAGACGGGCTTTGGGCCCATTTAGCAATTACAGAAAAAATCCCTAAGGGCCCATGCTGCGGGTTGCGGGAATCTCGCCGAGCCGATGTGTTCTTTTTGTCACGCAGGATTGGAATTTGAACAGTCAACTGAAAACGATTAATGGAAAATGAATACGAGCTGAAACGTTTCGTCTTAAGTACGGCCGTTACCAGAATTCATTGTGATTCATTATGTGCGGTCTTAAGTACGGCCGTTACCAGAATTCATTGTGATTCATTATGTGCGGTCTTAAGTACGGCCGTTACCAGAATTCATTGTGATTCATTATGTGCGTTTATGCTGGACCGTTTGTCTCCTCCTCTGCGCCTATATAAGAGAGGTCGCTCCTCTCCAGAGAAGGACACAGATCACATCTGCTCTGCCACCACCACCTCTGTCGTTCCTCTCGCTGCTGCTGTCGCCGGTGACTCCATCCCGTCTTCCGCGTACACGACCGACGGGAGAGCAGGCCTCCGAAACCCCGCCTCTCCAGATCCTGTACGGGAGAGGGGCGATTAGGTTTTTGGGGAGCGTCTTCTACGCGACTGCTCGCCTCGGTTCGACTGCTTCCTCTACGTCGACTACATCTTCGTCCGCGTCGTCTTCGCCTTCACCATGGGCACCAGCACCGACGCTGACAAGGCTGCTGCCGACAAGGCCGCCTCCGACAAGCGCATCGCCGACGAGGCCGCCGCCTCTGCTGCTGATCCGGCCAACTGGCCTACTGGAGGGTATAACATGCTTACCCTTATCCTGACTATTTCCATGTGTGCAGTACTAGTGGTTTGCGTAGATGTTTCTACTATATGTCTAGTATGTGCGTACATCATGAATTTTCAGTATATCATTAGCACTGTCTATATCATGTTCATGATTTATTCCTGGATTAAATTAATCGAACAATTGCTTAATTTCTCAACAATCCAAAAACCTAATCTATGTAGGCAATTTTCGATCCATGGTTTTGCTGCTGCACTGAAACCTGCCCCGTTTACGGGGACGTACTTTAAGCGTTGGCAGACCAAAACCGTCTTATGGCTCACGGCGATGAACGTGTTCTGGGTCGCCGGTGTGACTCCCACGGGAACGATTGCTCCTGAACAGGAGAAGGCGTTCAGGGAGGCCACCGTCGTCTTTGTTGGATGCGTTCTGAGCGTGATCGGAGATAAGTTGGTTGATGCATATTTACATATGCGGGTTGCCAAGGACCTGTGGGAGGCGCTCGAATCTAAATTCGGCGCAACCGATGCTGGAAGCGAGATGTATATTATGGAGCAGTTCCACGATTACAAGATGGTTGAAAACCGTCCTGTATTGGAACAGGCTCATGAGATACAGTGCATCGCTAAGGAACTTGAGGTTCTGAAGTGTGTGCTGCCGGGCAAATTTGTCGCGGGATGCATCATCGCTAATCTACCCAATTCCTGGAGGAATTTTGCTACCACTCTGAAACATCAGAGGCATGAATTCTCAGTTGAGGATGTCATTGGCCATCTGAGTGTTGAGCAGAACTCGAGAGCAAAGGACTCGAATGGAAAAGGGAACGAAGGGACCTCTGTCGCCAACATGGTGCAGAAGAACTTCAACCCCCACAAGCCCAAGGGAAAGACTGGTGTCCAACAGAATACCGAGTTTAAGAAGAAGGGCAAGAAGCCTTTCAAGAAGGATAAGAAGAAGGGTGGCTGTTTCACTTGTGGTTCTGATGAACATTGGGCTGTCAAGTGCCCACACAAGTTCAAGAAGCCAGGACAGGACTCCAAGACTGTCAACATGATTGTGAGCAACAATGAGAGTGGGCCATCTGGGTACAGTAATTTGTTTACTGTATTTTCAGTTTGCCAGTCTACCGATTGGTGGATTGACACAGGTGCAAATATTCATGTGTGTGCTGACATTTCATTGTTTTCTTCTTATCAGGCCACAGGAAACGGGTCTGTACTGATGGGGAATGGCGCGAGTGCTTCTGTTCATGGTGTTGGCATGGTCGATCTGAAGTTTACTTCCGGAAGGATCGTGCAACTGAAGAACGTGCAGCATGTCCCCGCCATCAAGAAGAATCTCGTTAGTGGTTCCCTTCTATGTAGAGAAGGGTTTAAGCTGGTATTCGAGTATAATAAAGTAGTTGTTACGAAATATGGACTGTTTGTTGGAAAAGGTTATGAATGTGGAGGTCTATTCCGCTTTTCCCTCGCTGATTTTTGTAATAAAGTCGTGAACAATATTCATTCAAATGTTAATAAAACAGAAGTTTGGCATTCACGTCTTTGTCACATTGGTTTTGGTTGTATGACGCGGTTAGCAAAGTTAAATTTAATCCCAAGTTTCACTTTAGCCAAAGGTTCTAAGTGCCATTCGTGTGTGCAAGCAAAGCAACCTCGCAAGCCCCATAAGGCTGCGGAGGAGAGACACTTGGCGCCATTAGAACTCATACATTCTGATCTTTGTGAGATGAATGGTGTGTTGACTAAAGGTGGAAAGAGATACTTCATGACACTGATAGATGATTCTACTAGATACTGCTATGTATATCTTTTAAACACTAAAGATGAGGCTCTACACTACTTTAAAATCTATAAGGCAGAAGTTGAGAATCAACTTGAAAATAAAATAAAACGAGTCCGGTCAGATCGTGGTGGAGAGTATTTCTCTAATGAGTTTGATTCCTTTTGTGCGGAACATGGTATTATTCATGAGAGGGCGCCTCCCTACTCACCTCAGTCAAATGGGGTTGCCGAACGGAAAAACCTTACTCTAACTGATTTGGTTAACGCCATGTTAGATACATCGGGTTTATCCAAGGCATGGTGGGGGGAGGCTATATTGACATCATGTCATGTCCTGAATAAAGTTCCGACAAAAGACAATGAGATCACTCCCTATGAACAATGGGAAAAGAGAAGAACAACACTCTCATACTTACGTACTTGGGGCTGTTTGGCGAAAGTCAATGTGCCGATCCCCAAAAAGCGTAAGCTTGGACCAAAGACTGTGGATTGCGTTAATTTGGGCTACGCTAAGAATAGCGTCGGCTATAGATTTCTGGTAGTGAAATCTGAGGTACCTGACATGAAAGTCGGTACGATTATGGAGTCTAAAGATGCTACATTCTTTGAGGATATTTTTCCTATGAGAGATATGCAAAGCACTTCTAGACTGGAATCTGATGAGACTCCTGAACCTGCCATTCCGATGGAATATTATGAACAAACACATGATGAAAATCCTGAGGAGGAGGACAAGGAAACCCTTGGTAGGGGCAAGAGACAGAGGACTGCAAAGTCCTTTGGTGATGATTTCCTTGTGTACCTTGTGGATGATACTCCCACTTCTATTTCAGAAGCTTATGCGTCTCCAGAATCTGACTACTGGAAGGAAGCGGTCCGTAGCGAGTTGGATTCCATCATGGCTAACGGGACATGGGAGATTACAGATCGTCCCTATGGTTGCAAACCATTGGGATGTAAGTGGGTGTTCAAAAAGAAGTTTAGGCCCGATGGTACGATTGAAAAGTACAAGGCTAGGCTTGTGGCCAAGGGCTATGACCAAAAGGAAGAGGAAGATTTCTTTGATACTTATTCACCTGTGGCCAGACTGACCACCATTCGAGTATTACTCTCGTTGGCGGCCTCGCATGGTCTTCTCGTCCACCAGATGGATGTTAAGACAGCTTTCCTGAATGGAGAGCTAAACGAGGAAATCTACATGCAACAGCCAGATGGCTTTGTGATAGATGGTCAGGAAGGAAAAGTGTGTAGGTTGATAAAATCTTTATATGGCCTGAAACAAGCACCTCAGCAATGGCATGATAAGTTTAATACAACACTGACATCTGTTGGCTTCATCGTTAATGAAGCTGACAAATGTGTATACTATCGCCATGGTGGGGGCGAAGGAGTTATACTGTGCTTGTATGTTGATGACATACTGATATTCGGAACCAACCTCAAAGTAATTGAGGAGGTCAAGTCGTTTCTATCTCAGAACTTTGAGATGAAAGACCTTGGTGTGGCTGATGTTATCTTGAACATCAAGCTACTGAGAGATAATTAGGGTGGGATTACACTTTTGCAATCCCATTATGTTGAGAAGGTGTTGAGTCGTTTTGGATACTCGGACTGCACACCATCTCAAACACCATATGATCCTAGCGTGTTGATTCGAAAATCCAAAGGCCCGGCTATAGATCAATTGAGATACTCTCAAATCATTGGTTCACTGATGTACCTAGCTAGCGCTACGAGGCCTGACATCGCTTTTGCTGTGAGCAAACTGAGTCGGTTTGTATCAAAACCGGGTGATGTACATTGGCATGCTGTTGAAAGAGTTATGCGTTATCTGAAGGGTACTATGAACTATGGACTTCACTATACCGGATACCCGTCGGTACTTGAAGGGTATAGTGATGCGAATTGGATCTCTGATGCTGATGAGATGAAGGCCACAACTGGGTATATGTTTACTCTTGGAGGTGGCGCTGTTTCCTGGAAGTCTTGCAAGCAAACGATCTTAACGAGATCGACAATGGAAGCAGAATTAACAGCATTAGACACATCTGGTGTCGAAGCGGGATGGCTTCGAGATCTCTTGATGGACTTGCCATTGGTTGATAAACCGGTTCCGGCTATCCTTATGAACTGTGACAATCAGACCGTCATCACCAAGGTGAAGAGTTCAAAGGACAACATGAAGTCCAACAAACACATAAGAATGAGATTAAAAGCTGTCAGAAAATTGAGAAACTCCGGGGTGATAGCGTTGGAATATGTCCATACGGCTAAGAATCTGGCAGATCCCTTCACAAAAGGGCTATCACGTGTTGTGATAGATAATGCATCGAGGGAGATGGGCATGAGACCCACATGAGTTGCCATGGTGGTAACCCAACCTATGTGATCGGAGATCCCGTGAAGTAGGACCTGGGAAAACAAGCCAGTGGTGAACTTAGGAGAGTAACTATACTAACCCACTCCGCTGGAGATGCAATACTCTCAATACTGTATGGGAGGATGACTACTGTCTTAGTGTGTTCCAAGGCTTATATGTATAAGCAAGATGCTATCCTACAGAGCGATCTTTGGAGGAACACACCTATATGAGCCCGACTGCTGGTCACAGTCTATGAGATTGGGGTGATCTCTAGTAAGCTCATGAACAGGCCAGGAGTGTGACTTATATGCTCCACCCGAGGGGTCAGCCTTCGGCAGCCTAGTATCAGTAAGACATGTGGTGAAACCTCTTTACGCCAAACTGACAATTCAAGGCTTAGTCCATTGTTCAGTTGTGGAGGTGTGTAGCTATTTGCTCTAGGTGGATGTTCAATCTTAACAGGTCTCCACTGAAATACTGGTATATCAAAACAGAGTTTGGAACAGAGGACAACACCATGGGCCTTTGGGATCTGGTGGGGGATTGCTGAATATGAGATGGGCTTTGGGCCCATTTAGCAATTACAGAAAAAATCCCTAAGGGCCCATGCTGCGGGTTGCGGGAATCTCGCCGAGCCGATGTGTTCTTTTTGTCACGCAGGATTGGAATTTGAACAGTCAACTGAAAACGATTAATGGAAAATGAATACGAGCTGAAACGTTTCGTCTTAAGTACGGCCGTTACCAGAATTCATTGTGATTCATTATGTGCGGTCTTAAGTACGGCCGTTACCAGAATTCATTGTGATTCATTATGTGCGGTCTTAAGTACGGCCGTTACCAGAATTCATTGTGATTCATTATGTGCGTTTATGCTGGACCGTTTGTCTCCTCCTCTGCGCCTATATAAGAGAGGTCGCTCCTCTCCAGAGAAGGACACAGATCACATTTGCTCTGCCACCACCACCTCTGTCGTTCCTCTCGCTGCTGCTGTCGCCGGTGACTTCATCCCGTCTTCCGCGTACACGGCCGACGGGAGAGCAGGCCTCCGAAACCCCGCCTCTCCAGATCTTGTACGGGAGAGGGGCGATTAGGTTTTTGGGGAGCGTCTTCTACGCGACTGCTCGCCTCGGTTCGACTGCTTCCTCTACGTCGACTACATCTTCGTCCGCGTCGTTTTCGCCTTCACCATGAGCACCAGCACCGACGCTGACAAGGTTGCTGCCGACAAGGCCGCCTCCGACAAGCGCATCGCCGACGAGGCCGCCGCCTCTGCTGCTGATCCGGCCAACTGGCCTACTGGAGGGTATAACATGCTTACCCTTATCCTGATTATTTCCATGTGTGCAGTACTAGTGGTTTGCGTAGATGTTTCTACTATATGTCTAGTATGTGCGTACATCATGAATTTTCAGTATATCATTAGCACTGTCTATATCATGTTCATGATTTATTCTTGGATTAAATTAATCGAACAATTGCTTAATTTCTCAACAAGGAGATCTCGGGACGCACGGCGCAGGGAGGCTCGGGGTCAAGGACAAGGTGGATTGAGGGAGGCAGGGGAGTGCGCTGGTTGGCCCGGGAGGGATCCCGAGGAGGGATTGGTGGAGTGGCGGCGGCGACGGAAGTGATGGGACAAGCCCCTAGGATCTAGGGTTTCCATTTATATATAGCAAGTTGGCTAAACTTAGGGTCATCTGGTCCCTCCAATCGTAATCGGACGGCCCGGAATAAATAAGTTAGGGAGTCCAATAACCAAAACGCAGATGTTTTAGGGATGTTCGGGGATGATCCGGACTCATCGGTAACAAGAGCCCGGGTCGGGTTCGGGGCAGTTTCGGACAAGTTGCGAGGAGAGGGAAAAAAATGAGCTGTGTAGAATGCGAGTAGGCTGAGAAGAGAGGGAGATGGCAACCCGGCAACAGGTTTCGGGGCACCGAAACGCCCGACGAATAAACCGGCTCTAGTGCCGCTATATGTTTAACGGTTGGGCTGTCAAACGAGCTCCGAATGCGAGGAAATTTGGCAGGCGATCTGTCTACACTATAATAAGACCACACGCCAAATTTCACCTCATTCTGAAAATATTTCTCGGCCACTTATAAAATAAATATTCAGAGGTGTCGCGGGCGCATGCGAGTGTGTCTGGGGTCAGAACGGACAACGGAGAGAACGGGCGAACCTGGACGGATGCAAGTTTTGAAAACATGATGATGCAATGCACACGAAGACATGACAAGATGTAACACGCAAGCAGATGACATGGCAACAACGACGAATATCTGGCTGACACCTGGCGCATCGGTCTCGGGGTGTCACAATCCCCCTCCCCCATCCCGGTGAGGCCGAGCCAGGAATGAGCCATAGCAGGCGACGACACGGCGTGCCGCGGCGTCGCATGCGGAGGCGAGTCCGTAACATTACTTGTCCCATTATCTATCTTAGGGGTGTGTGGGTGCGTGTGGGGGGAAATAGAATAACCGCACTGCCCCTCATTGCATAGTTGTACTGACACATCTTCCTTGTATGGACTTGCCCCCATTATCTATCTTAGGGGTGTGTGGGTGCGTGTGGGGGGGAACAGAATAACCGCACTGTGCCTGTCAAACGAGCGCACTGCCGTGTAAGCGTGAGGCCGAGCCGGGGGGAAGGGGGGTCGGGACCCCCCTCCCCCACCCGGCGAGACCGAGCCAGGAACGAGCCGTAGCAGGCGACGACGCGGCGTGTCGCGGCGTCGCATGCGGAGACGAGTCTGTAACATGACTTTCCCCATTATCTATCTTAGGGGTGTGTGTGGGTGCGTGTGGGGGTGGGGGTGTGGGGACCCCGACTTAGAAGTCGAGATCACCGAATGCACGTGTACAGTGATCCCAGAGATCAATGATCACTGAACACACAGAAGCTGAAATAACAAGAGTCTTACATCCATACCAATAGTCTTACACGAATTAAGGCCATTATGGCCAAGTCTTACATAGATAGAGCCTCACGGGCTGAATAGCAAATAAGTAGCGGAAGTCTTCGATAACGGGTAGAACCCATGCCATCTGCCTTAACCCTACATGCATTCTGACTGGGATAGCGTCCTAGTTCGCATGTTCGTCTCCAAAGAACTCTTCCTCATAATCCTGTTCTTCCATGCCCGGCCAATTAAATAACCAGTGGCAAGCCAATGAGTACTTTGAATGTACTCGCAAGCAACCCATGATGTGGTTCAAAGTAACAGTGCATATGAATAACAATGATCAATCTAGCAAGGCTAGAACAAATATTCTACCATCAAGTTAATGCATCAATAAACTCGCGTAACCTCGAAGACAGGTTACCGATATCAACATGAATATGATTCAACTCATCGAGTTAAGTCACCATCCTTGACTTATCACTCACATTCCATCACCGATGAAGTAAAATTCTGGACATAGTTTAAGTAGCACCACCCAACTGTCCATGACCGTGGACACGGCTATTCGAATAGTTTTACACTCTGCAGAGGTTGTACACTTTACCCACAAGATCTGGGGAACTTCCGTGTCATCCACGACCCGCGGTACCTCAAGTACCCGGGGTAAGCACCCGGTCATTACCTTTCCTTAGATGACACTAACATAGAGTCCACTCGTTGGTACCCGGCCCTCGGGTACAAACAATAGATCACGGGACTTGCCCTAACTTTCAATGTCACGCGTACCCGAAGGGACCAACGGTGTGTCCGGTGCCCTGTAAAAACAGTCATGGCCGTCTATCCAAGCATGACCCCATCCCGGGAAAGACCTCAAGTCTTCTCGTCACTAGTAATGCGGGCACCATGCTAGTATCGACCTAAGTAATCAATAAAGCCCCGTCCCATAAGGGGTAGTGTGGTTGCACATGTTTGGTTGGGAAGGTAGTCACACATAAATCTAATCCATCATTCCACCATGAACATGATATTACCGACACATTACTTCTTTCTCAAGTGATGACCTAACACATCATCACCCTCGGGCATTAGGGGCACCCGATGGGTTCATGCAAATGATTTTAACTACGAAGGTTAAAATCACACATTCATCATATAAGCATCATGACCAACTATTTGCATGTCATCTAGCACATAGTGAGATCATCAATAAAGCATGCATCATGTGGTGGTTCATCTAGGTCACCATCGTAACCCTATCATCATGCATCGGAAACAAACGGGTTCCGAGAACAAGTGTATCATTGTCAAAGGGCTGCTTGCCTGGATTGGCTTGGCCTTCAAAGTCTTCAAATCCTTCTCCTTCTTCTTCCACAACAACTTCGTCAAATACGGGATCTATACGTCGCATAATAACCACGGGAAAATAAGAATACAAACAATACAGAAAAATCAAATTGCTCAGAAAAATGTCAACTCATTTTTGTAAAATACTACAGGGATTTCTAAGATGGGGAAAAATCTTAGTTGGAGTTTTGGAGTAACAGAATGGAATCTACTGATTTTTGAACAGGAGTATTACTGCTCAAATTTGAATTTAAATTTGAACAGTACAGAAAAGTTTCATGGATTTGAATGAAAGTGGTACCATTAAATAGGTTGGAATATTACAAGTTTTTAGGAGTTGGAATTATTTAATTTGGATCATTATTCTTTTCTGTAGAAATGTTTAAAACATTTACAGAAAAGAAAAAGGAAAAAGCGTCCTGTGCACTGGGCCAGAGAAGGCCACAGTGCACGGCCCAGACGGACCGGCCCAGCCGCACGGGAGCCTGCGCGCGTACGTCAGGTTTTTGAACCTGACGGGCGGGGCCCGTGGGTCAGCGGCAGAGAGGAGGGGGAGAGAGGTGTGGGGATGACAGGCGGGGCCCGCCTGTCATCTCCAACCTTGCGGCCACGGCCACGCGCGAGCTCACCGGCGAGTTTTTCGGCCACGGCGACGGCAACAGAGGCCAGGGATGGACTCAGCGTTGAGTGGCGGTTGCAGTGGTGGTGGTGCGGCACGCCGGGGAGGTCCGGTTCGCCGGCGACGAGGTGGGACGGCGGAAGCTCGTTGGGAGGTGGTGGCTGAGGTTGTTTCCGACTGCAAACGGAGGGGGAAACAAGGGGGAAAGGATCAGTGAGGCGAGGGGGTTCCGAATCAGGTGGAAGGAGGGGCAGGGAAGGCCCGTACCACGAGATCGCCGGCGGCCCGACGCGGTGGAGCTCCGGTTGATCCCGAGCACTGGGACGTCCTGGGGAGGAGTGGGTGGTGCTGGGAGGCTCAGTGGAGTGTAGTGGAGCTGCTGATGCTGCTGGAGAGGCTCGGGAGGGGCTTATATAGCCGCGCCCACGGTCCACCGTGGACCCGTGCGCCGGCGAGGTTGCAGGCGAGGCTAGGAGGGGTTCTGGAGCCTGGGATCACGCCGGGGAGGACCGTGGACTTGCTCCACGTCCAGCTGAGGGGAAAAGAGGAGCGGGGGAGCGTCTGGAGTGCGTGCGCGTGTGAAGCAGCAGAGTGGCCGTCGCGGGCGGCCAGCGCGCATGCGACGTCGGCCACTGGAGGGCGCAGGAGGAGGGGGGACAGCGCCGGGGAGGTTTCGGACGTCGAGGGGCCTCGACTGGCGCGAGGGGGAGGCCCGAGGCTGTCGGGGTCAGCGATTGGCCGGAGCCACCGTGCGGAGGTGCACTGTTGCGCGCTCCAGAGCGTGCGTATTGCTGGCATCATCGCGCTCTCGCCGTTTTGGTCCAAACCAGCGTGTCCAACAATGTCTAGCACGTTGAGGAAGGAGTAAAGAAATGGCCTGAGGCCTTGGATGCCCTGGAGATGCTGAGAGAGAGTGGAGATGCTGGTGAAATGGTGAAAACCTGCTGTCCAGCAAGGTAAAACAGGGCTTTTACCCCTCAATCATGGAGCTGGGGTGCTGGGGAAGTTACTGGTGGTAGCTAGTAACTCAATGATCATGTGGTAAGAAGTTGAGGCCATGGGGAAAAGTAAAAGTGATCAAGTTGGAGATTTTAGCAATTCTGCAGAAGGTGTTTGATCAGTGTTTGGTCAAGTAAATGAACTCCACTTGACATGGCACTTAACAGGGTTGAAAGACATGAGAAAATAGGGTGCTTCATCAAACTTGGGCTCATTTGAAGAAACTAGCCAATGTAACTTTGGTGAACCCTAGAAATCAACAGAAACAGTTTCATCTTGATTGAGTCAAGCTAATCATCTCCCCTTGATGCACCACTTGGTGTAGCATCATTATTTGGGGTATTGATCATGCCCACAAAGTTTGAAGCTCCAGATAAAAAGTTGGTAATGTGAAGTTGTTCAAATTTGCATTTGAACAGAAAGGGTTTTGAGGTGATTTGATCAAGTTGCTCTATTCAAATTCTTGTGCCATTTGGTCTAGATGCCTTATTAGGTCATTCTAGCATGTGCTCCAAGTTTGAGAGCATTTGGACAAGTTTGGCAATGTAAAGTTGCTCAAACTTCAAATATGGACAGAATGGTTATGAAGGGGTTTGAGGATGTTTTCTTGCTTCCCAAGGCATGGGACTTGGCAAGATCATCAAATATGTCATATATGACATGATAGAATTTCCCTGGAATTTTTGGAGAAAATTTCCTTTGTAAATATTTCAAAAGCTTGAAATATCCAGAAAGGGTTTTAGAGGGTTTAGCCCATTATTTTGAACATGACCAAGTGTTGACACTCTTATATATGGACAATATATGTCCTCTGAGTCTCTCTGATTTTTGGAAAATATTTTTGAAATAGTTAAATAATTTTTCCCTATTAAAGACCATTTCTGGCCTTAAGAAAAAGCTTTTAAATAAAATAGGAAAATAACTTTTAAAATTATACCTTTGTGGTTTCTGGGAGTCCTATGACTACTAGGTCTCAAATAAACCTTTTGAAATAATTTTCTCACCCTAAATCAAGTACTTGCAGTGCAAATCTCAATTCAGTGGTTTTTGGAAAACTAAATTTATAAAATACTTTTTGGCCAAAATAATTTTGTAAGAAAATACTATACTGTTATATAACACTTGTCATGATCATTGGGCAGAAGTTTTGGGTATGGAGATGAATTCTACAAGAGGTCATAGTTGACTTTAATGAGCACAAGAAAAAGCACATGAAGAAAACTCAATTCCAAATAAAAGCCAAATGATGCTAAAAAATTTTGCTGGTCCAAATTTTCATGCTTCAAGATACAAATAACATGTTACAAAATGCAGGGTGTGACAGACCTACCCCCCTTACAAGAATCTCGTCCCCGAGATTCCTAAACTAGGGCTTAAAAGAGGTCGGGAAACTCGGATCTAAGATAGTCTTCTCGTTCCCAGGTTGCTTCTGCTTCGGTGTGGTTGCTCCACTGGACCTTGAAGTACTTGATGGTACGGCTTCGCGTACGTCGTTCTGCTTCGTCCAGAATACGAATGGGCTTCTCGCGGTAGGTCAAATCAGGCTGCAGATCAATGGCTTGGTGATCCACATCCTTGTAGAGATTGGGCTTGTTTGGAACTTGGAGACATTTCCGGAGTTGTGACACATGGAATACATTGTGCACATCGGATAGCTCAGGTGGTAGTTCCAACTGATAAGCCACTTCTCCTCGTCGTGCAGTGATCTCAAAGGGTCCAATGAACCTTGGTGCGAGCTTCCCCTTGACATGGAAACGCTTGGTTCCCTTCAGAGGAGTTACCCGCAGGTACACATGGTCCCCGACATGGAAACTCATGTCTCGGCGTCGAGTGTCAGCATAACTCTTCTGCCTTGACTTAGCTGCCTTTAATCGCTCTCTGACTAGTTGGACTTGCTCTTCTGCTGCGCGGAGATTATTCGGTCCAAAGACTAGTCCTTCTCCAGTCTCTGACCCGTTGAGGGGTGTGCGACATCTGCGTCCGTACAACACCTCAAATGGTGCCATCTGAAGGCTTGACTGGTAACTGTTGTTATAGGAGAACTCGGCAAAAGGGAGACAGTCTTCCCACTTGGCTCCATACGCCAGGACACAGGCTCGGAGCATGTCTTCGAGAATCTGATTGACTCGCTCTGTTTGACCTCCGGTCTGTGGGTGGAAAGCTGTGCTGAAAGACAACTTGGTTCCCAGGGCTTCTTGGAACTTCTTCCAGAACCTTGAGGTGAACTGGGTGCCTCGATCTGACACAATCTCCTTGGGAACGCCGTGAAGACTTACGATTCGGTCGATGTAGAGAGCTGCCAGCCGGTTGCCATCATAAGTGGTCTTGACAGGAATGAAGTGGGCTACCTTGGTCAAATGATCGACTATGACCCAGATAGAGTCATGTCCTCTATTCGACCTTGGTAATCCAGTGATGAAGTCCATTCCGACTTTCTCCCACTTCCACTCAGGAACCTTGAGTGGTTGAAGCAATCCAGCAGGTCGCTGATATTCAGCCTTGACCCGTTGGCATACATCACACTTTGCAACATAGGTTGCAATCTCTCTCTTCATACCGTGCCACCAGAATCGTGCCTTCAAGTCTTGGTACATCTTGGTTCCTCCGGGGTGGATGGAATACGGAGTGTCGTGGGCTTCTTGCAGAATCAGCGTCTTCAGCTCTGTGTTGTTTGGTACGCAGAGGCGACCTTTGTACCAAACAATACCGTGCTCGTCTTCGGAGAATCCTGGGGCCTTGCCCAGCTTCATATTCTTCTTGATGCCTTCGATGCTTGCATGTCCATCTTGTGCCTTCTTGACGTCGTCCATCAGGGTCGGTCTGACTTCCAATTGATCCAGAAATCCAGGGGTGACCAATTCGAAACTGAATTGTTCGATCTCCTTAAACAAGGTTGGTTGCCTTTCTTGAATAACGACATTCAAAGAGCAAGCCTTCCTGCTTAAGGCATCGGCCACCACATTAGCCTTCCCAGGGTGATACTGAACACTGAGGTCATAGTCTTTGATGAGTTCCAACCATCTCCGTTGCCTCATGTTCAATTCCTTTTGGGTGAAAATGTACTTCAGACTTTTGTGGTCTGTGTAAATCTCACACCGTTTCCCTAGGAGGTAATGCCGCCATGTCTTCAAGGCATGAACTACTACTGCTAGCTCAAGATCGTGAGTAGCGTAGTTCTCCTCATGGGGTCGTAGCTGCCTGGAGAGGTATGCTATGACGCGGCCTTCTTGCATCAGAACGCTTCCCAATCCGGTTCGAGAGGCATCACAATATATCACAAACTCCTTGTGAATATCAGGTGTTGCCAGAACTGGGGCGGTGGTCAATCTCTTCTTGAGCTCTTGGAAGCTTTCTTCGCATTTTGGCGTCCACTTGAACTTCTTGTCCTTCTTGAGGAGCTGAGTCATTGGTCGTGCAATGCTAGATAATCCTTCCACGAACTTGCGGTAATAGCCCGCTAGTCCGAGGAAGCTTCTGACTTCCTTGACGGTCGTTGGAGATTGCCATTGGGTCACAGCTTCGATCTTCGCAGGATCAACAGATAATGCTTCCTCGGTCAAGACATGACCTAAGAATCCAACTTTATGCAGCCAGAACTCACACTTGCTGAATTTGGCATACAGTTGGTGCTCACGAAGCTTGTCTAGGACCATCCTCAGATGCTGCTCGTGCTCTTCCTCCGACTTCGAGAACACAAGAATGTCATCAATGAAGACAACAACAAACTTGTCCAAATATTCCATGAAGACTTTATTCATGAGATACATGAAGTAAGCTGGGGCATTGGTTAACCCAAAAGACATGACCGTGCACTCGTACAGGCCATATCTGGTTACGAATGCCGTCTTCGGAATATCTTGGGGTCTGATCTTCAGCTGGTAGTACCCAGATCTGAGGTCGATCTTGGAGAATACCTTGGCTCCGCTGAGCTGATCAAACAAATCTTCGATCTTGGGAAGTGGATACTTGTTCTTGATTGTAACTTCATTGAGGGAACGATAGTCAATGCATAAGCGGATGGTACCATCCCTCTTTGCCACAAACAGAACAGGAGATCCCCAAGGGGAGGCACTTGGCCGGATAAATCCCTTCCTTAGCTGCTCTTCCAGCTGCTGCTTCAACTCGGCTAATTCTTCCGTCCCCATTCTATAAGGCTTCTTATAGATGGGTCCTGCTCCGGGCACGAGCTCGATGATGAACTCAATGTCACGGTCAGGGGGCATTCCCGGTAGTTCATCCGGAAAGACATCAGGATACTCACATACCACCGGTACTTGATCTAGCCCAACTTCAGACAGACAGTTGACTTTAGCGGCTTGAGCGGAAGAGGAGTTGGGAGCAAACTTGACTTCGACTCCCTGGTCATTGGTCACAGTGACTATCCGATTGGCACAGTCTAACAAGCCTTGGTGCTTGCTGAGCCAATTCATGCCTAGGATCACATCCAAGCCTTGCGATCTCAGGACGATAAGGTCTGCTAGGAAGTCTACACCGTTAATGGTAATACTGACTCCTTTACAGCCTATCTTGGCTCTCATCTCGGCTCCGGGGGTTTGTACCACCATAGGGTTATTCAGGGGTGTAGGGGTCATGCCACTTTTTAATGCAAATCTTTGAGTGACAAATGAATGCGTTGCTCCAGAATCAAACAAGACAGTTGCAGGTGCTGAGTTGACAAGGAACGTACCCAGCACGACGTCCGGGTCTTCCTGGGCTTCGTCAGCAGTGACGTGATTCACACGCCCCTTCCCATAGTTCGGTGGATTGCGAGGAGCTGGGTTCCTTGGTGGCATTCCACGGCCTTGTCCCTGGTTCTGCGCATTGGGGCGTGGGGCATCAGGCTTATTGTTGGGGCACACCCTTGAGATGTGTCCGGGCTGACCACATCCAAAGCAAGTGACTTGGTTTGGATTGATCTTGTTGCCACCACTGGTATTGGGGTTGAAAGCTGGCCTGGGGTTGGCATACTGCTGAGGTTGAGGGTTGGCACGAGGTGCAGGAGCTCTTGGCTGCTGATAGGTTGGCTTGGCCGGGGCTGACTACCACGGACGAGGCTTCTGGTTGCTGGAACTTCCCTTACTGACCAACTTGCGCTTGCGAGTGTCTTCCAAAGCACGCTGCTTGTCTTCAAGCATGAGTGCCTTGTTCACCAGGTCAGGGAAAGACGGGCAGTCGCACACGACAAGCGAGTATTGAGGAGTTTGATTGAGGCCTTCCATGAAGCGCTCCCTTTTGGCAGCATCAGTGCTGACATCTTCAGGGGCATACCTTGACAGAATACTGAACTTCTGCATGTACTCCTTGACAGTGCCACTTCCTTGCTTCAGGGCTCGGAACTCGCGCTTTTTGATAGCCATGATTCCGGAAGGAATGTGGGCCTTGCGGAATTCTGCCTTGAAGTTAACCCAAGTGATGTCTTGTTCAACATGCATGACCTTGAATCCATCCCACCAAGCTCTAGCAGTTCCCCCGAGGCAGTGGGCTGCATAAGCCACCTTCTCGCGATCTTCGGCGCATCCGACTAGTTCCAGGATCTCCTCAATGGAACGGACCCAGTCGTCTGCATCCAGGGGTTCAGCAGTCTCGATGAAAGTTGGTGGTGCATGCTTCTTGAACTCTGCCAACGTGGAACGTCCGTTGCCATTCCCCGCCGGCTGGCGGTTGTTGGTGACAGCTTGAGCAATCAGCTGAAGGGCTGCAGTGTTGGCTTGGCGTTCCTCTCGGAAAGCTTGGAGAAGCCGAGCCATGTCCATGCTTGGAGGAGGTGGTGGTGGAGCTTGGTCGTTGGTTTGGTCGTGGCCTTCCTCTGGCTGAGAGGATGCTCCGGCTTCGGGCTGCTGGGTAGAGGTACCAGTACGAGTTACAACAGGCATCCTGTTGGAGCAGTAAAAGGTCTCATGACTTGGAAGAGGGAAAGCAAGATAGATGGGTGCCTAGTAAGGGGGTCGGTGTGACACTAAATCAAATCATGCAAGGGCCGTAAGGCCAAAACACATTCATTAAAAATCCAAATGGGTGAGGTAGTCGTTTACACATTCCCGAAGGAAGAATACGACATACATCCAGACACAGCAAAAGCAAACACTAGATGGTTTCGTATGAACCATACAAGGACTCGACTGCGCATAGGGGTTACACGACCTATCCTACCGTAGGGGTTACAACTGGCATATCAAAGTAGCGAATAATGCCTAAGCGGCGGAATGCTCGGTCGCGTATTTCGGCTCTTTTGGGTCTTCCTCCATGTCTTCATCTGTCTGGGCTCCCTTGTCGCTTGAGGGTGTGGGGGAGTGGAGGAGTTGGATATGACGGTGCTTTGTCGGTGGTGCAGGGAAAAGCTTGCGATATTCCCTTGCCGTCATCCGGCGTCGCCGAGGTGGTTCTTCACCCTTGGAAGATACATCCTCGGAGGGCCTTCCGCCTCGATATGCAATAGCGGATTGTCCAGAAGGTGCTCCTTCCTTCTTGATCCTATTTGCCTTCTCTTGGGCTCGACAAAGAAGTGCCTTGGTCTTGTGAAGTTCTTCTCGAAGCTTCATTGATTCCGAGGCCAAGTCTTGTGCCAGGCTGTCGGCACATAGACTGAAGTAGGTCTGGAACCGAAGCGAGAGTCCTTCCTTCAGTGGAGGGGCTAGTGCGCTGCTTTCTTCGTCACCTTCCTTCCGGTAAGGTAAGAAGCGAGTTGCCATCTTGGCTTCCATCTCCGGAAGAGCTCGCGTAGACGGGTTAGTGCCTTGAGTGCAGCAGCCTCGACAGCGAGTGGTAGTGTTGCCATCTGGGGTCCCTCGAAGAACCAACTTGTGGGAGGATCGTTTGCCTTCACGATCACTTCCACATGGTACTCCACCTCAGTATCGCTCACCCAATGCTCAAGGTAGGTGAGGATGGGTGCTCGGTGGAACTGACACTCCTGGAGGCTATCCTCGAGAAGTAAGGGAAACCCAGTGGTCAGGTGCTCTTCGGGTACAACGGCCATCTACAAAGGTGGAATGGGAGGGGTTAATAAGCTGACGAAATCTCAGGTTTAGAAAAGAAGAGAGGTTCAGAAGGTTTTTAAAAAGGGGTCTCAACTAACTAACGCCCATGCTAACTAAGGCTTCCTACAGTCAGGATGGCTCTGACACCAGCTCTGTGGGGACCCCGACTTAGAAGTCGAGATCACCGAATGCACGTGTACAGTGATCCCAGAGATCAATGCTCACTGAACACACAGAAGCTGAAATAACAAGAGTCTTACATCCATACCAATAGTCTTACACGAATTAAGGCCATTATGGCCAAGTCTTACATAGATAGAGCCTCACGGGCTGAATAGCAAATAAGTAGCGGAAGTCTTCGGTAACGGGTAGAACCCATGCCATCTGCCTTAACCCTACAGGCATTCTGACTGGGATAGCGTCCTAGTTCGCATGTTCGTCTCCAAAGAACTCTTCCTCATAATCCTGTTCTTCCATGCCTGGCCAATTAAATAACCAGTGGCAAGCCAATGAGTACTTTGAATGTACTCGCAAGCAACCCATGATGTGGTTCAAAGTAACAGTGCATATGAATAACAATGATCAATCTAGCAAGGCTAGAACAAATATTCTACCATCAAGTTAATGCATCAATAAACTTGCGTAACCTCGAAGACAGGTTACCGATATCAACATGAATATGATTCAACTCATCGAGTCAAGTCACCATCCTTGACTTATCACTCACATTCCATCACCGATGAAGTAAAATTCTGGACATAGTTTAAGTAGTACCACCCAACTGTCCATGACCGTGGACACGGCTATTCGAATAGTTTTACACTCTGCAGAGGTTGTACACTTTACCCACAAGATCTGGGGAACTTCCGTGTCATCCACGACCCGCGGTACCTCAAGTACCCGGGGTAAGCACCCGGTCATTACCTTTCCTTAGATGACACTAACATAGAGTCCACTCGTTGGTACACGGCCCTTGGGTACAAACAATAGATCACGGGACTTGCCCTAACTTTCAATGTCACGCGTACCCGAAGGGACCAACGGTGTGTCCGGTGCCCTGTAAAAATAGTCATGGCCGTCTATCCAAGCAAGACCCCGTCCCGGGAAAGACCTCAAGTCTTCCCGTCACTAGTAATGCGGGCACCATGCTAGTATCGACCTAAGTAATCAATAAAGCCCCGTCCCATAAGGGGTAGTGTGGTTGCACATGTTTGGTTGGGACGGTAGTCACACATAAATCTAATCCATCATTCCACCATGCACATGATATTACCGGCACATTACTTCTTTCTCAAGTGATGACCTAACACATCATCACCCTCGGGCATTAGGGGCACCCGATGGGTTCATGCAAATGATTTTAACTACGAAGGTTAAAATCACACATGCATCATATAAGCATCATGACCAACTATTTGCATGTCATCTAGCACATAGTGAGATCATCAATAAAGCATGCATCATGTGGTGGTTCATCTAGGTCACCATCGTAACCCTATCATCATGCATCGGAAACAAACGGGTTCCGAGAACAAGTGTATCATGGTCAAAGGGCTGCTTGCCTGGATTGGCTTGGTCTTCAAAGTCTTCAAATCCTTCTCCTTCTTCTTCCACAGCAACTTCGTCAAATACGGGATCTATACGTCGCATAATAACCACGGGAAAATAAGAATACAAACAATACAGAAAAATCAAAGTGCTCAGAAAAATGTCAACTCATTTTTGTAAAATACTAGAGGGATTTCTAAGATGGGGAAAAATCTTAGTTGGAGTTTTGGAGTAATAGAATGGAATCTACTGATTTTTGAACAGGAGTATTACTGCTCAAATTTGAATTTAAATTTGAACAGTACAGAAAAGTTTCATGGATTTGAATGAAAGTGGTACCATTAAATAGGTTAGAATATTACAAGTTTTTAGGAGTTGGAATTATTTAATTTGGATCATTATTCTTTTCTGTAGAAATGTTTAAAACATTTACAGAAAAGAAAAAGGAAAAAGCGTCCTGTGCACTGGGCCAGAGAAGGCCACAGTGCACGGCCCAGACGGACCGGCCCAGCCGCACGGGAGCCTGCGCGCGTACGTCAGGTTTTTGAACCTGACGGGCGGGGCCCGTGGGTCAGCGGCAGAGAGGAGGGGGAGAGAGGTGTGGGGATGACAGGCGGGGCCTGCCTGTCATCTCCAACCTTGCGGCCACGGCGACGGCGAGCTCACCGGCGAGTTTTCCAGCCACGGCGACGGCAACAGAGGCCAAGGATGGACTCAGCGTTGAGTGGCGGTTGCAGTGGTGGTGGTGCGACACGCCGGGGAGGTCCGGTTCGCCGGCGACGAGGTGGGACGGCGGAAGCTCGTCGGGAGGTGGTGGCTGAGGTTGTTTCCGACTGCAAACGGAGGGGGAAACAAGGGGGAAAGGATCAGTGAGGCGAGGGGGTTCCGAATCAGGTGGAAGGAGGGGCAGGGAAGGCCCATACCACGAGATCGCCGGCGGCCCACGCGGCGGAGCTCCGGTCGATCCCGAGCACTGGGACGTCCTGGGGAGGAGTGGGTGGTGCTGGGAGGCTCAGTGGAGTGTAGTGGAGCTGCTGATGCTGCTGGAGAGGCTCGGGAGGGGCTTATATAGCCGCGCCCACGGTCCACCATGGACCCGTGCACCGGCGAGGTTGCAGGCGAGGCTAGGAGGGGTTCTGGAGCCTGGGATCACGCCGGGGAGGACTGTGGACTTGCTCCACGTCCAGCTGAGGGGAAAAGAGGAGCGGGGGAGCGTCTGGAGTGCGTGCGCGTGTGAAGCAGCACAGTGGCCGTCGCGGGTGGCCAGCGCGCGTGCGACGTCGGCCACTGGAGGGCGCAGGAGGAGGGGGGACAGCGCCGGGGAGGTTTCGGACATCGAGGGGCCTCGACTGGCGCGAGGGGGAGGCCCGAGGCTGTCGGGGTCAGCGATTGGCCGGAGCCACCGTGCGGAGGTGCACTGTTGCGCGCTCCAGAGCGTGCGTATTGCTGGCATCATCGCGCTCTCGCCGTTTTGGTCCAAACCAGCGTGTCCAACAGTGTCTAGCACGTTGAGGAAGGAGTAAAGAAATGGCCTGAGGCCTTGGATGCCGTGGAGATGCTGAGAGAGAGTGGAGATGCTGGTGAAATGGTGAAAACCTGCTGTCCAGCAAGGTAAAACAGGGCTTTTACCCCTCAATCATGGAGCTGGGGTGCTGGGGAAGTTACTGGTGGTAGCTAGTAACTCAATGATCATGTGGTAAGAAGTTGAGGCCATGGAGAAAAGTAAAAGTGATCAAGTTGGAGGTTTTAGCAATTCTGTAGAAGGTGTTTGATCAGTGTTTGGTCAAGTAAATGAACTCCACTTGACATGGCACTTAACAGGGTTGAAAGACATGAGAAAATAGGGTGCTTCACCAAACTTGGGCTCATTTGAAGAAACTAGCCAATGTAACTTTGGTGAACCCTAGAAATCAACAGAAACAGTTTCATCTTGATTGAGTCAAGCTAATCATCCCCCCTTGATGCACCACTTGGTGTAGCATCATTATTTGGGGTATTGATCATGCCCACAAAGTTTGAAGCTCCAGATAAAAAGTTGGTAATGTAAAGTTGTTCAAATTTGCATTTGAACAGAAAGGGTTTTGAGGTGATTTGATCAAGTTGCTCTATTCAAATTCTTGTGCCATTTGGTCTAGATGCCTTATTAGGTCATTCTAGCATGTGCACCAAGTTTGAAAGCATTTGGACAAGTTTGGCAATGTAAAGTTGCTCAAACTTCAAATATGGACAGAATGGTTATGAAGGGGTTTGAGGATGTTTTCTTGCTTCCCAAGGCATGTGACTTGGCAAGATCATCAAATATGTCATATATGACATGATAGAATTTCCCTGGAATTTTTGGAGAAAAATACCTTTGTAAATATTTTAAAAGCTTGAAATATCCAGATAGGGTTTTAGAGGGTTTAGCCCATTATTTTGAACATGACCAAGTGTTGAAACTCTTATATATGGACAATATATGTCCTCTGAGTCTCTCTGATTTTTGGCAAATATTTTTGAAATAGTTAAATAATTTTTCCCTATTAAAGACCATTTCTGGCCTTAAGAAAAAGCTTTTAAATAAAATAGGAAAATAACTTTTAAAATTATACCTTTGTCGTTTCTAGGAGTCCTATGACTACTAGGTCTCAAATAAACCTTTTGAAATAATTTTCTCACCCTAAATCAAGTACTTGCAGTGCAAATCTCAATTCAGGGGTTTTTGGAAAACTAAATTTATAAAATACTTTTTGGCCAAAATAATTTTGTAAGAAAATACTATACTGTTATATAACACTTGTCATGATCATTGGGTAGAAGTTTTGGGTATGGAGATGAATTCTACAAGAGGTCATAGTTGACTTTAATGAGCACAAGAAAAAGCACATGAAGAAAACTCAATTCCAAATAAAAGCCAAATGATGCTAAAAAATTCTGCTGGTCCAAATTTTCATGCTTCAAGATACAAATAACATGTTACAAAATGCAGGGTGTGACAGGGGGTGGGGAACAGAATAACCACACTGTGCCTGTCAAACGAGCGCACTACCGCGTTAGCGCGAGGCCGAGCCGGGGGGGGGGGGGGGGGGGGG
>LR738712.1:396438917-396515003 GCA_902687465.1 Secale cereale | reverse complement strand
CCGTAACATGACTTGCCCGCATTATCTATCTTAGAGGTGTGTGGGTGCGTGTGGGGGGGGGGACAGAATAATCGCACTGCCCCTCGGTGCATAGTTGTACTGACACATCTTCCTTGTATGGACTTGTCCCCATTATCTATCTTAGGGGTCTGTGGGTGCGTGTGGGGGGGAACAGAATAACTGCACTACGCCTGTCAAACGAGCGCACTGACGCGTTAGCTCTCGGCCGAGCCGGGAGGGTGGGGGGCATCCCGGCGAGGCTGAGCCAGGAACGAGCCGTAGCAGGCGACGACGAGGCGTGCCGCGGCGTCGCATGCGGAGGCGAGTCCGTAACATGACTTGCCCCCGCACCGTATCGCACCGAGGGGCATAGTTGTACTGACACATAATCCTTGTATGGACTTGCTCCCGCATCGCACCGTACCGAGGGGCATAGTAGTATTGACATATCTTCGTAACATTACTTGTTCCCCGCACCGCACCGCACCGAGGGGCATAGTAGTGCATGATTTTCCCCTGTTATCTTATCTTTATTTTTTGGTGAAAAACCAGCACCGTTATGAATTATTATTTCATTTGTACTTTTTTATAATTTTTATTGTACTGTTGTGAGTTATTATTTGTACTGTTGTGAGTTATTATTTGGTAACTGCCCAGAGATAGTTGGCTTCGCCACGGTTCTGGGCTTTAGCCGTCGGTTTTCTCCCACTCACCTTTTAACCTCCGCTCTCCCCCGTTCCGCTCCGCTCCCCTCTCCAAATCGATTCTTTCTTCGTTCCCCTCTTCTCGCAGAGAAGTTGCTTCTCCCGTTTCACCACGGGAGCGTTGGCCGGCGGGTTGAACCCTAGGGGTGGAGGTATGGGTGCTCTATTTTCTCCTTTTGGTCTGCGATTGACTTCCCTTGCGTCCTCTTATGTACAGATTTTCCCTCTATTTCTTAGCTCTTCCTCTCTTGCTCTTGCTGTTTCATACTGGATTCGCTAGGGTTCCTTTGCTCTTGAACGAGCGGTTGGCGATAGTGATACTCGATTCCGTGGCGGATTTTGTGTTTGCTTGTAAGAGTTTTGCTTTGTATGGCATGCTTCGTTTCTGAAATAGGTCAGATCCCTAATTTTTGTTCATGTGTCTTGCATATCTGGTTCGGCATATTTTAAGTGTGTAGATCTCAATGGGTACATCATCCAGTCCGGACAAGTTGAATGCAGGTGATTTTCCCTTTAATTTGGATGATGTTTTAACAGATCTGGTTTTTATGTTGTATAGGTGTGGTCGTATCGACTTTTTTAGTTGTATGTATGTTGAAAGCTGTTAAAATTGCCTTGGATTGTGTGGTGTGTATAGTTTTGCCGGTTGATGTGACCTTTAGACATGTTGTAGTACTGATCAACATCTGTAGTTTGAACTGTTGTCCTGGCATTTGAATAGGTTGTAGTAGTCAGTGAAGAACTGGTATGATGTTGAAAGAGTTTTCATTCTGAAGTTTGTTGCGCCAGTGCTGGGTTCATATTGTTTTATTGGGTGCACTTGTAGTGTTCATATAGTTGAACTGATTGCTTGTTCATGTACTTTTTCGCTAATTATGATGTTGTTGCAGATGTTGGAGTGCCGGTGCCTCATGATTCTGAAAAATCAGAACGCTTTCAAGATCTTGTGAATGTTATTTTTGAGACACCAAATCCGCTAGAAGAACTTGCGGATGTTGCTGGTGTTTCCCTTATATTTGCTCTTTTTTAACAGCCTTGAATAAATAAATATGCTTAGCTAGATCAGTTGTTCCTTTTGTTTGTGTCTGATGCTATGCGCTTTATTTATCTTGTCTCTGGAATGTTAATTTTGTTTTGATTTTATACGTGCATGCTTATGTTTGTTGGTTTATGCAGTTAATGACAGCCATGGTGCTGCTGAGGACATTGCTGATGTTGTCAAAGATATTAATGATGGAATGTATTCTCTTAACGTTGATGATGTTGATGGCAGCTTGCAGTTGTCTATTACTCAGTCACAGAGTGTTGATGGCACTGAGCCTGTTACTCAGGCTGAGGATGTTCCTATGCAGTTACAACTTGAGGATGAAAGGATAAGAAAGAAGAAGTATGATTTCCATAGGAGAAAGGAGTTGGAACAGCGTCAAAAGGCTGCCTGTGTTCAACGAAGTGATCAGGATGTTGCTCAAGCTCCTGAAGGTGTAGGTGATGAAGGTGGTGACGCGACCTTTTCAAATGTTGATGCTGGATCTCATGGAAGTGACATGCCTATGATGCAAACTCGTTTGACGCAAGTGTTTACTCGTGATGCAGTTAATGAGAAGAAAGCTTCTTTGAAGAGGAAGATGTCAGATCGAAATCCTGATGGCACACAGAGGCGTAGCCCATGTGAAAGCTGGTTCCCAACCTGGTAATAGCAAAGCTGATGGGGTTAGTGTTGCTGTGAAGATTGGTCCAAGCAAACTTGGTGGCTCCCCTGTTCGTCGTAGTCCACGGGTTTTGACAAATAAGAAGCCTTCTTCTCCTCCTCTTCGAGAGCGCTCTTTGTTGAAAGAAAATAAGAAGTGTAAAGTTCATCCTGCGAAGGTGAACAAAGGTGTGAATAAGCGTGCTCATGTCGAAGCTGAAGATGTTGTATCTGAAGAAGATGATATCGAAGTTGATTGTGAAGATGAATTTGCAGTGGTACGTCTTTTGTACTGTATGTGACTGACTAGTTATACTTGCAATGATTTAATTGTGTCTGGGCTGGTATGCTGGCCAGGCAAGGCGGGTCATTGTTTGCATCAATCGAGGGTGGTACTGATGTTGTTTCAATAGTTGAACTTGTGCAATCTTTTCCTTTTTCTACTTGCCTTCATATGCTTGCTTCGTTTTCTATATTCATTTATTTAAGGTGTGGCTTCTTTATTTTCATTTACAGCCTATTAGCGTTATGAGTCCGGTCAAGCTGATGGGATGCAATGCCGAAAAAGTTGCCTTGGATGAAGGTGAACAACAGAAATTTAACTTGACTGTGCGATGATCGTTGGGAGAGGTTGGATCTTGTGCTAAATTGCTTGAGAGTCGGCATGTGCTTAGGGTTCGTGCAGCTGGTTTTGGTTCTATCTTCAATTGGAGGGTGAAGTGTAACATTACCCGCCCTCTGATGGGAGTTTTGTACCTGAGGATAGATCTTGATACGATGACTCTTGACATGCGTGAGGCTAATAAGAAGCTTCGCATCACTAGCGATGGTATACATCAATTATTTGGGTTCCCTCGTGGTGGTCGTTCTCTGCCAAGGCCGTCAGAGGATGGATATGACGACGCTCTGATGAAGTTAAGATCAGAGCTTGACATTAGCAGTAACATAGATATCAAGACAAAGGATTTGAGGAATAAGCTCAAGGTGCCCGTCAAGGATCCTAGCAAAGATGACCTTGCTCTGAAAGTGTTCTTCATTATTGTGTTTATGAAGGTTGTGTTACCTGGTGCCGCCCCGCGTGTTTCCAGAGAGGCAACAATGTTTGAGGGTCTCGTCTTTGAGGATATGGCTAATATGGATTATTGTCAGCTGATGGTTGATGAGCTTAGAAGGGCTATTGTCAGGTACCAAGATGGTGTTACCATTGGGAAGGCAATCACAGGCTGTGCTATAGGGCCTGTACTAATGTACCTTGACTGCCTTATCCGTGGGAAGACTGCGGAGCCTGACATGCGAATCCCCCGCATATGTTTCATGGATCCTGTCAAGCTTTCTGATCTGGTTGATGCAGATTTGATAAAAAAAGGCAATGCAGATCCAAAGACTTGGGTGTTTGGGAAGCTTCTGGTGAGTTATATTTGTTTCGTGTCTTGGAGACCTTTTTTTATTTTAGGTATAGCTATTTTTGCTGGAGTGAACATGTTTAGAATTTTGTTATTTCTTATGCTTTGTGAGGTTTAGGTACGATTTTTAGTACTGTTTTTTCATGTGTGGTTGAACTGAATATCTTTGTTCAACTGTCCTGTTGGTAAATACTAAGAAATTGGCACTGACAGTTAAAGATTGATAGTGTTGTTGATTTAAATATGTTAATATTATGTTTTATTTTTCCCTGTGTGTTGCATTGATTAATTAACTATTTTTTCCCCTTGTTTGTAGTGGAAAACTCAAGAGGAGGTTGTCTTTTTCCGAGTGTATAAACGGCCAGACCTAGAGATGCCGTCGTCTTAGGTTCCCAAGTCTTCATCTCTACACGATGAGTTGAGAGGTGGCCGTGGTGTTGAGAGTGGTAGATATGTTCCCCGTGGCCCTAGTAATGCTAGTACTTCACAGAGGTAGGGTTTTGGTATTGATGTTGCTGTTTCTGCGTTGGAGCGTGCTCAGCATATTTTAAGTAATGTGTGTTCTGAGCTGCAAAAGGTCCCAACGACAGTTGAGCGTCTGAGCTGTATCAATGGTATCCTTCCCGAGGTCATCAATTTAACGGTGAGGAATTAGTGGAGAGAATTTTTATTGGTGATTTGCGTGACAGTGCTACTGATCTAGTTCAGAGCTCGGTTCGTCTGTTGAACAACTTGAAGCATTTCAAAACTATGCAAGACTCTCGCTGCAAGCCATATGAAGAAAGTGCAAAAGTTGTTATCAGGCAGATTGAGCAGGATGGGGATGCTGCCACCGACAACAGGGCTGGTGATGGTACTGAGGCTAATGTTCCTGATCACGAAACGAATGATGTTGGCTTGGAGCGCGCTGTTGATGATGTGAGTGAGTCCTCGATGTTTGCAATTTTTACTATGTTGTTCTGCTGTCAGTATTGTAGTTGAACTTTCTCATCTTCATCTGTTTATTAATTTTTCTTCCATGCAGATTGAGTAGGATGAGGCTGGTGCCACCGACAGCAGGGCTGATGATGATACTAAGGTTAATGTTTGTAATCACCATACGAAAGATGTTGGCTTGGAGCACCCTGTTGTTGATGTGAGTCAGTCCTCGATGTTTGTATGTTTTTACTATGTTGCTCTGCTGTCAGTATTGTAGTTGAACTTCCTGATCTTCATCTGTTTATTAACTTTTTTTTTTGATGCAGGAGACCAGTCATAATGTTGAGGCTGCTGTTGACTGTGGAGTTAATGATCCATCTACTGATAAGTGCAAGGTTATTTTTATTTTTAATGTGTTTATTCACATTTCTTGAATTTTCATGCACACCAATGTGCCTTGCTTGTTCATTTTTATATTCCACACCGTTAAGGGTTTTGCAGGTGATACCTACCTTTTCTGTTACTGTGGTTTAATTCCTTGTGTTTATTGTTGCTAATAATAGCATTGTTTTTTTGGTTCATTACATATGAAATCAGGGTCCTGTTGTTGGCAACGAGCCTTGTTCGGCCGTTTGTGATGTTGCTTTTAATGTTAGCAGCAGCAAGATTGATGATGTTTCTGTGAATGTTGTGCACCTCTTGCTAGCTTATTTTTTATTGTTAGTTTTGCTCATATTATTCACTTTTTCTGAAATTTTATTTCTTCAGATGACTGATGTTGAACGTGAGGCTGTCCTTAGTGGTGGATATGATGCTCATGGTGTTCCATTGAGTAGTGGGCGCGATGTTGGTGCCAAAGTTGCTGATGAGGATGTTGGTGCTGCTAGCATACTTGATGCCAAACCTTCTGTTGTTGGTATTGCTGGGAATGAAAATCTTTCTGATTTTGAAGATTTTCCGCCGAAAAATTTCCCGCCTGGAGGGCTTGATTACGGTGATGCATTGCAAGATGCTTCTAGCGTGGAGGAGGTGCCATCCGAGGATGAAAATTTACTTCTGTCGATTTGTTCTGGCCTCTTGACGCATGAGGCGCTCGTGTCGTCCCAGGATTTTCTTTCCACAGAACCTGAAAGCGCAGCAATATTGGTGTCCTCTCAAGATGTGCCATCGTCAAACCCTCAAACTAGAGGCATATTGGTCTCATCACATGAACTACCGTCATCGTCAAACACTGATAGTGCAGGTAAGTACTTGTAAATGAGGCGTACTTCTCAATTTTGGCATTTTGGACATGTTCACTTGTAGTGCTTGAACTTATTATTTTTCTTCTTTTTCTGCAAGCAGAAAGTGGAAATGTTGTTAAGGTTGATATGTTTTTCTTCGCTGTTATGAGGTTGCGCACCAACCGTACGAAATGGTTAGTTTGGAATTTTGCCCGTACCATTTTTGTCTCTTTTTCTTTCTCTCATATGAGAATGGTTGTTGTTGCAGTAGTTTTAATTCATGTAATCTTTTTTGTTTTTGTAGTCACAAGCCGATGTTTCACAATAAAGAATGTGATGCAGTGTTGGTTCTATGGCTAAAGCGTTTGTCCCCACTGGCATGCTCATCTCAGACAGTGCTGACGTTGTTTTATATTCTCTACGTCAGAAGTACCGAGACACTGACAAGTTGATTGTTCCCAGATGGGTGATGGTCAGTATTTTGCTTTTGTAGATACGATGATAACTTGTTTTGCCAATTTTCTAACTGTTGTTGTTCTTTTTGTACAACAGACCAAGATCCGTGATGGAAATATTGATTCAAATATGCTAAATTGGTTCACGAGATCGGGCGCTGATGGTTTTGACCAAGTAGGTGAACTTGTACTTTTTGTACTCATGAACTAGAACTGTCATGTTTTCTTGCAAGTTTGGGAGTGGTGGAATGAACTTGAGCAACCTGCTTTTAGCCCTGCACTTATGAATGATGTGTGCTTCTTTTTTTGAAGCTGAACTTATTGTTGCAAGGAAATTGAACTGATATGTTTGTTGCAATTATAACTAGAGTAGCATATATTTTTTGTAGTGTTTTGCTTACTCAATTATAACTAATGATTATCTTATTTTTGTTTGTACTTCTGAATTTCATTTTTCTTATTTTTGAAGTTGAACTTATTTTTGTTTCATTATGATTTGTTAAATTAATTTTTCCTCTGTGATTTTTTTGTCAGCTTCTCTTCCCTACTTTTGATCCGCCATCCATTGCGGCTACCATGAGGCCTAGCGAAGAATCTGGGCATTGGTGCTTCATTGTTCTGAATTTGAGGTTCCGTCATTTTGAGTGTCTTGATTCACTACGCGATGAAACCTGGAGTGATGCAGCTAGATTCTTAAGGACTATGACAAATGATATAAAGAAGCTTTGGAGGGAGTCTAGCGTAGACAGGGCGAAACCGTTCTCGCCGGCGTGTATTGATGGTTTCTCTTGCGAGTTTGTGCGGGTGCCGAAGTAGACAAACACGTGAGTATCCATTTTTAATGAGGTTTTGTTAGTTTTTTTGCTGGGAGGGTGGTGTTACTGTGTTTTCGGATTTGTGATGTACCCATTTGTTTTTTCTTTTCTTAACATGCATGATTGTTGATTCTTTATGCTACAAAGCTGCAAGACCTATCATTGCCGGGAGGATGGTGTGATTGAAATGTTAGATTACAGCCACGAAGACATTCTTGACAATAGGAAGACTTTTTTGTATACCTGTGCAACTATACGTAATGCATGACCTTTTGATGTTGACTTCCGTGGTTTGTTTGGCATCGAACCCTATACGTAATGCATGACCTTTTGTATTTGATTGGTACTGTCATGAATTACGTATTTGAACTTTACCATTGATGCGGTCTTTCATTTTTTTATTTTAGCAGGTGAGTGGCTGGATCTTGATGAGCATGACTACAAGATCTTTGGTGGCCAGTTCTCGGAGCTCGAGCGTGTATCTATTGATCTTAGCCAGGGGCATTCTCCAGAAAAGACAAGGTCTGGTGTTATTAAGGGGCGGTTGGGAGCTCTGAGAGGTTCTACGGCTGCTTGTCCAGAGAGCCCCTCTACACCCAAGAATCCCATTGTGGAATTGATAGACAGCGATGATGATGCGTTTGACAAGATTGCTGGCATGGGTAGAGTCACCAGGAGCACTGCTGTTGCCAAGGGTTTATCCCCACTTGCTGGAATAGTGGCCCGTAGAGCTAGTGGTGCTAGGAAGGATCCTGCTTTGGATTCTGGCAATGTTACAAGCACGAAGCGTGCACCCAGAGCTCCTATAAAGTTTTGCTCCCGTGTGCAGCAGCTTCACCCTCATAGATCCCCTCACCTGGACAAGGCTCGCAAGTTGTCTAATCTGTTGCTTAGCGATGAAGCATGTGAGAAGTATGCCGAGTGAGTATCTCTCATTACGTTTCCTCTTCTTTTCCTCTGTTGTTTGTAACTGCTAGATAGATATGACCTGAACTGTTACTTTTTATACAACTTGAACTGCTATGAATGCCTTATCTTGCTTCCCCTGCTTTTTGTTCTTGTCCGTGCTGCAACAATACTTTCTCAATGATACCTCAACTCGATGATAGCGTAACCAGCTTCACTGGGAAACGCATCTGGGAATTTTTTGCACCTGGGCAAATGATGGAGGGTGATGTAATGTACTTCCTTATTGATGATTGGAAGAAAGATCCCGATAGAAATTCGGATTTTGCGTCTGGGAAAAGGGTATTGCTGAGTCCATATTTCATCATGGTAATCAATCAGATCGTTTGTTTCTCTGAAACAAGACTGCCTATTGTTTTACGAGTTTTAATAATACTTTGCTTGTTGATCCTTTCCACCTATCTATTTATTTTCTGGGCTTTTTGCAGGTTGTGCTTGACTGTACGTTTTACCGTGCTGAAAATAAACCGTTTAATGTCAAGAATGCAGCAAGAGATTTCAAGAGCTATGTCAAAGAAAAGGAAGACTTGCTCACTGCCGACCTTGTGAGTTCTACTAGCTGATTTTTGGTTTTAATTGTTTGTTGTCATGCTGTTTTTTATTTTGAATATTTAACATCTATTTTTTGGTCATTTTTTAGATCATGATGCCTCTATTCAAGCCTATGGTTTTAGCAAAGGATAAGAAAGTGAACCACTTTTCCTTATATGTCATGAATCGGTACCGAAGTAGCATTGACATTTATTATCTGAAGAACCATCATCCTTCAAAGAACACCTATCATAAAGACAGCGAGAAGATTGTGAGTGACATTTATTATCTGTACTGGATTAATTTTTCTACGTGTTTTGTTTCTGCTTTTCTGAGACCTGAAAATGTGTGGTTTCTTTTCTTTTTTTACAGATCTCCAGGATGTTCCAAGTAATGAAGGCTTTTTATGGTGATGCTTAGTACAATGTGAGCAAGCAGCCCAAATGGGAGCTTTTTGCAAAGAAACCAACGTATGTCAAGGTTCCACTTCAAGGGGCGAATGAATGTGGTCATTATACTCTGAAATATGCAGGATGCTATGATGGTGAAAAGATCGTTGGGAACATTCGAGATAATGATGTGGGTTCTAGTTGAGATTTTCACTTTTTCTGTGTTTGGCTTATTGTGTATTCTTCTTTTTTAATGTGTCATGATTTTTAATAATTTGTTTTAATGTTTTGCAGCCTCGTATTGTAGATTGGAATGCCGAGGAGCTGTACAGAGTTGTGTTCAACCGGAATAACCAGCTTCTGGTGAATGAGCTTCCCGAGGAGTTTTAGCCTTTGGCTCCTGATGCATAGAAGAAATGGTCATCATTTGCGTAGTGAAATGGATAGTTGTGTGATATATCTCTTGAAAGCATAGTAGGCTTTGATTGTAGTGTTTGGATGTCTAGTCAAGTACTATGTAATTACTGGTATATTTTGTGTTGTGTTTAAGTGTGGCACAATGTTTAACAATGTAAAGTAGTTGAACTGAAAACACCTTTTCCCAAGTTCATTATGAGTTGTTGCTGGAAAAGTGAGATTTATTTGGTTTTCATCTGTCCCAACCTAGGTTGGACCTTTATAGTTTCTGTACCCTATTTTCTTGTACTTATAGTATAGCTATGTTAGTACTGAATTGTAATGTCGTTCAGCGTAAGGCTTTTAATATTTGGTGTCACGATAGCACTTGTGGATCTAGCGTGAGTGGAGTGATGCTTCCTTGTTATGTAGAACTGATTTCATATAATGTATTAGAACTGAATTTTTTTGTGATTGAAATTATTTACGACCAAGTTGCTACGTCATCTCTAGCCAGATTTTATTCAAGTATAAGAAATTCTGCAAGATTAGATAGCCAAATTTTCGTTTGAAATTCTTGAATTGTAGTAGTTGAACTTCATAGTAAAATTTAAATACTGGTTTAAATTAGCTACATTTAAATATGTCTCGGGGGGAACCTATTTTCTAGGCTGTGGTTCTTCTCAAGGCAATGTTTTGTATGATCATAGTACTTGCCTTACAGACTAAGTTGTACTGACATTTCAGTTGTACTATTAGTGTTATTCTTGAGTGTATCAATGTTTTGTGGAATATGAACTGAAGCTTCCCGTTCCATTTTGTACTTTTGTAGAATGAATGTACCATTTGTTCAAGTGTACCAGAACTCTCAGTCCTAGCATGCTAGTGGCTGGGAAATATGTACTGATTGTTCTTTGCTTTTCCTGTTGCAGTACTTAATAAATTTCTAACTACTATTAGCACGATGCTGTTAGTAGTGAATGTTGTCCTCGGTTGAAACTTAGTATTTTTAGTGTTCTTCTGAAACTAAAAACTGATTTCTTAGTGTGATAGTACTACAGTAAATGTCTAAGCTGTACTGAGCGTCCAGTTCTACTACTTGTTGTTGTCCTTAGTTAGTCTGCCACTGTTTTTGTGTTTTTGTTCAAATATCCATGTATGATTTTTGTTTCTGCATGATTGGTTTCAACTTCAACCTACTTCAACATCAAATGATGGATGAACAAAATAGGAAGCTAGCAAACTTGTTGACTGACATAAGCAAACGATGTACATGATAGACATAGGCAAACTTGTTCAAACCCTGACAAACATAACATACGGTAGCTGGTTCGACATAACGAAATCAAACTACAAATCTGAAACAACAATATTAAGGACAGACAGAAGTGCGAGCAACACGACTACAGACTTTCATGCATCTTCATCCCGCGAATTTGCAGTGGTAGTAGGGGTCAGCCTCCTGCTCTTTTGTAATATCCCAACCTGTCACGATGTTGTCGATTATCTTCCATGACTTGTACGTGGCGTACGCATCTATTCCTGCGTACGTGATGAGGTTGTCTGGCAGCGGGCTGGTCCCCCACAATTTGTGTTCTTTCTTGTCTATCTTCTTCTTCATGCCGCTGTAGGTGGATTACGCCGCCTACAACATCGGCCAAGGAGTCGTAGTATTTGCTGGTGTTTGGATCTTTCCACTTGCGCTGCATGTCAATGAAGTTGTTGGGGTTGATCTCCAAACCAGACTTGTTCATCTTCTGCTTGTCACCTCCAATGTTGAAACCGACAAATGTGTACAATTTCTCCTCCTGCAGGAAGTCTTTGAGGCGCTTGGGCCTGCAAGGGGGGAGACACACATTTAAAGATTAGTCTTCTTTTTTGAATATTTATTTCTTCTGCTTTTTGGTTTTGAAAGTGATAATCCATGAGGTAGATGCTTATATAGTATAAGTCATGGATGAATGTAGTCCAGAAATTAGTACACAAAGTCCTAAAATTAAATTCAACTACACGATATTATTTTTTCTTTTGCTATCTTCAATGCTTCACCAAATTCAAGAATCATTTTACCAGATTGAATGATATATGTACTGCTTGATTCAAGTTTAGTTTTCTTTTTTGTTGAATAAAAGACATATGCCAGTGCTTGATACATCTTTGTGCATCAGTTCTATATCAAGTTCAGAAATTAATTTGAGAAACATGTGCATCAAGATATGGACCTATACCACTTCACAAAACATCTTTAAATACATCAATTATATAAACTATACTAGTGCATCAAGATCAGGATCTATGCTAGAACATCAAGTTCAGAAATTAATTTGGTGCATCAAGTTCAGAATTCTATAAACATTTTTTCAGATGCTAATCTGGTGAAACAATCCACTTCATAGTTTCAGAAATGCATGTAAGTTGAGAAACATGTACTCGTGCATACATTTCACAAAGTATAGTAGTTCATCTAGTTGGGAAACAAGTTTAATGAAGTTTTTAGTGAGTAGTACTAGTACAACAGATGAATGAACAGTAGTATGGGTTACCATTTTGTGGCTGCTGCGATGTGGTATACCAAGCATAGTTCCTCGACGCACAACTTCAGGATTTCCGCCATCTGTGGAAGTTCATCATCGCTGGTGTACTCCACATCAACTCCGATGAAGCTTGGATACAAGCCACCGCCCTTCATCCTGAGCCTGCTCATCACCTCGTCGGCCTTGTGTGGTTCGCTGGTGCAGACGATCTCTAGCGTCTCCTTGCCGTGGAGCTCAACCCCTGTGAGGGTTCTCGTGTACTCGCGCTTCTCGCCGGGAACGTGAACGTCGACGAGGTTGCTGCTGTTGTTCGACGTCTGGCCATGATGACGCTTGGCGGACTGTTCCTCTGCCATCGCCCTCCTCCGGCGACTGTGGGCTTGGGAGGGAGAAGCTTGTGGTTTGTGTGCAGTGGAGATGGAAGCGGCAATGGTGGTTTGTTGGAATGAGGGAGAGATGGAAGACAATGGGGTACTTTGCAGTGCGTGGACTGGGGTTTGTGGGAGGCGGTTCATCGGGGACGTGGGTGTATTGGTCGTGGGGGTCGCCGTTTGCACTCCCTCGTGGCAACCGCCCAGTGGGTGGCGCGGGTGGTGGTCTGGAAGAACTAACCGTCCAAGACAAAGGTTTTTTACTGATGCACTAAGTAGTCTTGTCAAGTTGTACTTATGACCTGCTAAATCGCACTTGCACGTCTCAGGGGTGGTGATGATGCCATTTCGCACTGTTTAGGTGACGTATGCTTTTGTGATGTTTCTCCGTGTGGGTGTTAAGTATTGTTTTTCCATTGAAGTCTTATACACTAGTTTATCTCAAAACATTTTTTCAGTGCCCTGGGTTATAGACTAGTTTATAGATTTGTTGCTCAAAACTGGTACTTATTTTATTTTCATCCGTACTAACCTAAGTTAGGCCTTTATAGTTTTTGTATTCTCATTTTAGTGCACTTATGGTTTAGTGCTGTGTGAACTGAAATGTAATTTCATACAATGTGCGGTTTTGAAATTTGGTGTCACAATTTTGTGAGTGGCCTGACTGATCCTACTTTTTTAGTACTGATGTCATATGTATGTTTGAACTGATTTTTTTTTTGTTTTTTGGGTGGGTTGGGGGATTGAGATTATTTTACGACCAGATCGTTCTTTGAGGTGTGGACATATTTTATATGAATAAGAAATGCAGAATTGAAAAATACATTCTATTTGAACTTCTTGCATTTTAGTAGTTGAACTTGTTAGATTTTATATGAATAAGAAATTTACCATAATTGACAAACATCATATGTTTGAACTTCTTGCAGTTTAGTAGTTGAACTTGTCAGATTTTATATGAATAAGAAATTTAGCATAATTGACAAACATCATATGTTTGAACTTCTTGCATTTTAGTAGTTGAACTTGTCACATTTTATATGAATAAGAAATTTAGCATAATTGACAAACATCATATGTTTGAACTTTTTGCATTTTAGTAGTTGAACTTGTCAGATTTTATATGAATAAGAAATTTAGCATAATTGACAAACATGATATGTTTGAACTTCTTGCATTTTAGTAGTTGAACTTGAAAGTAATATTTAATTCGGTTTTTTAAATTATGTACATTTAACGGATAGGCTATTAAGTTCTAATCTTTTTAGAGGTTCATTGTTTTTGTATCATATTTTCTCCTTTTTTAATCATCTATGCCCGCGAACTAGTATTTGAATTTATATATTTTCAATTTCGAACATTTTCCTGTAGCTTATATTGCTTTGCCCCGCCCTCTGGTTTGTTTAACTGGGCTTATTGGTGGGGTGTTTGTAAATGATGCAGGCTATTGGGCCGTTTTCCGGCCCAGATAGCTCATCCACGCGGTTGTGCAGTGCGGCGTGCACACACGCTCTGGATTTAGTCCCACCTCGCTAGTCGAGGGGGCTCCGAACCTGTTTATAAGCGCAACCGAGGCTCATTGGTCGAACTCCTCCGAATACTTACCTGAGCGCTTATACACGGCGCTCGCTCTCTCTCATGACCTGTGGGCCCTGGTCTGCGGGCCCTCCCTTGTGCCGATTACTAGGGATTCACCCACGGGCTCGAGTTCAAGTATCTAGCAGCGTCAGGTCCTGCGCCTGACCTTGGGCGGTCATTTTTTTCTTTTTTTGTTTGTTTGAATCTAGGACTTGACTCCACCGGTAACTTGGACTGATACTTTTTGTTCTAGTTCTTGTCAGTTTTGTGTAAGTGTAATCTTTTTCATTTGAGTTTTTTGCCTTCTTTTTTGTACTTGCGTGTAGCCTATAAGTTGTACTGATAGTCCATTCATAGTAGCGCTTACGTACTGATGCTTCTTTGTACTTTTTATTGTAGTAAGTATGTACTGTCAGATCAAGTGTACTGTTACTGTCATTCTTAATATGCAAGCGACCAACATAAGTGTGTGCTTATGCTTCTGAACTTTTTCTGTTTGTAGTACTTGTTAATTTTCTAGCAGCTACATATGAAATAGAACACTACATGAAGTACTAAGAATCTTTGCTTCAACTTTTGAAGTGTCGTTAAGCAACTCAAATTGTGCTGATTGTTTTCAATGTTATGTTTTCTATACAATACTGAATCGAAACTAGACATGGAACAACATTGTGTGATTAGTTACTTTATAACTAGTACTTTAGAGCAGCCACAAAGTTCCATTCAGAAGCTACTTTTTGAATTTGAAATGATGGATTGACAACATACGAAGCTACCAAACTTATATAATGAGATAAGCAAAACATTGTACTTGATGACATAAGTAAACTTGTTCAACGATGACAAGCACAACATAATCATACTGGTTCAACCCAACAAGAGCAAACTACTAATTTGAAACAACAAGATAAAAGGCAAGCACAAAGCGGAAGTAAAACGAAGGCAGGCTCTGATGTATCTTCATCCCGCATAGGGGCAATAGGGGTGGTCGTAGAAATTCTCAGCCTCCCGCTCTTTTGCATATTCCGAACCATCTGTGATGTAGTCGATCATGCTCCATGACTTGTACATGGCGTACGCATCTACTCCTGCGTACTCGATGAGGTTGTCTGGCAGCGGGCTCGTCCCCCATAGTTTGTAGTCTTCCTGCGTGTTGATGTTCTTCTTCATGCCTTTGTAGAATGGGTGGATGACGCTGGCTGCAACATCAGTCAAGGAGTCGTACTCTTTTCCGGTGTATGGAACTCTTCGCTCGCGCTGAATGTCGATGAACTAGTTGGGGTTGATCTCCAAACCAGACAACTGTAGCTTCTCTTTGTCGCTTTCAATGCTGAAACCGACAAATGTGAACAACTTCTCATGCTGCAGCATGTCGTTCAGGCGCTCAGGCCTGCAAGGGGAGAGACATTTTGAAAATTAGCATTACTTTGATGTTTGAATTATTCATTTTTGTTTTGTTTTACAAGCGATGAATCGATGAAGTAGTTGTTTATGTAGCATAAATAATGGATGAATGTACTTCAAAAACTAGTAAACAAAGTTGTGCAATTAAATTAAGTACATCATGTTATTCTTCTTTTTGGATTATACATAGTTTCAGTCAATGTTTTATGTTCTGCATTGGTACTAGTTTAGTTTACTTTTGTTTAATAGGATAACGCATAACTAGTGCTTCGCCAAGTCCTTAGTTTATTTTCTTATGAAAATAACATTAGACCAAATTCAGAAACTACTTCACTACATCAAGTTCAGAAACATCTTTTTAATACATTGAGTACAAAAACTACACTATTGGATCAAGTTCAGAAACTACACTAATCGTTCAACTTCTGAAATTAATCTTCCGCAAGATTTGCCAAATAGTAATCCAGTGCTTCAGGTTCAAAAATACATTTATAGTGTATCTACTTGAGAAAATGCAGTAGTGCATCCACTTTTCACAAGCCACACTAGTACATCTAGTTGGGAAACAAGTCTGATGAAATTTTCAGGATACAGTACTAATAAAATAGATAAACCAAACAGGGCAAATGAGTAGGATGGCTCACCATTTTGTGGCCGCCGCGATGTGGTACACCAAGCAGAGCTCATCGACGCACAACTGCAGGACTGCTGCCATCTGGGGAGGTTCATCTTCCTTGGTGTAGTGGACACCAACGCCGACGATCCTACGAATCGAGCCGCCAAGCTTCCTCGAGAGCCTGGAGATCACCTCGTCGGCCTTGTGTGGTTCGCTGGTGCAGAGAATCTCTAGCGTCTCCTTGCCGTGGAGCTCAACCCCTGTGAGGGTTCTCGTGTACTCGCGCATCTCGCCGGGAACGTGAACGTCGACGAGGTTGCTGCTCTTGTCCGACGCCTCGCCATGATGACACTTGGCGGACGGTTCCTCTGCCATTGCCCTCCTCCGGCGACTATGGGCTTGGGAGAGAGAAGCTTGTGGTTTGTGTGCAGTGGAGATGGACGCGACAATGGTGGTTTGTGGGAATGAGGGAGTGATGGAAGACAATGGGGTATTTTGTAGTGCGTGGACGGGGGGTTTGTGGGAGGCGGTTCGTCGGGGGCGTGGGTGTATTGGTCGTGGGGGTCGCCGTTTGCACTCCCTCGTGGCAACCGCCCTGTGGGTGGCGCGGGTGGTGGTCTGGAAGAACTAACCGTCCAAGGCAAAGGTTTTTTATTGCTTCACTGAGTAGTCTTGTCAAGCTGTACTTATGACCTGCTAATTCCCACTTGCATGTCTCAGGGGTGGTGATGATGCCATTTTACTGCCGCACTAATTCGTCTTGTCAATCTGTACTTATCAGCTGCTTATCCCACTTGCACGTGTCAGGGTTGGTGTTGATGGAGGTCTGTACTCCTCTACTGTGGTACTTGGACTGGTGATTGAAGTGAAATTGAACTTACCAAATACTAGTGAGACTATGTGTGATGCTAATGTTTTTTAAAACAATTTTTGTATTTTTAAAGGATTGTTTATATCAAGATAATCTCTGAGTTTTTTTACAGATAAAGTAGATTTTCATCAGTATAGGATGTATTATATTCGTGTTTTGCTTGAGGTAATTATTTTTATGTACTGATGGTCTTTCCGAATTGGGACTGGCAGAAGCATACATAGCTTTGTTTTTCAAAGCGATGTTTTTTTGATGTGTCCACGGGTGTGTTTGTTTTACTATGCCTTTGTATTGACGAGTGAGAATTATCAGTATTGATATACTATAAGAGTTTAACTGTTCCTGAAAATATTTTTTCTGAGTTACTGGTCGACAGTAGCGTTTGTGTCAGATAAATCCAGATAAGATTTTTCAAATGTATTTGTGACTGAATTCAAAAGGATTATCAAATGGTTTACATAACAATGTCACTGCTCCAGCGGACACAAATCATAAATTATATCAGTACTGGTGTGTATTCTGCCTTGTACTGACAAGTGAGAATTATCAGTACTGATGTAATATAAGAGTTTAAATTTTCCTTTGACATATTTTTGCTGAGTTACTGGTCAACAATAGCGTTTTTCGTCAGTACAAATGTATTTGCGACTGCATTCAAAAGGATTATCAAATGGTTTACGTAATAATGTCACTGTTCCAGTGGGCACAAACCACAAATTATATCAGTACTGATGTGTACTCTGCCTTTGTACTGACGACTGCGAACTATCAGTACTGGTGTACTATAAGAGTTTAAATTTTCCTTGACATATTTTTGGTGCTGAGTTACTAGTCGACAGTAGCGTTTGCGTCAGATAAATTGTAACATCTCAAATTTTCAATTTGGAATGTTATACATATATCATAATTGCATTTTATGTTTTTGCATTTTTGTTCGTGGCGTTCCTTGAAATTCTAAGCAACTCAAGGACCTCCGGAGAGAGTTGGGAATTTTATCGTTTTCGTATTTGAGTTCGCTCGAATACCGGTACGAGGACAGTGTGATTCTAATTATTTTTCTCTCCTAAAAATATTTCTAAAAACAAAATATGGGCGGAGATAATATGACTTCTCCAAAATAACAGAAATATTGGAGGAAAAATGTTAAAATCACTTTTGGTATTTTTCTGGATTTATTCGCGGATTTATTTGCATAGGAAAAATACGCGTTTTTAAAAATTGCATTTAGGTCCGGGAAAAATGTTCACTTTTTCCTAAATATTATTGGAGGACGGTGAAAATTTATTTCGGTAATTTTGGATTCCGTTTGGTATTTCTTTCGTTAGTTTTTCCGCGCTGGGACTCTTTTTTTTTTAAAAAAAAGGAAACCGACTAGGAGTCTTATTAGCCCAGGACTCCTGGGCTTTATAAGCGCTCACAGCCGGCCCGAAGCCCCCAGCCCGCGCCGCGCCCCAAACCCTAACCCTAGCGCGCCGCCAAACCCCGCCGCCAGCCGCCGCCGCTGCTGCCGCCGCAGCCGCCGCTGCCGCCCGCGCCGCCCGCCACCGCCGCCCGCGTCGCCGGAGCCGCCGCCCGCGCCGCCGGACCCCGCCGCTCTGCCGCCGGACCTCGCCGGAGCCGCCGATCTCGCCGGAGCCGCCGAGGTATACGCCGCCATCGGTTTTTTTTAGGAAGACCCGATCAGTTTTTTTAGGAAAAACCCTAGATCTGTTTTTTTGGTTTAGATCAGTTTTCGTCGGTTTAGTTATTTAGCGGACGTTCGTCCGTACGTTCGTTTGAACGAACGGTTTCGTTAGTTAACCGCAGACAGCAAACGTTCGTTCGTTAGCCTGTTCGTCGTTTTTCTTTTTCGGGATATTTATCCGCGGTTATTCCGATCGCGATTTCTGCCCTGATCTTGTTTTTCGTTTTTCTTTTCGCTCGAGAGTCGGAATCAGGTGATTCAAAATCCCAGATCATCGTCTCGAAGCCCTCTTTACGTTAGATCAACTTGAACAAAGTTTTGGCTACTGTAAAATTTTACTTTAGGCCAACTAGTAAACCGAAGCTCGCTTCTTTCGCAGTTTGAGTTTCGTTGCTTTTTTCGAGTTGATTCTTTTTGCAAACCGGAGTTCTTAAGTTGAACTTTCTGGTTAGATCTCTTATTTGAGTTTTACCCGTGCATTAGTTAAGTACTTATTGTATGCTTGGTTTTTTGATTGCGATAGAGTACCCGGAGTGCGCCGCTTGCTACTTTGAGTCTCTAGGTTTTGTGGATCATCAGCAAGGCAAGTAACACTTTGATCATACTTTCCGATTACCCAGTTTTCATTGCATTAGTCAAACCCTCACGCATTGCATGAGTAGGATTAATTAATTTGTGGGATTGGGAAGTAGATTGAGGTAGTACCAATTACCTACATTACATTCAAACCTTTGAGAGTTACTTCTACGTTTGCTGTTAGGCCATGCTATGCTCGTAGACGTGGTTTGGGTTTGAGGGAAATCCATGACAGATGTGAGTTTATTAATTAATGGTTCAACTTAAGGTGGCAACATTAACACACATCTGGGTGGATTGAGGCATCTCGGTATTCCAGGATTGCCTGTTTTTCTTTTGGACCGCCACCCAGGCTCAAAGGGATCATGAGATTTTTCATACTAGAAACTTCCGTGTGCAGCCACATGCCAATATGGGCTCTGGCATAGTTGAGTAAGTTGTGGGAAACCTTTCCATGATGGGCTAGCAGATGTAGTTGGGTTTTGTAGGTGTACCGGCCTATCTATCTGGTTAAGGGGACCTCTTCGGAAAGACTGTGTCTCGGTCATCCGTTTCTCAAACACCATGCAGTGCGAGAAACCAAACGGAGGCGATCGAGTCTTGTGGGGAAAGTGCACAAACCTCTGTAGAGTGTACAAACTGATCATGATTAGCCGTGTCCCCGGTTATGGACGTCTTGAGTATCTAGTACTTGGATTATCATGTGCATCTCAATATGTTACTTTAATTTAATTTTGTTGGGTTTAATGATTACTTTTAATTGGGGTTGAGAGGATGTCTTTCTTCTCTACGATGTTTCAACTACCATGATAGTTAATTAAAATACATTCCTTTGAAGTAGGGAAAATTTTCTTTACGCAAAAACTTAACCATAGAGCTTTCCACCAGCCATATTGCATATAGTATAGTTTTACTTTCATTGCATTCTCTTGCGTTACCTTGCCAGCATATTCCATGTGCTGACCCGTTTTTCGGGCTGCAATGTTTCATGTTGCAGACTTTTCAGACGACGAGTAAGATGCCCCTTTTTCGGTCGTGGTTCTATACTCAGTGATGCCGCTGGTATTGATGGACTCACTTATCTTCCAAGCCTTCCGCTGTTATCATGTTAGATGGCCTTCAGCCATATTATTTGTAATAAGTTCATCGTTGGACTATCGATGTAATAAGTGTGTGATTGCTACTCTGTTATAAATCCTTCAAGTACTGTGTGTGTCAGCATTACTGATCCAGGGATGATACTGATGCACAGAGATCAAACTGTTTGAGGTCTGGTCGCTACAAGATGGTATCAGAGCACATGCTGACTGTAGGACACGACCACTAAGACAAGCCCTAGAACACAATCCACTCTTCTCTATTCTGACTCCTCATCTTTTCTACTCTTTAGGATGGTGGAAGCAAAGCACAAGTTCATGCAACCGGATGATGACACGCCATTTGGACGACACCTGAAGGAAGTCACAAGATATCTCAACATTGGATTACCAAGTTTCACTGGAACCTACAATGCCACTCTACCCGAGGAGGAGCGTTGGTTGATTCTAGCTCAAGTTCCAGGAAGGACGTTCGCACCCGTCACCTCACTCATAGCATTTTCCTTTAATGCGACCACATGGATCCTAGGAAGGAGCATGGCAGCCCACATTGCTATGGGAAGGATTGGAGAAGTCTACCAGCAGGAGCTAAAGGACACCATCTACCAGATTTGTGGACGCCGAGATGAGAATTGGGATTTGATCAGCACTAAGAAGGGTATATCCATTGCAGCATTCATCCAGGAGTTGAACCACCACATTCGTCGCCAGGAGCACCAGATGTGTGCAGGGATGATAGATTTGAAGAAGGCCCTAAATAGGAATTTGGAGCTAGAAGAAGAACCTAAGTCTACACACGACGGTTATGAGGAGGAGATGAAAATATTTGTGGAGAAGAATGATGACCTGACACGGAAGTTAGGGATACTCATGGGAGAAGAAGACGAAGAAGAAGAACCCAAGGAGATTCCACCGGAAGACTACATCATTATAGATGACACAGATTCCGAAGCTGAGGATAGCAAGGACGAAGACTATGAAGATGAAGCTGGGGCAGATATTATGGAATCCTCTGCCGATCAATATTTTTAGATGACCACCCTGTGACTAGTAGTTACTACCATATATTAGTTTTAGAGCACTTTTGTAACGATAGTTAGATTTGTAAGATCTTGCTTGAAATTGATTGGTGTGATATGATTGTGTGTTTGCCTCATGTGCATATGGGTAGTGATTTTTTCCTTAGACCTCTTTTCTATTCTAATCTCTTCCCTCTACACCCATCAGATGCCTCCAAGACATGAATTTGAGTTTCCCCCTGAGCTCACTCAGTTGATCCAGCAGCAGAACACCCTGATGCAACTTCTTGTCCAGAACACCCAGAACAACCACAACAACAACAACCCTCCACCACCACCACCCGTGGACAACCTGACACGTTTCTTAAGGTTGCAACCACCCGTGTTTGCTAGCAGCATCGAATCGATAGTGGCTGATGGCTGGCTACGCAAGATTGGAAGGGACTTGACCACTGCCAATTGCTCCGATGCTGAGAAGGTGCGATTTGCCGCACACCAGTTGTCTAGACCAGCCGCAGCATGGTGGGAGAATTACACAGCCACTTACCCCGTAACCAATGTGACTTGGGATCAGTTTCAGCAAGCTTTTCGTACTGCCCATGTCTCGACTGGAGCAATGAGTATGAAGAAGCAGGAGTTCCGCAATCTACGCCAAGGAAATCGTACTGTGGCCCAGTACGTGGATGAGTTTAGTACCCTATCTCGTTATGCCCCAGATGATGTGGCCATAGATGCCAAGAAGCATGAGAGATTCATGGAAGGGCTGAATGATGAGATGAGTGTACAGTTGATGGTGGCAACTTTCAATAATTACCAGGAGTTGGTTGACCGCGCCCTAATGATTGAAAGGAAGCATCAGCAGATTGAGAGCCGCAAGAGGAAGTATGGGCAAGGAAAGTATAACTCTGGAGCTCAGCAGAAGCCTCGCTTTACCCCTAAAGCAGTAGGACAGTTTCAGCATACCCATGGAGGAAGTAGCTCACACAACCACAATGGCACCAAGAATGGCAATGGTAATGGGAATGGGAATGGAGCCAATGGAAACCAGAGCCGCCCTACACCATCCACACCCACCAAGAGGGATTTCAGCCATGTCACTTGTTACAAGTGCGGGAAGAATGGACATTATGCCAATGAATGCCCAGAAGCTAAGAATGGGAACGGCAATGGAAGCGCCGCGAAGAAGCCCAACCCGTTCAACAAAGGACAAGTGAACCACGTGACCGTGGAGGAGGTAGAAGAGCAACCAGATGCTGTTGTCGGTAAGTTTTTGGTTAAGACGTTTACCGCAATAGTTCTTTTCGATACTGGTGCATCGCATTCATATATTTCAAGGGGATTCGTAAATAGACATAGGATGTCCACCCGAGTTCTTAAGACCCCCATGTTAGTAAGTTCACTTGGAGCAGATTATATGGCACACCAAGGATGTTTTCAGACGCCATTGATCATAGGACGCCATACTTTCCCCTCTGACCTAATAGTTCTGGAGTCACAAGGATTGGATGTGATATTAGGTATGGATTGGTTATCGAAGTATGTAGGTAACATTGACTGTGCCAGCAAGTCTATTTTGCTCACCACCCCGGAGGGAAAAAGGATTAAGTATGTATCTAGGCATTCGCCTACAAGGACTCAAGTACATTCTCTCACGGGAGTTGTTCAGGAGGAAGTGCCAGTAGTGAAGGATTATCCGGATGTGTTTCCAGAGGAGTTACCTGGCATGCCACCGGGTAGAGATATATAGTTTTTGATTGAGCTTTTGCCAGGCACCGGGCCAATTTCTAAGAGACCCTATAGGATGCCCGCAAAGGATTTGGAGGAGATAAAGAAGCAGATTAAGGAGTTACTGGATAAAGGATTCATACGCCCAAGTTCTTCGCCTTGGGGTTCGCCAGTACTTCTAGTGGAGAAGAAGGATGGATCGTTAAGAATGGTTGTTGATTACCGTGGATTGGATGAAGTAACGATCAAGAACAAGTACCCATTGCCAATGATCAACGATCTGTTCGATAGATTGCAAGGAGCTAAGGTATTTTCTAAGATCGATCTGTGATCAGGGTACCACCAATTGAAGATTCGAGAGCAAGATATACCTAAGACGGCCTTTACCACTAGGTATGGGTTGTACGAGTATACCGTTATGTCGTTTGGTCTGACAAACGCACCGGCATACTTTATGAACCTGATGAACAAAGTGTTTATGGAGTATTTGGATAAGTTTGTCGTAGTGTTCATAGATGATATATTGATCTTCTCGAAGGATGAAGAGGAGCATGAAGAACATTTGCGTTTGGTATTGGAGAAGCTCAGAGAACATCAGTTATATGCCAAGTTTAGCAAATGTGAGTTTTGGTTGAAGGAAGTCGGATTCCTCGGACATGTTATATCCGGAGAAGGAATAGCAGTAGATCCCGCCAAGGTGGACACTGTGACCAATTGGGAAGCACCGACGACCGTTGGAGAGATCCGAAGTTTTCTTGGACTCGCAGGATACTACCGGAGATTTATCGAGAATTTCTCGAAGATTGCAAAGCCAATGACGGAGTTGTTGAAGAAGGACACCAAGTTCAGTTGGACCGAAGAATGTGAGACTAGTTTCTAGGAGTTGAAGAAAAGGTTGGTATCATCACCTGTGTTGATTCTTCCAGATCAACATAAGGATTATGAGGTGTACTGCGACGCTTCACGTCGATGACTTGGAGCAGTTCTTATGCAGGAAGGAAGAGTTGTTTCGTATGCTTCACGACAACTGAAACCCCATGAGATGAACTATGCCACCCATGATTTGGAGTTAGCAGCCGTAGTGCATGCATTGAAGACCTCGAGACATTTTCTTATTGGAAACCATTGTGAAGTATATACGGATCATAAGAGTTTGAAGTATATATTCACTCAGAAGGAGTTGAATCTTAGGCAAAGGAGATGGTTGGAACTCATTAAGGAGTATGACATGAGATTACATTATCACCCCGGAAAGGCTAACGTAGTAGCTGATGCGCTAAGCCGTAAGAGCCATGTCAATACGCTAATGATGGAGGAGTTTCCAAAGGAGTTAGCCAAGGACCTACGAGAACTACGTATGGAGATAGTTCCGAGAGGCTATGTAGCTACATTAGAAATCCAGTCTACCCTGATGGATAAAATCAGAGAAGCTCAGAAAGCTGACCAGGAGGTTGTCGCTATAAAGGAGAGGATGAGCGAAGGAAAAGCTAAAGGATTTCATGAGGATGAACACGACACCCTATGGTTTGAGGATCGAATCTATGTGCCCAATGACCCGGAGATCAGAAAGTTGATTTTACAGGAGGCCCATGATTCACCATACTCGATTCACCTAGAAAAATACTAAGATGTATTTGGATTTGAAGGATATTTTCTGGTGGACCGGTATGAAGAAGGATATCGCGGAGTATGTAGCAGTTTGTGATGTATGCCAGAGAGTGAAGGCAGAACATCAGAAGCCAGCAGGATTGTTACAACCTATGCCAATACCCGAATGGAAGTGGGAGAAGCTTGGCATGGATTTTATCACCGGATTGCCCAGGACCAAAGCAGGATATGATTCAATCTGGGTAGTAGTAGACCGATTGACGAAGGTAGCCCACTTTATTCCTGTGAAAAACACTTATACCAGTGCCAAGTTGGCTAAGATATACATGACCAGAATTGTATGTCTGCATGGAGTTCCGAGGAGCATCGTATCAGATAGAGGAACCCAGTTTACCTCAAAGTTCTGGAATCAGTTACATGAAACTTTGGGTACCAGATTAGAGTTTAGCACGGCATTTCACCCGCAGACAGATGGACAGACGGAGAGAGTTAATCAGATTTTGGAGGATATGCTGAGAGCCTGTGCATTAGATTATGGATGTAGTTGGGATGACAACTTGCCTTACGCAGAGTTCTCATACAACAACAGTTACCAGGCCAGTTTGAAGATGGCACCGTTCGAAGCATTGTATGGAAGGAGATGCCGAACACCGTTGTCGTGGGATGAAGTTGGAGACCGGCAGTTGTTTGGACCAGACTTAATCAAAGAGTCTGAGGAGAAAGTGAAGTTAATCCGAGATAGACTGAAGGTAGCTCAGTCCAGGCAGAAGAGTTATGCCGACTCGAAGCGTAAGGAGATAACCTATGAGATCGGAGATAGAGCGTACCTGAGAGTATCGCCTCTACGAGGAGTTAAACGTTTCGGAGTTAAAGGGAAGTTAGCCCCGAGATTTGTGGGACCTTACCGTGTTTTGGAACGCATGGGAGAGGTTGCCTATAAGTTGGAATTGCCAGAAGGATTGTCAGGAGTGCACGACGTGTTTCATGTTTCGCAGCTGAAGAAGTGTCACGCGGAGATGGCCGATATACCGCTTAGAGACACAGTACCCCTGGAAGCAATTCAGTTGGACAGTGACCTGACCTACGAGGAGAAGCCCGTTAAGATTCTCGAATTTTCGAGCAGAGTTACTCACAGCAAGGTTATCAAGTTTTGCAAAGTTCAGTGGAGTCACCACACCGAGGAAGAAGCCACCTGGGAGCGAGAAGATGATCTACACACAGACCACCCACACCTGTTCTCTAGCCAAGTCGAATCTCGAGGGCGAGATTCATTCTAAGGGGGGTAGGTTTGTAACATCCCAAATTTTCAATTTGGAATATTATACATAGATCATAATTGCATTTTATGTTTTTGCATTTTTGTTCGTGGCGTTCCTCGAAATTCTAAGAAACTCAAGGACCTACGGAGAGAGTTGGGAATTTTACCGTTTTCGTATTTGAGTTCGCTCGAATACCGGTACGGGGACAGTGTGATTCTAATTATTTTTTCTCCTAAAAATATTTCTAAAAACCAAATATGAGCGGAGATAATATGACTTCTCCAAAATAACAGAAATATTGGAGGAAAAATGTTAAAATCACTTTTGGTATTTTTCTGGATTTATTTGCATAGGAAAAATACGCGTTTTTCAAAATTGCATTTAGGTCCGGGAAAAATGTGCACTTTGTCCTAAATATTATTAGAGGACGGTGAAAATTTATTTCGGGAATTTTGGAGTCCGTTTGGTATTTCTTTCGTTAGTTTTTCCGCGCTGGGACTCTTTTTAAAAAAAAAGGAAACCGACTAGGAGTCTTATTAGCCCAGGACTCCTGGGCTTTATAAGCGCTCGCAGCCGGCCCGAAGCCCCCATCCCGCGCCGCGCCCCAAACCCTAACCCTAGCACACCGCCGGACCCCGCCGCCAGCCACCGCCGCTGCCGCACGCCGTCGCCGCTGCCGCACGCCGCCGCCAGCCGCCGCCGCCCGCGCCGCCAGCCTCCGCCCGCGCCGCCAGCCTCCGCCGCCCGCGTCGCCAGCCACCGCCCGCGCCGCCTGACCCCGCCGCCCCGTCGCCGGACCTCGCCGGAGCCGCCGCCCCGCCGGAGCCGCCGATCTCGCCGGAGCCGCCGAGGTATACGCCGCCATCAGTTTTTTTTAGGAAGACCCGATCAGTTTTTTTAAGGAAAAACCCTAGATCTGTTTTTTAGATCGGTTTTCGTCGGTTTAGTTATTTAGCGGACGTTCGTGTGTACGTTCGTTTTAATGCACAATTTTCGTTAGTTAACCGCAGACAGCAAACGTTCGTTCGTTAGCCTGTTCGTCGTTTTTCTTTTTCGGGGTATTTATCCGCGGTTATTCCGATCGCGATTTCTGCCCTGGTCTTGTTTTTCATTTTTCTTTTCGCTCGAGAGTCGGAATTAGGTAATTCAAAATCCCAGATCTTCGTCTCAAAGCCCTCTTTACGTTAGATCAACTTGAACAAAGTTTTGACTACTGTAAAATTTGACTTTAGGCCAACTAGTAAACCGAAGCTCGCTTCTTTCGCAGTTCGAGTTTCGTTGCTTCTTTCGAGTTGATTCTTTTTGCAAACCGGAGTTCTTAAGTTGAACTTTCTGGTTAGATCTCTTATTTGAGTTTTACCCGTGCATTAGTTAAGTACTTATTGTATGCTTGTTTGTTTGATTGCGATAGAGTACCCGGAGTGTGCCGCTTGCTACTTTGAGTCTCTAGGTTTTGCGGATCATCAACAAGGCAAGTAACACTTTGATCATACTTTCCGATTACCCAGTTTTCATTGCATTAGTCAAACCCTCACACATTGCATGAGTAGGATTAATTAATTTGTGGGATTGGGAAGTAGATTGAGGTAGTACCTATTACCTACATTACATTCAAACCTTTGGGAGTTACTTCTACGTTTGCTGTTAGGCCATGCCATGCTCGTAGACGTGGTTTGGGTTTGAGGGAAATCCATGACAGATGTGAGTTTATTAATTAATGGTTCAACTTAAGGTGGCAACATTAACACACATCTGGGTGGATTGAGGCATCTGGGTATTCCAGGATTGCCTGTTTTTCTTTTGGACCGCCACCCAGGCTCAAAGGGATCATGAGATTTTTCATACTAGAAACTTCCGTGTGCAGCCACATGCCAATATGGGCTCTGGCATAGTTGAGTAAGTTGTGGGAAACCTTTCCATGATGGGCTAGCAGATGTAGTTGAGTTTTGTAGGTGTACCGGCCTATCTATCTGGTTAAGGGGACCTCTTCGGAAAGACTGTGTCTCGGTCATCCGTTTCTCAAACACCATGCAGTGCGAGAAACCAAACGGAGGCGATCGAGTCTTGTGGGGAAAGTGCACAAACCTCTGCAGAGTGTACAAACTGATCATGATTAGTCGTGTCCCCGGTTATGGACGTCTTGAGTATCTAGTACTTGGATTATCATGTGCATCTCAACATGTTACTTTAATTTAATTTTGTTGGGTTTAATGATTACTTTTAATTGGGGTTGAGAGGATGTCTATCTTCTCAACGATGTTTCAACGACCATGATAGTTAATTAAAATACATTCCTTTGAAGTAGGGAAAAATTGGCTTTACGCAAAAACTTAACCATAGAGCTTTCCATCAGCCATATTGCATATAGTATAGTTTTACTTTCATTGCATTCTCTTGCGTTACCTTGCCAGCATATTCCATGTGCTGACCCGTTTTTCGGGCTGCAACGTTTCATGTTGCAGACTTTTCAGACGACGAGTAAGATGCCCCTTTTTAGGTCGTGGTTCTATACTCAGTGATGTCGCTGGTGTTGATGGACTCACTTATCTTCCAAGCCTTCCGTTGTTATCGTGTTAGATGGCCTTTAGCCATATTATTTGTAATAAGTTCATCGTTGGACTATCGATGTAATAAGTGTGTGATTGCTACTCTGTTATAAATCCTTCAAGTACTATGCGTGTCAGCATTACTGATCCAGGGATGACACTGATGCACAGAGATCAGACTGTTTGAGGTCTGGTCGCTACATAAATCCAGATAAGTTTTTTCAAATGTATTTGTGACTGCATTCAAAAGGATTTATCAAATGGTTTACATAATAATGTCACTGGTCCAGCAGGCACAAATCACAAATTATATCTTAACTATAGTACTGATCGAGAAGTCAACGATAAAGCTAAACAAGTTTTGGTAACGATAGTGTTTCTGAAATGTTTCGTCATTGTGTGCCGAGGCAACTGAGACCACTATGTATTGTTCAGTTGTTCAGTCTTGAGCTTCTCCTAACTGGCCCCTAATGGTGTGCCTTGCCGGCGCCCTTTCCTGGTTGAGCCTTGGTAGCTTCATCGTTAGTTTTAGTTTCCTCGTCCCCGACACTGTCATATTCATTGTCTTCGTTTGATTGTTTGTCATTATCGTCAAATTCTTCTTCTTCATCGTCTTCATTTGATTTTTTGGAACTGTGCACCTTGCCCTGTGTCTGTTCAGCGCCAATGACCTCCTTGCCCACTTTGCACGTGCGGGCATTATGCCCGTCAGTTCCCCCACACTTGCGGCAAGTGTTGATGTTACGTGTGTTGTCTCCATGGGTGGAAACCTGGGTGGCTCCAATATGCTTGTGCTTGTTGACAGTGCCATCTGTGCGGAGTGGGCATGTGCGGTAGTTATGGTTGCTCATGACGTTGCAGAATCCGCATGCCCTTATCCCGAGAGGTTTGCCATCCGAGCCAAATTCCACACGCTTGATGGGGCGTGGCGGCTTTTTGGCTGATGCTTTTGCTGCTTTCGCTGCTTGTGTCTTGCTCTTTCTCCCCTTTGTGTTTGAGAATATGGGTGGTTTAATCACTCTTTCCTGCTGCTACTGGTAGGATGTGCTGTTGTCATGTCGTTCGCCTACAGCACCATCAAGCTCATGATCTCGCATGTGAGCTTGTTGGTGCTCTTGAGTGTGCACATGGGCAAGCTCTGGTTGCTGCTGCTCCTCTTCCTCGTTGTCGAACGTGTCAAAAGCTCCCAGATGATTCATCTCGGATAACATTGTAGCAATACCCTTCTCAATGGCTTCATTGTCCGCCACACCTCCATTTTCAGCAGAATGCATGGCGTCGAGTTCTTGGTCAAGTTTCTCCATGACGACCCGCGACCTCGCCATTTGCTCTTGGCTTCTCAAACTTTTTCTGTGCACCCTCATGTTCAGTGTCAGCAGTGAGCTTTCAATGCAGTATTGGGATGCCTTGTTTGATGCTACTGTCCTCAAGTCATTTCTGTCGAATGTTGGCTGGATGTTCGGGCGTTTGGTGTATCTCCTGAGGATGTATTTCTCTGGAACACTGGCAGCCTTAATTGTCTGCATCATGCACAGGACATGCACGCAGAAAAGACCTGTATTGTTTTTGGAAGAGGTGCATGTTTTTTGTCATTTCATTCGAACAAAAACTTTGCAAATAAAGTAGTACAATATGTAATATCTTTTTTTTGTAGTCCTCACCTGTGTGGTCCCATAGCCTGCACCCGCACTCATATGTTTCTCCCACGGGGTCTGCAACCACCTGGAACGCGTGCTGAGACCATGCAGACAGTTTTTGCGGGTTGTTGTAGCGCACGAGGTACTTTGTGGGCTCTTCCGTCTCTGTCGCCGTGAAGAGTGTGCTCAGTTTTAGCCTTTTTCTGATCTCGCTGTACACAGCTTGCGAGTAAACCTTTGCCATCTAGGTGTCAAACCCATAGAAGGTCAGCGTGTTTTGTTCCTTCTGCACATGCAAGAATGATGACCAAATTGTTAGTCCTCTCGCAGCAAAAACTTGTCTAACTAATAAAGTTTTACTTTAGTAAGCATGTTTTTTTGTCTCACGACAGGTGATAGAGCTATACCCTGTTACCCATTGTCTCTTGGTTCTCTGTCTGCCTCCTGGTTTTCATGCAGGAGTTTACCTGGCTGACAAACCGGTGTAGGTTTTGTCTCTCACTTACAAAGTTCTTCTTGAGCACATAGTTCATGCTCTCACTTCGCTGTCTGGATGTCATTTTGGCGCAGAAAATTTCTTTGTAGTAGGCCGATATCCATTTATCACGCTCGTTCCACATGGCCACCATCGTGGCATCATCATGGAGGTTGTACCTATCCATGAGTCCTTTCCAGGCATCCTCAAACTCAGTTGGCATGAGGGGCCAGTTGAGGATTGATGTGAATTCATCCTTAAAGTCTTCGTGCAGGTAGTACATGTATGCGAGGTGTTCCCTGTACTTCTTCATAATGTGCCAGCGGCACAACTTGTGTACTGTGTTCTTGAAAACTTTTGGTATCGCCAAAGCCATTGCCGGGCACTGGTCTGGTAATGAGAAAAGAGATGTGGAGTGGTCAGCATATGGTGGTGCATATATACAAATAGAACTGACACAACATTTTTTACCGTGTTATTTTCCTTTTATTTTTTTGGGGGAAGGTGGGGTGGTGGTGGTGCTTGGGGGTGGTTTTCGCGGTTGTACCTATGAGGATGCATGTAGGAGCCTTCCCTCTCATGCACCTTAAAAATGTCGTGAACAGCCATCTGAATCATTCTGCATCCTCATCTCTTATCAGGGCGAAACCAAAGAATGTAGTCTGTAAGTGGTTGTTAGTACCGATAAACACACCAAGTGGCATATGGTACTTGTTGGTCTTATATGTGGTGTCAAATGTTACGCAGTCACCGAAGTCTTGATAGGCCCCTCGGCAGCTTGCATTCGCCCAGAATATGTTCTTAACTCTGTCGGACTCATCGATTTCCATGTCACAGAAGAATTCCTTGTTTATAGCTTTCATCTGCCTAAAGAAGTTGACAGTCTTTTGGACATCGTCCACATCATCCATCATTGAATTCTTTGCTTTCCTGCATATTAAAAGTTCATTCAAAAATGCATGTTGAACTGGTGTCAGGTCATGCGTTGCGTAACATGTTTGTACTGACAGAGGAAAAAAGACATAGGCGGTTTATGGGAGGAGAACAAGTTTGTACTTACAGGTTAATCATGTCTTTGGCATTCATTTCGAGGAAGTAGCTACCAGGGTCATCACCGCCCAGTATGCTCATGATTTGCGTGTGTTCAATGCCTTTGAACTGCAGGTACTTGACATACTCCAAGATTGTTTTGTCAAAGTTTTTGTGGGAGTGCAAGAAGATAAGCATTTGCGGACTGAGCTGTAGCCTGTGGTTGTGTTCCTAGACTACCTCTTTTATGACTAATGTTCCATCCTTTTCAATCTTTAGCCTTATTTTAGCCCCGCAGTTAGTCCCCGCCGATGTCGCCCTGGCCCGGGTCGAGGCCGTCCACGCCAAGATCGAGGATGCACACGCCAAGATATTCCAGGTCACCTCGGACTCCAGCATGCAACCCACGTCCGAAAAGGCGGCGGCGGCCATGGAACAACTACTTCCTCATGAGGTCGCCGAGTGGGTGCTAGAGATGCAGGAGGCGGGGGAGATCGAGGAACAACGGGAGGAGGAGTTGCGCATGGCCGCACATCCACTACTATGAGTACTACAACCTTGAGGGCGGAGCAGAGGATGAGGACGAGGATAGGGATGCGGTCGGCTTCAGCAGGGGGGCGCGGAGTCCACCATAGCGGCATGTCGCCAGGACTAGTCATCGACGTCTCATCTCACACCGGCGATGCATAGGCCGGAACGGCGGCGGATTTGTTAAAATTATGCATACTTAGGCTTTGTTGTTAATGCTAGTCTTTTGGTAGAGCAATCTTTAGGTCAATTGGCTCTGTTTAATTACTAAAATTGCTTGATTCAGTAAGTGTGGTATGTCTGTTGTACGCTCTTTTGTGTGCCCAAATTAGCAAGCGATGTTAAATTATGTAATGACGTACCCCGGGAAATTTCCACCAAAATTTGAATTATCAAACTCATCCCATGCGCGTAAAGCAGAAGAATTGTTTGTGATGCACACAATCGTTCAAAGTGAATGGTCCGGCGGCACCGCGCAGAAAGTTTCCCTCCACATTTCCAAAATTTTGGCCTACCGCCAAAATAGTTACCCCTCCCCCCTCCCCCCCTTTCCCACCCCTTTTCTCCCAGACCACAAGTCACATTTCCACTGTTTCCTCCTTCCTTCCTTCCTTCGTAAGCTATAGCTGCTTCCTCGCTCTCGCCATCTCGCATCCTACCGTCGGGGTAGCCATGGTCTTCTTCCAAGACCTCTCCATCGGTTCTTCCTCGGGAGATGACTCCTTCACCACCCGGGTATGCCTCTCTTTTCTCTCTCGATCTATGACTTGGAATGAAGGATTTTTACCCGGCGGTTGATTTGAGTCATTTCTTCCTCTTGTAGCTCTCGAGGACCATCAGTGGCAACGAATGGAGGAGGGTGGCTGAAGATTTGTCTGCTTGTTGTCACCATGAATCTCTATGCGTGAAGCTAGTTGCGTTTGAATCTGTACATGGTGGGAGGAAGTTTCTGGCATGTGCAGAGAAGGTTAGACCCTCTTTCGTTGTTACAAATCAATTTTTCGATGTGATTCAGACACTGTCATGGTCCCAACCCATTCATACCACACCTTCAACCAAATGCATCCTAAGACAGTGTCACAGTTTGTACCTAGTATCTTAAATTGTAGCCATCTCATCAGCGGTACCATTAGAAAATTATCTGGCACCGCTTCAGCAGTTTGTGCAGCCAACTTTGGTCCACACATCCGAGCAGCCAAGCAGTAAAATACTAAGTCTTTATGGCACGAAGGAACTGGGCATCGGAGCAACTACGTGCTCCGGAGTCCGGGTCCCTAATTTTTTCCTCGGCATTGGCTCGCCAGTGCAGGGCACCGATGCGAGATGTAGCAGCAGTTGTCTTTACACCACTTTTGGCATACATAATGGACGGCCTTAATGCTATTAGTTCTATGTTACTAAATTTGTGCATGTACACACCTGTTAGTATCAATTTGTTGTCATCCAAACACTGTCGCTATGCTGTTGCAGTTATATTTACCTTCCCCATAAAATGTTCAATTTCTTATTTATTGTACATGAGTAAGAAGTTGTAGCATTATTGTAGTTAATTATAGCTTCTGATGTTCCAGAATTTGGTTGTTGTCTCAGTAGCAATTAATTCATTTGCACATTGATCTTTTTGAGAAGATATGTCATAATTAACATGTTTCTTCAGTTTTTCAAAATAAGCATTGGTGATTTTCAATGTTGCTATAAACCCATTTCCCCTACAATTGTTACTGATCTAGTTTTAAATATTGTAGGATGAACGGAAGTGTTCTTACTTGGAGTGGGTTGATCAAGAGTGGCCACAGTCTTTGAAGATGTGCCTAGCGAAGGTCTGGAGCATGTATGAGGAAGAGAACAGACGTAGGCTTAGAGAAACTATTGTCAATGCTGAAGAATATTTGAAGATGCGGGATAAAAAGTGGAAGGTTGAGAATGAGCTCAGATTTTTTAAATCAGACTTTGCTAACATGGTGTTGGCGATGGAGGAGTCACTTTCCCAGTTGGCCCATGCAAAACAGGTTCTTACTAAACTGAAAGCAGAGGTGGATAAGATGAGCCTGGATGATCTCGATTAGGGAAATGAATATATTGTTCTAATATTGTTCTTATGAAGTTGAACTAGCTATATGTTGTAATGTGTTGTTTTCATGTAGCTATCCTACTATGATGTTATAATATATTTATGTGCCTGATATGAAATTGGCAAACAACTATTCGATATGAAATGTGAAGTTGCGTAATACTGGAATTATTAATTGTAAACTAATAAACCTGCTACATGTGTCATGGATCTTTGCAAACGGTTCTAGCAGTAAAAGCGCTTGTGATGGATAGCCCAATGCCACATAGTTTTCTTCATCAAATCGTGTGTGATGTAGTTGATAAAAGCAAACAGTTAACCAAGGCAGAGCGTGTGTGATAGTTACACCTTTCACACACGAGCCTACACATAAAACTGTGTGGGATGCACATAAAAACGGAAACCTTTTCCCTGGATTGATTATGTGGGTTGTACATAAGAACGGAAATGTATTCCTTGGATTGACTATGTGCGATACACATATGAACGGAAACGTTTTCCCTGGATTGACTGTGTGGGATGTACATAAGAATGAAAACGTATTCCTTGGATTGACTGTGTGTGATATACATACCTACGGAAATGTTTTTCTGGGATTCACAGTGTGGGATGTACATACCTACGGAAATGATTGGGTTTCGATGCCTCAACCAATCGCACACGAGCTCATTTGGTGTCCCAGGAGGGCCTATCCCCGATGATTTCTGGGTCGTGTGGGAAGGACCCCCCTATCGCCCACACTCACTAGGGGACGGTTCCAAATGTTGTCGCGGAAAGGGGTTTAAAACCGTTTGTATAGCACTGACACGTACCAGTGGACTATCCTTACTTCTGGAGCTCCCAACAGGGAGCCTATTTTTTGTGTAGTTGTGCCAAATTATATTACTTCACACACCATTATAGCACACATGGGCTCTCCCATCAGAATCCAGTGATAGCACACAAGGGTTTACAGGGAGCCCCTATTATATTAGAATATCCTCTGCATTAAAAAGATAATCTCACTACTATTCATGTTTTCATGCTTCTCAGATATTGTACGTAATGACAATTAATATGAGAATGCATGAATCAGAAGAATATTACGGAACAGTGCAATGACTAACCAACTTGGCACCATGGTAGTGAGTTCCATTCCAGATGAAATGAAATGCAACTCATACTCTCCCCCCCCCCCTGCAGATTCTTGTTCATAATATGATCCTAATGACTATTCTGACCTCAAGAAGTTGAAGGCAGATGGCCTATCATGTTCACCCTTCAAGGTGCATGTTCTAATTTGGCGAGGTTTTATTGATTGCACATATCATGCATAAGGTGTCTTGCATTTCTTTTACTTCGTTGCGCCGCCATATGCTTAGTTTACTCATCATATATGTCAAGATGCCATGCCCATCCATTATCAATACATGTTCCATCTGTCATCATACCATGTTTTTTCACTCAAATGCTGTTCTAGTGTATCAGACATCAAAAATGAAGAGGGTGATTGCCGAACCTAAAGGAGCACCAGCAAAGTCCTTGAAAAATGTGGTGGCGCTGGAGAAATCAGATAGCACCCCACTTATATTGGTTCTCCAACCAGTGGCACAAAATGTAGGACCGACTCCAGCAGAGTGTACCCATACTTCACTGGACACACCACTAGCCCCACAACACGAGATCTGCACTCCAACAAAAGGTATGCCAATTTCAGTTGCCATAGCACCAGTCGTACCACAGAAAAATCCCACTCCAGCAAAAAGTACAACAAGTCCACCGACCGAATACCTATCCAAACCGCAGAGATGGCCAATTTCTGCAGATTGGAACCCCATTCTAGTTATTCCCGGTTTAAAAGACAATGCTTTCAATGTTGTTAGGAACTACGTGCATATATTCCCATCATGGAAATATTATAGTGAAGACAAACACCATTTTCACATCTTCCTATCCCACTTACATGTAAGTGCTATTATTCATGGCGATTATTTTCCTGTTTTCTGCTGATTGAACACATCAATGATTTACATTACATTGTTGTAAGTAGGCGAGGGTCAATCTGCATAGTCATGACAAGCAAAGCTTGCTAGTGCTTTTCAAGGAAGAATTGCAGCAGTATCGGTGTTACCAGAGGAAAACTCACTTTGATGGCAAGTCTATAAATGAATTTCCGGTGAAGTCTCATGTGCTAAATTTAGAAAACATTGAATGGAAAACCCTTCTTATGCACTGGTCTCGTTCCCAGGATGAGGTACTGTCTATGATATCACATGACAATTTGAACTTCTACCTTTCCGCATGTGCCTTATGGATTTCTTTTGCAGGAAATCTACTCGAAGAAGAATTTCAGTTTGAAAAGGATGACAGGATATCGCAAATATGCTGCTCACTGCTTTGCTCTTGCTGGTACCAGTTATCCTGTAGAACTGTACTTGCATCCATACCTGGTTCATTATGTGACAGCAGTATGCATGATAGCTTGCTTATCAATTGTTCGCTCCAAATTAACATATCTGTATTAATTGTTACATTAATGTAGAATATACCCAATTCCAATTAAATAGTTTAGCTCTGCATTGTTCTTCGAAGTACCTGATATCCTTTATCAGTGTACTTATATAGGCAGCTAGTTGTTCATGTACAATCACTCTGCGGCTAATTTTCCTTTGTCCTCCATTTTCTACACATCAGATCTATATTTACTCTTACCATAAGGTTGGCTAAAACCAATGGTACTGCAGAAGTTTAGCTCTGTATTGCTCTTGGCAGTACCTTTTACCTGTATCGATTTACTTACATTTATAGCCAGTTGGTTATGTAGCATCACTCTTCATCTTATCTTAAATGTTATCCTTTTTTCTTATATTATCACATCTATATTTAGTCTTAACAAAATGTAGAATAAATGCAGTTCTTATGAAGAAGATTTTGTGGTAAACTTCTTGAATTGCCCCACCATCTACATGGACAAGGGCTTTATAGAGCCGGTCTTCACCACTAATGTAAGTTTGTTCTTCTGAAGCATTCAAACTTTGTTGTGTATATTTGGTTAGGCATAACTGCAACAACTGTTTATTTTTGGTGTTTGCATCAAATTGCATGTTTAAAGTTTATTACGAAGTTCATAAATATAAGTTTGTCCTTCTCAATTTAAGTTTAAAGCTGCACAACGAAGTTCCTTCTTCATACTATGTAAACTAAACTATGCAGAGCAAGTGATATTTTTTTGCACTGCATGTATGCATTTGTTCTTGATCCGTAATCCAGTGGTGTTGTGAAATTACCCCTATAGCACAATGTCATATTCCGCAATGTCTTAACTGTGAATAATGTTATATTATTCTACTATTATTTAAACCGTCTCATTATTTGCCAATCTGAAATGTGATAAATTGATAGCACACTAACCATTGATACTTATGTTTTCTTTAGCACCGCATGTATGCTTGAGTTCTTGATCTGTAATCTAGTGGTGTCGTGAAGCTGCCAACTCCTTCACAATGTCATTTCCTGCCATCTCTTAACCTAAACAATATCATATTGTGTTAATGCTATTTTAAACTATGTCTCTTTATTTGCTAATAAGAAATGTGATGAATTGCCAGCACTGATACTTATATGTGCACAACCTCTCATCTGTCTGCTTGTTTCTCTTTCAGAGTGAGACCTGTGACCCCATGAAGAATTGCCACAATGATAGTGAGATGAACCCATTGCATGTCCCTCTAACATATATTGCAGGGAAGAAGGAAACACACATTGGAGATAGCGATAAAACTCCGAAGTCATGTCTTGATGTAGCGTTGAAGTTACTCGCCAATAGAAGTGATACAAGCTCAATTAAGTCGCCACCTGAATCTGTAAAACTTCTTCTGTCTCAACTTCAAGCAGCAAGACATGGTTCAGCTGAACCCCTGCTTGAACTCCAATCTCTATGGATGATCAACGAGAAGTCCAGTGCATCCATTGATGCTATGCAACAAGAGTTCGAGGATATAAGTGTCAAACAAGCGCAGTCTCATCAGCTTGCTCAGCCGCTTACGCTGCAGCTCCCGAGCAGGGCTAACCTTTCTTGAACTCTATTGAAGTGTTGTCGGTTTTCTTTATTATTTCGTCGATGTGTTTATTTGCACTGGTGGCGATCTTTGATTCCCAGTGTATGTAATCTGCTCTCTGCTTGTGCTTTATTATCTCTAGTGGCGAACTTTGATGCCCAGTGGATGCAATATTCCGTAGTTTATTTATTGTATAGTCTAGGTTTACACATCATATCACTTTGCGGCCTCACGCACGGTATCCCCACGGGTGCCACCTTACCTGGCCCCAGACCGTTTGCGCATTTTGTCTCACGTATATGATAGTGTCGCTAGCATCCATATGACAGAGAACCTGAGCCGACATGACTAGTTGTAAACCAAAAGTGGCGCTAAATTACAGGGACATGCATACATGACCCAGCAACGAACGTGTCGGTCATCAACGTATGAACCCAATTCATAGCAAGCTACAAGGATTTAAAGGAACAATGTGTGATATTTCCATGAAGGGACAGACACAGGAACGAAGAAGGACACATGCCGGCCAGCCTAAGTGTTCCGGAGTAGTAGCAAGCTACCAAGGCTCAGTGGAAGCACTAGGAGGCATTTCCCCATAAGATAGGCTACCAAGGGTAAAAACCTAGGTGTCGGATCTCACACATAGCAATACACATTACACGTATGCATAACATGCAAGTATGTGATGTACAACATGGCATGACAACATAACTCAACAACTCATTGATAAAGGTCTAGAAGAGCCACCATAGCATTATTACAAGCAGTGGGTCTCATGACCCAGCATACAGAGCATACATGCAATGGAAGAATAAACATGTTTGAGTACAGATATTTGAAAAAGGAAAAGGCTATCAGGCCTGACTATCTACACGACCCTCCCAAGGGTACAAGATCGTAGCTGAGGTAACAAGCTAAACGTCGAAGTCCACGCGGAACCACTAGTGAGACTGAAGTCTCTCTGCAAAAACATAAGTTAAGCAAACGTGAGTACAAAGGTACTCAGCAAGACTTACATCAGAACTAGCTACATATGCATCAGTATCAACAAGGGGTGGTGGAGTTTGACTGCAGCAAGCCAGCTTTGACTCGGTGGCTGTCCTGAACTATGACTGCAAGTAACTCTTTTGAGGTGGTGCACACGAGTCCACATATTCACCATATCAATACACCACTATGGATCCTCTCCCGTCTCCCTACGAGAAGGCCATCCATAGCACTCACACTTGTCTTGAGCATTTTAGAGTATCCACTTCAAGTTGTCTATGTACCACATAAGCATCCAAGAAGTCCATAACCGCGGACCCGGCTATTCGAATAGATCATGTTAACCCTGCAGGGGTGTGCTTCTTCACACACACTCTCGCCACTTACCGCCATGTACACATCGTGTATCTCGGCAACCTTCAAGCGGAAGCCTGGCGAGGGTGTCGGCCACGACCTGACTAACCACACAAGACTCTAGTCCAGGTTTATCGCCTATTCGGGTTCCATCCGCAAGGAGATCCGGCCGGGGTGTCGCTCACGGCCCCAAATGATGTGTACAGGGTTCCCAAGCCCACCAAACGGGCGACGCTTGGTACACCCGGCCATGGTGCCTAGTCTGTCCAAGCCCACCTGTACCGGGTGCCACTTGGTAGACTACTAACACTACCTACCAACACCAGAAACTAGTTGCAACTCCTGGACAGAGATCGAGTTGATTAATAAGTCTAGAGGGGCACTTAAGCATTCCAATGCGTGGTAGTAGCTAGTCATTGGACAACTTACACAAAACTCTGTTCTTAAGGACGGTTCCAGTGAGACAACCCAGCATGTACTCCTACATGGCCTCTCACCACCACCTTTACCAAATCGTGTTCACACACTTAGCTCTCAATAGCAGGACATGATGACCACACTCCAATTCATCCCCGATGAATCAGACCTGACACAACTCTAAGCAATAGCAGGCATAACATGCAAGCATTGATGAGTAGGCACAACATGGCTCAAACAACTCCTACTCATGCTAGTGGGTTTCAACTATTTACTGTGGCAATGATAGGTCATGCAGAGGAAAGGGGTTCAACTACCGCAACATGTAACAGTTGAAACATTGTTGTCCTAATGCAGTAAAAGAGAGCAGGAGCGAGAGAGTGGGATTGTATCAGAATGCTCAATGGGGGTTGCTTGCCTAGCACTTCTGAAGATAGTAATAGTTCTTCATCGGTGTCATCGATCTCACCATCGGACCCACGTCTACTAAGAGGGGACAAATACCAACAATAGAGAAGGAACACAATCAATGCGATGCAACAATATGATGCATGATCATGACATGGCAATATGCTGTGGTTTGAGCTAATGCAACTAGCAACAATTTAAATGAAGTTGATTTGAATCCAAGATTCAAATTCAAACTCCATGTGTGCTTATTTAAATGTCATTTAATTGATTTGACCTGATCAGTAGGTTTAACTTGTTCAAACATGCATGAAAATTCAATAAACAGATTCCTTGGAGTTTTCTGATAATTTTTCACATATGAATTATTTCATTTGGAGTTACGGTTGAATTTCTATGATTTTTAGAAGTTTTGGATATTTCCTGGAATAAATAAATCATTTCTGATTTTTTTCTAAATCCTAGAAAATACTTACACTGTCAGCATGACATTTGTGTGACGTCAGCAAGTCAATAGGGCGGCCAGGGCCAAACCTGACGTGTGGGGTCCACACGTCAGTCTGACAGAGCTAACTAAAAAGTTAAAAACTAAACTAAAAGTTAACAGGGTCTAGGCCCCACGTTTCAGTGTCTCAACTAATTACCTAAGTTTAATTTACACTAATTAATCCTAACACTAACTAAACAGGTCCCGGGCCCGCACGTCAGCCAGCCAGGGCAGTTAAACTGGGTCAAACTCGCCGGAGTTGACCCGTGGCTCGTTGCCGGCGAAGCCAGAGACGGCGGAGGTGCTCGAAAAACGTCCTCCGGCGACCAAAAGAGCGATGGAGGGGCTCTACACGGTGCTGGCACTCACGCGCATCCACTCGTGGCAGCGGCTGGAGCTAGGGTGGCCGGAGCTCGCCGGAACAGAGCTCGCAGTGGCGGCCAGAGTTCGGCCAACCTCATAGGTGGCATGGTGGTGCAAGGCAGGTCAAGCGGTGGGGTGCTACGTGCCCCTAAAGACGTGTTGAGCATGGTGAAAAGGTCAGAATCGAGCTACAGTGGCTGGAACGACGGCGTCAACATGGACGACGGCGTTGAGGTCTCGGCTCCGACGGTGAAGCTAGCTAGGAAGCACGAACAGCAGAGGAAAGAGAGGGGGAGGACTCAGCAGCTCACAGGGAGGACAGAGAGAGGTTCAACGGGCTCGGGGAAGGCTTGACGGCGTTAGAATCCCATCGGCGATCTCCTGTGGCCGAGGAAGAAGATGAGGTCGAGGACGATGCGTTAAGGCTCTCCCGGTCGCGTGAGCCGATGGAGAGGATGAGGAAGGCACGGCGGAGCTCCGAGGCGCGTCGGAGAGGCGAGGGGGTGGCGGTGGACGCAGCTACGGCGGCGGCGCGCTCACGGGCGCATCGGCCATGGCTCTAGAGAGACGAGGGAGGGAGCAAGGGGGCGAATGAGAGGTCAGCTCGATCCATATGGGAGTGGGGTGGTCATCCGCGGCGTCGATGTGGCTCGCGGCAAGCAGGAGGTGGAGGCTGGCGCGCGTGCTGTCGCCACGCACCTACCTGTCTTCCTGGAAGGAGGTTGAAGACGCCCTTGCCCCTAGTGGGCTGGGCCGTCTAGCTGGGCCGGCAGGTAAAGCCAGGTAAGTTCTTTCTCCTTTTCTATTTTTCTTCTGTTTTCTTTTAGTAATAACTTTTGCCACTGTTTTGAATTTAAACAAATTCAAACAATGCCAAAAACTCCTCTGAATATTTTTATTTTGCTAGATGGACTTTTCCAAAAGCTCATAAAACTTTTCAGGGGTATTTGAAATAATATTCTAATTTTTTGAATATAATTCAAATTCAAATAGCTAAATATTTAAATTCAAAGTCCCAAAAATAAATCCTCAAAAATGTTCCTAAATTTTGGTTTGATATATACTCCCTCCATTCCAAAATAGATGACTCAACTTTGTACTAAGTTAGTACAAAGTTGAGTCATCTATTTTGGAACGGAGGGAGTAGCTCTTGCCAAAAACCTCAAACATTGCATGAGGACATCTTGGAAACAAGGAATGAAATTTCCAGGGTTCTTTGCCCTTTTTTTAATTTAAATTTTTTAGGCTTCAAATTCCTCAATTCTGTTTTCTTGAAAACAAACATGATGCATGATGCACTCAAGTGTAACTAATTACCAGTAGTAATCTAGGGTTGTGACAATGGGCCATAATATGGCCAAGAATATGGTAGGCTTTTAACAGGCCGGATCTCTTATGTGTCCTTATTAGGCCCAGAACATGGCAGGTTGTTAATGGACTAGATCAAATATGGGCCGACATTTGGCCCAAAACATGGCAGCCTCTTAACGGGCTGGCCCACTAGTGTCTTAAAATCTTGTGGGTCTTTAGCTGGCCAGACCCATTATGATCTCCAAAATCTTGTGGGTCTTTAGCTGGGCCAACCCATTTAATCTTTATGGGCCACTTTTGGGTCGGCCCACGTGTCAACATATCATAGGTGCATCTCGCCCATTGGATGAGTGACATCTGTGCCAACGTGGAGCTGACACGTGGTCCCTTTGGCCAATGAGAATTCTACACGTGGAAAATCCCCATTGGTCCTGGCTGTTAACAGGTTATCGGATCCAAAACTCGACCCGATAGGGTTAACAACGTGCCGTTATGGTGGATGCCACGTGTCGGTTACCATTGACGAAAGCACTTCCATGACGCGCCATTTATCGTCATGGAAGTGAACATTTCCGTGATGATATATTTGGTATTGTCATGGAACACATCTACGACAGCACAAGTATGACTATCTTGATTCTATCATAAAATCATCATGGATGTACATGCATGACAGAAAACGTGACCTACTACGACAAATACGTATTATCATGGAAGTGGTTTTTTTGTAGTAAATCCGCCAGACCCATCTCAGCATGAGCGCCACGTTCATGCGATGGGAGACAGTGATGCCCAGTTCAACCTGATCCTTAGGCATGCAAATATCCACCCACTTTACCATGTGGTATTTTTGGCGGCCATTGGCCGCCTGCTAAAAGAACCTAGCGAGGTCCTTATCGAAGGTACTATGAACGCTATCCGGAAGAATATACATCCCCATCATGAACATGGGGAGGCTCACAAGGTTCGAACTAATAAGGACCAATTTTCTCCCTTTGGAGGTAAACCGTCCTCGCCAGGGCTCAGCCCGAGATGCCACTCGTCCCACTAACGGGTCGAATGCACTCGTCAGGATCTTCGAGTCTGCCATCGGCATCCCCAAGTATGTGATGGGGAATGAGGTTAGTCTGCAGTTTAGATTATCCGCAATCCTCTATTGGTCCTCTGCAGGGTAGCCCAAGACGATGACCTCACTCTTTTCAAAGTTAATCTTGAGTCCCGGCATAGCCTCAAAGCAGAGGAGTAGGAACTTAAGGTTAAATATGTCAAGGGCGGATCCTTCAACCATAATCATGGTGTCATCGGCGTATAGGAGGTGAGTGACCCCCTCCCGAAATGAGGTGACCGACAACTCCCGAGTGGTGGCCGGCCCTCCTAGCTTTGTCTAGGATACCTGCCAGCGCTTCCACGACAAGGTTGAAGAGAAGAGGGGATATCGGGTCCCCTTGCTTCATACCCACAGAGGACGCAAAGAAATGCCCCACCTCCCCGTTAGTGTTAATCGCAGTCTTGCTAGACCGTACCAGCTGCATAATTCAGTTGCACCATCTATCCTCGAAGCCTCTGGGCTGCATGACTAGGCATAGGAAGTTCCAGTCTAGCCGATCATAGGCTTTCTGGAAGTCCAGCTTCAGAAATACACCCTTCTGCCCACACGATCTCACCTCGTGGACAATCTCGTGAAGGGACAAAATCCCGTCATTGGTTCGTCTCTCTTTAAGGAATGCGGTCTGGAGTGGGTGATTCATCCTCTCAGCGACAGGCACGAGTCTAGACGCACATACTTTAGAGAAGATGCGCTCCAGGAAGTTGATAACTGTGATAGGTCTAAATTGGCGAATGTCCTTCACCCCAACTACTTTGGGGATCAGGGTGGTAACACCAAAGTTTATGTGCGCCATGTCAAATATTCCGATGTAGAATTCATGGAACATTGGCATGATCACCAGTTTTAGGACATTCCATAATTTCTGGAAGAAGGCAACTGGCAAGACATCCGACCGCGATGCCGACCCTTCCTTCCTTGAGGCGATCGCCCGCCCCACCTCTTCCTGCGAGAAAGGGATAGTAAGTTCCACATTCTCATTGTGAGAAATATTGTCCACTAGGGGCCAGAAATCACCCGCCATGGAAACCCCACCACGGGGTTCTGCCGAGAAGAGCCCCTTATAGAAGGAGTAGATATGGGTCCTACTCTCATCCGGGTGTTTGAGAAGGGTGTCTCCTTCCCAAAGGCACGGGATGGAGCACTTCCTTGAAGATCTCCATAAGGGAGGCTTTGAGGGAGTACCGCCGCAACCAGCCGTCCGCCGACAGACCGACTGAATCAGCAGTCACGTCCAGGGCCTGAATCTGGTCCAGTAGAGCCCCTTTGCGAGACCTCGGACAGCACCCAGGTTGTCGCCCCAACCCCGCATAAACTGGCGGGTTATTTTGGACCAAGGATGCCAAACGTCTGCGGCACAGAAGACCCGTGGCGGGTTTTGAGATGCCTGCACCCAACGCTCCTGAACCATTTCGATGAACCCCGGCTGCAGAAGCCATGATGGTTCAAAATGGAAGCGCCTAGATCTCGGTGAGGACCCTTCCTTTGACGCAAACAGTAGGGGAACGTGGTCAGAGCCAATCCGAGTGACCGCCCATAATGAACACAGTGGGAACATAATCTCCCACTATACGGACACGAGGACCCGATCCGGCATGCTCTGGATAGGATCCACCTATTTATTTGTCCACGTGAACTTAGCCCCTACCCGGGCTATCTCACGAAGAGCCATCTCAGCTATCGCGTCGTTGAACAAGTGCATACGTCGTCGGTCGATGTTGGACGAGCTTTTGTCAGCTTCCTGCCTGATAAGCTTGAAGTCGCCCGCCACCACCACTAGGGTCGTGCAACGTTCAACCTTATCTTTTAGCTCGGGCAGGAATCCCGCTGACTGCCCGTGATCAATCGCGCCATAGACAATGATCACCTCCCAATTGAGGTTCACATGTCGATCGGTGATGGACATACTTAGGAAGAATTCCCCGCCGTCCATATCCTCCACCACGAAGAAGTCCTCCCTGACCCCCAAGAGTACGCCTCCAGACTGCCCAGATGCCAGCAGCCATTACCAGGCAATCGGGTGTCAAGAGATCCCTTGTAGCTCTTGAATGGAGAAGTCCTGACAAACCGTCTCCTAAAGACCTACTATATCCATATCTTCCTACATGATGTAGTCAATCAGCTGGCGTCGGTGGCGCAAGTTGCCGAGGCCCCTAATGTTCCAGCACAGGAGCTTCATATGGTAACCCCGACGGGGTCACTAGGCACCTCAGGTGGGGCCAAACTAGCCCTCCCGCCCAGGGCAGGGTTGGGAAATTGCTTTGACGGACGGCAGCGGCGCCCCCTCTTAGCGGGGGCATCACGTGCCATGTCCGCACTAACACCGCAGACTACCATTGTCTCTTTAGAGGGATGGAGTCTCGTAGGAGGCCATCCCCACAAGGCCCTCCCTACTATAGGGCCCCTGGCGGTGTCAGGCAAGGAGGGTGGTCGGCTCGGGCCCGATCCAGACCCAGGCTCTCTATGCCCGGTGCCAGAAGGGGCCGAGGCATCCACAGCCTGTTGTTCAGCACGGGCCCGGGCCTCAGCATGGGCCCCATCGAGCCACTCTTTTGCACAAATGGCCAAGATTTTCTCAAGTTGGGGACCCTTTTGTCACGTCCAAGAAGCGATTCCATCCCGATCAGGTGATGAACTCATGATTAGGGCACAACCGCATTTCGGGCGTTTAGCAAGATGGATATCATTACATCGAACCAATTACATACATAGATGGGGATACATACATGCCATACAATGGCCACATGAATACAACACATCATACACAAGACATCCGACCACGGATAAAAACACATGAAAAACACAACGACATCCATCCAGATATCCCAGGCTGCCGACCAGCAACCTATCCCAAGACTGGCAAAGAAGAAGAAGAAAGAACTCCAACATAAGTAAACATCACTCTCACGTCAAGTCATCGGAAACCTATAACTGCAACTGGTGTGGTAGTATATGTGAGCTACGAGGGCTCAGCAATCCCATTACCATGGGTATCAAGACTAGCGAAGCTTAATGGGTATGGAAAGGATAAGTGGTGAGGTTGCAACAGCGGCTAAGCATATGTATGGTGGCTAACTTACGAGTACAAGAATAAAAAGAGCATCTACGCAAATGGTCGCGAACTAGTAATGATCATTAAGTGATCCTGAACTACCTACGAGTCAAACATAACCTCACTGTGTTCTCTTCTCGAATTGAAAAGAGACGATCACGGTTACTGACGCGATTGGTGTATTTTATTTCGGATCCTCTGTCAAGTTCTCAACAACCGAACATTAACAAATTCCAATCTGCCACATAACCGTGGGCACGGCTTTCAAAAGATCATAACCTTGCAGGGGTGTCCCAACTTAGCCCATCACAAGCTCACACAATCAGCAGAGGTAAAACCTCTTATCTTAGGGACAACCCGATCAGACTTGGAATCCCGGTGCACAAGACTTTTTGACAATGGTAAAACAAGTCCAGCAAGACCTCCTAGTGTGTCGACACCCTGATGGTAGCCGCACGTATCTCGTCTCAGTCCACGATCGGATGGGACATCCTACGAGTAAAACTAAACCTCAAGTTTCCCCAGGGAGGCCCCACAGTCTACCCGTTTGGGACCAACACCATCAGCACTAGCCCCCCTGTATTATGTTGAATTAAGAATCCCCAGGGACGCGATCCCCTATGCAAATTAATTAATTAAGTATTATTATGTTGGCAAATTAAAACCAAAGTTGGGCCTTGCTGGAGGAGATTTATTCAAAGCAAAGTGTCGAGGGGTTCCCATAAACCCAACCGCGTTAGGAACACAAAATCAAGGAACATAACACCGGTTTATCGGTTCTTAAGGCGGCATGAGTGGAACAAAACACCGAGCAAAAGGCCAAGCCTTCCACCCATTTCCAAGTATATATGTGCATTAATTATAGTAATAGATATTGTGATATTCCAACATCCAAGTTCCGACATGGAGCAAACTTCATCTTCACCTGCAACTAACAACGCTATAAGAGGGGCTGAGAAAGTGGTCACATAGCCAAAGAACGGTTTTTTAGGATGATGGAAACAAAGGTTCGAGGTTGTTTCATGGCATACTGGTAGGCTTGGTAAACAAGTGGTGGGTAGCGCGACATATAGCGATAGCATCGAGACAACTAGCATAGCAATGATAGTAATGAGATCCAAGGTGACGGTCATGTTGCCTGAGATCCCGCTAGGAAGAAGATCGAGTCCATGAAGAAGAAGAAGAAGAAGAAGCCACGTAGACGAACCAAGCATTTTCGACCAAAACCTCACGATCGCAACAAAACGGGAACTAACGAGAAGAAGCAAACAACATGGTAAACATACAACACATAAACAAGACATGATACTCAACCAAGTCTGATGCATGACAAGGCTACATGATGCTTTACATGGCAAGGGAAGATGCATACAAGAACACCACAACCAAACAAGTTTAAATGAGGCCGGAAACAACATATAACAATTCCGGTAAGTCCTCATATGCAAATTTCAAAATTGGTCCAGATCTGAACACACATTATAAAGTTGTTAAACATCAAGTTAACATGCACCATGAGGATCTACATGAGTTTCTAGTCAAGTTACATATAAAGTTCATTTAATTCGGAGCTACGACCTAAAACATATGAGCAAAACAAGTTGAGCATGGCATTGAAGAAAAATGCATTCAAGAATCAAGCACAACACTCAAAACATGGATGCAACATGACACGATGCATCTACATGCAAAACCAAGCAAGTTCGATATAGAGCATGCTCAATACGGAGCAATGGTTCAATACATACACAAGCAACAAGATTAAATGACAAACTGCCCAAAACAACAACTAGGCATCATACAAGCATCAAAACAACATGCTACAAGTACAAGATAGGAAAAAGCATGGCACGCACTCAAAGCACAGATTACATACTTCCAATATCAGCATGGATCAGATTCATAGGCATCAAGAGTAATCCAACATGATCAAGGCAAAAAAGCAAACTTTATATCGCAGATTATGACTTTGTGAAAAACTAGGCATACACATGAGCAGAATTAATATGATGACATGTTGGAGGCAAGAAATAATTAAGCTACATAGCAAGATCATGAAAAGCAAAAGCATGGCATGCTAGTCCAGAACATGTACCTCAAATAACAACTCATGGCATATACATGGGATCAATAACTTCATGGAATTCATCAAAACAAGATGCAAACATGATATAGCAGATTCTCAGACTTATTGAAAATCTGGGAAGGCAAACAACAACATCATGAGGCTGCCTTTGGAGGCACATAATAGCAAGCATATCGATCCTAATAAGCATGCAAAGACCGTGAACATGTAGTAGGCATGGCATACTCCAAATAACTCTATTCCCCACAGCTCTATAGGATGCATAGATTGATTACGATGAGCTTTGCCAAATGGGACATGCTGTTGACAGGCTGACAAATTTACCATGATGACATACTGAGAGCAAGAAAGAGACATATTACAGCAACTTATAATTGCAAACAAGAACACGGATGGAGAGATCATAACATGTACTTCAAGACATGATCATTGGACATCTCCTACGATGCATAGATTTGACTGTAGCATCAAGCAAACATGACATCTCAATATAACAGATTCAGACTTAGCAGTATTTACTGTCTCAGAAAACAGCAATCAGCGAGTAGGTCACTTTGCAAGCTTGTTGCACTCACCACAAGGCATAACATGAAAAGTGTAATACACCATTGCAAATATGACATGATTGTGCTCCTAAAACATGTTGACATGATGCTCAAAATAAAATCACACAAAAAGATATGAAAATGACAAATGAGCAAGTTATATTAGTTTTCAGCAGTTAACAGCACTTAGCACTTTTGCAACAAGGATTAACATGTCAATATGCACCGTAAAATGTATGCAAATGCAACCAACATGTACACCACTCTTATATGAACATTTTGATATATTATACACCCAAAAAGGACAAACATGCATAAAGTTACAAGTAGTCAAAGATGTTAACATAATATGATTTTCCTAGGGACTTAGCAGAAAATCAACCTCGGGAAAACTGGATCTCGCGGTACGGGATGATGAGATCCAGGGGGGTGCAGGTTGTTTGGTTCGCGGGACGACGATGTTCCGGGACGGTGGCGTCCAGATCTGCGGGACGAGGCCGGCCGGCGGCGAGGAGACGATGGAGCGGTGTCGGAGACGAAGGCCGGCGGCGGGAAGGGCGGATCTGACCGGCACAGCCCCGGATCTGGCCGGAGGAGCCGTGGCCGGGCGAGGAGGAGCTCGTGGCCGGCGACTCGCTGGAGATAGCCGGCAGCACGGGGTTGGTCGGGGCCCGGATCAGAGGAGCTAGGCGGGCGGAGCCGAGACGGAGGCGAGGCGGTGTCGCCGGCGGGGTCCGGCGACGAGGGGACTCCGGTGGCGTGGGGCAGCGGCGGCGGTCGGAGCGGGCGGGATCCGGCGGCGGCGTGGAGGGCGGCGCGGGGGTTGAAGTAGGGAGCGGGAAGCTCGGGAGTCGCATGGGGCGCTGGCTGCGGCGGCGGGCGCTCAGGCCCGGGATGGGCTCGGGCGCCCCCCTCCCCCCCCTCCCCGCGGACCTGGCGGCCGGCATGAGGTTGGAGTGGGGAGGCAAGGCGCTGGGGCGACGTGGCGTCCTGCTGCTGGACCGGGGCGGCGGCTGGCCAATGGCTGAGCATCAAGTGACAATGGTGAGGTGGCGGGCGCCTGATTTTGAGGTGGGAGGTGGCTGGAGGTAGGGGAAGAGGTAGGGGAGGCCAAATTTGGCATGGTGGCTGTTTAGATAGGGTAGGGGCTAGGGTTAGGGGGCTTTTGCTCAGATTCGGACCCTTGGATGCTGATCGGGCGGTTCCGATCACGAGGGGGGTTAGCTGGGGTGATGGCTGGTTTAGCAAGATGTGATCAGGAGGTGGGCTACGGGGAGCGAAGAGAGAGAGAGGCCCGGCGGGGGTTTTCGGAGACCAAAAATGTCCGACGATTTAACCGGCAATGGTGCCGCTATACTTATCTATTGGGCTATCATACGGACTCCGAATGTGATGAAATTTTATAGGCGGTCTACCTACACTATAATAAGACCGCACACCAAATTTCACCTCATTTCGAGAACGTTTTCGGCACTTATAAAATAATAGTTCGGAGGTGCCGCGGGTGCGTGCGAGTGTGTCTGGGCTCAAAACGGTAAACGGAGAGGACGAGGCATCGGGCAACTACGAACGGATGCAAGTTTTCAAAACTATGCAGATGAAATGCACACGATGACATGGCAAAGTGCAACACGCAAGAAAAATGACATGGCAACGACGGCGAATAAGAGGAAGACACATGGTGCATCGGTCTCGGGGTGTCACAACACTCCCCTACTAACAAGAGATCTCGTCCTTAGATCTTAGGAACGAGATGGCAGAGAAAAAGGAAGAAGGTGAAACCAACGAACCTTAGAGAGGTTGAACAACTTGAAGAAGGAATACAACGGAGATGAATGAGATTGAGATGCTTCGGTAAAGTGAGGAAACAAGGCACAATAATGAAATCAAAACCACTCTGGCTAAAAATAGATTGAAAGGAATTCGAACGAAGGAATATGGGCAACACTCCATCTGAAAATGGAATGAATAGAACATGATACGATGGAGCGATACTTGATGAGAGGAACAACATAATGCCTCCGGAAGAAATTGAAAGAACAGAATGAAAAGAACGGAGAAGAAGATGACAACTTCCAGCACGAATGAATTAAAAGCATCCTTGCGAAGAAGGGATGAACGGATTTGTTGAGAAATCAACAACAAAAGAATAAGCTTGTTGTGGGTTTATTTAAACATCTCAAAACTTGAGGTGAATTTGTGCCACAACCAAATTATTAAATTGATGATGAGAATGATGAATTCCAGTACTCCACTTCAAAAGAATAGAGACAATTAATTACACTTCGAGACGCAAGAATAAGAATACTTGAGCTTCTCCACAAGAATCTTGAAGAACACTTGAAGAATGAATTAAATCATGAAGAGCCCCCATAAAGAACTCCGGTAACTAAAGGATGATGAGATAGAAATGAGGATGAAAGAATAAGATTAAAGCCTTGCGATGATTTAGAAGGGGGATTTTGACGAGATAGCCGCGTAAAGTTTCAACTCCGGGGAAGAAAACATGAAAACACTTGGGATCATGATTTATTCGTCGTGAACAAATTCCGAAGGAAGGGATTAATCCGCTTGATGAAAATGAATAAGAATTATGTTATGCTTATCATCCATCAATTAAATTGATGAGAAACAATGGATTTGCATATCACTTATTCGCGTTGAAAAATGATTAAAGAGGGATATGGCGCAAAACTTGATAAAATCTTCATAAACCACCGGTAGGATTGGAAAGGACGGATTAATTGATATTATAAGAACAGAAGTGAAAATCTTAAACGAATGTAACGCCCCCGACACACCCGCCGGTGGTCGTTATTCCTGGCGGGATCTAGACTGGCCCCACATATCAATACTAGTCTTTTCTGCGCACTTTGTCCTCACTCGTGCGCACCCAGGAGGAACTTTCCGGTCGGTCACCCATCCTGAAGTTTCTCCAAACTGAGCACGCTTAACTTTGGAGTTCTGTCCGAATGGGCCCTGGAAAAGAAGGAATTCCTTATTGATATGAGTAGTATACCATCCATAATAAGCCAGGCTATCACATACACCCCCACTCAGAGGAACCGACGTCCTCGCCCGGCCACAGGAACGTTCCCTCTTGGCACATACGTCTGTGCATCCACTCCGGCACATGTGCCATGCCGTGTGCCACGACGGGTCACAAACGTCATGAACATGACCGCGCACTTGTCCGCAAACATCTGTGTAACCGCGAGGGTCGGCTCTGATACCAAATTGTAATGCCCCGGACACACCCACCGGTGGTCATTACTCCTCGCGGGATCTAGACTGGCCCCACATATCAATACTAGTCTTTTTTGCGCACTTTGTCCTCACTTGTGCGCACCCGGGAGCAACTTCATGGTCGGTCACCCATCCTGAAATTACTCCAAGGTGAGCACACTTAACTTTGGAGTTCTGTCCGAATGGGTTCCGGAAAAGAAGGAATTCCTTATTGATATGAGTAGTCTACCATCCATAATAAGCCAGGCTATCACAATGAACCACCATAAGAATTGAAGCCGAGTGAAGAAAAAGAATGAACCACCAGGAGGACTTAGAAAATGACCGAAGAAATTTAGGGAATTTAGATACAAGAGAACGAAGTGATCGTGAACAGACTAAAGAACACGAATGAAGCATCGGAAGAATATGGAGACAAACAAAGCAGCATCAATTAAGAATGGTTGGAGGACGAAGTTGAAAACTGTGAACAAAGAAATCTTCTATAATGATGGCATTCGGGGGATCACAATGGAAAGAATTCATGAATGCTTCAGATGGGTAAGAAAAATAATTTATGACAAACGGAATAATTCGAGAGGATAACATGAAGCTAGAACCATGAATCTTCAAGAGAACGGTCAAGATTTAGAGGAACTCTTATTCGGTCTTCAAATGACGATGAGGAACACCGCCAAAATTGTTGAGATACTATGGAAGAATGAAAAGAGGAAAAGTTGAACCAACGATGAAAAGAATTTGAAAGCGATTTTTGGAACAGGATATGATGATGGAATTCATACTTACGTCACACTTTAAAAAGAATTTGAAATAGCTCTGGAAATATTAGAAGAGTCAGGTAAGATCCTGGGAAAGACCTATGGGTTATGAGCTCATCGAAAAGAAAACATGGTTGGAAAGGATTGAAAAGGAGATGATGCACCGGAACAATTAAATGTCTCGAATGAGGTGACGACCTCGACTTAATTGGAACACAAACGAATCTCTTGAGATGTCTTCGAAACTCCGAAACAATTAAATGACGAGAGGCGAACAAGCAAGAGGAAACATCTGAGCCGAGGGAAAAGAATATGATGAACATCGAATACTTGAATTGAGTCCACCGAAAATGGAAAAGAGTTGAAGAGTGACGAACTTGACGAGAATTCACCAGTTGAAATAATTGAGGAAAGAAAGCAAAGGATTCACACAAGTAGGATGGATACTCGATTAATGACTCCGGCTCCAAGAAGAAAAAGGGTGGGTGGGTGGTAAAAATAAAACCACTTCGGATGGGGAAAACGACGCCGGTTGGAAAGAACTGAGGATTGAACTAGCAAAGATGAAGAGGATCGAATCCGCTTGACGAGAATTGCACTGGGTGAAAAGAGCTGGCACCACAACAATGAAACTAACTGCGTGATCCTAAAAAAATTTGAAGGGGAAGAAGAGTAGTTCAAAACATGTATGTCAAGATTCCTCACGAGAGCGACGAAGGGGCTGGGGAGTAAAAAGAATTCCTACTCTCCGATATAACTAGACTCCAAAAATGGTTTTTGCTAGACTCGACAACGGCCAGACTATGATCAATCGAAGGGGCTCCTAACGTCGGTCGAGGCTCTGATACCAACTTGTCACGCCCAAGATGCGATTCTATCCCATCACGTGATGAACTCATGATTGGGACACAACCGGATTTCGAGCGCTTAGCAAGATGGATATCATTACATCAAACCAATTACATACATAGATAGGGACACATACAAGTCATACAATGGCCACATGAATACAACACATCATACAAAAGACATCCGACTATGGATGAAAACACATGAAAAACACAACGACATCCATCCTACTATCCCAGGCTACCGATCAGGAACCTATCCCAAGACTGGAAAAGAAGAAGAAGATAGAACTCCAACACAAGTAAACATCGCTCTCACGTCAAGTCATCGGAAACCTGTACCTGCAACTAGTGTTGGAGTATCTGTGAGCCACGAGGACTCAACAATCCCATTACCATGGGTATCAAGACTAGCAAAGCTTAACGGGTATGGAAAGGATAAGTGGTGAGGTTGCAGCAGCGGCTAAGCATATGTATGGTGGCTAACTTACGAGTACAAGAATAAGAAGAGCATCTACGCAAACGGTCGCAAACTGGTAATGATCACTAAGTGATCCTGAACTACCTATGAGTCAAACATAACCCCACCGTGTTCTCTTCTCGAATTGAAAAGAGACGATCACGGCTACTCACGCGATTGGTGTATTTTATTTTGGATCCTCTGTCAAGTTCTCTACAACCGAACATTAACAAATTCCAATCTGCCACATAACCGCGGGCACGGCTTTCGAAAGATCATAACCCTGCATGGGTGTCCCAACTTAGCCCATCACAAGCTGTCACGATCAGCAGAGGTAAAACCTCTTATCTTACGGACAACCTGATCAGACTCAGAATCCCAGTGCACAAGACATTTTAATAATGGTAAAACAAGTCCAACAAGACCTCCCGGCGTGCCGACACCCTGATAGTAGCTGTGCGTATCTCATCTCAGGCCACGACCGGATGGGACATCCTACGAGTAAAACCAAACCTCGAGTTTCCCTGGGGTGGCCCCGTAATCTACCCGGTTGGGACCTACACCATCAGCACTGGCCCCCCTGTATTCTGTTGAATTAAGAATCCCCAGGGATGCGCCCCCTATGCAAATTAATTAATTAACTATTATTATGTTGGCAAATTAAAACCAAAGTTGGGCCTTGCTGCAGGAGTTTTATACAAAGCAAACTATCGGGGGGTTCCCATTAACCCAACCGCGTTAGGAACGCAAAATCAAGGAACATAACACCGGTTTATTGGTTCTTAAGGCGGCATGAGTGGAACAAAACACCGAGCAAAACGCCAAGACTTCCACCCATTGCCAAGTATATTGGTGCAATAATTATGGTAATAGATATTGTGATATTCCAACATCCAAGTTCCGACATGGAGCCAACTTCATCTTCACCTGCAACTAACGACACTATAGAGGGGCTGAGCAAGCGGTAACATAGCCAAACAAAGGTTTGCTAGGTGATGGAATCAAAGGTTAGAGGTTGTTTCATGGCATAATGATAGGCTTGGTAAACAAGTGGTGGGTAGCGCGACATATAGCGATAGCATCGAGACAACTAGCAAAGCAATGATAGTAGTGAGATCGAAGATGACGGTCATCTTGCCTGAGATCCCGCTCGGAAGAAGATCGAGTCCACGAAGAAGAATAAGAAGAAGCAATGTAGACGAACCAAGCGTTGTCGAACAAATCCTCACGATCGCAATGAAACAGGAACTAACAAGTAGAAGCAAACAACATGGTAAACACACAACACATAAACAAGACATGATGCTCAACCAAGTCTGATGCATGACAAGGCTACATGATGCTTTACATGGCAAGGGATGATGCATACAAGAACAACACAACCAAACAAGTTTAAATGAGGCCGGCGACAACATGTAACAATTCCGGTAAGTCCTCATATGCAAATTTCCAAATTGGTCCAGATCTTAACAAACATTACATTAAATTTGTTAAACAGCAAGTTAAGATGCACCATGATGATCTACACGAGTTTCTAGTAAAGTTACATATAAAGTTCATTTAATACGGAGCTACGGCCTAAAAGATATGAGCAAAACAAGTTGAGCATGGCATTGAAGCAAAATGCATTCAAACATCAAGCACAACACTCAAATCATGGATGCAACATGACATGATGCATCTACATGCAAAACCAAGCAAGTTCCATATAGAGCATGCTCAAAACGGAGCAACGGTTCAACACATACACAAGCAACTAGTTTAAAGGACAAACTGTCCAAAACAGCAACTAGGCATCATACAAGCATCAAAACAACATGCTACAAGTACAAGATAGGAAAAAGCATGGCATGCACTCAAAGTACAGATTACATACTTCCAATATCCACAAGGATCAGGTTCATAGGCATCAATAGTAATCCAACATGATCAAGGCAAAAAGCAAACTTTATATCACAGATTATGACTTTGTGAAAAATTGGGCATACAGATGAGGAGAATTAATATGATGACATGTTGGAGGCAAGAAATAATTAAGCTACAGAGCAAGATCATGGCAAGCAAAAGCATGGCATGCTAGTCCAGAATATGTACCTAAAATAACAACTCATGGCATATACATGGGAGCAACAGCTTCATGGTATTCAACAAAACAAGATGCAAACATGATATAGCAGATTCTTAGAATTATTGAAAATCTGGGAATGCAAACAACAACATCATGATGCTACTTATGGAGGCACATAACAGCAAGCATATCGATCCTAATAAGCATGCAATGACCATGGACATGTAGTAGGCATGGCATACTCCAAATAACTCTATTGCCACAACTCTATAGGATGCATAGATTGATTACAATGAGCTTTGCCAAATGGAACATGCTGTTGACAGGCTGACAGATTTATCATTATGACAAATTGAGAGCAAGAAAGAGACATATTACAACAACTTATAATTGCAAACAAGAACATGGATGGATATATCATAACATGTACTTCAAGACATGATCATTGGACATCTCCAATGATGCATAGATTTGACTGTAGCATCAAGCAAACATGACATCACAATATAACAGATTCATACTTAGCAGTTTTTACTGTCTCAGAAAACAGCAATCAGCGAGTAGGTCAATTTGCAAGCTTGTTGCACTCACCACAAGGCATATCATGAAAAGTGTAATACACCATTGAAAATACGACATGATTGTGCTCCTAAAACATGTTGACATGATGCTCAAAGGAAAATCACACAAAAATATATAAAAATGACAATGAGCAAGTTATATTAGTTTTCAGCAGTTAATAGCACTTAGCACTTTTGCAACAGGTATTAACATGTCAATATGCACCCTAAAATTTATGCAAATGCAACCAACATGTAGAGCACTCTTATATGAACATTTTGATATATTATACACCCCAAATGGACCAACGTACATAAAGTTACAATCAGTCAAAGATGTTAACATAATATGATCTTCCTAGGGACTTAGCAGAAAATCAACCTCGGGAAAAGTGGATCTCGCGGTATGGGGCGATGAGATCCAGGGGGATGCAGACTGTTTGGTTCGCGGGACGACGATGTTCCGGGATGGTGGCGTCCAAATCGGCAGGACGAGGCCGGCCGACGGCAAGGAGACGACGGGGCGGTGACGGAGACGGAGGCCAGCGGCAGGAAGGGCGGATCCGGGCAGCGCTGCCCTGGATCTGGCCGGAGGAGCCACGGCCGGGCGAGGAGGAGCTCGGGGGCGGCGACTCGCTGGAGATGACCGGCGGCGCAGTGTCGGTCGGGGCCCGGATCGGAGGAGTCAGGCGGGGCGGAGGCGAGGCGGGTTGCCAGCGGGGTCCGGCGGTGAGGGGACTCCGGTGGCGCTGGGCGGCAGCGTCGGCAAAATCAGGCGGGATCCGGCAGCGGCGTGGAGGGCGGCGCGGGGGTTGGAGCAAGGAGCGGGAGGCTCGGGAGCCATGCGGGGCGCGGGCTTCGGTGACGGGCACTCGGGCCCCGAATGGGCTTGGACGGGCCCCCCGCAGGCTTGGCGGGCCTACGTGAGGTGGGAGGAGGGAGCCAGGGCGCTGGGGCGACGTGGTGTCCTGCCGTTGGCTCGGGGCGGCGGCTAGTCGGGGCTGGCCAATGGCTGAGCGCCAAGTGGCAACGGCGAGGTGGCGGGCACTGGATTTTGAGGTGGGAGGTGGCTGGAGGTAGCAGAAGAGGTAGGGGAGGCCAAATTTGGCATATTGGCTATTTAAATACGGTAGGGGCTAGGGTTAGGGGACTTTTGCTCAGATTCGGACCTCGGATGCCGATCGAACAGTTCCGATCGCGAGGGGGGTTAGCTGGGCTGATGGTTGGTTTAGCAGGCTGTGAAGAGGAGGTGGGCTGCGGGGAGAGAAGAGAGAGAGGCCCGGCGGGGGTTTTCGGAGACCGAAAACTTCCGACGAATTAACCGGCAATGGTGTTGCTATACTTATCCGTTGGGCTATCAAACGGACTCTAAATGCGACGAAATTTGACAGGAGGTCTACCTACACTATAATAAGGCCACACGCCAAGTTTCACCCCATTCCGAGAACGTTTTCTGGCCACTTATACAATAATATTTTGGAGGTGTCGTGGGTGCGTGCGAGTTTGCCTGGGCTTAGAACGGAGAACAGAGAGGACGAGGCAAGGGGAAACTACAAACGGATGCAAGTATTGAAAACTATGCAGATGAAATGCAGACGATGACATGGCAAAGTGCAACACGCAAGTAGAATGGCATGGCAACGACGGTGAATAAGAGGAAGACACCTGTCACATCGGTCTCGGGGTGTCACACCTTTTCACCCCCAAACACAATATCACAATCCGAAGCAACTTCAGCAAGGTGTGCCATCGGCACCGTGTCAAGAACTACAAATCGAGAACCGGAATAAGAGGGACCAGAGGGATGTTGTGGTGTCGTACATGGAGTGATTCACGTGCCGCCGCACGCATGGCCGCCAACTCGGGAACTGTCGGGACCCAGCCATCCGAAAGGGTCTGGGACCGGTAGAGGTGGGCACTCTGCCTAGACGCCATCGCCGTAGAAGGCACCACCCGAGTGTCGGGGCTAGACACAGGAGAGACTATGTTGACCGTGTCCAACCCCACACCTAGTGAAGCCGGCGAAGCGGCCTTGCCCACCCCCGGGCGAGGCGGTGGTGGCATATCAGGAACCAAGGCCTGGGACCCCACAGCTAGCGATGGTGGGGTTCCGGGCGAGCGAGGGTACCACACCACCCCGGGTGAGCGCGCGGTTGACAACGGGCACACATCCATCCCCACACTATCTGAATCATCCTCCTGATCCAAGGCCAGCGAAGGTGCCGGGGAAGTGGGCCTCCTCATCATAAGGGGCGGCGAGGCCATCCCGGTCGCAGCTAGAGCAAGAGCGGCAGCCCTGGGGGGGCCGCCCCACACCCCACCCACACGAGTAGGGCTCAGCTGAGCCGAGTCCTGTGCCAAGGGGGATGTCATCCTCCTCAGACGTAGACTCATTAGAGCCCTCCCCGCCCCCGTCATGTCGATCGTCGGAGGGTGCCGTAGGCGGGGGTGGCTGGATCACTCCCGACCGGCCCTCGAGCTCCTCCAGATCAACCTCGTACGTGAGACACCAACCCTTCTTGGCGAAGTAGAAGACCAGTGACAGGCCATCCACCTCGGCCGTCATCGGGCATAGAACCTCGATCCGGGCCGGGCCATCCCCACCGAGAAACGCGAGATCAATAGAGAGGAGCTTGCCCACCGGCTCTGAGACTGCCTTGACAATATGCTCACTCTTGCCCTCTCTAGGGGAGAGCATGCTTCCCTTTGGAAGCCCATACACCAACACCCATACCGAAGTGAGTGGTGGAACAGAGGCCGGTTTCGGGACGGCCTCCTTGACGGAGATGAGGAACTTGTTGATTGGGCACTTGATGTTGTCGTGAGTGCAGATGCGGAGAAGCTCCGCCGAAGGGAATGGCATCGAGAATACCAGTGGTGTCGTCTCGATGATGACCCAAGAGAAGTCATTGTCACGGTAGTCACCGATGTAGGCCGTCATCTCGTCGCGAATAAGGTCCGCGGTAACCACGACTGACGGCGGCAGAGTCTGACTAGGAATGAGCAAGACCGTCGCCAAATGCGTCCTGACAGGCTCCTCGTCCAGCTCCGTGCCGACGTAGTAGAAACCACATCCCTGGGATCCATACCCCAAGTAGGCCAGAGTCGTGGGACGACGGGAGGGCGCCGAGCACTCAGAGCGGAAGTGCCCCATGCATCCACAGTTGATACACATTGTCTCCTCTCAAGACCTAGACCATCTGCCCCACGTCGGAGCGGCACCGGAGCCTCCTGCTCTGGACCGGGGAGTGTGGGGCGAACGTCCGGGGCCGCCCCATCCACCTCGGCCGGCATCGGGCATAGAACCTCGATCCGGGCAGTGATATCCCTCGCCATCATTATCCATTCCTCAGTCTCCGTGTTGGTTGTAACCGTAATACCGACAAATGAAATGTGATGCATGAAATCAATACTCCTGGCAACTCCGTTGCTTGGCGGATAATGGACAATAATCTCATTCTTAGCATGTTTGTTATTGAACTATCATTCTAAGGTTGATCGTGCTACCTAGTCCTTATTTCTGGTGCACTCTTCATTCAATGAGTTGGGATTATGTTAAGTCCTCGCTCTTTTGATCATATCGTCTTGCCTTTTGTGCAAGATTGTTCTCGAGCTTAGTAACATATCGATGGCTCATTATTTTCCGAATATCTTCTTGGAAGTATTACCAGGTTGTCCCCTGACCGTAATGTTGAGCTTGTGATTGAGTTGGTTTTCTTATAACCACCCCTTCTCCAAGAATATGTGTTGGATACCCCTAAGCTTGCTGGTCAAGCTAAACAACAACTTGGGGAGTTGGAAGATAAAAGCTTTGCCTAACTTAGTTCATTTCAAAGGGATATCTTTTGTGTGTGTGTGTGTATTGAATAAAGATGCTATCTTCATGGATTGGTCTTCGTGATTAATTGTTGGATCTATTGTCTTGTCCAAACTTTGATTTGAGTGTGGGCTATCATCAAATCAAATCAGAACCAACGATGTTCGTAATGTTGTCTTACTCATGGTTGTTTCCTCGAGCATACATCATTATATCTTTTGGGTCTGACCAATGCTATCACCTTGTTCACATAGTGGTGGAATTCCATCTTCATGGAAATCTTGATGATTTGTTGTTGAGCTCATCAACAACATTTTCATCTTGTCCATGATTCATGTTGAACATCTAAGCTAGTGTTGGAAACTTTTGTAAGCATTTCTTCATGCTAGATCATGAAGCTTATGTTTGTATGAAAGAAGTGACCTTCCCTAATTCACTAGTATTTGATGTAAGTTGCCACCGTGAATTTAAGAAGGCTTGTTTTGCTTCCTATGGAATCATCCCAAGTCAGTCATGTACGTGTGAAGTATTCTATGGTCTGATAGACTGATCATCTTCATTCCATATGTATTCCCTAGCACACCAAGCCACTGATCGATTTGTTCAAGGATGAGAAGTTCCTTCTTAAGAATCATGACTTATGCTAGGACTTCATTATCCTCGATGATGGTTCCCAACCTTAACTCGGTAGTGTTTTATTATAAGACTTCTACGTGGTAATGCTTGTCTGGGACAACGTGTTCACAAGTGTGTAGCAGAACCCGCTCATGTTTTGGAGCTTCCTACCATAGTTCATCTCCCGAGAATCTCGCAACATTATCTTGTTGATTCGTGTTGCAAACTTTACTTTTCATACATGTTGAGTCTGGAGTATCATGTTACTAACCAAATCTAAATCTCAGGTAGATATCATGGTTGGAACATTCCCGACATTTGCAATTTGTTCCCAGCTTGCACATAGATTGTGCCAATTTCCCATGGACTGCCCTTCTCAGTAATTGTTGTTCAGGATCATCTTCAATAGTGGTCCTACCATGGGTCCCATCCATTTCCGATGATAAGAAAAATCATCCATTGCGTTGTCTTCAACAAGGTAGTCCACATCACCCATTCTAGTCTGAGTATGCCAATCTTTCAAATTCCTTCAAATGACCGATTGTGATTTGCCTTAGGCTAGTATAGAGGGTTTCAATGATCTTTGTATCAAAAGTAATTCTTTTTGCCACTTAAGGGAATTACTCTGCGAGTCACCTTTCCTAAGATGCCTCATTATGGAATCATGGCAATTAACTCCTCGCTACTTGAAACCCATGCACTATCTTACTTAAGCGTGGAATTTTTTCTACCAAATTGAACCCTTGTCATATGATTCTTCCATTGCTACTGATGTGTGTTTTGTGTTCAACTCAAGAGGTGTTCTTACATCTCACTCGATGAGTTGATCTTGAGTTGATCAATCTCCGAGAAGATCAATTCTTGTAGGGTTACTCGTTCATTTTGTTGTTATGTTGGATGAAGATCTCGAAAGCAAAGACGCCAAGAACAACATGTTGCATCTTCGAGAAGGGCAATTGGTTCATGAAGATCCTGCTAGCTTTGTGTCCCCTCTGTCTTCTTACCTCATGTCTTGAATCTCGGGACGAGATTCTTGTTTAGTGGGGGTGAGTTATCACAGCCCTAAAAATTGATTGTAATTAGTTACATCAGCATCCATGAGTCATGATTGAATTAGGAATTTTGAAATAGGAATTTAACAAACCCTAGCACCCCTTCGAATTACTAGGTCCAACCAAAATTGGTTTTAATGAACCCAAAATGCACTTCACAAAATGTTCATCATTTCTGGATTGGGTTAAAACCTCGGCAAAAAATGGTGCACATTTTTCTAGGACACTCTAGATTTTTTGAATTAAATCATAACTATTTGAATTTGGACATTTAAATTTCATAAAATATTTTAAATGTCCAAATAATCTTGAAAGCATTTGAGGGTTGTTGGAAATAATTTCACAAGTGCCCACAATTATTTTCAGCTTTTTACCAAATGGTTTAGTATTTTTACTAAATCAAAACAAAATAGAATAAATAGAAAAATAGAAGGAAAAATAAAACAGAATAAACTTTCCTATAGCTTACCTATGCGTCCTGCTACAGCAGCTGGCCGACCCAGCCGGCAGCGTCGTCCACCTCACGCCAGGAGGACGCGGGCGCGTGCCCGACGCGCGCACACCACCTCCTGCTTCCACCATGATGTCTCGGCCCTTCTAGCATCGCCACGCGACGCCCCTCAGTCCCCTCTCACTTTCCCCTCTCTCCCTGGACCTCCTCTGCTCCTCCATCTCTCGACCCCAAGTGAGACCGAGAACCGCCGTCACCGCCGTTCGCCGTTGTCGCTGCCACCGTCGTCCCCTCGCCCTATCGCAGTGTCCAAGAGCTTCGCTGTCGTCCGCTACACCGTCTCGCCCAAGCCTCGAGCGCTCGCGCACCTCGACGCGACCGCCTTGACCTCGTCTTCATCGTTCGGCCGCCGAGATTGTCGACGACCTCCCATCCTCATCAGCCCCTCCTCGAGCTTGCCGACCCGCTCTTTGTGTTCCCCGTGAACTTCTTCCCCTCTCAATTCTCTCTCTTGCACGCCGTAGCCGCCACGCCTCTCTCACCTGACTGCGCCACCGCCCGAGCTCTCCGCCGATGATGCTCCAGTGACCATTTGGTCCCGGGCATGCGTCCAACATACTCGCCACACCACGTAGACGCCGTAGGTGCTAACCCCGCATCGCCATGGCCGCTGTAGCCTCGATCCCGAGCTCACCTGAGCTTCGGCAGCCCCCACGGTCGTCACCGGCGCCGTTCCCGGCCAACCCGAGCTCGGCCACCACCACCAACCGATGCGGCTCACTCCTAGGAGTGCGTAGGAGCAAACCGCATGGCGAATGGTGCCGTGAGCAGCGTTTCTGCAGCTCGCTGCCACGTCTGGCCTCGCAGGCGACTCAACGCCGGCGAGTTTGACTCGCTGACCAGGGGTTGGACCTCCCATGGGTCGCTGACAAGTGGGCCTTTGCCCCTGTTAACTTTTGTTAAGTTTTTAATTGAACTTAATTAACCCTACTGACACTGACAAGTGGGCCCCACCCTACTAATTAACCTAGTTTAGTACTGATTGAATGGGGTTAGTTAGTTAGTCACTAACACACGGGACCCACTTGTCAATTTGACCTGGTCCGCACCGTTGACTCGCTAACGTCATGATGATGCAGTGCCAACGCAGTAATTCCTTTCTAGAATTAGTTTAATTCTAATTAATCAAAAAATCCAGAGAAAGGCCTAAACTTCAAAAAATCATAGAAATTAATTTATAACTCGGCTGGAAATGATTTATGTATAAAAAATGATCATAAAAATCCAATCTATCCATTGGTACTGGTTTCATGCATGACAAAGCAACTTAACCTTGTTTTTTAGATCAAAACATGATAATGCCCTTTGGAAAAATCACAACTTGAGTTTGAATTTGAACCTTTGGTTCAGATCAACCCAAACCCTTCTGTTACTAGCTGCATTAGCTCAAATCACGGCATATTGCCATGTCACATTCATGCATCATATTGTTGCATTGCATTGATTGTGTTCCTTCTCTGTTTGTCGGTGTTGTTCCCCCTCAGTAGACGTTGTTCTGACGATGAGTTCGATGACACCGATGAAGAGCTATACTATCTTTAGAAGTGCCAGGCAAGCAACCCCCATTGAACACTCTGATACAATCCCACTCTCCCACTCTTGCTCTCTGTTACCGCATTAGGACAACATTCAACTGTTACATGATGCAGTAGTTGAACCCCTTTCCTCTCCATGACCAGTCTTTGCCACAGTAAATAGTTGAAACCCACTAGAATGAGTAGGAGTTGTTTGAGCCATGATGTGCCTACTCATTTATTCTTGCTTGTTATGCCAACTCTGCTTAGAGTTGCGTCAGGTATGATTCATCTGGGATTGATTGGAATGGTGTGAACACACTACTAGGAAAAGGCCTATTAATGGCGCACTTAATTTGGCCATTAATGGCGCATTAGTGGTGCGCCATTACTAGCACGCCATTAGTATTTGATACTAATGGCGCACCTCTGGTGCGCCATTAGTATCTGGTATACTAATGGCGCACCTCAGATGCGCCATTAGTGTGCACCTTAGTGCGCCATTAGTATGCCTCCCAGGGGCCAGGTGCTATGGCATACTAATGGCGCACTAAGTATGATGCGCCATTAGTAGTATCCGCACAGTAATGGCGCACTGCCTGTTAATGCGCCATTACTATGCTTTGGCATACTAATGGCGCACTTTTCTCTGATGCGCCATTAGTATGAATATTAGGGTTTTTTAATATTATTTTTCTGTTTTTTTTACAGATTACAAAATGTATAATTGCACAGAATATAGACAGCACACATCAACAACACATTCATCGAATACAATAGAAGATTAATCTCTGAATACAATTCATCATATTAGTCTCCGAATACAATTCATCGATCATATTAGTCTCCGAATTGAAAAGACCGAACAAAGATAGAAAAATATATTACAAGTCTCGAGATTGCGAGTAGCGAGTTTGTCTTCGCATTACAAGTCGATATCGATCATCTAAACTACCATCACATAGAAGAGAGCTGCGGTCGTCACGATGAGCATCATCACGATGAAACTCGTTTTCATCCGGTTCCTCCAACGCTCCCTCCCCTCTCCCGCTAGATAGCGGGCGTATCTAGATTCGGCCTCGGCCCTAGTGGTGTACCCTTTATAACTGTTACCGCTGAATCGGTGAACCTGTCTCCGACACTCCTCCCAGTCGTCGTAGACTCCGGGAACCTTACCCTTGTACACGACATACGACGGCATCGCTATATATATGCACTAGCCAAACGAAACGTTAGTATCAATTCACAGACAATTCATAAGCAATATATAAGTATGCAACAGAATGATCGAAAGAGAAAAGCAAGACATTAATAGCATCGATTACATCTAAGTTGAACGACTCTCGAAACCAAAGAGACATACTACAAGTTCATTAAAGTTTAATTACAACAAGAGCCAATCGATGTTTCAGAACTAGACACAGCATCACTGCTTTCGACTCGACTCAATGCACCGGAGCGTGGATGAAGCCGCCGTCTATCGTGGGAGTCATGAAATCACGGGCGTTGTCAGCCTGCATTTGTAGCATTGTTTCTATGTCACTGTTCGACGGTTGATTCCTAAGGTAGAACAGCCCCGAGGTACGAAGGACATCTTGATGGATGATTTCCGCAAACTCCGACTGGATGCGAAAGAAATCTTGTCTGATGTCCGCGTCCTGGATTGCCGACATGCGCGCGGCCCAATCTTTGAGCTTACTCGGTAGCAGAAGTTGATGATGGTCCCGTACGATCGCCCGCATGTGATGGATGGCATAGTAGGCACCCTTCTGACCACCAGGTGGCTGCTTGACGCAGCAGAACGTCGTGTTGTGGGAGAACACGTGCTTGCCGTACTTACGAGTTGTCCTGGTGAAGGTGCCTCCAGATTTGGCGTAGCCGGCGAGAACATCATCAAGAACCTTCTTGACATTTGTGTAGTCTACAGCCGACTTACGGTCCGGGTCAAAATACGTGGCCATGGAATATTTGGGGCTTAGTAGGATGAGCGTGCACTGTGTGTCACTGCAGAAAACACGGAATGTTAAAAGAAGAACGATCGAAATCTAAGAATTCATATGTTACGGGGCGGTTGAGGCGGAGGACTTACTCGGGAAAGTAAGGCACGAGGAAGTTATCCTTATCTCGGTTTGCCAGAATGACGCCTCCGAGGTAAGAACTCGCGACTTGCCGGTCCCCAATGCTGCCCAAGATCTTGGCACGCATGTAGAAGGGGTCGACTATCACGATGTCCGGGGTCTTGTCGCGAATGATCCGCATCTCCATACTCAGCGAAAATAGCTGAACGAAGGTGTAGTGCAGCGGATGAAGGTTCAACATAGCGTGGATGTCATCAAACCGCAGCACGATCGTACCCCCGATGGAGTTATCCACAAAGCCCTTGCCCTCCGGCACCTTGGCCGCGAAAACCGGGTACGCCAAATCCTTCTGTGTGAGACGCCGCTTCTCCAAAGAAAGAACACTGTCATGCAGACTCCGCATGGCACCGGTTGCAGCATCGAGCATATTTATCGGTAGCATCGGCCTACCCGCCACATGCACCCTCCTCATTACATCCTCAGGTGAAGGTGGCCCGTCCTGAGCACGGATCGTACTCGGTGCCGGCTGGCTCGCACCCTTGTTAGTTTTTCTTTTGCGTGCCTTCTTCTTGATCTCCTGAATTGGGACCGAGTTCTGCTCAGAGACCGCCTTCTTTAGTGTGTTGGGGCTGATCATATTTCGCACCTCGCCTATCTGAGGCTCGGTGAAATCGGCAGCTGGAGGCGTCTCCTGAGAGCTGAACGGCAGACGACGCCTGTTGCAACTTGGCTTCTCCGCGGTACCGGCTTGATCGCGCACGTCTTTTGTTGGGTTGGGTTCTTGAGAAGGAGCCCCCATGAAGTCGTCACCGTACCCATGATCGGCAAAGTAATGATCGACGTTGGCAAATGTATCGTCGTCGTCGTCGTTCTGATCCTGTGCCATATGCATGTTTGGATCCAGTGGCATAGGGATGTCCGGCACCGTTGCGGCGGACTTGCCATGGGGACGACTTGGTGCCGGCACGACTGGCGGTGTTGTCTTTGGTGTGGTTTCCCCCGCCCCCAAACGAATCTGGCTCTTCGGCCAAAGCAGGGGCCAGCTCAGGCAGGCGCTGAGGGTCATGGCGTCATCATCGTCGGCCCCGATGGATCGAATCGGAGGTAACACGTCGTCGCAGCCTGGCAGCACCCGAACCAGTTGAACCCTAAACAAGTTGGGTGGCATCTGGGTACCGTGGAACAAGGGCTGGCCCGGTTGAACAATTTTGCCCTTGGCGACATCGACCAACTCGTTGTTTACGAAGTGCAGGAGAGTGCACGGAACGTCGGCGGCGCCCTGCGAAAACATGTAGGGCGTCAGGGATGCCCAGTCAAAGGCAAGGAGATGATGTCCTCGGCCGAGAGAGGCTTAATTAGTTACTGTGATGATGGCGTCGAGCTCGGCTAATGTCGAGGCACCGCCAACGGCGGGCGTGCAGTTGACGGAGGGGCCGCTTGCTGCAGAGGTGCCGGCCGGCGTACACACGGGTGCATTAAGCTCCCGTGCCGGCGTCGGAGACACCAATGCCGCCTCCGCCGAAGACACCAATGGCCCCGCCATCGCGTTCTGCGAGTTGCTGGCCGTGAAGCTGGGAATCGGGGGCGGCCCCTGTTGGCCGCCAGCAATCCACGCCTGCAACCCCTCGATCAAGCTAGGCACAATGGCGGTGATCGTCGCTCCGATCTGTTGTTGCACTTGCTCTTGGACAATCTCCGGAATCCGTGCCACCTGTGCCTTGAGTTCTTGAACCTCGCGCGCCTGGCTTTCCGAGCTGGTCTTTTTCTCCTTTCGCCCACCAGCGTTATAGTATGACGACCATTTTGTCGACAAGCCTTTGCCGGCCACACGACCAGCTGACGTCGGCTTCACGAGCTTATCCTTGTTCTTCATTACATTCAACGCCCTATTTAGAGTCGTGTCCCAAGGGCCGCTCTTAGTCGACCCCGCGCTACTGCTTTCAGTCGCCTGCGGAAGGAATGTGAATCATTTAGAAATTTGGCTTCATTAATTAGAATGCAACCATATGGAGCTAATTACGCGGGGGTGTATTCCTTACCAGAACAGCCTCAAGCGCCCTGGTCTTCGGATCCGTGGTCAGCTCCTTTGTTTTCGGGTCCTTCTTGTACCGGGCCCTGATAAAGTTCCTGGTCTGCTTGTCACCGTATTTATCGAAGAGGGGCGGTAGGCCTTGCTCGGCACGGTCCACCTCCTCCTTGTCCCATTTAGGCTCCGCCACTCTGTAACCGCCGGGACCGAGTCTGTGTTCCCCTAAGTTGAGCTCCCGCATTTCTTTCCCCCACTGACTTGATTCGTAGTGTGAGGCGCTCGAGCAAGTGATCTTGAATTCGTTGTAGTCATCTTCGGTGATCGAAGGATGTTTCTCCTTGATTGTCTCATAACTCTCACCTTTCTTGATCATTATCTTCACATTGGTTTTCCAAGTAGACAGGGCCTTGCTCATCTTCGTGAGGGCAGCATTGTTCACTTTATTCCCTTTGAGGCTTGTGTTATCAAATTGAGCGGGGAACTTGTATCATTCGTGCAGCTTCGTGAAGAGGAGGTTGCGGTAATTCGCGTTGTCAGGATGCCTCAGGTTCTCGCTGTTGATCGAGACGGTGCTCCGGAGAATGCACCCGAGCTGAATCGAGTACCCCTTGACTATTCGTTCGGGCGCCGTTGGATTCCCGTCGGGGTCCACTTCAGTAACTTCCTCCTTGAGGGTGCGGAGCACGGTCGGGCGCCGGTCCTTCCGTTGCCTCTTCGGTTGGCTGCCATCTGTGCGTGCGCCGCCATCATCAGTGGTGGCATTCTCGGCGGCACCATCAGTGGTGGCATCAGTGGGGTCATCCTCCGCGGTACCATCAGTGGTCTCAGGATCGGTGTGGAAGGCGGCGTCCTCATACAAGTGAGGTTGTTCCTCCATCTCCTGGGACAGCTCCCAGAATGCCTTCCCGCCCGAACCGCCGGCCTCATCGTTGTTGGCCATGTTTCTCTCTAAATAGGAACAAAGTTTGGTCAAAAAGTTGGTTATTGTCAAGGAACAAGATCATGGTCTCATCATTTAGGGTTTGTCGACACCGAGGCATCCTAAAAGCTAAGCTTTTATAATTGAGGGTTTTTCGACGCCCAGGCACCCTAAAAGCCTAAGCTTTCATCATTTCGTTTTTTATCGACACCGAGGGACCCTAAAAGCCAAGGTTTCATAATTTATGGTTTGTCGACACCGAGGCATCCTAAAAGCTAAGCTAGGAAGGAGAATTGTAAGTTGGGCCTAATCACTTGGCTCTAATCACTTGATCCTACCTAATTAACCACTAAGATACCCCGGCCCATGCATTAGTCACAACTACCCTATATGTCCAATTTTTAGCAAAGTCATGCTAAAATTCACGGAAAATTTCAGCATGGCCTTTGCTGAAAATAGGACATATGGAGTACCCGAATTTGCCGGAACGGAAGTTAATCAACATTCCAGCAAACTCAAGGGCCTCTCGGGGTACCTGCAAAATCATTATCCCCGCCTAATGAAGTCGCCAATGGGTCATTTCAGAAGATCACAAGTAGCATCATCACAAGTACAACATCATGACAAGTATAGTAGCAACAGCAGTGAATTCATAACAGCAGCATGAACAGTTAAGAAAAAGTTGCAGAAGCTTGTAAAACAATAGTTTGAAGTTCAAATATTTACAACAAGGAACCAAATACATGACCACCATATTCCTTTCCACACAGAAAATTGATGTGTAAAACAATAGTTTGAAGCTTGTAAAACAATAGTTTGAAGCTTGTAAAACAACAGCAGTGAATACCCCGGCTTGATAGCAAACTGACAACAACTCAAAAATTGATGTTGCTGCCAGTATTAATTAGAAAGCAGCAGCAATATGGCATATTTAAGTAACAGTGGCTATCCTTCTGAACTAATGGGAGTGCATGGGTTTCAAAGAGCTGGCCACCATAGGAGCTTAAATAAATTTCAACTAATAAGGTAAGAGACGCCTCACACCCACACCCGTCAAAATCTATAGACAAACATGCCCAACAAAAAAGAGGTGCAAGCAAGCACAAGCCTGTAAATGATTTGCGATAAAAGTCCATACATCACACTAACACATGATGAATTACCATGATCCAGGTTTAATGTTGCTTTCCCACCCAACCTGTTTCCTCACTGTAGATACATATCCTAGCTCCTAGCACATATCTAGACAAGATAGGCTCGCACAGAGGCATTTGTTTGCTGGCTAGAATGACAGCAGCCAACAACTCAAACAGAGACATCCTTCAACACTAGAAACACAAAACGCACCAAGTAAATTAGACAATAGTTATTTAAGCTCCGGTGGGACTTGTCTTTTTTTGTTCTGCTACGCTGTCACAACTATTTACTTTTTGTGCAGTGTTGTATTACTGGGTACATTATTGTAATTTTGAGTAACCAGAATCTATAATAATAAAATCAAGGTGAATAAGCTGGGTAATGTAAACATATGTTGTTCACTGGTGTGAATTTGTTTGACAAGTAGATGACCTCTTTGCCCCCTTGTTGGTTGTTATTGGTCAGCCGAAAAATCAAACTACTGTCAGGACCCCGATCCTAAGTCACACCGATCTAGCTGTAACACGTCATATCACTTTGCGGCCTCACGCACGGTAACCCCACGGGTGCCACCTTACCTGGCCCGGGACCGTTTGCGCATTTTGGCACACGTATATGACAGTGTCGCTAGCATCCATATGACAGAGAACCCGGGCCGACATGGCTAGTTATAAACCAAAAGTGGCACTAAATTATAGAGACAGGCATCCATGACCCAGCAACGAACGTGTCGGTCATCAACGTATGAACCCAAGTCGTAGCAAGCTACATGGACTTAAAGGAACAACGCGTGACATTTCCCCTAAGGGACAGACACAGGAACGAAGAAGGACACATGCCGACCAGCCTACGTGTTCCGAGCAGTAGCAAGCTACCAAGGCTCATTGGAATCACTAGGAGGCATTTCCCTGTAAGATAGGCTACCAAAGGAAAACAACTAGGTGTCGGATCCCACACATACCAAGCATTTCAATCATACACGCAATATGCTCAATATGTGCAAATACAACATTGCATCACAACAGAACTCAATGACTCAAAGTACTTTATTTAAAAGGCTCCAAGAGCCATACATAACATAGTCATACAGGTAGGGGTCACATGACCCAACACTCAAGTCATACAGTCATACAAGCACAAGCGGAAGCTACATGTCTGAGTACAGACAACTTAGAAAATAAAACAGGCTTGGTGTAGCCTGACTATCTACAAGGCCCTTCACAAGCTCCAGATCACCGTCTGGGTGTCAAGCTACTCGTCGACGTCAACGTCTATGTAGAACCCATCAGCAGGGGCAGGGTTCTCCTCTGCAACAGTTATTAAGCAAACATGAGGACAAAGGTACTCAGCAAGTCTTACCACAGAACCTATCATACATGCAACATTACCAAAGGGGGATAGTGGAGTTTATAGCAGAATGCCAGCTTTGACCTTGGCTAACCTATACTACAACTCTCAACGGATTGCAAGATATTGTTACGAACACGAGTCCTCTACTCACCACATCAATACACTATCGAGGATCCTCTTCCGTCATCCTACGGAAGGGCCATCCACGGCACTCACGCTTATCTTGAGGCTTTTAGTAGTATCCATCAACTTGTCTATGAACTGTAAGAGTAACCAAGTAGTTCGTACCGCGAACAACGGCTATTCGAATAGTTTGATAACCATGCAGGGGTGTACCTCTTCACACACGCTCCCACCACTTATCGCCGTTTACTCGGCGTGTACTCGGCAACCTTCAAGCGGAAGCCCAGCGAGGGTGTCGGCCACGACCTGACTAACTACTCAAGTCTCTCGTCCAGGTTTATCGCCTATTTGGGTTCCATCCGTGGGGAGATCCGGCCGGGGTGTCGCTCACGGCCCCAAACGATGTGTACAGGGTTCCCGAGTCACCAAACGGGCAACCGGTACACCGTGCCACGTACCTGTCGCATCACAACCCACCCCGAGGGTCAGCGTTGTGCACGACCTCCAGTAAGCTATAAACACCAGAAACTAGTTGCAACTCCTGGACAGAGATCAAGGGTAATTAATAAGCCGGGAGGGTCCATTGGTTTCGGGCCCAATGCATGGTAGTAACTGGAACTTGAACCACACATACAGATCTCAGGTCCTATGTACGGTTCCAATGAAACAACCCACCACGTACTCCTACATGGCCTTTCATCGATACCTTTACCAAGCGTATTCCACACTTCCTTCTCTTTATCTAAAGATTGTTTCACTCTGATCCATCACCCAGATGAACCAGACCAGACACAACTCTAAGCATAGCAGGCAACATAAACAAATAGCATGGTGGATCACACATCACATGGCTCAATCAACTCCTACACATGCTAGTGGGTTTCAACTATTTACTGTGGCAATGACAGGTCATGCAAGGGAATAGGGTTCAACTACCGCAGCAAGTAGCAGTTCACGCGCTGTTGCCTTAATGCAGTAAAAGAGAGCAGGAGCGAGAAGATTGGGTTGTATCGGAATGATCAATGATTGCTTGCCTAACAAGGTAGTTGTCGGGTACTGCTCTTCAACTGGATACGCAGCAGTATCCTCGGGAGCAGGACCTAACACAGGGAATACCAACGATACAATCATTAACAAACAAATGCAACAATATGATGCATGTTTATGACATGGCAAGATGCATGTGTGTTGGCTAATGCAACTAAAACCAGAAGGGTTTGAACCTATTTGAATCAAGGATTCAAATTGAAGTTCAAACTATTATTTAAATAAGTGCATTATCATGTTTTTGATATATACAGCAAGTTAACTTGTTCAAACATGCATGAAACCAGTGCCATTAGAAAGATTGGATTTTTCTGATCATTTTTCATATATAAATCTTTTCCATCTGAGCTATGGTTGATTTTATATGATTTTTAGAAGTTTTGGGTATTTTCTGGAATTTCCTGAATTATTTTAAATCTAAAAATCCCAGAAAAACCTTTACTGCGTCAGCATGACATCATGCTGACGTGAGCCAGTCAACAGGGCCAGTACAGGTCAAACCTGACCAGTGGGTCCCTCATGTCAGTGTCACAGCTAATTAACTGAGTTAATTAGAGTTTAATTAAAACTAATTAGCTGTCAGTGGGGCCAGGGCCCACGTGTCAGTGACTAAACTAATTAACTAATTAATATTAAATTAACACCTAAACTAAGTTTGACTTGCGGGCAGGGCCCACATGTCATTGACCCAGGGGGTCAAACCCGTGGTCAAAACAGGTCCAACTCGCCGGCGTTTAGCCGCCGGCGAGGCCAAACGCGGCGGCGTGCTTCGGAAAACGCCTACGGTGCACGGTTCGAGCTGTGGCTAGGCGCGTTGGATAGCTCTTGCTCTTGCACGTCGGATGGAGGTGGTCGCCGGACCTGGGGTGGCCGGAGACGACGGCAACGAGCTCGACGGCGGCGGCCGGCGTCGGGCGTGTGTGGAGAAACGACTGCAGGGGCCTAGGCGATGCGTGCGTAGCACCGTTCGCATCTACGTGCTGTGGTGAGTACGTTGGACGGGTGCCGGTGACCAAATGGTCACCGGAGCATCACCGGCGACGAGCACGGCGGCGGTGCGTGCGGTGGAGCTTCGTGTAGTGTGTTACAGGGCAAAAGGGAGCCAACGGAGAGGGGAGGAGGTAGCTAGGCTCACAGCGGTTGCAGCAAGCACCGAAGCGAGCTCGGGGGTGGTCGGAGCTGAGCAGCACGGCGAGGGGGATCTCCGCGGCCGGAGTTGGGGAAGAAGAGGTCGGGGGCGTCTCCAGGGCGGGCGAGCACTCGGGGCTCGGCCTGTTCGAAGCAGTCGAGGACGGCGGAGACGAGGGACAACACGGCGGAGCTCGGGGACGACGGTGGACGCGGCTTCTACGACGGTGCGATCACGGCGGCGTCGGCCATGGCGCGGGAGAGCGGAGGAGAGGAACTGGGGGGAGGCGGAGGTGTCTGCGGGGTCGAGGAGGACGTGGAGGTTCGATCCATCCCTCCAGGACGGCGAGGGGACGATGCAGGGCGGCGGGCAGCTGCGTGGCGCGCCATGCGGTCGCCGTCGAGCACCTGCCTGCCTGCCTGGCCGAGCCAAGCAGCTCGCTGGAGCGGCAGCTGGGCTGGGCCGGCAGGTGGGCCGGGTGGGCGCCAGGTAAGTGTTCTTCCTATTTTTCTTTTCCTATTTTCTTTTTTGTTTCATTTCTTTTGCCGCTTTGTTTAATTAATAAAAATGCCTAAACATTTTTATAACTCATGACACTTGTCATACCTACTGTATATAATATGAACAGTAGGAAACATTATAGTTCATGATTATTTGAGCATTTAAAATATTTTATAGCATTTAAATGCCCAAATTCAAATACCATATGATTTAATCCAAAACCCTAGATTGTCCTAGAAAATTGTGCACCATTTTTGGCAGAGGTTTAAGACCAAGGCAGAAATGATGAACATTTTTGAAGGGCATTTTGGGTACATTGGAAAATATTTTAGCAAACCCTAGTTGTTAGGGGAGGGGTGCTGGGGTTTCTGTTAATCCCATTTCAAGTTTCTTTGAAAGTAAACATGATGCACACTCTAGTCAGGTCCTAATGCAAGTGCTAGCTAGGGATGTGACAACTCACCCCCACTTAAAAGAATCGCGTCCCAAGATTCGGGTTCCTCCGGAAAGAGGGTGGGGTACTCAAGTCGAAGACGATCCTCCCTTTCCCAAGTATCTTCACTCTCGGAATGATGTGACCATTGAACCTTGAGAAACTTGATATTGTGGCGTCGAGTGGTGCGCTCGGTTTGATCAAGAATACGAACGGGGTATTCTCGATATGTGAGATTGTCTTGGAGATCAAGCGTTTCGTGGTCCACTCCGCGGATAGGATCCGAGAAGCAACGCCTGAGTTGAGAAACGTGGAAAACATCATGAACTCTGGAGAGGTGCGGAGGTAGTTCCAATTGGTAGGCAACTTCTCCTCGTTTGGCAAGAATGCGAAAAGGACCGATGTAACGAGGGGCCAATTTGCCTTTGATACCGAAGCGATGGGTTCCCTTAAGAGGAGTAACCCGAAGGTAAGCCTTATCGCCGACTTCAAAAGTCACAGCCTTATGATGACTATCATATTGGCTCTTTTGGCGAGACTGGGCTGTTTTCAATCTCTCACGAACGATGCGAACTTGTTCCTCTGCTTCCTGGATCATATCCGGGCCAAAGAATTGTCTTTCCC
>LR738712.1:396411065-396438907 GCA_902687465.1 Secale cereale | reverse complement strand
GCAAATGGAAGACACTTTTCCCATTCCATACCGAAAGAAATGACAGAGGCTCGAAGCATGTCTTCCAGAATTTGATTGACTCGTTCCACTTGACCACTTGATTGCGGATGGAAGGCAGTACTGAAAGAGAGATGAGTTCCCATAGCATTCTGGAAACTTTCCCAAAATCGTGAAGTGAAAAGACTTCCACGGTCTGAGTTAATCTCCAACGGTACACCATGAAGTGATACTATTCGAGAGATATATAAGTCTGCTAGCTGGCTAGCGGTAATGCTCTCCCGAACAGGCAGGAAATGAGCTACTTTAGAGAGGCGGTCGATAACGACGAAGATAGCATTATTCCCTTTCCTGGACCTGGGAAACCCGGTAATGAAGTCCATACCAACTTTATCCCATTTCCATTCAGGAATAGCTAGAGGTTGAAGGGTGCCAGCAGGCCGTTGATGCTCTGCCTTGACTCGACGGCAAACGTCGCAGTTAGCAATGAATTGAGCGATTTCTCTCTTCATCCTAGTCCACCAGAATCTTTGACGTAGGTCTTGATACATTTTGGTACTACCGGGATGAATCGTGAGAGGAGATTCATGAGCCTCCTTGAGGATCAAACGTCTTAGGTTTCGCACTTTAGGAACCACTAAACGGTTGCTAAAGAATACGACTCCTTGATCATCAATTGAGAAACATCCTGCAACTCCTTTCTTGATGTTCCTCTTAATACGGGAAATTCCGGGATCAACCTTCTGTGCTTTGATGACCTGATCCAAAAGGGTAGGTTTCGCCACCAAGGTGGAAAGGAATCCTCGAGGAACAATGTGAAGGTTAAGCTTACGAAATTCCTCGTGGAGAAGTGGTTGACTTTGTTGTAACATTAAATTGTTACAATATGACTTACGACTCAGTGCATCAGCCATGATATTGGCCTTTCCAGGAGTGTAAGTGATTCCTAAGTCGTAGTCGGTGAGCAACTCAACCCAACGTCTTTGCCTGAGATTTAGATCCGGTTGGGTGAAGATATACTTCAAACTTTGGTGATCAGTGAAGATTTCACAGCGATTACCAAGAAGGTAATGTCGCCATGTTTTGAGTGCACGGACTATAGCTGCAAGCTCTAGATCATGAGTAGGATAGTTATCCTCATGTGGACGCAACTGTCGGGATGCGTATGCAATCACTTGACGATCTTGCATGAGAATGCAACCTAGTCCTTGTCGCGAGGCGTCGCAATAGATTATAAAATCCTTGGAAAAGTCTGGTGGTACCAGTACAGGTGCAGATGTCAGGCGTCTTTTCAGTTCCTGAAAACTGGACTCGCACTATGGGGTCCACTCAAACTTTTTATCTTTCTTGAGGAGTTCGGTTAGAGGTTTAGCAACCTTGGAGAAATTCTCGACGAAACGTCGACAATAGCTCGCTAAGCCAAGAAAACTCCTAACTTGCTTGACGATTCAGGGGGAGTCCAATCAAGTACGGCTTGAACTCGCTCGGGATTGACAGCAATACCCTTGCCAGAGATCACATGACCTAGATAGGTTACTTCTGGCAACCAAAATTCACATTTAGAGAATTTGGCATAAAGGCGGTGCTCTCGAAGCTTCGTCAATACCAGCCTTAAATGCTCGGCATGATCTTCCTTGTTCTTGGAGAAAATGAGTATATCATCGAGGTATACCACGACGAATTTATCCAAATACTCCATGAATATAGAATTCATTAACCGAGAAAAGGTAGCTGGGGCATTGGTTAATCCGAAGGAAATGACGGTGTACTCATATTGGCCATAACGAGTAACGAAAGCCGTTTTAGGAATGTCCCCGTTCTTGATTTTGATTTGATGGTAGCCCAACCTCAAATCCATCTTAGAGAAGACTGAGGATCCAGCGAGCTGATCATACAGGTCGTTGATCCTGGGAAGCGGATACTTATTCTTTATGGTGACCAGATTGACAGGTCGGTAATCTACAACCATTCGCTCCGTTCCATCCTTCTTCTTGACGAAGAGGACGGGGCAAGCCCAAGGGGAAGAACTAGGACGGATGAAACCTTTTTGCAAGGACTCATCGAGTTGTTTCTTTAGCTCAGCTAATTCTAGTGGTGCCATCTTATAAGGTCTCCTAGAGACTGGGACAATTCCAGGGATAAGATCTATCACGAACTCGACATCTCTGTCAGGTGGAACTCCTGGCAGTTCTTCTGGAAAAACATCCGGAAAGTCACGGACTACCGGGATATCTTCGAGTTCTGGTAGAGGGCTGGCATTAAGAGAGTAGAGCTGACGTTCAGCCATTCGAGTCAAGACATTGACTATCTTGCCGGATGGATGTGTAAGTTGAACGGTCCTAGTAAAGCAATCAATTTTGGCGTAATGGGTTGTCATCCAATCCATACCCAAAATGATATTTATGTCCGAGGACTTGAGAGCGATTAAAGATGCAAGGAAAACAAGTCTATCGACAAGGATTTCATTTCCATGGCTTACCCTAGAGGTTTGCCACTTTGAACCAGGAGTTTGAATAACCATGGAAGTAGGCATGTCACAAAAAGTCATGTTGTGCAATCGAGCATAGCTCTCAGATATGAATGAATGGGATGCTCCAGTATCAAAAAGAACAGATGCTGGATGGCAGTTTACGAGAAGCGTACCAAGGACGACGTTAGGATCCTCATAAGCTTCTTCGGCAGAAACATAGTTGACATGACCACGTGCAGTGGGGATTGGCTTGACATAGTTCACCTTGCCGGTTGGCTTACCACGGCCAACGGGTTTTCCTGGCTGATTCTGGGGACAATCACGCATGTAGTGTCCCGGTTCTCCACACTTGAAACATGTCACAGTGGTGGTGCGTGGAGCGAAGTTGGAGGGTGGACCTCCATAGGTCTTAGCAGGTGCAAACTGTTGAGTTGGACGAGGCGCCTCATAGGATGGCCTCGGTGTATACTTGGGTGGCAGAGCAGTGTTAGGAACCCATACACGGCGCTTGTGAGAGCCAGAGCCGGATGAGGAACCAAAATCTCGAGTATGCTTGCGGGTGGCCTCGAAGTCGGTCTGGCCTGTCTCAGCACTGATAGCCTTGTTAACCAACTTCTGGAAGGAGGTGCACTCGTGCAGACGTAGATCTCGACGAAGTTCAGGGCTAAGTCCCTTGCGGAACCTCGCCTGTTTCTTGGCATCGGTGGATACTTCCTCAGGGGCATAGCGTGCCAGATTACCAAACTCACGACTATAGCCGTCCACAGTTAAACGGCCCTGGGTGAAATTGCAGAATTCCTCCCGCTTACGATCCATGAGACCTTCCGGAAAGTGATGTTCACGGAATGCCTCACTGAACTCAGCCCAGGTAGTGACTTGGCCAGCAGGACGCATAGCTTCGAAGTTTTCCCACCAAAGACTGGCAGGGCCCTCAAGATGGTAGGCGGCGTAGATAACCTTGTCAGCTTCGGCCACACGGGCAGAGTGTAGCTTGTGGGTGATACTACGTAGCCAGTCATCAGCATCCAGAGGTTCAGTGGAGTGATGGAACTTCGGTGGACACATCTTGATAAAATCGTGGATTGACACCACGTCATTCCTCTGACGGAACCCAGTGTTTTGCTCAATGCGTTCTAGCAGACGGTTGGTCTCTCTCTTGTTCCGTTCTGCTTCAAGCATAACTTCCGCCAAAGAGGGTGGCTGGGGCAGATTTCCATCTCTAGCCCCACTAGCCTCACCCTGCTCCTGAGCAGCAGGAGTGTTGCGAGTGTTGACCATCCTAGGAAAACAAAACAACGGTTTAGACAAGGATGGCAAAAATTTGACATAGAAGTGCAGAATGTAATGGATGACACAGAATGCAGAGATGTTCATCCGTACGACATGGTAATATAGGAACTGCTATATATACACCAGTGGTCATACACACCATACAAAGTTTAGTACAAGCCAAGGCTAAAGTACAACTGCGGTGAAAGACGATACATCCCATCAGAGGCATTCCAAGCTCCTATACATTATTTAACTACACCTCCGGAATTCAGTACACACTAAGTCATATTCCACAAGACGCGCAGGACTGTGGAAATACAACTACTACAATACTACTGCTACCATGGACTAGCTCAGACATTCGTGTAGTAATCATCGTAAAGATTACCACCGTAGCCTGGAAGTGGTACAGACGGATCTTGGAACTCGCGAGCACTCGAAGGCTGTGGACCATAAGGGCATGGGTGTGGTCTCGGTCCCGATGCTGGTGGTAACGGACGCCCACGTGGAGGTGTAATACCCCCAACGTCACGCCAATCCATGCGATCAGGCAGACGAGTCCGCACAGGATACAAATCCCGCATGTCCAGACATCCGGCGTGCACAGCAGGTGCAAGCCGTGTCAAAGTAGTCCAGTGAGCGGCTCGGGTGTTATACAGCTCCATTCGGAGGGCACGGACCTCACGGTCCCTATCCTCCAACATCTGAACAGTAGTCTGAAGCAGTGGCTCTTCATGAGCAGCATCAGTATACAGACCAGTGTAGTAGCCTTCCTCTCCGGGGAGTGAAGCTGGCATGTAACAGAACTCAGTGTTCAGCAACAGGGCATGCCTAGCACGGAGAATGGTCATCATCGAATAAGCGGCATCCTGTACTGCCATCTCGATGGTAATCCCGAGTCCATAAGACCAATGGATGGGATCATTTGCTCCGGGATATGAGGGGTATATCCGGACTGTGCAGAAATACTGACTTTGATTGAAATCCCGATATTGTTCCTCCACAGTGTATTCAGGATACCAGCGATAACCGGTCTCAGTCATCACACGGACTAGCATGGCCGTGTGACCGGGCACACTAATGCACCGAGTCAAACGAACCACTTGGTGAGGGATGCGGCCAGACATCTGAAACACGGAATAATGCAAAGGCATTAGTGTTTCTGGAAGAAATCGGGCAGCATAACAACTGTAAATGCTCAAACAAAGATTTGAGACATCATACAAATGATAGCATAGCCACTCAACAATTCCATATCAAGGTTCCGGTTCAATAATCATCATACTCAAAAGGATAGAAACTGAACTGAGGCTTGAAACCAGCAATCCTAAGAGTCTACGGATTAGTAACACGTGAACCTAGTAAGGATAAGAGGCCTAATCATAAATCCCCGTAGAAAGAATAGACATACTCAGATTAGAAGGGCATAAGGTAAAGGAGTAAAAAGAGCCTTACGTTCCCTTCCACAATCAATTCCCCTACATATAACTAAGAATTTTTCTAGACTCAACATCGACCAGTTTGGCTTGAGAAACCTGCAGGCAGTCCAGCTCTGATGCCAACGCTGTTAGGACCCCGATCCTAAGTCACACCGATCTAGCTGTAACACGTCATATCACTTTGCGGCCTCACGCACGGTAACCCCACGGGTGCCACCTTACCTGGCCCGGGACCGTTTGCGCATTTTGGCACACGTATATGACAGTGTCGCTAGCATCCATATGACAGAGAACCCGGGCCGACATGGCTAGTTATAAACCAAAAGTGGCACTAAATTACAGAGACAGGCATCCATGACCCAGCAACGAACGTGTCGGTCATCAACGTATGAACCCAAGTCGTAGCAAGCTACATGGACTTAAAGGAACAACGCGTGACATTTCCCCTAAGGGACAGACACAGGAACGAAGAAGGACACATGCCGACCAGCCTACGTGTTCCGAGCAGTAGCAAGCTACCAAGGCTCATTGGAATCACTAGGAGGCATTTCCCTGTAAGATAGGCTACCAAAGGAAAACAACTAGGTGTCGGATCCCACACATACCAAGCATTTCCATCATACACGCAATATGCTCAATATGTGCAAATACAACATTGCATCACAACAGAACTCTATGACTCAAAGTACTTTATTTAAAAGGCTCCAAGAGCCATACATAACATAGTCATACAGGTAGGGGTCACATGACCCAACACTCAAGTCATACAGTCATACAAGCACAAGCGGAAGCTACATGTCTGAGTACAGACAACTTAGAAAATAAAACAGGCTTGGTGTAGCCTGACTATCTACAAGGCCCTTCACAAGCTCCAGATCATCGTCTGGGTGTCAAGCTACTCGTCGACGTCAACGTCTATGTAGAACCCATCAGCAGGGGCAGGGTTCTCCTCTGCAACAGTTATTAAGCAAACATGAGTACAAAGGTACTCAGCAAGTCTTACCACAGAACCTATCATACATGCAACATTATCAAAGGGGGATAGTGGAGTTTATAGCAGAATGCCAGCTTTGACCTTGGCTAACCTATACTACAACTCTCAACGGATTGCAAGATATTGTTACGAACACGAGTCCTCTACTCACCACATCAATACACTACCGAGGATCCTCTTCCGTCATCCTACGGAAGGGCCATCCACGGCACTCACGCTTATCTTGAGGCTTTTATTAGTATCCATCAACTTGTCTATGAACTGTAAGAGTAACCAAGTAGTTCGTACCGCGAACAACGGCTATTCGAATAGTTTGATAACCCTGCAGGGGTGTACCTCTTCACACACGCTCCCACCACTTATCGCCGTTTACTCGGCGTGTACTCGGCAACCTTCAAGCGGAAGCCCAGCGAGGGTGTCGGCCACGACCTGACTAACTACTCAAGTCTCTCGTCCAGGTTTATCGCCTATTTGGGTTCCATCCGTGGGGAGATCCGGCCGGGGTGTCGCTCACGGCCCCAAACGATGTGTACAGGGTTCCCGAGTCACCAAACGGGCAACCGGTACACCGTGCCACGTACCTGTCGCATCACAACCCACCCCGAGGGTCAGCGTTGTGCACGACCTCCAGTAAGCTATAAACACCAGAAACTAGTTGCAACTCCTGGACAGAGATCAAGGGTAATTAATAAGCCGAGAGGGTCCATTGGTTTCGGGCCCAATGCATGGTAGTAACAGGAACTTGAACCACACATACAGATCTCGGGTCCTATGTACGGTTCCAATGAAACAACCCACCACGTACTCCTACATGGCCTTTCATCGATACCTTTACCAAGCGTATTCCACACTTCCTTCTCTTTATCTAAAGATTGTTTCACTCTGATCCATCACCCAGATGAACCAGACCAGACACAACTCTAAGCATAGCAGGCAACATAAACAAATAGCATGGTGGATCACACATCACATGGCTCAATCAACTCCTACACATGCTAGTGGGTTTCAACTATTTACTGTGGCAATGACAGGTCATGCAAGGGAATAGGGTTCAACTACCGCAGCAAGTAGCAGTTCACGCGCTGTTGCCTTAATGCAGTAAAAGAGAGCAGGAGCGAGAAGATTGGGTTGTATCGGAATGATCAATGATTGCTTGCCTGACAAGGTAGTTGTCGGGTACTGCTCTTCAACTGGATACGCAGCAGTATCCTCGGGAGCAGGACCTAACACAGGGAATACCAACGATACAATCATTAACAAACAAATGCAACAATATGATGCATGTTTATGACATGGCAAGATGCATGTGTGTTGGCTAATGCAACTAAAACCAGAAGGGTTTGAACCTATTTGAATCAAGGATTCAAATTGAAGTTCAAACTATTATTTAAATAAGTGCATTATCATGTTTTTGATATATACAGCAAGTTAACTTGTTCAAACATGCATGAAACCAGTGCCATTAGAAAGATTGGATTTTTCTGATCATTTTTCATATATAAATCTTTTCCATCTGAGCTATGGTTGATTTTATATGATTTTTAGAAGTTTTGGGTATTTTCTGGAATTTCCTGAATTATTTTAAATCTAAAAATCCCAGAAAAACCTTTACTGCGTCAGCATGACATCATGCTGACGTGAGCCAGTCAACAGGGCCAGTACAGGTCAAACCTGACCAGTGGGTCCCTCATGTCAGTGTCATAGCTAATTAACTGAGTTAATTAGAGTTTAATTAAAACTAATTAGCTGTCAGTGGGGCCAGGGCCCACGTGTCAGTGACTAAACTAATTAACTAATTAATATTAAATTAACACCTAAACTAAGTTTGACTTGCGGGCAGGGCCCACATGTCATTGACCCAGGGGGTCAAACCCGTGGTCAAAACAGGTCCAACTCGCCGGCGTTTAGCCGCCGGCGAGGCCAAACGCGGCGGCGTGCTTCGGAAAACGCCTACGGTGCACGGTTCGAGCTGTGGCTAGGCGCGTTGGATAGCTCTTGCTCTTGCACGGTTCATCCTTTCGAACGGCATCATGCTGTGCAGGAACGTCGGCCCGAGTTGGATGATATCGTCCACGATATGGACCAGCAGATGCACCATAACGTCGAAGAATGCGGGCGGGAAGTACATCTCAAGCTCGCATAGTATCACCACGATCTCTTCCTGTAGCCTTCTGAGTTGCCTCACGCCAACAGACTTCCGAGAGATGACGTCGAAAAAGTTGCATAGGCCAAATAGGGTTTCAAGGACGTGCGCGTCCATGATACCACGGATTGCAACTGGAAGTATCTGCGTCATCAGCACGTGACAGTCGTGAGACTTCATCCCGCTGAACTTCAGCTTCGCCCGGTCTAGGTATCTTCTTATCTTCCTCGCGTAACCGTAAGGAAGTTGTACTCCTACGAGGCAGGTGAAAAACTGCTCGATCTCCTCCTGACTTAGAGTGAAGCACGCGGGAGGGTAGTCATTTCCGGTCTTCTTGGCCTTTTTGCCTTTGCGACGACTTTCCGTGTCCTGCTTCGCCTCATCATCATCATCATCATCATCATCATCATCATATATAGCGTGAAGCTCCTGCCTGATGCCCATTGATTACAAGTCTGCCCTTGCTTTCGGCCCATCTTTGGTCCTCTCTGGCATGTTGAGCAGGGTACCAAGCAGACTCTCGCACACGTTCTTCGTGATATGCATTACATCAAGGCTGTGAGGCACACGGTGGATCTTCCAATACGGCAAGTCCCAGAAAATAGACCTCGTTTTCCATACCTTCAGCAGCGGCTCTGGCGCCTTTCGCTTCTTTCCTGGCTCTGGCGCCTTTTGCTTCTTTCCCGGCAGTGGGCAATCTTTCCAATTTTTCAACAGCTCGTCTATTTCCTCGCCACTCCTCGTACGCGGGCGTCCTCGGGGTTCGGTTTCACCATCGAACAGATCCTTGCGTTTTCTCCACAGGTCATCGTCGCGAAACCACCTTCGATGTCCCATGAACACGGTTTTCGAAGACCCGGGATCTCTATCTAGCTGGCGATACGTTGTGTCATCCATGCACCTGACGCATCCAGAAAATCCGTGGACCACCTGCCCCGCGACATATCCGTAACCGAGATAGTCGTGCACCGTCGTGAGCAGCGCGGCTCTCATAGGGAAATATTCTTTCTTTGCGGCGTCCCACGTATTGGCTGGCGTTTTCCACAGCGTGTCTAGCTCCTCTTTCAGCAGCCCCAGATACAGATTGATGTCGTTCCCTGGTTGTTTCGGTCCTTCAATTAGCATACTCATGTGAATGTACTTCCTCTTCATGCACAACCAGGGGGGAAGGTTGTACATCCACACAAACACAGGCCAGGTGCTATGTGTGCTTCTCTGGCTGCCAAATGGGTTGACTCCATCGGTGCTCGCGCCCAGCACGATGTTCCTTGGATCGTTCCCAAATTCTAGGTCTTCGAAGTTCAAAGCTTGCCACTGGCTCGCATCCTTAGGGTGACTCAGCATCTTGTCTTTTTTATCTATCTCTGGATCATTTGCGTCATCTTCTCGCTTCTTCTCCTCCCTATCCGCGTGCCAACGCAGAAGCTTTGCTACCTTAGGGTCCGCGAAATACCGCTGCAGACGTGGAGTGATCGGAAAGTACCACACCACTTTTCGAGGAGCTTTCTTCCTCTTCTTGTATCGAGTTACGCCGCACACCGGACATATGGTAGACTCCGCGTGCTCGTCCCGATAAATGATGCAATTGTTCATGCACACATGGTATTTCACGTGCGGTAAATCCAGAGGACACACAATTTTCTTCGCCTCCTCCAAACTGGTGGGGCACTTGTTCCCCTTGGGAAGACGTTCGTGCCAGAATGACATGTTCTCGTCGAAGCATGCGTCGGTCATTTTGTGTTTTACCTTCATCTCCAGAGCCATGAGCGTTACTTTCAGGCGGGTATCCTCGGGCCTGCATCCTTCATACAATGGAGTAACCGCGTCTAACTCAAGTTGATCCATCTTGGCTTTCTCTCGGGCGGCAGCTCTTGCGTTATCGGTCTGCTTGAGAAGCAGCTCTTGAATATGAGGGTCCTGCACCCAGCCCATCGATGGTTCAGCGTCGTCTGCTCCGCCGGCATCATCATCTTCATGATCATGCCCGTCGTCTGCTCCGGCATCTTCTTCATCATCATGTCCTGCATCTTCTACATGATGACTGTGTACAGCATCACCGTCGTGATCATCTCCTGGGGATTCTTCGTCTTCTCCCCCGCCCGAGCCGCGGTGGTTGTCTTGCTGCCCTTCCTCATTTCTTGCCCGGCCCCCATGGACGACTTCGTAGTCATCTTCATCACCTTGCCACCGATAGCCATCCATGAAACCACGCAAGAGCAGGTGGTCCCGCACCTGCCTGGAATCCGGGTCCGCAATAAGGCTCTTCAGCTTGCATCTTCGACACGGACATCTTATCTCCGTCTCGTTCTTTTGAAGCATCTCGGCCTTCGCGGACCTCAAAAACCTATTCACGATGCCTTCGGTCATCGTGCGCACCATGGTCGCCCTGCGGGGTAGAGCAAAACGATATTTTAGAACCAAGAAAAAATTTGCCATGACTTTCCCTAAAAATAGGACAAAAATGAATGCTTAATGCCAAAATTCTCACCGAAACGGAAATGAATCAACATTCCGGGAAAATATTGGCAACTATCGCATTTCAAATACCGGTACACCTCCAAACACAAACACATTGCAACACAACAAACCTATGCAACACCACAAACATACATAGATCTAGCTATAGGCCATAAAAGTGCATGTGCACATTGTTTGTATGGAGAACAACATAAATATAGCTTCCCCCCATACTTACCTACCAAAACAAGGTAATTTAACCACTTAATTTGAATGAATATATGGTGGAAATGAGGTGGAAAAGAGGAGGGACCCGAGAGGAGAGGAAGTGGAGAGAATGAAGAAGTGGGGGGGGGGGAAGTGAGTGTGGTAGAGAGGCTGTGCAAAATATCTTGTTGCTGCCCGCATACTAATGGCGCACTAGCTACAAATGCGCCATTAGTAATCAAGGTTACTAATGGCGCATTTATAGTTGGTGCGCCATTACAAGTTTTGCAAAAAAAAACATACTAATGGCGCACTGACACACTGTGCGCCATTACTAGTTCAAACTAGTAATGGCGCACTGTGGGACAGTGCGCCATTAGTAGTTTTGTAAAAAACAGAATAAAAATATCATACAAAAAAAGAGCATTAATGGCGCACATGACTGCAGGTGCGCCATTACTATTTACAACTAGTAATGGCGCACTATTCATGGATGCGCCATTAGTATGTTTGGACAGGCGCGCTAGTTAAAAAAAAACTTCTTGATACTAATGGCGCACTCCGGGCATGGTGCGCCATTAGTACTTCGAACTCTAATGGCGTATCTGTTGCTGGTGCGCCATTACTATATACTAATGGCGCACCTCCTGTCTGGTGCGCCATTAGTATCAATTTCATCTATAGCCCTTTTCCTAGTAGTGACATGTCCTACTGTTGAGAGCTAAGTGTGTGAACACGATTTGGTAAAGGTAGCGATGAGAGGCCGTGTAGGAGTACATAGTGGGTTTTCTCATTGAAATAGTCCTTGGGAATTGAGTTCTATGTTTGTGATCCAAGAATAGCTACTACCACATGTTGGGCCCTGAATATGACCCCGCTCGACTTATTAACCCCCATGTCCTCTGTCCAAGAGTTGCAAGTAGTTTCTGGTGTTTGTAGCGTGTTAATGGCCATGCATACTGCTGACCGAACGGGTGGGCTATAACACGGTAGGAAAGTGGCATGGTGTACCGAGTTGCCCGTTTGGTGCCTTGGGAACCCTGCACACATCGTTTGGGGAGTAGTGGAAACCTCGGTTGGACTCCCTGTATATGGAACCTGAATAGGCGATTAACCTGAACTAGAGACTTGTGTGGTTAGTCAGGTCGTGGTCTACACCCATGTCGGCTTTCGCTTGAAGTCTGCCGAGCACATGCCGTGTGCAGATGCTAAGTGGTGGAAACATGTGTGAAGAAGGACGCCCCTGCAGGGTTATAAATGATCTATTCGAATAGCCACGTCTGCGGTAATGGATTACTGGGTTGCTTATGCGGTTCATAGACAAGTGGAAGTGAATACTCTAAAATGCGCAAGAAAAGCGTGAGTGTTATGGATGGCCTTCTCGTAGGGAGACGGGAGAGGATCTATAGTGGTGTATTGTTACGGTGAATATGTGGACTCGTGTGCACCACCTCAGAGTTACCAGCAGTCATAGTACATGATAGCCACTGAGTCAAAGCTGGCTTGCTGCAGTTAAACTCCACTACCCTTTGTTGATACTGATGCATATGTAGCTAGTTCTGATGTAAGTCTTGTTGAGTACATTTGTACTTACGTTTCCTTAATTTATGTTTTTGTAGAGAGACTTCAGTCTCACTAGTGGTTCCGCATGGACTTCAACGTTTAGCTTGTTACCTCAGCTACGATCTTGTACCCTTGGGAGGGTATTGTAGATAGTCAGGCTTAATAGCCTTCTTCCTTTTCAGATGTCTGTACCCAGACATGTTTATGCTTCTATTGCCTATATGGTCTGTATGTTGGGTCATGTGACCCATGTTTGTAATAAATGATATGACGGCTCTTCTGGGCCTTTATCTATATGAATTCTTGAGTTATGTTGTGATGTCATGTTGTATCTACACATATCGTGCATGTTATGAGTACGTGTAACGTGTGTTGGTATGTGTGGGATCCGACACCTAGTGGTTTATCCTTGGTAGCCGATCTTATGGGGAAATGCCTCCTAGTGCTTCCACTGAGCATTGGTAGCTTGCTGCAGCTCCGGAACACATGGATTGACTGGCATGTGTCCATCCTTGCTCTTGTGTCTGTCCCTTCCGAGGAAATGTCACGCAGTGTATACCGGAGTCTTATTAGCTTGCTATAGCCCGACAACACTCGCCGCTAACCGACACGTGCATTGATGGGTCATGTATGCATGTCCCTGTAATTTAGCGCCGCTTTGGGTTTATGACTAGTCATGTCGGCCCGGGTTCTCTGTCCTATGGATGCTAGCGACACTATCATATACATGAGCCAAAAGGTGCAAATGGTGCTGGCCCAGGTAAGGTGGCAGCCGCGGGAATACCGTGCGTGAGGCCGCAAAGTGATATGATGTGTTACATGCTAGATCGGTGTGATTTAGGATCGAGGTCCCGACAGCTTGCTTATCAAATGTTCACTCCAAATTATCATATCAATATTAATTCTTACATTAATGTAGAACATACCAAATTTTAATGAAAAAGTTTAGCTCTGCATTTTTCTTGTAGGTACCTGCCGTTGTATATGACCGTACTTATGTTGACAGCTCATTGTTCATATACCATCACTCTGCAGCTTAATTTCCTTGCCCATCCATTTTCTACACATCAAATCTATATTTACTCTTAACATAAGGTTGGCTAAAACCAATGCCACTGAAGAAGTTTAGTTCTACATTGCTCTTGGCGGTACCTTTTTCATGTATCGCTGTACTTACATGTATAGCTAGTTGGTTATGTAGCATCACTCTTCATATTATCTTAAATATTCTCCATGTTTTCTTATATTATCACATATGTATTTACTCTTAACTAAAGGCAATGCCTATGAAGAAAATTCTATGATAAACTTCTTGAATCCCCCCCACCCCCGTCAGCATGGACAAGGGCTTTATAGATCCGGTCATCACCACTAATGTAAGTTTGTCCTCAAGCTTTCAAACTTTGTTGTGTATATTAGTATATGCATGACTGAAACAGCTGTTTATTTTTGGTGTTTGCATCAAATTGCATGTTTAAAGTTTATTATGAAGCTCATAAACATAAGTTTGTTCTTCTCAACTTAAGTTTTTAGTTGTACAACCAAGTTCCTTATTCATACTATGTAAATTAAACTATACACAACAAGTGATCTTATTTTGCACTGCATGGATGCTTCTGTTCTTGATTCGTAATCCAGTGGTGTGGTGAAACTACCCACTACAGAAGAATGTCATATTCTGCAATGTCTTAACTATGAACAATATCATATTATGATACCATTATTTAAACCATCTCTTTATTTGCCAATCGGAAATGGGATAAATTGAAAGCACACTAACCATTGATACTTATGTGTTCTTTAGCACCGCATGTATGCTTGAGTTCTTAATCTATAATCCAGTGGTGTGGTGAAGCTGCCAACTCCTTCAAAATGTCATTTCCAGTCATGTCTTAACTTGAACAATGCCATTTTTTGTTAATGCTGTATTAAATTGTGTTTCTTTATTAGCCAATAAGAAATGTGCTGAGTTGTCAGCATTGATACTTATATGTGCAAAACATGTCATCTGTCTGCTTGTTTATCTTTCAGAGTGATACCTCTGACCCCATGAAGAACTACCACAATGATAGTGATACAAAACTATTGCATGCCCCTCTAACATATATTGAAGGGAAGAAGGCAACATATCTTGGAGATTGCGGTACAACTCCAAAGCCATGTCTTGATGTAGTGTTGAAGTTACTCGCTAATAGCAGTGACACAAGATCGATGAAGTTGCCACCTGAATCTGTTACACTTCTTCAGTCTCAACTTCAAGCGGTAAGACATGGTTCAGCTAAACCCCTGCTTGAACTCCAATATCTATGGAAGATCAATGAGAAGTCCGGTGCATCCATTGATGCTATAAAACAAGAGTGGGAGGATATACGCGTCAAACAAGCGCGGTCTCATCAGCTTGCCTGGCTGCTTTCCCTGCAGCTCCCGAGCAGGGCTAACCTTTCTTGAAATCTATTGTAGTGATGTAGATTTTGTATATTATTTTGTCAGCGTGTTTATTTGCACTAGTGGCGATCTTTAATGGTCAGTGTATGTAATATGTTGTCTGCTTGCGCTTTATTATCACTAGTGGCTAACTTTGATGCCCAGTGGATATGATATGCCGTAATTTCTTTATTGTATACTCTAGGTTTTTTCTTATTCCCGATGCAGCAGTGTATTTACTGTATATATCTATCCTGTCTTTGCTCTATGAAAAGTAAATGGGACAAAACATACAATTATGGTACATAACTATATATGGGTCTCATCGTAGGCTTTATCATCTCAGTCCATTAGTAGGCCTAAATGTAAACTAGCACACTAGTAGTTTCGGGCCTTTAACATGCCGAGTAAACTGCCGGCCCTAGGTTGGCTAGAAAATTAAATGGGCGTTTAGTAGGCTGAAAAGTAGATTAGGCTTGAAATGTGCCGAACAGCTTACGGGCCGACTGCAGGCCGAAATAGACCCCGGCCCATGATCGGGTCATTTACATGACAGGCTGTTAAGAGGCCAATTTTTTTCTCGAGCCTTGTTTGGCATAATCACATTACAGGCTGGTCGGATTCAGGGCTCCACCAAACCCTTGTAAGATTCGAACACAGGGTGTGTACAAAGAACTCAACTTCCCCTATCTGCCTACTCTCCGTCTCTATGAACTAGCTCGATGAACATGAAAGAAAATGACACAAGGCTGTTTACCCAGGTTCAGGCCATCTAGAGGTGAGTGGCCCTACTCCTGCAATGTGATGGATTGCCTCGAGGTGGGCTGAGGAAGAACTAGTACAATGATGGAACAACCTCAGAAGGTGTGTTCTTGCTGGTTGTGGTGAGGGTGGTCTGAATGATCTTTTCCATCCGGATCCCGTCCATGGTGGTGGCCAAGCTATATTTATAGTGGCCTTATTCCTCTTCCGCCAAAACGTAGGCGGGAAGGGATTCCACAACTGCCAAATTTGAAGGGTGACAAGTAGTACATCTTATCCTCACGAAAGGTGGTCTTCACCTACAAATCTTCTGGTCCTAATTCTATGGTGAGCTCGGTGATGACCTCCATCCTGGCGTCCTGGCGATCCTAGTCTTATTGCATGGAAATGGAAATCTTTGGCTAATTCCTCGGGATTTCGCTCCCGCGCTTGCCTCTTTAGCACCAAAGAGGAAACCTGATGTCTTGCGCCCGCTGGCACCCGCCTAGCCTTGGTCGTTATGGCTTGCGTCATCTGAACCTCGCGAGGTGGGGGCTTGCATAGAGATCTCTGCTCCTCAGGACCGATCCTAGTGAGATTGCTCCTTCCGAAGGTCTTGGTATCGTCTACTTCACGAGGCTTGGCCCCTCGTGAAGGTCTCGAGTGTTGATGCTAAAGATGGGCCGTACCAGGCCGGTGAAGGAGCCACGTCATGGGCCGCAGGTAGGCAAGTCTGGGTACCATGTTTCCCAAAACGCCGACTGTAGCCCCCTGGCCCAAGGCGCACTCGGACTTGGCTTCGAGGCGAAGCCAAATGGCGAGGGCGAAGCACCGCAGGCCCTAACCGCCTGCGGACCTGATTGACGCGTGGCGCTTGTATGGGATGTGGGCGTCTCCCCTTCCCAATGCTGCATCGGCAACCGTTCGACTTGACTGGAGCCTGCATTTTGCCGAAGTGTCCATGGCGCTGATAAGGAAGTTCTCCGCGGCGGAGAAGGGCAAGGCTCCCCAGAGGAGCCCGAGCCACTCCCGCCGAAGAAGAGGCTTGGTCACCCGCGCGATGCCGACAAGGGCCTTGAAGTGACGCGGCCTTGGTTGGAGCGGTCTCCGCCTGGCTTCCCGATCCCTCTGTACGCCTATGAGCAGGGCGCAAAGAAGGAGGGCAACGTCCAGCTCCTTGCCGGCAGGGATCGTAGAGAATAGGTTGCAACTGCGCGGCGGGTCGGTGCGCGGACGCACGCAGAAAGCTCGCCCCTCAAGTTCGTCTTGTGGGTAGCAATGCTGCCGCTTTCATGGATTCGGCTCCCGAGGTTCTTTGACAAGCTGATGCCGCCGAGGGGGCATGCCGAGCTGTGGCTGCAACACGTCGGGTGCTGCAGCCAAGCTACTGAGGCGGAGGTCGAGGTCGTCCCTCCAGGCGACGTCTTCATGACTTATGGATTGGGAGAGATTGCTCGGGCTTGTCGTCCAAGAGGGGCCTCCGCCATCCACTTCGAATACGACGGAGCCTCCACACTTTTCTTCAATGTCTTCGGCGAGCACGGTCAGCGTCTGGAATGCTGCCCTGGGAGGGGCGATCGGTGCGGCACGACCACGTGCGCTGAACTTGCCCTTGGCCATGCTAGCAGCTCCTCTAGCAGCAGCAACGAGTCCTCGGAGTCCAGCGATTCTCCGGAGAGCAGCGATGATGACAGCTACGAGCCACCAAGCTCTCGCCGCACCCGGATCAGGGCATCAGCGTTCGTCCGGCATCGTCGGTGATGTGCCCGGGCGGGTTCTCCTAGCTTTCTTCTTTTGTTGCCCTGCGCGGAATCATGTTAATCCCCGTGGGGGTATGTAAGAGGTTGTAATAATTTTGCCTTAATGTCATCGCTCCTCGCTTAGTACTAAGATTGCATGTCTCACTAGGGCACTGTGTTCTTTTTCGTTCTCGCGGTAGCTTGGTGCTCTACGTCGACATGACCTAGTCCCCAGGCAGGCTTTAGCCATCGCTGGAATGCCAGGTCATGATGCCATGGTCAACGCTAGGAGGTGAGCGGCCCGAGGTATGGTAAGAACCCCTAGCACGTGATGCTCAGGAGGTCCCCTTTGGCGCGCAAGCAGCTTCCTGGAGGCCAAAAAGGAAAGCGACATTGCCAGAGCGAGATCGCGAAGGTAAAAACATCAGGTCATGCGGTTCTGGTTAATGCGCAGGGATGACTTATCTTGTGATGATTTCCTTGTAGGACGCCTGACTTTGCCCTTACGATAGCGCTCCTAGGCGAGGCTCACACGTGTATCTACCCCTTTAGCTGAGATAGGTGCTCTACTTCCTCGGGTCCCGACCCTCGAGCAAAGCTCAGCCGTCGTTGGTATGCCAGGTCGCGATGCCGTTGTTAAGGCCAGCGGGTGAGGACCCGAGAGCCAGTAGAAGCCCCTGAGACACGATGCTCAGGAGCCCCCCTTTAACGTGCAAGCGGGTCACATCGAGGGGAGTGGCTGGCGAGGCCACCCTAGTCCGGCTCCAGATGTTCCTGCAAATCATTTAAAGAAAGAGGTCATAGCACGCGGCAGCGCTTGCCTTGCCGTCGTTGATCTTTCCATAAGAGTGTAAAGGCACTGAGGACCCGGTGAGGTGAGGTGCGCGGGGCTGGCCACGAGTCAGAGCTCGATCTCTCAGGTTTTCGATCTTGCAGGGACGGACCCGAGCACATGACCGTGCCAGTAATTCCATGGAATGAGCAACCGGCGAGCTAGTAACGCGCGGGAGCCGCGAAGGGTGTTGGGGCACCAGGTGAACAGGCGATAATATTGAATCAGTTCAAGGTGAGGGTAAGGCAAGTTCTCATAGATGCAAAAATGATACATGCCATAGGGACGGACCCACATGGCCTAGGGATGATGCATCCCGAGGGGCGCCCCCAACTAAAAGAAGGAAAATACAATATACACCGTAGGGACGGACCCACACGGCTTGGGGATGATGCAACCCGAGGGGCGCCGCCAACTAATCAGAACGAAAGATGTCACCTGGCATCGTTGTAGGAGAACTGTTGGGGTAGCTGAAGACGTGCACCGCTGAAGTCGCTCCTCATGAGCCGCCTAGCTCCTGGGCCTCGCGAGGATCCTGTGTTCCAGGAGTCTCACGAAGGATTAGTCCTTCCTCCGCCAGGATCTCCTGGTGCTTGGCCTTGTGAGCCGCTAGAATGCTACGCATGCGGTGCTGGTGCAGGGTAGCATTGTTCGGCAAGCCGAAAGGCATGCGAACGTAGCTATGAGGGGGGGCCCTCGCACCGGCCCACGTGGGACAGCCAGAAGAGCTCCTGAGACACGCCTCTGTTGAGCCCTGGGATGTTGACGCAGACTCGCAGCCCCCTGCCCTCATCGATAGAGGGAGCGGTGCTTGGTGGCACGGGGTGATGCTTGCCTCGCATCACCCTGCCTCTTGAAGATCCTTGATCGCCTTGGTGGTGAACTCCCGAGCACCTGGCGCCTCGCGCCCTGTGCTCTCCTTGCGGAAGCGTGCGCTGAAACACGCCACCGCATGGTGCCCGAGCGCCTCCCTCGTGACGTTGGTTCGGTAAGAGGCCCTCCAGAGAAGAGCCCCCAAGCCCAGCCTGAGAGGGGCACCGGGCGCACCTTCCTATGCGAGAGAGGAAGGCGCCCCATCCATGGGCGCAGGTCCTGAGGAACGACCGTCGGGCGTCCCGCCCTCCTGTGGCCCCAGGGTGAGCAGCTGGTTCTTCTTCTTTGGGACAACCTCAGGTGGGCAGGCAAAGCCCTCGGCATCTATGTTCTCAACCGCCATAGCATGGTAGGCACGCTCGAGGGAGCACACCGCATCCTTCTCATTGCAGGCGACTATGATGATGTCGCCGCTTCCTGGCATCTTGAGGACATTGTAGCCGTGGTGGGTCGCTGCCATGAATTTGGCCAAGGCCGGATACCCGAGGATGGCATTGTACGGGAGACGGATGTGGGTGACGTCGAAGTCGATGAGCTCGGTGTGGTAGTTCTTGCGGTCGCCAAAGGTGATAGGGAGGTGGATCTGCCCTATCAGGGTGGTGGAGCCATCGGTCACTCCTAAGAAGGGCCTGGTAGGCTGAAGCTGGTCATATGGCACTTGGAACGTGTTGAAGGTCTGGACGGAGAGGACGTTGAGTCCTACCGCCATCGATGAGTGTCTTGGTGACGAGCACGTTGCTGATGGTAGGCGAGCAGAGCAGCGGGAGGGTGTCGGCCGCAACCGCGCACTTGAGCTGGTCGGCCGAGTCGAAGGTGACAGCGTACTTGGACCACTTGAGAGGACGCATTTCCTCGAGCTTGGTTCGAACTCTAGGGTGTGCACGAAGATCTCTCCTTCCGCCCTAGCTCGTCTACTCGCCAATCCCTAGGCCTAGCTCGTCAGATCCGAAGAACAAGGGACATAAGGTTTATACTTGTTCGGGCCACCATTGTGGTGTAATACCCTAATCCAGTGTGGTGTGGTGGATTGCCTTGTAGGCTGAGGAAGAACTAGTACATGGGTAGAACAGCCTCCTGAGGAGAGGTGTTCTTGTGCTTGAGCTTGTGGGTGTGTGGCCTTCTATCTGATCCACTCAAGATGAGATGATAAACTCTAGATCAGATCCCCCTCCAATGGTGGTGGCTAGCCCTATTTATAGAGGCCCGGGTCCTCTTCCCAAATATTGAGCGGGAAGGGATCCCACAACGGCCACATTTGAAGGGGGTCAGCTACTACAAGCTATCCTGACAAAAGGTGGTCTTCGCCTGCCAAAGGCTCTAGTGGTGACGCCGTCGTGGGCTCCGTGATGACCTCCGCTCTGTCGTCTTGTTGGTCTTGGTTTCGTTGCACCGATATGGAAACCTTTGTCGGACGCCTCGGGACTCCTCGCATGCACTTGATCCTTTAGCACCAAAGAGGAAACTGGCACCCTGCGCCTGCTGGCACCCGCCTGGCCTTGGTCGTCACTGCTCAGATCGTGAGGACCTCGCGAGGTGCCCCTCGCCTTGATATCTCCGATCCTCAGGAGCCAGTCTAGTGAGACCGCCCCAGGGGATGTCTTGCGCCATCCGCCCCGCGAGGCTCGGCCCCTCGCGAGGGTCTTGACTGATTGTTGAAGAGGTTGGGTCGTACCAGGCCGCCTGATGAGCCGCGCCCTCTGCTGCAGGTAGGCAAGTCTAGGTACCCTCGTTCCCAAAACGCTCACCGTAGCCCTCGGGCCCAAGTTGCGCTCGGGCTTGGCTTCGCGGCGAAGCCAAGGGTCAAGTGCGGAGCGCCGCGGGCCCCAGAAGCATGCGGCCTTGACAGACACGTGGAGATTGATTGGGTGTGGGCGTCTCCGCTCCCCACGCCGCCTCGGCAATCGCACGGCTGGCAAAAGGCAAGTGCGTGCTGTTGTGCCTTCATTGCTAGCCTTTGCCTTGCTCCACATACCCTTTCTTTCTCTTACACAAGACTCCATATCTCCATCGTCTCCCCTTCGAGCTCGCAGCTGATGGCGTCTGGCAAGTCGAAGGCCGCTGCTCCGCCCGCCTGGTACGAGCTGGCCTTGTGGGCACCCATCGTCCCGGAGACGAACCATGCCGCCGTGCTCCTGATGACGGCGGAGGACACCAACAAGAAGGGGAAGACCGTGGTCCAAGCCACCTCCGCCGAGCTGGAGGACTCCAAGAGTACCTTCTATCCTTTCTTTATGAGCAGTGTTGTTGTGGGGCTTGTCCCTCCTTTCTCTGAATTATTTTTCTCCGTCCTCGGCCACTATAAGCTCCATGCCCTTCATCTTCATCCCAATTGTGTCCTCCTCTTGTCGATCTTTGCCTTCTACTGCGAGACATTTGTTGGGGCGATGCCATCCGTGGCGCTGCTTCGTCACTTCTTCTACCTCAGGAACAAGGGCACACTTTGTTCTGGGAGTGCCAATTTTGTCATGGCGAATGGGGCCAACGCGATCTCGAAGACCGGGAGGAAGGCCGGGAACTTTAGGAACAAGTGGGTCCTCGTGGACGCCAAGTGATCCCCTCCTCGACTGGTGTTGCCGACAGCGATGCCCAATTCAAGCAATAGGTGGCTCAGCGCGAAGCTCACCGACCCCCGGGCAGGGAAGGTGTTGGAGAAGATGACTGCGGACCTGAAGCCTGATGACCCCGAGGCGGCAAAGCTTATGAGGGTCATGATCGTCAAGGAATTCGTGGCACGCCACGTGGCTCCACTTCATGCACGCTCGCGCCCCTTGTGGACTCTCGGGGATGAGGCGGACAACCTCCGACTGTGCCGCGACGCACTGTCCACCGAGCAGCTTGGGGCAGCTCCCCGTCTCCTGGTTGGGGACGACCTGGGACATCGGCCTGCTACCCATATCCCCTCGTACCGCCGCCAGGACGTGGCAATAGTGGTGGCTTCCATGCCCACCTTTGACGGGCGCGGGATCGTGCCTCCGGCGCCCCCTGAAGCTCAAGTGGCAGCAGAACCGGTGGAGCTGTCTTCGGGCAACTCCAGCGGGGAAGATGACTCAGAGGCGACCGCGGAGGGGACCGGGGAGTTCTCCCCTCCATGCAAGGCCGACCTCCTTCGCGCCTTGCCTGATGACGACGCCGCCGATGACCACCCGATGAAGGAGGTGGAACCCCCGGCTAGGGTGGTTACGAGGTCCAAGCTCACCCCCTCAAAGAAGCCGTCGGCTGGGGTCCTGACGAAGAGCAGGTCGGCGCTAATCTTCCAAGGGGGCGTCTCAGCCTCGGCACTGCCTGACATTGTTGTTGTGTCGACTGATACGGTTTTGTCTGCCTTGGGGGCCAGCGGCGCAAGCCACGGGGCCCTTGGGCTCCATGGTCCTGAAGAGGCCTCGAGGTTTTGCCGCCGTGGACCCGTGAGTACCTTGGCCTGGTTTTGTCTTCGTTATTGATTCCATTGTTGATTCATGACATCTTGCCCTGCATTGCTAGGTCAGTGCCGTCGACGAAGAAGAAGGGGGAGGCGGCTGCATTTGAGGCCCAACGGCCTAGCTTGGCTTTGTCCCCTCTGACGCAGACGGGTGGCGGAGGAGCTCCTGCTTCCGCTGCTCGGTCGCCATCACAAGGCCCAGTGGACCAACCTCAGGTGGGGGGCACGTCCTTGGTTGAGCAGGCTTCGGAGGCTCCCATCTTTGGCTCCTCTGCTGGCGTCGCCGGGGTTCAGGAGGTCTTGACCATGCCACAGTCCCCTACCGTGATCGTGCCGCTAGCTCGCGGTCCTCCGGCTTTGCTCGGCGCCCTGAAGGAGGCTTTTTCCACACTGTCGCAACTCCATAATCACCTTCAAGGCACCGGTCGCCGTCTGGTGGCTGGGCGTTTGGAGCTGGTTTCCGGTTGGCTGAACTCCAACGCGTCTGTCCGGGATGTGCTGAGACGAGTCGTGGTGGCCTCTAAAGAGGACAAGCAGGCCGTCGACCAGGCCGCAGCTGCTCGCGAGGCGGCGCTGAAGGATGTGCGTACCGTCCAGGAGCGCTGCCAGTCGGCACAGACCGAGATGCGGGACTTGCGTAGCAAGTGCAAGGCAGACAAGGAGAGGATGAAGGCCCGGGAAGATGCCGTAGCCAGTCATGACGCCGAGTTGGAGCAGTTGGCGAAGGAGCTGTCTGTGGAGCGCAGTCGCCTGGAGGAGCTGAAGCAGGCGACGGAAGCAAAGGAGGCCCAGCTGGCAACCAAGGCGAAGGTTCTGGCTGAGGACCGTGCGGCCTTCAAGTCCCTCGAGGAGAGGTCCCGCCAGGCGCTGAGGGCGCTCTATGAGAAGGGCTTGGAGAAACCGCTGGCGACGAACGATGAAGGCCCCGCCCAGCTGCTTCCTTATCTTGTCTTGGCGCTCGAGGGTGTCGTCCGCGAGATCGGCCCCCTGGCGGAGGAGGAAGCTCGCACGCTTTCTTCTTCTGCCTTGACGTGCGTTCTTAGCCACCTGCACCTTCGCGATCCCAACACCGATCTTGGGGCACTGCTCGAGTCCGTGGAGGCGGCACGCTGGGAGGCCGCCGTTGAAGCCGTGAAGGACCATGTGGAGACCTTGCTGAAGAAATTCCTCGCCATCGACCCTTCTCCCCCAGCCGATGACGCCACCGAACCCGTGGCCAAGACCGACTCCACAGGGCGTGGCGATGTCATTGGAGGGGAAGTGCTTCCTGGCAGCGGCGCCTAAGGCTGAAGGAAGGACCTGCTGGTGAGTGACGTTGCTCCTCCCTATCTTTGTTTTCCTGCGACATGTTACGGGCCTCGTGGTGGCGTCAAAACTTCTATTTGATGCTTGAAGAACAATTTGGCTTGTAATAATTGCTATATGTTCGCGGTTCCCTTCCTATTTATCGTTCTACATTGGCAGAGCCCGACCCCGTGTGTACCTCAGCCACCGCTGACTTGTCCGGATCACCGGGACAAGACCACGGAGTGAGGGGCTACGTGGTCAGTTAGGCTCCCGAGTTGCGATGCTCAGGAGTCCCCCTTGACGTGCAAACGGTCCCTAGGTAGGAAGCGCTAGGTAGGGCTCTTGTGTTCTACGTCGGCAGGGCCCGGCCCCGCGCGTACCTCAGCCGCTGCTGGCTTGATCGGATCACCAGGACAAGACCAGGGGGTGAGGGGCTACGGGACCAGTTAGGCCCTTGGGTCGCGATGCCCAAGGGTCCCCCTTGATGTATGAACAGTCCTGAGAGAAGTAGTGCACGAGCCGGCCTTAGCGTTCTGCGTCGGTAGGGCCCAGCCCCGCGTGTACCTCAGCCACCGTTGGCTTGACCGGACCACCAGGACAAGACCAGGGAGTGAGGGGCTATGGGACCAGTTAGGCCCTTGGGTTGCGATGCCCAAGGGTCCCCCTTGACGTACGAACAGACCTCACACATGTCCTTGCTGGGCTTGCGCTCAGGAGGGTTGCATGTCGACCAGGCCCGGGGGACCTGGTGGGGCGTACGCCAGGTGTGACCTGAGCGCAGCCCCCTGCCCAGCCCCCTCGCGCTACCCTCCCGTGGGGAGCACAGCGCGGTGGGGCTGGCCACCGAGCCGACGGGCTCCTTGAGGTTAATGCGTCCGTGAGGCCACCCCAAGTTGTTTATCACCAGCGCAGAGCATGGCGCTATCGTTCTTGCACGGGCATAGCCGCTCCTTGACCGTGTCGACTGCCAGCGCGGAGCATGGTGTTTCCACTGGAACGTGGGAGGGGACTCCCTATTGCGGAGAGCCCCCGGGGCATGTACAGCCCCGCCCTGACGGGTGGCTGGCATGGTAGGGCTAGACGAGGTGTATCTGGGCACCCGTGAGCCAGTGCGGGACTCACGAGGCCCTACCCCAAGGCGGGTTGCGCCTGGTCTTGAGTGAGAGCGCTTGAGGTGATCCTGCAAGATGGTTAGGCAACCTGCACCGGGTGAATCCCTCGAAGCTACCATATGAGAAGGCCAGGCACCAACGGCCCCAGGAGGTGACGTGAACAGGGCCGGCCCGCCAGACTGAGCTCAGCCGTTGGATTTATCAACGCTGCAGGGACGGACCCAAGCACAGACGCCGTGTCTAGTCTTCTCATGTGGATGCCCTAAGAAAAGACAACCGAGGCGCGGCTCCCGTAGCGACGGGGCATAGTATTGTGCGTCCCAACTCACCCACTAGCATTCGGCTCGAGTGTGGGTGAGGCACCAAGGGCCACGGGAGGTGACGTACACGGGGCTGATCCGCGAGCCAGAGCTCAGCCGCTTGAATTTGGCGACGCTGTAGGGACGGACCCGAGCGCAGACGCATGCCTGCCCTTGATCATAAGGCGGGCGCAAGCAAGCTTGTGAGGGCGCATGATATTCATGGCATCACAGTGATGGTAAGATAGATGAGTGATGCTAATGCAGCTGATAGAAATGGTAAGATGCAAGGGCGATACATGCCACAAGGACGGACATGTGCGGCCTGGGGATGATGCGGCCCGAGGGGTGCCCCCAACAAGGTGAGATAAAGATGCAAAAGGATACACGCCGCAGGGGCAGGCCGGTGCGACCTGGGAATGATAGATCCCAAGGGGCGCTCCCAGTTGAACAAAAATCGGAAAATGTCACCTGGCACAGTTGTTGAGGTAGTGTTGGTGTAGCTGAAGACGCTCGATGCAGACGATGCTCCTCATGTGCCCCGTGGCTCTGGCACCCCGTGAGGCTCTGGGGTTCCCCAGATCTTTCGGAGAACCGAGTCAAACTCCGCCCGGATCTCCTCATGCCTGGCCTCGTGAGTCGCCAGGACCTCCCGCATATGGCGCTGGTGCAGGGTCGCTTGGTTCGGCAGGCCGAAAGGCATGCGAACGTAGCTGTGAGGGGGACCCTCCCACCGGTCCACCTGGGAAGGCCAGTAGAGCTTCTCAAATGCGATCCTGTTGAGTGCACGGACATTGATGCAGACGCGCAGCCCGTCGCCTGAGTCTGGGGCGATAGCTGCACTTCAAGGCACCAGGCGGCGCTCACCCCTCATCGCCCCTGGCACCTGTAGGTCTTCGATGGTCTGGCTGATGAACTCCTGAGCACTTGGTGCCTCTCACCTTGAGGCCTTCGGAGGGAAACGTGCGGTGAAGCACTCCTCCACATGGTGCCCGAGCACCTCCCTCATGACATTGGCTAAGTCAGAGGCCCTCCAAAGGAGAGCCCCCGAGCCCAGCCTGAGGGGGGCGCGGGGCGCGCCTTCCTATGCGAGGGAGGGAGGCTGCCCCTTCCTAGGCGTAGGTCCTGAGGTGCTGCATCCCCATGAGGCTCCAGGGCGAGTAGCTGCTTCTTCTTCTTGGGGACAACCTCAGGAGGATAGATGATGTTGTCCTTGTCTGGATCCTCGACTGCTGCCGCCTGGTAAGCGCGCTCGAGTGAGCATACTGCATCCTTCTCTTCACAGGCGACGGTGATGACGCCGCCGCTTCCCGGCATCTTGAGGACGTTGTAGCCATGGTGAGTCACTGCCATGAACTTTGCCAGGGCTGGGTACCCGAGGATGGCGTTGTAAGGGAGATGGATGTGGGCGACATCGAAGTCGATGAGCTCAGTGTGGTAATTGTCGCGCTTGCCGAAGGTGACAGGCAGGCGGACCTGCCCTACGGGGGTGGTGGAGCCATCAGTCACTCCGGAGAAGGGCTTGGTAGGCAGCAACTGATCTTAGGGTACTTGGAGGCTGTCGAATGTCTCAATGGATATGACATTGAGCCCTGCGCCACCATCGATGAGGTTCTTGGTGACTTGGACGTTGCTGATGACGGGCGAACAAAGCATCGAGAGGGCGCTAGCCGTAGACGCGCACTTGAGCTGGTCTGCTGAACTGAAGGTGATGGGGCACCTGGACCATGTGAGTGGGCGAGTAGCCTCGAGCTTGGGGAGAGCCGCGTTTACTTCCCTGGCGAACTGCTTGAAGAGGCGCTGAGAGGCTGGGGCCTGTGCTCCGCCCAAGATGCTGGCGATGGCACGTGGCTCCTGGAAGCCCCCAGCCCCCTCGTCCAGGCCGTCGTTTCTAATTGGTGGCGGTAGAGGTGGAAGGCCAGCCTTGCCCTGAGGGCAGTCCTCACGAGGCTAGTCCCGCCAGGCGCCCTCACGGGGCTGAACGCACCAATGGTCCTACCGAGGTTGATCACGCCACTCCTGGCGGGGGCCGCGGTCGTCGCAGCGTCCCCCAGTCTGACTTGCCCCACGGTCGTAGCCACGGTTGCTGTGCTCAGGGCGTTGGATGAAACATCCTTCGCGGAGGGCCCTGACCTCTTAACGGTCGTGGGTGTTGTACCTGTGCACGTTATGGAAGGCGCAAAACGCCCGGCTGTTCTTGGATGATTCTGGGTAGTCGCGGCCGTGCTTCATCTAAGGTTCAGCCGCGAGCACTACCGCTCCTTTGCACTTTACATCCTTGATCTTGGCCTTCTTATCTTCAAGTTCAGCAACGGGGAGCTCAACGAGGGAGAGGCGCCCCTCCTCAGCTCTGGCGCACTTGGTCGCGAGGTTGAATAACTCCAGGGACATGCACAGATCTTCGTGGATGGCGAGCTCCTCCTTCATCTTGACGTCGCGGACACCATCTAAAAACGCTGAAATGATGGCCTCGTCCGTGTCCTTGTGGATCTTGACGCGGACGCTGTTGAAGCGTTGAATGTACTTTTGTAGGGTTTCTCCTGGTTGTTGCTTGATACGCCGCGGGTCACCTGCG
>LR738712.1:396362046-396410989 GCA_902687465.1 Secale cereale | reverse complement strand
GGGGGGGGGGGGGGGGGGGGGTCTTGGGTGCCTTGGAAGTTGGCGATGAACCGTTCGCGCAACTCCCTCCAGGTGGAGATCGATCCCGCGGGCAGGTTCAGGAGCCACGAGCGTGCGCCATCTTTGAGGGCCATGGGGAACCAGTTCTCCATGATCTTCTCGTTGTTGCCAGATGATTCGATGCTCATTTCATAGAGCTGCGGGAACTCTGCAGGGTCGGGGGTGCCGTCGTAGCGTGGAGGCATGTCAGGCTTGAACTTCCCAGGCCAGTTGACGTTGCGCAACTCGGGGGCGAGGGCCTTGCAGCCCGTTGTCGACACCGGAGCTTGTCGGGGAGGCGGAACTTGATCCTGGTCCTTGCGCGCCACCGCGGTGGGGGGCGCGCGGTCTCGACGCGACAGTGGAGGGAGCGCTGGCGCTCCTCCGCGGGGCCGCTAGATTTCTTGGCAATTTCCTTCTTCGTGCACTGGCACCGCGCGTGGACGATCACGTCGCGGGGCCATGTGCCTTGGGTCTTGGACGACGCCTTGACACGGAGATAGTAGAGGAGCTTCATGGGCCACGTCGTCCGCCTGGGGAGGCAGATGAGGTAGCGAGAGGGACTGAGCCGGAAAGCCCCCAGCGGCGCTGACGAGCTCGGCGATGCGGTCGAGCCATTCTTCGTAGAAGTCGTCGACAGGGCGGTAGCGCAGGAGCTCGCGTGCCAAGAGCAACACGGCCTACGCGTCCGCGGGTCCGCGACAGCAGGGGATGACGAAACTGTTGGGGTTAGTGACGGGATCGTAGTGCGTCCGTCTCGCCGCACGAAGGGGTGCAGGGACGAGGCCTGCTGTTCATACCACGCTAGGTCGATAGCGGCGCTGGCGGCAGGCGATGGAGAACGACGGGGCGGCCCGCCAGCAGGGGTTGTCTGAGCAACGCAGGCGGCAAGGGCAGCCCGCCACTCAACACGGGCTCTACGAGCGTCGGCCATGGTACCGGTGGGATGGCGAAGTGGATCGATGGAAGGGAAGTTTTGGCACACCCCTACCTAGCGCGCCAAATGTCGGATCTGGGGTTCCGGCAAAACCCTTGTGGTTTGAACTCTGGGGTGCGCACAAAGAACTTTCCTTCGGCCCTAGCTCGTCTACTCACCGATCGCTAGGCCTAGCTTGTCAGATCCGAAGAACAAGGGACACAAGGTTTATACTGGTTCGGGCCACCATTGTGGTGTAATATCTAGTGTGGTGTGGTGGACTGCCTTGTAGGCTGAGGAAGAACTAGTACATGGGTAGAACAGCCTCCTGAGGAGAGGTGTTCTTGTGCTTGAGCTTGTGGGTGTGTGGCCTTCTATATGATCCACTCAAGATGAGATGATCAACTCCAGATCGGATCCCCCACCAATGGTGGTGGCTAGCACTATTTATAGAGGCCCGGGTCCTCTTCCCAAATATTGAGCGGGAAGGGATCCCACAACGACCAAATTTGAAGGGGGACAGCTAGTACAAGCTATCCTGACAAAAGGTGGTCTTCGCCTGCCAAAGGCTCTGGTGGTGACGCCACCATGGGCTCCGCAATGACCTCCGCTCTGTCGTCCTGTTGGTCTTGGTCTCATTGCACCGATATGGAAACCTTTGCCTAACGCCTCGGGACTCCTCGCCTGCACCTTCTCCTTTAGCACCAAAGAGGAAACTGGCATCCTGCGGCCGCTGGCGCCCGCCTGGCCTTGATCGTCACTGCTCACGTCATGAGGACCTCGTGAGGTGCCCCTCGCCTTGATATCTCCGATCCTCAAGAGCCAGTCTAGTGAAGCCGCTCCAGGGGATGTCTTGCGCCGTCCGCCCCGCAAGGCTCAGCCCCTCGCGAGGGTCTTGAGTGGTTGCTGAAGAGGTTGGGCCATACCAGGCCGCCTGATGAGCCGCGCCCTGGGCCGCAGGCAGGCAAGTCTGGGTACCCCTATTCCCAGAATGCCGACACTGTGTTCACCTCACGAGCGAACTGCTTGAAGATGCGATGAGATGCCGGGGCCTGAGCGCCACCGAGGATGCAAGCGAGGGCACGAGTCTCTTGGAAGCACCCCTAACCCCATCATCTTGCTGATGGTGGTAGCGGAGGAAGGCCAGCGTTGCCCTGAGGGCGGTCCTCACGAGGCTGGTCCCTCCAGGGACCCTCACGAGGTTGGTCCCTCCAAGGGCCCTCACGAGGCTGGCCCTGCCAGTGGTCCTCGCGAGGCTGATCGCACTAGCCTTGGCGAGAGTCACGGTTCTCCCAGGGTCCTCCAACATGACTACCTCCGCGGCCGTAGCCTGGGTCGCCGCACTAGGGCGACGATCGAGGCGCCTGTCGCGTATTGCCCTGAGCTCCTAGCAGTCGTTGGTGTTGTGGCTATGCACATTGTGGGAGACGCAGAACGGGCGGCTGCCTTTGGATGACTTGGGGTAGTCGCACCCACGCTTCATCTCAGGCTCAGCTGCGAGCACAGCTGGTCCCTTGCGCTTGGATTCCTTGGTCTTGGCCTTCTTGTCTTCTGGGTCAGCCTCGGGGAATTCGACGAGCGAGAGGCGACCCTCTTCCGCCCTTGCACACTTGACTGCCATGTTGAACAGCTCCAGAGCTGAGCACAGGTCCTCATGAATGGCGAGCTCCTCCTTCATCCTGACATCCCGGACGCCGTTAGTGAACATGGAGATGATGGCCTCGTCTGACACCTTGGGAATCTTGATGCGGATGTTGGTAAAACGCTGGATGTACTTGCGCAAGGTTTCCCCTGGCTGCTGCTTGATACGTCGCAGGTTGCCTACCGCAGGGGTCCGGTCACGAGTCCCTTCGAAGTTGGAGATGAACCATTAGGGCAACTCCTCCTAGGAGGAAATGGACTCCGCTGGGTGCTTCAGGAGCCACGAACGCGCACCATCCTTGAGAGCCATGGGGAACCAATTGACCATGACCTTCTTGTTGCCACTGGCCGCCTTGGTGCTCAGCTCATAGAGCTGCAGGAACTCAGCGGGATCGGGTGTTCCATCATAGCGTAGCGGCAGGTCTGGCTTGAGCTTATCGGGCCAAACAACGCGACGTAACTCCAGGGTGAACACCCGGCAGCCTGGTGCGCCTTCGGGTGCCCGACGTTGAGGTGGAGCTTGACCAGGGTGTTCACGTGCTGCTGTGGGAGGTGGCGCGCGACCTTGATGAGGCGGCACCGGCAGTGCACACGCCTCGCCTTGGGGCCGCTGCACCACCTTGTAGCATTCTTCATCACGCGCGGATGCCCTGCAGGGCTGGTCACGCTGGGGGGCCTCACGCCTTAGCTCGGGGACGACGTCACACCTAAGAGGAGGAGGAGGTGCGCCGTGGACCACGTCGCCCGCTTGAGGTGGTGGAGGAGGCAGTGATCGGGGCGATGCTGGAGCCTCTCCCGTGGCGTTGACGAGCTCAGTGATGCGGTCCAGCCATTCCTCGTAGAGGTTGTCGGTCAGGCGGTAGCGCAGCAGCTCGCGCGCCATGAGCAGCGCGGCCTGCGAGTTCACCGGTCCATGAAGGGCGTGGGAGGACGAAGCAGCCGCTGGAGTCATTGATGGGGTTGCAGTGCGGCCGTCACGCCGCGCGGAGAGAGGGAGCAACAAATCTTGCTGCTCGCGGGCAGCGGGGCCGGTGGCAACGTCTGCCGCCGGTGATGGAGAACGACAGGGGATGCCGTCGCCTGGAGGTGCTGTCTGGGCGACGCGAGCGGCGAGAGTAGCCCAACGCTCAGCACGGACTCGACGAGCGTCAGCCACGGAGACGGTGAGGTGATGGCGAACCGACCGGAAGAAGAGAGACTCCGACGCACCCCTACCTAGCGCGCCAAATGTGAGATTCACGGCTCTACAAAACCCTTGTAAGATTCAAACACTAGGGTGCGTGCGAAGAACTCAACTTCCCCTATCTGCCTACTCGCCGTCTCTACGAACTAGCTCGATGAACAAGAAAGAAAATGACACAAGGCAGTTTACCCAGGTTCAGGCCATCTAGCGGTGAGTGGCCCTACTCCTGAAATGTGGTGGATTGCCTCGAGGTGGGCTAAGTAAGAACTAGTACAGTGATGGAACAACCTCAAGAGGTATGTTCTTGCTTGTCGTGGTGAGGGTGGTCTTAATGATCTGTTCGATCCGGATGTCGTCCATGGTGGTGGCTAAGCTATATTTATAGTGGCCTTGGTCCTCTTCCCCCCAAACGTAGGCGGGAAGGGATTCCACAACGGCCAAATTTGAAGGGAGACAACTAGTACATCTTATCCTGATGAAAGGTGGTCTTCGCCTGCAAAGCCTCTGGTCCTAACGCCACGGTGGGCTCGGTGATGACCTCCGTCCTGCCGTCCTGGCGATCATGGTCTTGTTGCATGGAAATGTAAACCTTTGGTTGATTCCTCGGGACTCCGCGCATGCGCTTGCTTCTTTAGCACCAAAGAGGAAATATGTTGTCCTGCGCCCGTTGGCGCCCGCCTGGCCTTAGTTGTCATGGCTTGCATCATTGGAGCCTCGTGAGGTGGGGGCTTGCATAGAGATCTCCGCTCCTCAAGAGCCAGCCTAGTGAGACTGCTCCTTTCGGAGGTCTTGGTGTCATCCGCCTCGCGGGGCTTGGCCCCTCGCGAAGGTCTCGAGTGTTGATTCTAAAGATGGGCCGTACCAGGCTGGTGAAGGAGCCATGTCATGGGCCATAGGGAGGCATGTCTGGGTACCCTGGTTCCTAGAATGCCGCAAGGTTGTAAGCAGTCTGGTTGCAAAGCGGGACATATTTAGGGCCAACTATATCATGGGGTTTTAACATGCCAAAATAAATATTGGGCTGAAATGTTAAATGGGCCTTTAACATGCCGAAACTAATATCAGGCCAGACTATTAAAATGTGCCTTTAGCAAACTGAAATCCTAATCGAGCCTCTAGTGGGACCAAAAGCACAACATCATGTTAACGGCCCGAATCTGATATGGTGACTAATTTAGACCAAAGAATGAAAGGCTTTTGATGGGCCAAATCTAATGAGAGCCGGATCTGATATGGGTCGTCATTTGTCCCAAAACTTGACAGGATTCTAACGGGTCGGATCTGATATGGGCTGTAATATGGCCCATAACATGGTAGGCTATTAACGGACCAGATCTCATATGGGCCATAATTTGGCCCAGAACATGACAGGTTGTTAACAGACCAGATCTAATACGGGTCTGAATTTGGCCCAAAACATGGCAGCCTGTTAACGAGCTAACCCACTAGTGTCTACAAAATCTATTGGGCCTTTAGCTGGGCCGGCCCATTAAATCTTTATGGGTCACTTTTGGGCCGGTCCACGTGTCAATATATCATAGACGCATCTCGCCCATTGGTGAATGACATCTGTGCCTACGCGGAACTGACACGTGGTTCTGGCAGCAAATGAGAATTTTAGGAATGGAAAATCGCCATTGGTCGTGGCTCTTAGTAGGTTATCAGATCCAAAACCAGACCCGATAGCTTAACGGCGACCCATTATAGTGGATGCCATGTGTCAGTTACCATTAACGAAATCACTTCCATGATGCGCCATTTATCATCATGGAAGTGGATACTTTCGTGATGATAATTTCAGTATTGTCATGGAACACTTCTATGACACCACATGTATGACTATCTTGATTCTGCCATGAAATCGTCATGGATGTACAAGCATGAAAAAAATCGTGACCTACTATGACAAACACGTATCATCACAGAAGTTGTTTTTTTGTAGTGTAGTAGACTCGTGTGCGCTATCTCACCCTAAAGAAATTATTGGTAGTCATAGTTCAGTATAGCCCCTGATTTAAAGATGGCTTATTGCAGTTAAACTCCTCCCCATTGTTCACATTAATGCATATGTAGATAGTTTGATGTAAGTCTTGATGGGTACCTTTGTACTCATGATTGCTTAATTTATGTTTTTGCGGATGAGACGTTAGTCTCATTAGTGGATTCAACAGCGAGTTCGATGTTCACCGAGTAGCTTGGGAATCTCAGACAGAGGTTTGGTTCCTATGTAGGGTCTTGTAGATAGTTAGGCTTCTCAGCCTTTTTCTTTTGTAGTTGTCTATACTCAGACATGTTTTTCTGTTACTTGTATGACTTCGGTGTTGGGTCATGAGACCCATGTTTGTAATATGATGTTATGTATGGCTCTTGCGAGCCTTATCTACACTTGGGTTGTAGAGTTATTGTCACATCCCTAGCTTTACTTTGCCCTAGGATAGTTTTTGCCTGTGCATCATGTTTAAAATCTTGTTAAACATGAAATGGGGATGTTCAAACCCTAGCACCAAATGAATTCAACTAGGGTCAAATTTAAAATCTTTCTCAATAAACCCAAAATGCCCTTTGGAATAGTTCATCATTTTTGGATTGATTAAAAACCTCTGCCAAAAATGTTGCACATATTTCTAGGACCATTCTGGATTTTTGAATTAAATCATATCTTATTTGCATTTGGGCATTTAAATTTTATATATTATTTAAAATGCTCAAATAATCATAAACTAAAATGTTTACTGTTGGATTTATTCTAAACAGTAGCCATGCTTGGTTTCATGATTTTTGAGTGTGCCTAAGTATTTTTAATAAAGCCCAGAACAAAGTAACAAAATAGAAAACAGAAACAATTTAAAGAAAAGAGCAAAGTCAGAAACTAACCTAACTTACCTGTGTGGCCTATCTGGCCGGCCCAGCCCATGAGGGGCAGGGAGGTCTTCTTCCTCCCGCCAGTCGGACGCACGGCGTGTGCCCGCGGCACGCCGGCACGCCCCGACCACCTCCTGCTTGCCGCTTCCCCCTCGACGCCTGGACGACCCTAGACGACGCCACGCACCTCTCTGCCTCACTCTCTCACTCTCCCTCGCTCTCACCCCGTCCCCTGGATCTCTCCCTCTCGTCACCGAACGCGCCTGAGAGCGCCGCTCGTCGTAGCCATGACCACCGGCCACCCCTCGACTTATGACCGTGCCCACGAGCTTCATATCCACGCGCTGGAGCTCTTCGCCGAGCCGCCCGATGCCATAAGCCCCTGAAACATCGTCGTCTTCGTCTTCTTCAACCTCCGGCCGCCGACGACCTCGCCGTCGAATTCGCGATGGCTGGCGCCTCCCCGAGCCTCCTGAGACCCCCGTCGACCCTGCTGTGAGCTCCACCGCGTTTCCCCTCTCTCCTTTTCGCTTGCCCCCTTGCCGTAGCATCGTTTCCGCCGTGACCGGAGCTCCTCACCGCCGAACATGGTGCCGCCGTGGACAGAGCTAGCATAGCTCGCGTCCGAGCCTTCCGTCGTGCTCAGCACGCTCCTAGGAGCCCGTAGAGCCCTTTAGCTCACCTCCCCGTGCCCCATATCACCGAAAACACCGAGGCCCGATTCCGGCCGCCGCCGTTGAGGTCGCCGCCGATGATTCCGGCCACCCCAGCTCCTCTTGCATGCCTTGCTGGATGCGCGAGTTCACCAGCTCCACGTAGAGCCCCTCCGTCGCTCGTTTGGTCGCCTGAGGGCGAAACCCGACGCGCTCCGCCGTCTCTGGCTCCGCCGGCGACGAGCCACGGGTCAACTCCGGCGAGTTTGACCCGGGCTGACCCAGTTGACCCCCTGGGTCACTGACGCGTGGGCCCCCTCCACCTCTAATTAGCTAAGATAATTAAGTTAATTGCTAATTAATCTAGTTAGTTAGGTTAGTCAGTGACAGGTGGGCCCAGTGCCCTGCTAATTTTAGGTTAGTGCTAATTTATAATTAGTTAACCCTGTGACTCACTGACATGTGGGCCCCGCCCGGCTAATTAAACTAGGTTAGTATTAAATAAGTTAGTTTAGTTAGTTGTGTCACTGACCAGTGGGCCCCACTGGTCAGGTTTGACTAAACCAGCCCCTGTTTACTTGCTGATGTCAGCATGACCTAGTGCTGAAGCAGTAACTATTTTCTGTAATTAAAATAAATCAGAAATGATTTATTTATTTCAGAAAATAGCCAAAATTTCTAAAAATCACAGAAAATAATCTATAACTCAGATGAAAATAATTTATATATGAAAAATGATCAGAAAAATCCAAGGAATCTGTTTATGGCATTTTCATGCATGTTTGAACAAGTTAAACCTGCTGATCAGGTCAAATCAATTAAATGACAATTAAATAATCACATATGAAGTTTGAATTTGAATCTTGGGTTCAAACCAACTTCATTTAATTGTGTTGCTAGTTGCATTAGCTCAATCCACAGCATGTTGCCATGTCATGTTCATGCATCATATTGTTGCATTGCATTGATTGTGTTCTTTCTCTGTTTGTCGATTCTGTCCCCTCTCAGTAGACGACGTTCCGACGATGAGTTCGATGACCGATGAAGACCCAATGTTATCTTCAGAAGTGCCAGGCAAGCAAAACCCCATTGAGCATTCCGATACAATCCCACTCTCTCGCTCTTGCTCTCTTTTAATGCATTAGGACAACAACGCTTCAACTGTTACCTGGTGCAGTAGTTGAACCCCTTTCCATTGCATGACCTGTCATTGCCACAGTAAATAGTTGAAACCCACTAGTATGAGTAGGAGTTGTTTGAGCCATGTTGTGCCTACTCATTCATGCTTTCTGGTTATGCCTGCTATTGCTTAGAGTTGTGTCAGGTCTGATTCATCGGGAATGAATTTGAAGGGTGATGAACATGTCCTACTGTGTGTGAGCTAAGTATGTGAACACGATTTGGTAAAGGTAGCGATGAGAGGCCATGTAGGAGTACATGGTGGGTTGTCTCATTGCAGCCGTCCTCAGGAACTGAGTTCTGTGTTGGTTGGTCCATGAAACAGCTACTACCACACATTGGGATCCTTAATTGACTCTCTCGACTTATTAATCAACATGATCTCTGTCCAGGAGTCGCAACTAGTTTCTGGTGTTTGTAGTTTACTGGAGGTCGTGCGCAGCGCTGACCCTCGGGGTGGGCTGTGACGCGGCAGGTACGTGGCACGGTGTACCGATTGCCCGTTTGGTGATGCGGGAACCCTGTACACATCGTTTGGGGCCGTGAGCGACACCCCGGCCGGATCTCCCCTCGGATGGAACCCAAATAGGCGATAAACCTGGACGAGAGACTTGTGTGGTTAGTCAGGTCGTGGCCGACACCCTCGCTGGGCCTCCGCTTGAAGGTTGCCGAGTACATGTCGTGTAAACGGCGGTAAGTGGTGAGAGCGTGTGTGAAGAAGTACACCCCTGCAGGGTTATATATAATCTATTCGAATAGCCGTGTCCGCGGAAATGGACTTCTGGGTCGCCTATTACAGTTCATAGACAAGTGAAAGTGGATACTCTAAAATGCGCAAGATAAGCGTGAGTGCTATGGATGGCCTTCTCGTAGGGAGACGGGAACGGATCCATAGTGGTGTATTGATTGGTGAATATGTGGACTCGTGTGCGCCACCTCAAAAGAGTTGCTTGCAGTCGTAGTTTAGGATAGCCACCGAGTCAAAGCTGGCTTGCTGCAGTCAAACTCCACCACCCCCTTTTGTTGATACTGATGCATATGTAGCTAGTTCTGATGTAAGTCTTGCTGAGTACCTTTGTACTCACGTTTGCTTAATTTATGTTTTGCAGAGAGACTTCAGTCTCGCTAGTGGTTCCGCGTGGACTTCAACGTTTAGCTTGTTACCTCAGCTATGATCTTGAACCCTTGGGAGGGTCTGGTAGATAGTGAGGCTTCTTATCCTATTTCATTTGTAGTTGTCTGTACTCAGACATGTTATGCTTCCGTTGCATGTATGCTCTATATGTTGGGTCATGTGACCTTTGTTTGTAATAAATGCTATGATGGCTCTTCTGGGCCTTTATCTATATGAGTTGTTGAGTTAAGTTGTGATGCCATGTTGTACAACACATACTTGCATGTTATGCGTACGTGTAATGTGTATTGCTATGTGTGGGATCCGACACCTAGTTGTTTACCCTTGGTAGCCTATCTTACAGGGAAATGTCTCCTAGTGCTTCCACTGAGCCTTGGTAGCTTGCTACTGCTCCGGAACACTTAGGTTGGCCGGCATGTGTCCTTCTTCGTTCCTATGTTTGTCCCTTAGGGGAAATGTCACGCGTTGTTCCTTTAAGTCCTTGTACCTTGCTACGACTTGGGTTCATACGTTGATGACCGACACATTCGTTGCTGGGTCATGTATGCCTGTCTCTGTAATTTAGTGCCACTTTTGGTTTATAACTAGTCATGTCGGCCTGGGTTCTCTGGCATATGGATGCTAGCGACACTATCATATACGTGTGCCAAAATGTGCAAACGGTCCCGGGCCAGGTAAGGTGGCACCCGTGGGGATACCGTGCGTGAGGCCGCAAAGTGATATGATGTGTTACACGCTAGACCTGTGTGACCTAGGATCGGGGTCCTGACAGCTTTGGTATCAGAGCCTGACTGTCTGTAGGATTAGTAAGCCAAACTGGTCGAAGTTGTGTCTAGAAACTCTTTAGTTATGTAAGGGAATTGATTGTGGAAGGGAACGTAAGGCTCTTTTTACTCCTTTGCCCTATGACCTTCTGATCGGAGTCACCTTCTTCTTTCTACGGGGATTAAGAACTAGGATTCTCATTCTATTTATCAGGATCACGTTATTGTGGATTCAACCCTCAGTTCAGTTTCTACTACTTCTGTTTGTTCAACTGTTGGTCTCAGAACCTTGACATTATGATGTTAAGTGGATATGCTACCCTTTTTGCTTGGATCTCAAAAGTATTTTCGAGCATTTACAACCGTTATGCTGTCCGAGTCATCCCAGGTCTCTAAACAATATGATGCATTTGCAAATCATTCCTACCTGTTCTTAATGTCCTTTTAGGCCAGATTAACCACACTAGACGGTGAGTTGTGGTACTCTGTTACCTCGACACATATATGGAGTTATTATTATGACCCTAAGTATCTTAGAAGATCACCCAGTAATCCAGCAATGTTTATATTCCAGTGTGATGATTTTGGCCATCATTCTCGAAAGCATCCCGTGATGCTATTTAGTTGGTAGGTATTCTATTCCTGGGTTCTTGAACCCGAGCTTCACCCTACTTACTTCATGTTGATAGTATTTGCTCATTCCTTTAGGATATTAGTAACCTTGTGATAGTCCTCAAGGTCTGTGGTTATCGTTCTTCCAATAACATGAACCATCTTGGCAGAAGTTCTCCCGAACCAAAAGATCACAACCAGAGTGCTCATGAGTGGTACTCCATTCATATTGTGGCTCTGCCAAATCTACTTTCTGCATGGGTTATCCGAAAGAAATATGTTGAACTCATTCGACATGTTAATCTATGCATCCACAACTCAGAAGTTATATGTTCCTCTGAGTTGCCCCTTTTGGTTGTATTATGACCCCGTCTATCAGTTGATAGCCAGGAGCGGTTGTGCATTCGTGTTCATCGATGCCTTCTACTCTTGTGGTCCGTCAAGTCATTCTATTCTAGAATGACTAGGAGAAACAAACTCCAGTACCTTATCCATATCCAGGATTGGGTCAAAGAAGTTGTACTCCGCAGATGAAGAATGTTAATCCATCTTCTAATCTGTTCTATCTTGGAATATTACCATCTTTAAGTCAAGAATGTCATGGGAATTGCACATCATCCTATGAACTCTTGATACAGTAATACTTCTCCCCATCGTCGTTCATTCCTCGGTCTCCGCGTTGTTATAACCGGAAAACCGACAAGTGAATTGTGATGTGTGAAATCAATACTCCTAGCAACCCTGTTGCTTGGTAGTTAAAAGACAACAATTTCATTCTTAGTGTGTTGGTTACTGAATCACCATTTCTAAGATTGATCGTGCTACCTAGTCCATTTTTCTGGTGCACTCTTTGATCAATGAGTTAGGATTGCATAAATCCCTCACTCTTGCGATCATATCATCTCGCCCTGAAAAGCAAGATTGTTTGCGAGCTTAGTAACATATCGGTGGTTCGTGATTTTCCGGTTATCTTCCCGGAAGTATCACCAGGTTGTCCCCTGACCAATGCATCGAGCTCGTGATCAAGCTGGTTTCTCTCTAAACCACTCCTTCTCCAAGAATCTGTGTTGGATACCCTGAGCTAGTCGGTTAAGCTAAACGACAACTTGGAGAGTTGGAAGATAAAAGCTTGTCCGACCTAGTTCCTTCTAAGGGATATATTTTGTGTGTGTGTGTTGAAGAAAGATGATATCTTGATCGGTTGATCCTTGTGATCAATTATTGGATCTATTGTCTTGTCGAAAACTTTGATTTGAGTGTGGGCTATCCTCAAATCAAGTCAAAACCAATGGTATTCATAATGTTGTCTTACTCGTGGTTGATCCCTCGAGCATACATAGTTACATCTATTGGTCTGACCAATGCTATCACCTTGTTCACATAGTTATGGAATTCCATTTTTATGGAAGCCTCGATGAATTGTTGTTGAGCCCATCAGCAACACTGCTACCTTCTCCATGATTTTGTAGGACATTAAGCTAGTGTTGGAAACTTTGTAAGCATTGCCTCCGTGTTCCGTTCATGAGGTATATGTTGGATGAGAGAAGAAACTTTCCCTAATTCATGTGTAATTGATGTAAGTTGCCACCGTGAGTTGAGAAAGTTTGTTTTGCTTCCTGTGGAATCATCCCAAGTCAGTCATGCATACGTGCGAAGTATTCTGTGGTTTGGAGACTTGCAACCTTCACTCTATATGTATCCCTAGCACACCAAGCCACTGATTGATTGTCCTAGGAGAAGAAGTTCCTTCTTAAGATCCGGACTTATGCAAGGACTTCGCTATCCTCGATGATGGTTCCCCAACCCGAACTTGGTAGTGTTTCATTGTAAGACTACTACGTGGTCATGTTTGTCTTGGACAACGTGTTCACATGTGTGTAGCAGAACCAGCTCATGTTTTGGAGCTTGCTATCGTAGTTCACCCCCGAGAATCTCGCAACGCCATCTCGTGGATTTGTGTTGTAAACTTTCATTTTTCCTTCTAGACTCGATGAGTCTGGAATATCCTCACACCAACCAGAGCTGAATCTCAGGCAGATATGATGGTTGGAGCTTTTCCCAGGAACTATAATATTGGTCTCTCGATAACCGGTAAAGTGGATGCCATGACCAACACACCCAGCCGGAAGACCTATTATTGTAGTATCTTGATTGAAGAAGTTGGCCACCTCCCTATAAGGATTTCGTAGGATTTACTCCCTAGTTGTTCCTTATGGATTTTTGTGCTCCTGAAGTCCGACCTTTTACTTGACGTTCTAGGTACCAAACCATTTTAATAAATGGGTTGCGCTAGCACATCAAGGAGAACATTAGAAGCGGAGTGCTAAATGTCTCTCGGTCGATCATCCATATTTCGTCCCCTTGGCCTCGCTAAGGTGAAATCTGAGAAAATGTTATCTTCCTTTGCATCCGCATCGTCCATCATTATTCATCATGGTAGTATGTGGTGTTGCCAAGATCCTTGACACAGATATTGGTAAAACCTTGGTGAATATGGGAATGCTCAAGTTCTTGAGAGCACGCACAAGCACTAGGTGTTATCCTCGACACAACCGGGATTGCTTCCAGTGTTCTTGGTTACGTTATACACTCTCAAAGAGTAGATTTACTCTCTACTGTTGGGTTTCTTCCCAGTCACCAGAATCATTCCCAGCATTTGCATTTTGTTCCCAGCTTGCACCGCCAATGTGCCAATTCTCCATGGGTTACCGTTCTCAATCACTGCTGCTCGGGATTATCCTCAAAAGTGGTCCTACCATGGGTCCCATACATTTCCGAGGATAAGCAAAATCAACCTTGGCATTGTCTTTTACAAGGCAGTCCACATCATCCATTCTAGATGTAGAATGTTATTCTTTCGACTTCGTCAAACGATCGATTGTGATTTGCCTCCGGTTGGTATAGAGAATTTTAATGATCTCTATATCAAAAGTAATTCTTTTTGCCACTTAAGGGAATAACTCTACGAGTCACCTTCTCCAAGGTGCCCCGTCTGGTGGTATCAGTCACCATCTTCTTAGGTGTGGAATTATTGCCACTAGGTGAACCTTCATCGTTTTTTTCACTCCATCCCCCTGGAGGTGTACTCCGTGTCTCAGCTCAAGAGATGTTTCGACGTCTCAATCCATGAGTTGATCTTCAATTGCTCGATCTTCGAGAAGATCAAATCCTGTAGAATTCACGTTCTTTTGCTGTCGTGTTGGATGAAGCTTTGAAATCAAAGATGCCAAGATTTACATGATGCAATGAATCAACAATTTCGAGGAGGGAAACTGGATCGAAAAGATTGTGTTAGATAGTGTCCCCTCCGATTTCTTATCTCATGTCTTGAATCTCGGGACAAGATTCTTGTTTAGTAGGGGTGAGTTGTCACATCCCTAGCTTTACTTTGCCCTAGGATAGTTTTTGCCTGTGCATCATGTTTAAAATCTTGTTAAACTTGAAATGGGGATGTTCAAACCCTAGCACCAAATGAATTCAACTAGGGTCAAATTTAAAATCTTTCTCAATAAACCCAAAATGCCCTTTGGAATAGTTCATTATTTTTGGATTGATTAAAAACCTCCGCCAAAAATGTTGCACATATTTCTAGGACCATTCTGGATTTTTGAATTAAATCATATCTTATTTGCATTTGGGCATTTAAATTTTATATATTATTTAAAATGCTCAATTAATCATAAACTAAAATGTTTACTGTTGGATTTATTCTAAACAGTAGCCATGCTTGGTTTCATGATTTTTGAGTGTGCCTAAGTATTTTTAATAAAGCCCAGAACAAAGTAACAAAATAGAAAACAGAAACAATTTAAAGAAAAGAGCAAAGTCAGAAACTAACCTAACTTACCTGTGTGGCCCATCTGGCCGGCCCAGCCCATGAGGGGCAGGGAGGTCTTCTTCCTCCCGCCAGTCGGACGCACGGCGTGTGCCCGCGGCACGCCGGCATGCCCCGGCCACCTCCTGCTTGCCGCTTCCCCCTCGACGCATGGACGACCCTAGACGACGCCACGCACCTCTCTGCCTCACTCTCTCACTCTCCCTCGCTCTCACCCCGTCCCCTGGATCTCTCCCTCTCGTCACCGAACGCGCCTGAGAGCACTGCTCGCCGTAGCCATGACCACAGGCCACCCCTCGACCCATGACCGTGCCCACGAGCTTCATCTCCACGCGCTGGAGCTCTTCGCCGAACCGCCCGATGCCAGAAGCCCCTGAAACGTCGCCGTCTTCGTCTTCTTCAACCTCCGGCCGCCGACGACCTCGCCATCGAATTCGCGATGGCTGGCGCCTCCCCGAGCCTCCTGAGACCCCCGTCGACCCCGCTGTAAGCTCCACCGCGTTTCCCCTCTCTTCTTTTCGCTTGCCCCCTTGCCGTAGCATCGTTTCCGCCGTGACCGGAGCTCCTCGCCGCCGAACATGGTGCCGCCGTGGACAGAGCTAGCATAGCTCGCGTCCGAGCCTTCCGTCGTGCTCAGCACGCTCCTAGGAGCCCGTAGAGCCCTTTAGCTCACCTCCCCATGCCCCGTATCACCGAAAACACCGAGGCCCGATTCCGGCCGCCGCCGTTGAGGTGGCCGCCGATGATTCCGGCCACCCCAGCTCCTCTTGCATGCCCTGCTGGATGCGCGAGTTCACCAGCTCCACGTAGAGCCCCTGCGCCGCTCGTTTGGTCGCCTGAGGGCGAAACCCGACGCCCTCCGCCGTCTCTGGCTCCGCCGGCGACGAGCCACGGGTCAACTCCGGCGAGTTTGACCCGGGCTGACCCAGTTGACCCCCTGGGTCACTGACGCATGGGCCCCCTCCGCCTCTAATTAGCTAAGATAATTAAGTTAATTGCTAATTAATCTAGTTAGTTAGGTTAGTCTGTGACAGGTGGGCCCAGTGCCCTGCTAATTTTAGGTTAGTGCTAATTTGTAATTAGTTAACCCTGTGACTCACTGACATGTGGGCCCCGTCCGGCTAATAAAACTAGGTTAGTATTAAATAAGTTAGTTTAGTTAGTTGTGTCACTGACCAGTGGGCCCCACTGGTCAGGTTTGACTAAACCAGCCCTTGTTAACTTGCTGATGTCAGCATGACCTAGTGCTGACGCAGTAACTATTTTCTGTAATTAAAATAAATCAGAAATGATTTATTTATTTCAGAAAATAGCCAAAACTTCTAAAAATCACAGAAAATAATCTATAACTCAGATGAAAATAATTTATATATGAAAAATGATCAGAAAAATCCAAGGAATCTGTTTATGGCATTTTCACGCATGTTTGAACAAGTTAAACCCGCTGATCAGGTCAACTCAATTAAATGACAATTAAATAATCACATATGAAGTTTGAATTTGAATCTTGGGTTCGAACCAACTTCATTTAATTGTGTTGCTAGTTGCATTAGCTCAATCCACAGCATGTTGCCATGTCATGTTCATGCATCATATTGTTGCATTGCATTGATTGTGTTCTTTCTCTGTTTGTCGGTTTTGTCCCCTCTCAGTAGACGATGTTCCGACGATGAGTTCGATGACACCGATGAAGACCCAATGTTATCTTCAGAAGTGCCAGGCAAGCAAAACCCCATTGAGCATTCCGATACAATCCCACTCTCTCGCTCTTGCTCTCTTTTAATGCATTAGGACAACAACGCTTCAACTGTTACCTGCTGCGGTAGTTGAACCCCTCTCCATTGCATGACCTGTCATTGCCACAGTAAATAGTTGAAACCCACTAGTATGAGTAGGAGTTGTTTGAGCCATGTTGTGCCTACTCATTCATGCTTTCTGGTTATGCCTGCTATTGCTTAGAGTTGTGTCAGGTCTGATTCATCGGGAATGAATTGGAAGGGTGATGAACATGTCCTACTGTGTGTGAGCTAAGTATGTGAACACGATTTGGTAAAGGTAGCGATGAGAGGCCATGTAGGAGTACATGGTGGGTTGTCTCATTGCAGCCATCCTCAGGAACTGAGTTCTGTGTTGGTTGGTCCATGAAACAGCTACTACCACACATTGGGATCCTTAATTGACTCTCTCGACTTATTAATCAACATGATCTCTGTCCAGGAGTCGCAACTATTTTCTGGTGTTTGTAATTTACTGGAGGTCGTGCGCAGCGCTGACACTCGGGGTGGGCTGTGACACGGCAGGTACGTGGCACGGTGTACCGATTGCCCATTTGGTGATTCGGGAACCCTGTACACATCGTTTGGGGCCGTGAGCGACACAACGGCCGGATCTCCCCACGGATGGAACCCAAATAGGCGATAAACCTGGACGAGAGACTTGTGTGGTTAGTCAGGTCGTGGCCGACACCCTCGTTGGGCCTCCGCTTGAAGGTTGCCGAGTACATGTCGTGTAAACGGCGGTAAGTGGTGAGAGCGTGTGTGAAGAAGTACACCCCTGCAGGGTTATATATAATCTATTCGAATAGCCGTGTCCGCGGAAATGGACTTCTGGGTTGCCTATTACAGTTCATAGACAAGTGAAAGTGGATACTCTAAAACGCGCAAGATAAGCGTGAGTGCTATGGATGGCCTTCTCGTAGGGAGACGGGAGCGGATCCATAGTGGTGTATTGATTGGTGAATATGTGGACTCGTGTGCGCCACCTCAAAAGAGTTACTTGCAGTCGTAGTTTAGGATAGCCACCGAGTCAAAGCTGGCTTGCTGCAGTCAAACTCCACCACCCCCTTTTGTTGATACTGATGCATATGTAGCTAGTTCTGATGTAAGTCTTGCTGAGTACCTTTGTACTCATGTTTGCTTAATTTATGTTTTGCAGAGAGACTTTAGTCTCGCTAGTGGTTCCGCGTGGACTTAAACGTTTAGCTTGTTACCTCAGCTACGATCTTGTACCCTTGGGAGGGTCTGGTAGATAGTCAGGCTTCTCAGCCTATTTCATTTGTAGTTGTATGTACTCAGACATGTTATGCTTCCATTGCCTGTATGCTCTGTATGTTGGGTCATCTGACCTCTGTTTGTAATAAATGCTATGATGGCTCTTCTGGGCCTTTATCTATATGAGTTGTTGAGTTAAGTTGTGATGCCATGTTGTACAGCACATACTTGCATGTTATGCGTACGTGTAATGTGTATTGCTATGTGTGGGATCCGACACCTAGTTGTTTACCCTTGGTAGCCTATCTTACAGGGAAATGTCTCCTAGTGCTTCCATTGAGCCTTGGTAGCTTGCTACTGCTCCGGAACACTTAGGCTGGCCGACATGTGTCCTTCTTCGTTCCTGTGTCTGTCCCTTAGGGGAAATGTCACGCGTTGTTCCTTTAAGTCCTTGTAGCTTGCTACGACTTGGGTTCATACGTTGATGACCGACACGTTCGTTGTTGGGTCATGTATGCCTGTCTCTGTAATTTAGTGCCACTTTTGGTTTATAACTAGTCATGTCGGCCCGGGTTCTCTGTCATATGGATGCTAGCGACACTATCATATACGTGTGCCAAAATGCGCAAACGGTCCCGGGCCAGGTAAGGTGGCACCCGTGGGGATACCGTGCGTGAGGCCGCAAAGTGATATGATGTGTTACAGGCTAGACCTGTGTGACCTAGGATCGGGGTCCTGATAGTTATGTTGTGATGCCATGTTGTACAACACATACTTGCATGTTCTGCGTACGTGTAATATGTATTGCTATGGGTGGGGTTCAACACCTAGTTTTTCACTACCGCATGATGGTCCTAACGCGACAGTCCAATCCGACACCCTTCGATGAAACTTTGTGGGATGCATTAATCACAAACAGCAGTGTAATAAAACTATCAAAAATGGTACAAACTATTTGCGATGGAAGAGACATCAAACACGGTTCAGATTAGAGTTGTGTGTGATACGTGGCATACAGCCGATCCATATGAACTGTTTGCGATGAGCATAACAACAGAAACGTCATCCAGATGAGGGTGCGTGCAATATACGGCATACAGTTCACTGGGATGAACTATTTGTGATTAGGCAACACAACAGAAATGGTTAGACAGATCAAAGGCGTGTTTGATATACGGCATACAGTTCACTTGAATGAACTATTTGATATGATCAAGGACAATGGAAACGGTTAAACTGAACAAGATGTCTGTGATACACGGCAAACTAGCCCGTAATCAGAAATGTGCACGAAGACCGGTAATAACACAGACGATTGCTGCTAATAAGTCGTTTGTGTTGTGGGCAAATGCTTGTTGGTATACAATTGTCAGCAATTGATTAAATCATCACCGATGGATTCCCTAGTTTACTCCGTGTACAATGTGATTTGCTCTATATACAGAAGAACAACACATATAACCAAAATAAACATCCAATTACATAAGTGACTATAAAAATCATCCGTACACGCCTCAATAAACAATTGCATGCATTCTAAACTAGGAGAAATGATCATCTAATCATCTACTTCTTGTGGCTTGATTCCTCGTCTCGGGCTGGACGAAGGAATGTCCTCGTGTCAACGGTCTTCCTGTACATCTCGTAGCTCATGTACGCGTCCTTGGCCGCGTACTTGACATGTTATTCATCCAGTCTCTGCTCCCAGACACTGTGCCAGGTGATATTGTCCTTCTTGCTCTCATCCTTCATCTTCATGTAGTAGGTGTCGATAATGGTCATGGCGAGGACAACTAGGGAGTCCTGATTGTTCTTCGTGCTGCCCGAGACCTTTTACTGGTCACAGATGTTGACAAGATTCCGACTGGCCAAGCCCAAAACCTCGAGCGCTTTTAGATCATTGGTGGTGTGCATTGTAGCAACACTATAGTCGTAGCTATTGATAAACCCCACAAAACGCTCGCAAGGCCTTGTGGATAGGTGGTACTGGTAGATGAGGACATGCACATATAGGCGACGACAACCTTCTAATCATGCCCGGCATGACCGTCGGTGAACTCGAGGTTGAAGCCGACCACTTGGTACTTGTCCTTAGCAAGTATTTGTTCCATAGTTTGGATGGAGCTCTCCACCGAGACTAGCTCGTTTGTGTACACCATCGAGAGGTCCTTCCCCCTCATGTGGGTGTCCACAATGTGAGGCGTGGTGAACTGCTGCTCAGTGCCCTTTTCAGCTGCTGGCAGCGCCATTGGAGCCACCAGGAGCGCCATTGAGACGATGGATATCCTCTTTGTATATGTCGTCGTGGGTGTGCTTATTATGTTGTGGGGAGTGAGATATTATGATCAGTGACCGCATGAATAGCTCGAGGCCGAGCGGGCTGGATTCTCGACACGTCCGCATGGTAGTTTTTGCAGCGGATAACTGCATCGTGGTGCCGCCCTCGGTGCAACCGCATGCATGATGGAAGAACGAACATAAATGGATCATGCACCAGCCCCAAACGCTGGCAGCGCACACCGAGGGACGCGGGCAGAGTATGCGGAGGGACGCGAGAGCAGAGCGCGCGTGGCCGCCTCAACCGTGAGCAACCACATGCATAGAGTAGTTGAAAATGCAGGGAATGGTTGTCTACAAGCCAACCGGCACTTGCGAACCAACGACATGATGTGAAACTACGTTGCGTTCCACATCACATGGTGGTCAAACAATCATTCGCGACTGCATGGAGAGTGGCCGTGTGTTGCTACCTCCATCCTGGTTTATTAGTCCCCTTTATATTCCGTGCCAAATTTTGACCTTAAATTTCACTAACAAAATGTTAACGCGTGTTATAAAAATAATAGAATAGGAAAATATGTTCAAATACGAATCCAACAATATAATTTCTGGTGACATGCATTCATATTTTATTAGTTAAATCTCTAGTAAAAAAATTGGCACAAAATACAAAGAGGACTTATAAACCAGGACAGAGGTAGTAGGTAATTAAATCGCAAACATTTTTTATTAACTGTATGTGTATATGTCATTTCATCCTCCTCTCGCACGTCTTGTCACCCCGCTGCCGCAGACGGCTTCGAGCACAAGCTTGAGCACCACACATGTGTTCTTTTGGCCAAACGATGGCTCAAAGTGGCACTAATGAATCATCGGTGAGCCCGTTCCCACGCAGCCGCACAGGTTCCCGTGCATAGCCATGCAAGCTTCCCGCCTGACTTAGCGATATCCCCCAAAACCTCAGTGATTACCTTCTTGCTATATAAACCCCCATGGCCGGCAAGTCCTGCGTCGCATTTTTCCCTCCCTCCCCATAGTTTATCTTGTCTGCTTCTCCCACAATCGCCAATGGCACCGGTCCGTCGTGATTGTTCAGCCACTTCATCGTCATCAGAGAACAACTCCAACTGGGAGGCTACATTGCAGCGGTAGCACAGTCCACAACGTCGTGTACTGCGCGTGGTGTCCCTGTTGAGTGTGTCCACAACACCTACCACACGCTCCACCGCCGCTGCCCGGCGGTAGCTATTGCCGGTCGCCATTGCCGCCTTCCCACCTGTCGGATTCAGGGCTCCGCAAAACTCGTTAAGTTCGAACACAGGGGCGTGAACGGAGATCTCTCCCACTCATGTCTACCTAGCGCCTCCCTCTCCTCTCAGTGGAAGGATTCAAGCAAACAACGAATAAACACACAAGAGTTTAACTAGGTTAGGGCCACCGCGAGGTGTAAGACCCTACTTCCTGCTTTGGTGGATTGGCTCCGGGTGAGCTAGAGTATGAACTGGTATAAGGGTTCTTGAGCTCAGGAGGCGAGCTCAGGAGGGTCAGGAGGCTAGTGTTCTTGCTCCTTGTGTGGTGGTCAAGTGTGTGAGTCCCTCCCCTTGCAGTGGAGGTCCTAGCTACTTATATAGGCGGCCACGGTCCTCTTCCCTCAAAGTGTTTGGGCGGGAAGGGATTCCACAACGGCCATTTTTGAGCGGGAACACAAGGACGTTCCTACCCTGACAAAAGCGGTCTTCGCCTGCAAAAGGATCAGGCGGTGACACGGTGGTGGGCTCGATGGTGACATCCTCCTTATCGTCCTTGCGGTCTTCGGTCTTGTTGCACCAAAGAGAAAACCTTTGCCCCACTCCTTGGGAACCAACGGCTGTGCTGTCTCCTTTGCACCGAAATGGCAATTGTGCCGCTGGCAGACGCTGGCACTCGCTGGTGCGGTGCGTCACTGCTGACGTCACTGCCTCCTCCTGAGGTAGGCTTGGCCTTGGATTCTCCGCCCCTCCGGAGCACCTCATCAAGGCTCCTCCCGAGGGGGTCTTGACGTCGTTCTCCTCGCGAGGCTTGGCCCCTCACGAGGGTGTTGAGCATCTGGTCGATCAGCCGGGCCTTACCAGGCCTGCTTGAAGGAGCGTGTCGCGGCCCGCAGACAGGCAAGTCTGGGTACCCTGGTTCCCAGGACGCCGACAGTAGCCCCCGGGCCCAAGGCGCGCACGGAGTTGGCTTTGGGGTGAAGCCTTAGTCGAGGACGTAGCGCCGTGGGCCCCAAAAAGGCGGCGGGCCAGGCTGGCGCGTGACGGTTGGATGGAACGTGAGCGACTCCACTTCCCACGCTATATCGGCAACCGTGTGACTTGACAACTCCTTGGCGCGGGCAGCGGAGCCCTTATGGCTGCGCGCGAGTGGCCGCCGGTTGGTCTTCTTGGCTTATAAACAGGGGGTGAGGCTCCACGCCTCTCACTTGACCGTTGCCAGCCTCCCAGGGTTCCATGGCGCCGATTCGCAGATTCTCGGTCGCGGAGAAAGGGAAGAGCCCGATGTTGGAGCCCGAACAGCTCCCCCCGATGAAGAGGCGTCGTGACTTCCCGGGCCCGCCCCTGAGGCCGACGGACGCTCGCACGTGGTGCACGCGGGCTCCACCAGGATTTCCGCTTCCCTTGCACATCTCGTCGGCAGGCAAGTTGAGCGGGGGCGGCGATAGGGGTGGCGCTGCCAGCCGCCCGGAGAGACGGGTGTCTCCTCGCACCCTGCTACCGTCACATTCGGAGAATGATGCCCACGAGTTCATCGTATGGGCGGGGGCCCCTCCGCATTCCTGGATCCTTCTTCCTTCGTTCCTGAGGAAGGTACTCCCGGCTCGTGGCCAGGTGACGATGGAGCTGAGGCATGAAGGGTGTCTCCTTCCTCCTTCGTGGGCCGACGTGGAGGTGGTTTCTTCCGGCCAGGTCTTCATGACTTGGGGCTGGGGTGTGGTGTGTCGCGCTTGCGCCCCTACCGGCAGGCATTCTTCACTTCGCGCTGGATACGATGGGCGCGATAATCTTCAAAGTCTTCGGGGCGGACGGCCTCCGACTGCCGTGTGGCGCAGGGAATGGGCTCGCCGGCGACCATTCCCTGTGTCATCAGGGCGACAAAGCGCTCGCTGTGGGCTATATCTCCGACTCTCCTGATAGCATCTATGCTACCCCTGAGACGGCCTCGAGTTCTGACGAGAGGTACGAGCCGCCAAGCCTTCTCCCCTATCGTCGGAGGGAAACGGTGTCCTCCCGGTATCGTCGTTGTTGAAGAAGTTCAAGCCAAGTTCCTTGGGAGCGTCTTCCTTAGCTTAGTTCCTGCGGGAAATCATGGAGGGCTTCACAAGGACATGTAAATTCTCGTAGTAGTTTTGTTTTTATCTAGCGTTATAAACTTGTGTCCTGCATGATTCCCTTGTTAAAGCATGATTTCCCCTTTCTTTCGTTCCCATGGTAGCTTAAGGCCCTACGCCTGCGAGACCCAATCCTGGAACCAGCCTCGGCCCGCGTTGGTATGCCAAGTCGCGGCACCATGGCCAAGGCCAGGAGGCGAGGGGTCCAGGATCTGGTAAGAGCCCCCGTGGCGCAACGCTCGGGAGGTCCCTCTTGGCGTCCAGGCAACTGCCCAGTGGTCCACCAGGAAGGGCTTCGTAACTATAGTGAGTGGTGGTGTATGTATGCAAGCAGGTGCGATGTTGAAAACTTATCTTTAGAGATTCCTGAGGTCAGATGGTGCTTGATTCATGTCGCCTCTCCCTTGAGGCAAGGTTTGGCGTCCGAGCGCCCCCGTGAGGCGGCAATGATCGCTCCCGAGGCCCTGGAACAGAAGCCACATGGTCTGTGGAGATGTTTCTCCAGGCTGCCACCATCGTAACCCAAAAAGGTGTAGACTGGTGATAATGTTCTTGTCGATGCTTGATCCGTCATGTTTAGTGAGATAGGTGCCTCGGGGAGATGTAAGAACTTGGTTGAATTTGAAAAAACTTGATGTTATTGTAATAGCTAGGTGATTCCATGCTTGCTTCCTTTCATGTTTGCTTTAGGTGCTCTGCGTCGGCAGGGCCCAACCCCGCACATACCTCAACCGCCGCTGAGCCCTCTGGACACCGGGGTTACCGTAGTAACTAGACTCGTTGCTGAGCCCTCCGGACACCGGGGTTACAGTAGTAACTAGACTCAAGGGGTGAGGGGTGAGGGGCCAGTGAGGCCCTTGGGTCGCGACGCCCAAAGGGTCCCCCTTGACGTTCAAGCGATCCCGTTTTCGTTCTGCGTCGGCAGGGCCCAACCCCACGCATTCCTCGATCGCCATTGAGCCCTCCGAAGGACCGGGGTTATCGTCATAACTAGGCTCAAGGGATGAGGGGCTACGTGGCCAGTTAGGCCCTTGGGTCGCGATGTCCAAAGTTCCCCCTTGATGTATGAATGGCTCTTTATGAAGGAGAACAAGCACCATACCTTGCCCACGAGCCTTCGCCTGGGATGGGGGCACGAGAAGGCCAGGTGTCTGGGCACCTGGTAGGGTGGCGTCTGTCAGTTGTGACCTGAGCATAGCCCCCGTGCCTAGCCCCCCTCGCGACAACCATCCAAGGAGAAGCTGTGAGCGTCGTGAGCTGAAAAGCTCCCTGAGGTTGGTGCGGCCACTGGGGGCGACCCTCAGTTGTTTATAACTAGCGCGGAGCATAGAGCTACCACACTTGCACGGAGTGTGGGCATAACCGCGCCTCGGTCGTATCGACCAGCGCGGACTTGGTTCTTCCACTGGTTCGTGGGCATAACCGCTCCTCGGTTGGATCTGCCAGCGCGGAGCTTGGTACTTCCACTGGACCGTGGGTGGGAGCCTCCCACCGGGAGAGACTCCGGGGCGTGTACAACCCCGTCCTGACGTGTGGCTAGCATGGTAGGACAGCCAAGGTGTATATGGGCCCTCCTCAGGACGAGCTGAATGACTCTTAGGAAGTTCTCGTGAGCTTACGCATCACTCACGAGACCCTACCCTGAGGCGGGTTGCGCCTGAGTCTTCTTCTGCAAAATGTGAAAAAAGAGGTGTTCTGTCGACCTGCGCCGAGTGCATCTCCAGGGGATATTGCATGAGAAGGCCGCAGCACCAGTGACCCCAGGAGGTGACGTTAGCGGGACCGGCCCGTAAGACAGAGCTCAGCCGCTGGATTTATCGACGCTGCAGGGACGGACCCGAGCACACACGCCGTGCCCAGTCTTCTCATGCCACGATCCAAAAGAAAAACAGCCGGCGCGTTGTTCCCGCGTGAGCGAGGCACCTGCCACGGGATCCTACTTACCCATCCACGATTAGCCCATGCGAGAACAAGGCACCAAGGACCATGGGAGGTGTCGTCGCGGAAATGGCTCGCTAGGCAGAGCTCAGCCCTTGGGTTTATCGACGCTGCAGGGATGGACTCGAGCACAGATGTCGTGCCAGTCCTTAATCATGGGGCGGTCGCGAGTGGCCTCACAAGGGCTCATGACCTTAGTGGCGGTGAGGACGCCAAGCATATAGATAATGCGAATGGAAAGAAATATCTAGCCTTGATCATGCAAAAAGGGAGACAGCCGCGGGGGAACAGCCCCCAGCGGCCCGAGGATGATGCAGCCCGAGAGGCGCCCTCGTTTAGATACCTGAAGTGTCACCTGATACTTGCCGAAGGAGAGTTGGGGTAGCTGAAGACGCGAGCTGTGCGGGTCGCTCCCGAGGATCGTCGGGCTCCTGAGGCCCAGGGGCTCCTGAGGCTCTGAGTGGTCGCGCGGGTCCGGCTCCCACTCCGTCCGGACCGCCTGCCACTGAGCCTCCCGAGCCCCCAAGGCCTGCTGCGCGAGATGCTGGAACGTGGCAGCCGTGTTGCGGAAGCCGAAGAGCGTGCAGACGTAGCTGCAGGGGAGGGCCCTCCTCCGGCCGACCGCCGTCGGCTAGAAAGGCTCCTGAGAAGCGGCTCGGTTGAGACCCGCGATGTCGACGCAGACGCGGAAGCAGTCGCTCGGGCTGCGAGCAGGTGGACTTGGGGTTGTGCGGTTACGCCCATCGCGGATGAGTCTTGTGTACTGAAGTTCCTCTGTAACTTGGTAGATGAAGTCCTGAGCCCCTAGCGTTGGACGGCTCGCGCTGGGGTCACAAAAACATGCATCAAGATACGCTTGTAAGTGGTGCTCGAACACCTCCCTCGGGGCAAGGGTCAGCTCAGGGACACTCTAGAGGAGAGCCCCCGAGCCCGTCATGAGAGGGGCATCGAGCGCGCCTCCCTGTGCGAGTGTGGAAGGCACCTCGTCAGCAGGCGCGAGTCCAGAGGCCAGGTCGTCGGGAGCCCCCATGTCCTGATGTCCGTTGACGCGTATGTTCTTCTTCTTCTAGGGGGCGGTCTGTAGGGCGAGGACGGCTTCATCTTCATCGGGGTATTCAACCGCCGCGGTCTGGTAGGCACGCTCCAGGGAACGCACCGATTCCTTCTCGTCGGAGGCGATCGTGATGACTCCGCCCCTTCCGGGCATCTTGAGGACGTTGTAGCTGTGATGGGTCGCCGCCATGAACTTGGCAAGGGCAGGATACCCCAGGATGGCGTTATACGGGAGGTGGATGTTGGCGACGTCGAAGTCGATGAGCTTGGTGTGGTAGTTGTCGCGGTCTCCAAAGGTGACGGGGAGGCGGACCTGCCCCATCGGGCGCGTGGAGCCATCCGTGACCCCATAGAATGGCTTGGTGGGGTGGAGCTGATCGTAGGGAACCTGTAGTGTCCCGAAGGTCTGGATGGAGAGGACGTGGAGCCCTGCCCCGCCGTCGATGAGGGTCTTGCTCACGAGGACGTTGCTGATGGTCGGGGTGCAGAGCATCGGGAGCGCGCCTGGGGCCGCAGTACACTTGAGCTGGTCTTTGGGGTCGAAAGCGATGACTTTCTTGGTCCACCTGCGGTTGCGCGCGGCGTCAGGCCTGGGAAGCGCCGCGTTCACCTCACGGGCGAACTGCTTGAAGATGCGGTGAGAAGCCGGGGCATGAGCTCCTCCCAGAATGCACCCGACTGCACGCGGTTCCTGGAAGCCCCCTGCCCCGTCTCCCTGGCGGTCGTCGTCGTTCCTTCTTGGTGGTGGTGGCAGCGGAGGCAGGCCTCCGTGGCCCTCAGGGCGACCCTCACGAGGCTGGTCGCGCCAGGGGCGTCACGAGGCTGCTCCTGCCAGTGGTCTTCATGAGGCTGCTCACGCCACCCTTGGCGCGAGTTCCTGCCGTCTCAACGTCCTCCTCCACGGCCTCCTCCGCGGCCGTAGCCGCGGTTGTCATGCTCATGGCGCTGCCCGACACGCCCGCCGCGCATTGCCCTGAGCTCCTGACAGTGGTTGGTGTTGTGGCTGTGGACGTTGTGGAAGATGCAGTACGGTCGGTTGTCTCTGGGGAGGTCATCATAGCCGCAGCCACGCTTCACTTCTGGCTCAGCAGCCAGCATAGCGGGTCCCTTGCGCTTCGACTCCTTGGCCTTGGTCTTCTTGTCGTCAGCCTCCACCTCAGGCAGCTCCTGAAGAGAGAAGCGGCCTTCCTCCGCCCTGGCGCACTTTGCCGCGAGCTTGAACATCTCAAGGGCCGTGCACAGGTCTTCGTGGATGGTGAGCTCTTCCCTCATCTTGACGTTGCAGACACCATCAGAGAACGCGGAGATTATGGCCTCGTCCGAGACCCTAGGGATACGGAGGCGCATGATGTTGAAGCGTTGGATGTACTTTTGCAGGGTTTCTCCCGGCTGCTGCTTCACGCGATGCAGGTCAGCACCTGCCGAGGCTCGGTCGCAGGTGCCTTGGAAGTTGGCGACGAAGCGCTCACGAAGCTCTCCCCAGGAGGAGATGGATCCCACCGGGAGGTTCAGGAGCCAGGAGCGCGCGCCGTCCTTCAGAGCCATGGGGAACCAGTTCGCCATGACCTGCTCAGTGCCATTGGCCGCCTCGATGCTCAGCTCGTAGAGCTGAAGGAACTCCATGGGGTCGGTGGTGCCGTCATAGCGCGGAGGCAGGTCCGGCTTGAACTTGCCGGGCCAGACGAGGCACCGTAGCTCGGGAGCTAGGGCACCACACCCGCGTACGCTCATGATCACAGGCGCCCCTGCACCTGTGACACTGGTTCTTGAGGTACTGGCGCCCGCACCTCCTGTGGCGCATGGTCTGGGCGTTGTGGGCGAGGGGGCCAACGAGCCCCTGCATGTGGGTGCGGGATCACCTGTAAACTCTCCTCCTCGCGGGCGTGTGCTCTGCGGGTTGTTCACGTCGAGGGGCCTCGTGCTGGCCCTCCTGGCCGGCGGGGTGAGGGTGAGGCGGAGCCGGGACCCCACAGCCCTCGTTCGTCGTCGGGGGCGACGAAGGATGCGAAGAGTGAGTTGGTGCAGGCTCTTCCCCAGCTGCGTTGACGAGCTTGGTGATGCGGTGGAGCCACTCATCGTAGAGATCATCTGCCGGGCGGTAGAGCAAGAGCTCCCGCGCCATCAGTAGCGCAGGTTGCTGGTAGACCGGCCCGTGGCGGACCAGCGAGGACGATGCTGTGGCCGGCGAGGGTGAAGGTGTCGCCGTGCGGCCATCCCGCCGCACGGACAGCGGCAGCGAGGAGTCTTGCTGCTCGTGGACAGTCGGGTCGGTGGCGGCGTTGGCGACCGGCAAGTTGGGGCGGAGCGGTGCGCCATTGCCCATGGGCGCCGTCTGAGCGACGTTCGCAGCACGGCGGGCGGCGCGAGTTCGGCGTGTGTCCACCATCGCTGTGGAGCAGGGTCGGTGACGAGACCTTGACGAGGTCATCGGAGAGGCGAGATTTTGACAGGCCCCCTACATGGCGCTCCAAATGTCGGATTCAGGGCTCCGCAAAACCCGTTAAGTTCGAACACAGGGGCGTGAACAAAGATCTCTCCCACTCATGTCTACCTAGCATCTCGCTCTCGTCTCGGTGGAAGGATTCAAGCAAACAACAAACAAACACATAAGAGTTTATCTAGGTTCGAGCCACCGCGAGGTGTAAGACCCTACTTCCTGCCTTGGTGGATTGGCTCCGGGTGAGCTAGAGTATGAACTGGTACAAGGGTTCCTGAGCTCAGGAGGCGAGCTCAGGAGGGTCAGGAGGCTAGTGTTCTTGCTCCTTGTGCGGTGGTAAAGTGTGTGAGTCCCTCCCCTTGCAGTGGAGGTCCTAGCTACTTATATAGGCGGCAACGTTCCTCTTCCCCCGAAATGTTTAGGTAGGAAGGGATTCCACAACGGCCACTTTTGAGCGGGAACACAAGGACGTTCCTACCCTGACAAAAGCGGTCTTCGCCTGCAAAAGGATCAGGCGGTGACACGGTGGTGGGCTCGATGGTGACATCCTTCTTATCGTCCTTGTGGTCTTCGGTCTTGTTGCACCAAAGAGGAAACCTTTGCCCCGCTCCTTGGGAACCAACGGTTGTGCTGTCTCCTTTGCACCGAAATGGCAATTGTGCCGCTGGCGGACGCTGGCACTCGCTGGCGCGGTGCATCACAACTAACATCACTGCCTCCTCTTGAGGCAGGCTTGGCCTTGGATTCTCCGCCCCTCCGGAGCACCTCATCGAGGCTGCTCCCGAGGGGGTCTTGACGTCGTTCTCCTCGCGAGGCTTGGCTCCTCGCGAGGGTCTTGAGTAGCTGGTCAATCAGTCGGGCCGTACCAGGCCTGCTTGAAGGAGCGCGTCGTGGCCCGCAGAGAGGCAAATCTGGGTACCCTGGTTCCGAGGACGCCGACACCACCGTCTGCTATCGTGGCCGCCACACCACTGTAGAAAGCTAGGGCCATCACCTGCTCCACCACCAAGGCCCGATGTGATAGCCTGTCTTATTAGGGATGATGGACTACTCATATAAATAAGGAATTCCTTCTTTTCTGGAAGCTCATTAGGACATAACTCCAAAGTTAAGCATGCTCAGATTGGAGTAATTTCAGGATGGGTGACCAACCTGGAAGTTGCTCTCGGGTGCGCACGAGTGAGGACAAAGTGTGCAAAAAAGACTAGTATTGATTTGTATTCCTGTCTACATCCCGCCAGGAGTAACGACCACCGGCGGGTGTGTTCGGGGCGGTTCAAGTTGGTATCAGAGCCTTACCGACTGCAGGAGCCCCCTTGATTGATCGAACCGTTGCCATTGTCGAGTCTAAAAAACTATTTTGAGTCTAGTTATATATCGAAGGGTAGGAATTCTTTTTACTCCTTATCCCCTTCGTCGCTCTGGTGAGGATTTGTGACATAGGTGTTTTGATTCCACTACTCATCCCCTTCAATTTTATTTATTTATTGTTATTTAGGATCACGCGGGTATTGTTAGGATCGGTCTGACATCATTGTGACGAGAATTCTGTCATATGGATTGGACCCGAGGAGTTCAGCTACGAGGTGTCGTCATCACAGTGTGTATCGTTTCAGTTCGGGAATACAAGAGGTCGCCGACATAAAAAACGCTTCTATACTCTTTGTGGTGAGAGTTGTTTGGCGCCACCCAGTACTAGGGAGAGCAATCAGATGTATTGCCACAACTAGTATATCGGATGTTTTTCGAAGGTCTGAGGTACATAATTTCCGAGGTTCTTGGTTATGTGTTGAGGAGGCAGTACATTTGGAGCGTAGAATTCTGCTAGGAGTTGTGTGATGATATTTTGCTCCTTGTACTTGTTACACCGGATTGCATAACCAAAAATTTCGGGAGTTTTCAGGTGGGAATTCAAGTAGTTACCTAGGATATCATTCCGACAAATGCATGATATTAGGTTGGGGTCCAATGTCTAGTGGTTCGCTTGTCACGGTCGATTTTATAATGGTCTCGTTGCGTCTTAACTAGTCCTTGGCTATGCTGACTTAGGGGCGCTTTGTTGTCATTCGTGATGTCCGCTGTAACGTCGTGCCAGGGATGCCTCATCACAAAAACTTTGGATGGAATCTCTATCATATGTTTGCTCTGGCTTATTCTGCATGCCAAATCCTTGTTTTGATTTGAGGTGTGGTGTTTGAGTTGCTTCAATGTCAAGTGTTCATTCCATACCTTTCCTAAGCGATGTTCTCTATGGCAGTATTAATCCTTCTTGATCATCGAGATTGACATGTCAAGTTTTTTCCAACCGGTGCACTTCTCTTCAAGTTGTTCCATACGAGCACCGTTGAGAATCATGATGATTTGTCCGTTTCATCCGTTCCAAGTTGCCTTTGTTTTTTCCCACCATCCCACCCTTTTCGTCAAGGACTCAGATTTCTTAGTCAACTATCCATTTTATTTATGTTAAATATCTTCATTATTTCTCTTCAATGTTCTTATCCAGTGATTCTCATGAAGATGCTAAGGAAGCTTCAAGTTTATCATTCTTCCTTCTCTTTTCTTCTCTGGTGGACTAAATTGAAGCTTCGGTGTTGACCATATCTCTTCCTATTGTTTCACATGTTTTCTTATGTTGGAATTTTTTATCCAAGTCTCTCTATGTTCATATCTGGAGTGTACAAGATATCTCAGAAGATTCACGTTTCCATTCTTAATCCGTTCAATATATTTCGAGGTTGTTATCTTATTCAAGCCATCTAAATCAACCGGTGTAATCTCCCTTTCAAGTAATCATTTCAACGGTGTTTCTTTTGAGTGGGCCCTAACCCACATGTCTTTTCCCATGATCTTAATTACCTGACTCTTCTATTTTGCAGAGTTATTCTTATTTTTTTCAAAGTTTGACGTAAGAATAAGTTTCATCGGTCTGATGCCTTCTCCATGATTGTTTCCAATTATTTCCATGTTTAGCTCATCCTTTCCTCTTTTCATTCTTCCGGAGCATTTAAAAATTCTTCAAGGTGTTTCTCGTTGTCATACTCAGCAATTGGAGACCTAAGAAGAGTTTCTCTTAAATCTTGTCCATCCTCTCGGACATTCATGGTTCAAGCTTGAATGCTTGATGCTATCCTCTCAAATTGTTTCGAATCGTGAGTTTCTTTTCATATCCATCTGAAGATTTTCAGGAGTTGCTCTTGTTTCTATATCATCTGAAGGCCATCTTTCAAAAGATTTATTCTATTCGAGTTTTCAACTCCGTTCTCCAATTATTCTAAATTGATGCCTTTTCGTCCATCCCAAATTCTTCCGGTGCATTGTTTGAAGTATTCTCTAGTCATCTCGTGATCTCATCGTTCTCTCGCATCTAAATTCCCTAAAGTATCTTCATTTGTTTTCCAACTCTTACCAGCGATTCGTTCTCTTTTCTTCGTTCATTTCAAATTCTTACGGTTGTTTGTTCAAGATTCCTCTTCCTTTGTTATCATATCATTTCATTCGTTTTTTTTTCTGAAATCATACGGTGGTTTTTGAAGATTTTCCCAAGTTTGCTATATATCTCTCCTTAATCTTTTCAAGAAGAATAAGTGGTATGCCAAATCCGTTGCTTGTCATCAGTCAAAGTTGATGAAGGATAAACAAATAATAAATATTATTCTTGTTCCCTCGAGGCAATTTCAATTCCTTCTTGTGGAGTTTGTTCATGATGAATAAACTCCCGGTTCGAAGTGCTCCATCTTTCTTTTTATGGAGCTCCAAGCTATATCAATTATCATGTCACAATCTCCATCTAAATCATCGCAACGTATTATCTTGTTCTTTCAACCTTCACTTCTTACAATTTCTTTTCTTACCGGAGTTCTTCATGGAGGCTCAACATGGTGGTTTGTTAAGGATTTAATTCTTTCTCGAAATATTCATCAAGATTCTTGTTGGAGGAGTTCAAGTGTTCACCTTGCATTTTGTAGTGCAAATTTTTGATCCATTATCTTTTTAGGTGGTGTTATGTCATTCTTGACAATCTCCCTTTGTGTTTCAAGGTTCACAAGTTATTAAGAATGAGATATTTAAGCCCATAATTTTCTCTTCATTCAGAAGATCCTTTGCAACCTATGAATCTCTTCATTGGAGTTATCTTGGTATGGATTTGAATAAAAGCCTTGACTAAGGAATGTTGCTAATTATGGTACCTATCCATAATACATGTTTTCTCCTATTCTCTCGGTGAAACAAGCTTCTCATCTTTTGTTTCTCACAATCAAAATTTTGTTTCCGTTAGTGGCAGAATTGCACCTCAAGTTTTGAGATGGTCTCCATAAGCCCACGAGTTTCATATCTTTTTGTTGTTGATTGTTCCAACAACTTCGTTCAGTCCTTCTTGCAAGGATGCTCTTCAAACTAAATTGTGGAAGAGTTGTCGTTTTCTTCTCTGTTCTTTACTTCCAACGATCTAGCTTATATTCTTTTCTTCTGGAGGCATTGTGTTGTTGCTCTCACCAAGCATAATCCAATCTTGTGAAGTTCATGTTCTATTCCGTCAATGTTCAACCAGAGTGATGCGCAAATTTTGTCATTCTTGTTCCTTGGCTATCTCGTTATACTAGTGTCGTTTTATATTCTTTTGCTTCATTAAGCTCTTGTTTTATGTCTTTCAACCTACAAGGTTCTCATAATGTTCCTTGTTCCTCTTTGCTAACGGAGAGTTTGCAATCTCGTTCATCCCCATTGTATTGTTTCTTTCAATTTATTCAACCTCCCAAGGTTTGTTGGTTTCACTCATTTGTCGAAGAAGCAACTTTGTTTTACCTCTTTCTCTTCCGTTTCTCTCTGGCGCCATCCCTAAATCTCGGGACGAGATCTCTTGTAAGTGCGGGAGAGTTGTAACGACCCAAGACCGACGCTCCAGAATCCTTCCAGTTATTTCGTTGTCGCCGTGTGATTTTTTTGGCTTGTTGCATTTCATCATGTCATCATGTGCATTGCATCCACATGTTTTCACAAAACTCGTAGTCGTTCGTAGTGCCGCTTCCCGTTTGTCTCTGTTGACCTTTCTCAGACGCCTTACAACTTGGTTCTTCATTTTCTCTCTTCCTAAACCAGAGACTCTCTCCATAGTGCACAGACTCCCTCGCGTGCGCGTCCGAAACTTACCCGAACCCAAACCGGGCTGTCATTACCAATGAGTACGGATCATCTCCAAATATCCCTATAATATTTTTGGTTTTTTATTTGGCCTATCTAACCTATTTATCTCTGACCGTATGATTACGATCGAAGGGATGAAATACCCCTAAATGTATGCCAGTTGTTATAGAACCAATGCAACCTAAAATCTAGGTAGCTTGTCCCATCCTTGCTCGTCATCGCCGCCACCCCACCTTCTTCCTCGGATTCTTCACCAAACCAACCACGCCGCGCCCCTGATCCAAAAATCCCCTCGATCCACCCGAGCCAGCCACCGGTCTAACCCATCCACCACCTCCCATGCCTCGTCAAGCCAGTCCTTGTCGGATCTGATTGCCGTCGTCCCTTCCTGACCCGGCCGGACCTCCCCTGCGCATCAAGCCCGCTCGCCAGAGCCCTAGCGCCATCGCCGCTCCTGCCTGCATGTTATGGACAAGCTAGAAGGGATTCGATCTAATCTTTCTCACGGTGGCAATTTAGTCTGATACAAGCTGGAGTACAAGAATGGATCGATAAGAGTAACTAGGGTTCGCTGCCGCAAAATCATCATCCACTGGATGCCTAGGGAAGGAGTGAACGGTGCCTTAAGTAGTGGAAGCAGTTGGACCGGGCTGGTTGTGCCACTCTGGGCTGAAGAAGCGCTGGTTGTTGCGTCGGGCGCGGCTGGGCCAGGCCCGCGTCTCGTTGACAGGCGCGGGTTTGGTTGACAGGGGTGTTAACATCCCCTTCTCCTTGGGATGAGGCTTGCCCCCAAGCCTCCGCTCTGGGAAAGCGAGCTTGGAGAGCCTGTTTGTCCTCCCAGGTGGTGTCGCTTGCGGCGCCCGCTGACCATTGCACTTGGACCTGCTCGATCATGACTTCGTTCTTCTTGCGCCATCGTGATTGCAGCACCTTGATCGGGATCGCCGTCTCGCATGCGCCTGAAGGTAGAGTCGGAGATGCCGTCGTACCGGGGAGCAGCGCGTGCCACAGTTGGGAGACGTGGAAGACCGGGTGCACCATCGTCTGGGGAGGAAGTTGGAGCTTGTAGGCGACATCGTTGATCTTTGTGACGACTTTGAACGACCTATAGAACTTGTAGCTGAGCTTGTGGTTGGCACGTGAGGCCACTGATGTTTGTATGTACAGCTGGAGCATGAGGAAGACTTGATCGCCGACTTGGAATTGTCGGAAGGAGCATTTCTTGTTCGCTTGGTCTTGCGTGATCTGACGCGCGTGGTGGAGTTGTTGTTGAATGAGGTCTTGCATGACTGCCCTCTCTTCGAGCCAAGTTTGCAGCGCCGGAACCGAAGACGAAGTAGATGCTGTGATCCCCCAGTGTCATGGCTCTCTTCCGAACATGGCCTTGAAGGGTGTCATCCCAATTGCTGAATGGTGTGATGAATTGTACCAGAACTGCGCCAGGGGTACCCAAAAACTCCATCTCTTCGGACATGCTTGCACAAAACAACGCAGATAAGTCTCGATGCATTGATTCACGCTGTCGGTTTGGCCGTCGGTCTGAGGATGGTTCGCCGTGCTCATTCACAACTCTGTGCCTGCATATTTGAACAGCTCCTACCAGAAGTGGCTGGTGAAAACTTGGTCACGGTCAGACACAATCGCTCCAGGAAAGCCATGGAGCTTGTACAGTTGTTGCATATAGAGGAGAGCCACTTTAGCTGTTGTATAAGGATGAGCCAGAGGTAGGAAGTGCGCAAACCGAGTTCTCTTGTCGACCACCACGAGCAGACAGTTGTATTGACCTGATTGAGGTAACCCGTCCACAAAGTCCATGGTAATTAGATCCCATGATTCCTTTGGAATTGGCAGATGCATTAACATACCTGGTGAAGCTGTTCGGTTTGGCTTGGCCTGTTGGCAGACTTGACAGCACCGCACATACTGCTGGATGTGTGCTTTCATATTGGGCCAAGCAAACAGCCTGCGGACGCGGCGGTACATCACTGGAAAGCCGGAATGACCGCCCATCGGACTGTCGTGAAATGCAACGATGATATGCTGTTGGATAGCTGTAGTTCTGCCCAGCCAGATGCGGCCACGGAAGCGGAGGAGTCCGTTTTGGAGTTGGAACCGTCCTTTTGGGTCTGCTCGAATAGCCAGTTGCTCGAGGAGGCGTTGCGCCTGCGGGTTGGTGTTGTAGCTGTTGATGATGTCTTCGAGCCAAGCTGGTTGACATATGCTGAGAGTGTGTAGCACTTCTGCTGTGTTGGCTCTTTACAAGGCATCCGCCATTGTGTTCTTAGCTCCCTTTTTGTACTTGATGATGTATCGGAGTCCCAACAACTTAGTGAAGGCCCGTTGCTGCCAAGGAGTCGACAGTCTCTGCTCCGTCAGATGTGTCAAGTTGCGCTGGTCCGTGAGGATTGTGAACTCAACATGTTGGAGGTAGGGACGCCACTGATCTACGGCCACGATGACTGCCAAGTACTCCTTCTCATAGGTTGACATGCCTTGGTATCGGGGGCTCAGTGCCTTGCTCATGTATGCAATCGGGTGGCCATCCTGCTGCAGTATTGCGCCGATCCCTTTGTTACGGGCCTCAGTCTCTATCACAAATGGTTTGGAGAAGTTGGGTAGTGCCAAAACCGGGGCTTCAATCAGGTGTTGTTTGAGCAGTTGGAATGATGTATCCGTAGCAGGCGTCCATACGAACGGCACCCCTTTTTATAGAAGGTTGAACAGGGGCGGGCTAGTATGCCGAAGTTTCTGACAAATCTTCTGTAGTACCCGGCGAGCCCCAAAAAGATGTGCACAGTTTTGACATCAGTTGGTGTCGACCAGTTAGCCACCGTTCGTATCTTGGTTGGTTCTGTGGACACCCCTTGGCTGCTGATGACGTGGCCCAGGTAAGATAAGTTGTGCTGGCCGAACTCGCACTTGGACATCTTCACGCGCCATTGATCACGATGCAACAGTTGCAGGACTTGTCGCAAATGGAAAATGTGGTCTTGCAGAGTCTTGCTGAACACCAGGATGTCGTCGAAGAAGAGGAGTACGCACTTGTGGTCGATTGGTTTGAGGGTGGTCGTCAGGGCCCCGTTGAATGTGGCTGGTTCACCAGCTAGACCGAAGGAAACCACCAGGAACTCGAAGTGGCCTCAGTGCGTCTGGAAGGTTGTCTTGTACTCTTCTCCCTCTGCCAAGCGAATCTGATGGTAGCCCGATCGCAGATCCAACTTGGAGAACCAGGATGCGCCGTGCAACTCGTCCAGCAATTCCTCGGTGATTGGAACATGGTACTTGGCGATGTAGGTGATGGCATTGAGGTGTATGTAATCGATACAGAGCCTCCATGTCCCGTCCTTCTTCTTGATGAGGATGCCCGGGGAGCAGAAGGGGTTGTTGCTTTTCTGGATGATACCCTTGCGGAGAAGTTCTTCGACTTGGGCATCAATCTCTTTCTTGTGCTCTGGTTTGTGCCGGTAGGGTCGGATGTTCACAGGCTGAGCTCCTGTAATTAGTGGAATCTTGTGGTCGCAGTCACGGTGGGGTGGCAAGCCATCTGGTTCTTTGAACACATCTTCTAATTGTTCCAGAACAGCCTGGATATCTGGGGGAATGACGGTGTTGTTGCTGTCGTCGTTGGTTGTCGTGTAGATCAGTGCCATATGCGTGATGGCACCTGTGTTGCACAGTTGTTGGAGCTGGAGGGCGTTGATGACTGTGCACGTTGAAGAAGTCTCCTCGTGCCCGCGGAGACGGATCTAACCCGTGGACGATGAAACCTCGATGAGCTTCGCGCGCCAGTCGACGGTCATGGGACTGTGCTCCTCGAGCCAGTCCATGCCCAGAATTGCGTCATAGGTTCCGAGGGTCAGCACCTTCATGTCCGTCGTGAACTGATGGCCTTGGGAGCACCATTGGCACTGCGGCACATTGGTGGAGTAGGTGAGTGCTCCTTCGTCTGCCACACGCACCTGGTACGCGCGTGGGAGTGGTTGGACGCCTTGGATGGTCGCGGCAAGTCGCTCGTTGATGAACGATGTGGTGCTGCTGGAGTCCACCAGCATCATCATTTCACGCCCTTGGATCCACGTACGCAGCTGGAACGCCTTGTTAGATACGCCCCCGTCAGGGCAGGCTTGGAGATGGCCATGGCACTTCGTCTTGGGCAGCTTCTGGTTGCGTTGTTGCTGTTGTTGCCTCGATGCCGAAGAGCTTCAGGAGTTCTTCGACGACGTGTATTTGGACCGACGTGGGGCAAGTGTGGTCGGGTCCCTAGCGTTCGCCGCACTTGAAACAAAGACCGCGCACTCGTTAGTAGTCGCGTAGAGCCTTGAGCTTGGTGGTGTCGGCTCGAGCGGCGTCCGTGCCGCGGCGATCCGCGGCTGGTGCTGATGGTGTCGCGCGCGCCGGCGGAGGAGGCAGTGGAAGTGGTATGTTCAGTCGCGATGACGCGTCGGGAGGACGCGTTGGTGTGGGACGCTGCGCCTCCGCGTGAGCGTTGACGGCCGCCTTCTCCTGGAGCAGCGCCAGAGCACAGGCTGTGTCCAAATCTGGTCGTCTCTGAACCATAACCACCGCTCGGATGTCCGCCCGCAATCCTTCCACAAAGCGTGTGAGGAAATAAAATGGGTGAATTGAGTCTGAATAAGAACTTAAATGATTAATGGTCAACTGAAAACGCTCAATAAAATCCGCTACAGGATGTCTTCTTAATAGTGTAAAATTGATGAGAAGTTGATGGCGATCACGACCGAATCTAGTAGTCAACAAAGCAGAAAAGGATTCCCAATCGAAGCTATTGAGCTTCTTTTGGACAGATTGTAACCAGATGGCCGCAGTCCCTGAGAAGTTGAGGGCGGCCATGGGAACCCAGAAGGTTTTGTTAATGCCAAACATGGAAAAGTACTGCTCGCACATCGTCTTCCACATGTTCGGGTTCTCGCCCGAGAATTGAGGAAACGAAATGGAAGGATGGGCTTGTCCCAAGCCCGCAAGCATTTGACTAGCATGTGCAAAAGGGGAAGATAAGAGTTCGATCTGACCGTTGGCCGGGGGTGGCGGCGGTGTCTGGAACGACACCGCCGGTCTCCCCCGTTGTAGATTGAAGTCGCCGTGGTCCTTAGACCCTTGAGGAGCGTCCTCATCGCCTCCCGCCAGGCCCTGATTGTTGGTGGACAGCTCGGGCGGTGGCGCCGTGCTGCGTAGCAGCGGCACGCCCCCGCTGGTGTCGGTGACGTGGTTCGGGTGCGCCTGCTGCAAGGCGGTGACCGCGTCGCTCAGATCGGAGACGCGGCGCTCCAGATCCGGCCGCCATGCGACGAGATCGTCGAGACTGGTGGTCACCGCGGTGAGGGCCGCGGTGTTGGCCTCCATCTTTGCCGTGAGCTTATCGAGGTAGGCTTTTGCGGCAGGATCCATGGCTTCGACGAGGTGGCGACCGTGGCGAATCCCTCTAGTTTCGATGAGATGAACCAGATCGGGCGGAGAGGGAGGTGGATTTCTAGCGACTGATACCAGATGTTAGGGACAAGCTAGAAGGGATTCTACCTAATCTTTCTCACGGTGGCAATTTAGTCTGATACAAGCTAGAGTACAAGAATGAGTCGATAAGAGGAACTAGGGTTCGTCGCCGCCGGTTCGTGATCCACTCGATGCCTGGAGAAGGAGAGAACGGTGCCTTAAGTAGTGGAAACAGTTGGACGGGGCTGGTTGTGCCACTCTGGGCCGACGAAGTGCTGGTTGTTGCGTCGGGCGCGGCTGGGCCGGGCCCGCGTCTCGTTGACAGGCGGGGTCGGGTTGACAGTGGTGTTAACCCTGCACGCGCGTGTGCGTGCTCCCAGCTCCCTCTTTCGATCGAGCCAGCCACTGCCATGAAGCTTCTCCGCCGCTGACTACCCTGCCTCCCAGCGCCTCACCACCTCGCGGTCCTCCACCACCGGCCAGCTTGCCGGAGAAGCCGGCCGGAGCACCATTCTTCTCCCTCGCGCCTGAACCCGAGCTCGCTCTCGAGGAGGAGCACCAGCTCTCTCCTGGAATGATCTAGCGCGACTCCCTTTTCTCTGTCCCTTCTCCCCCTCCCTCTGAATCTCTCTCCTTACCGCAGCTCACCTCGCCTCTCTCTGTTGCGGCTTCACAGGAACGGCGCCATGGCCTCGAAGCTCTTCCCGCGACGCCCGAAGTCCTCATGGAAGTCCACCTAACGCGCCCACCTCTCTGTCCCCGCCGCCAAGCTCCTCGCCGCCCTCCTGCACCTCGTGCCGGCTTCATCCGCGCCGCCAGCGCCTTCTTCCCTGCGCTGCTCGAGTACGAGCAGAGCACAGCGCTCCAGCCGCCTGCGTTGACCACAACACCGCGCAGCAAGCCCCGGCCCAGCTACGGGCCTGCTTCCTCGCCAGCGTCGGCCTGCCCGTCCTCCTCACCGACCTGGGCCTCAGCCCGTGGTGAGCACCCCAGTCGACCCGAGATTTCGCCCGATAGTGTATTTTTTTCCCTGACCTGCGAATTTGCTAATTAACTCACAGAACGCCAGTTTTCCAGAAAGCCCCCTAGTGTTCATGCATATAATATCTCACTAACCGTGCATCTGATTAAAGTTGTAAAATGCTTAGAAATTTGTGTGGATTAATAATTTCTAACTTTTATCCGTGTTTAAAATATTTGAACTTGTTGTTTGCATTAATTTGCATAAATGACATGCTGAAATGATTTATCTCATAACTAAATAACGTAGCTTCGAATTTAATAAACTTTATATGTAAATAGGGTGAAAAATGCATAGACTAACATGGTGCACTTTATTTCGTTGTTTAACAAAAATAAAATATGATTTACGCAGAACAACACCAAATTTGAATACACACATGGGGATTTTCCGGAATTGTGTTTGTTGTTCCGGCCTCATTTAAAATTGCTTAAATAGTATAGTTTTAATGTGTTTCCACCCTTGTCATGTTAATCAAAATTTAATATTGTTGTGTATATAAACGAGAGCGAACTAAATAATTGAATGTGGTGTTTCGTCAATATGTCAAATTTGTAGTATTGTTTGTTGCACTTTGCCATGCCATACATATTAAAACTCATTGTAGTATTGTTTGTTGCACTTTGCCATGCCATGCATATTTAAACTCGGCATGCATCATACTTGGTTGTACATCATTTCATGTTTATGCTTGTGTGTTTACCATGTTGTTTGCTTCTTTCCGGCGTTGCTTCTTAGTTCCTCCTTCGTTGCGATCGCGAGGATTCGTTCAACTACGTTGGTTTCACTACTTCATGGACTCCGTCTTCTTCCTAGCGGGGTCTTAGGCAAGATGGTCGTTCCCTTGGATCTCAGTACTATCTTTCCTATGCTAGTTGTCTCGATGCTATTGCTATGCCGCGCTATCCACCACTTGTTTATCAAGCCTCCTAATATGCCATGAAACAACCTCTAACATTTTTCACCATCCCAGCAAACCGTTGTTTGGCTATGTTATCGCTTTCCTCAGCCCCTCTTATAGCGTTGCTAGTTGCAGGTTGTTCCATCTTGGAACATGGATATCATGGAATATAACAATGTCTCTTATTTAATTAATGCACATATATACTTGGTTAATGTTGGAAGGCTCGACCTTTTGCATGGTGTTTTGTTCCACTCTTACCGCCCTAGTTTCCGTCATACCGGTGTTATGTTTCTTGATTTGCATTCCTTACACGGTAGGAGTTTATGGGCCCCCATCGATAGTTTGCTTTGAATAAAACTCTTCCAGCAAGGCCCAACTTTGATTTTATCATTTGCCTAATAATAACTAAAGCTTGCATAGGGACCGGCTACCAGCCGAGGATTCTTAATTAACAACCCAGGCCAGTGCTCCTCATGAGTGTTGGTCCAAATTGGGCGATGCCCCGCGCCCCGGGCAACCAAGGTCTCAGCCAACCCGGCGTCTTGCCCATCCGATGTGCCCTGAGAATGAGATACGTGCGGCTCATATCTTGATTTGTCGGCACATCGGGCGGTCTTGCTGGTTTTATTTTACCATTGGCGAAATGTCTTGTGAACTGGGATTCCGAGCTTGATCGGGTTGTTCTGGGATGGAGGATTGTCCTACGCTTATCATGAGAGTTTGTGATGGACTAAGTTGGGACACCCCTGCAGGGTTTAATCTTTCGAAAGCCGTGCCCGCGGTTATGTGGAAGATTGGAAATTTATAATTTCGATTGTAGAGAACTTGACACAAGATCCGAAATAAAATACACCAACCTCATGCGTAACCGTGACCGTCTCTTTTCAAGGGAGTTCGAGAAAAGAACACGGTGGGGTTATGTTTGACACGTAAGTAGTTCATGATCACTTATTGATCATTATTAATCTGCGACCGTCATGCGTAGTCACTCTCCTTACTCTTGTACCCGTAAGTTAGCCACCATACAATGCTTAGTCGCTTGCTGCAACCTCACCACTTATCCATTCCATACTCATAACTTTTGCTAGTCTTGATACCCATGGTAATGGGGTTGTTGAGTCCTCGTGGCTCACAGATTACTACAACAATAGTTGCAGGTACAGGTAATGCGAAGATCTGACGTGAGAGTGATGCATGTTTGCTTTTGGAGTTCTTCTGCTTTTCTTCTTCGATCAAGGGATAGGTTCCGGGTCGGGAGCCTGTGATTAGCAGAGTGGATGTAGTTCTCCTTTTTCGTTTGATTTCATCCTTAGCCGAATCCTGCTCTTCTATATGATGATTGCTATGTATTGATGTACCGTTGTATTCTTGTTGGAACTTGTGGCGAGTGTAAGCTTTTATCACGTATTCTCATCTATTCAGTACATGGTATGTTGTAATGATATCCACCTTGCTAAGCGTTCGAAATGCGCTTGTGTCCCAATCATGAATTCATCACGTGATCAGTATAGAATCACATCTTGGGTGCTACAAGTTGGTATCAGAGTTGACCCTCGCGGTTACATGGATGTTTGCGGGTCTCATGTTGGGCATGACATTTGTGAGCCGTCATGGCACACAGGCATGGCACATGTACCAGACTGGACACACAGATGTATGCGCCAAGAGGGAACGTTCCTGTGGCCCAACGAGAATGTCAGTTTCTCTGAGTGGGAGTGTATGTGATAGCCTGACTTATTAGGGATGATAAACTACACATATAAATAAGTAATTCATTTTTTTTCCGGAAGTCGATTCGAACAGAACTCCAAAGTTAAGCTTGCTTAGCTTGAGGTAATTTCAGGATGGGTGACCGATGTGGAAGTTTCTCCCGGGTGCGCATGAGTGAGGAAAAAGTGCGCAGAAAAGACTAGTATTGATCTGTGGGGCCATTCTAGATCTCGCCAGGAGTAACGACCATCGGCGAGTGTGTCTGGGGCGTTACACTCAAAGGCATGAGGTGGTCGTCGTGGCCGCCACCCCATTGTTGGCCGCCGTGGCTATCACCTAATCCGCTGCGGCGGCCCAAAGACGGGAGGTGACCGTCATGGCCGCCACCCCATCGTCGGTTGTCAAGGTCATCTCCCGCTCCACCACCGCCGCCTGAAGGCAGGAAGTGGAGGTGGAGTCTAGCATGTGCGCCAGCGACCTTGCACACTACATCGAGGTCCTGCGGGAGAAGGAGGAGCGCCTTGTCGAGAACACAAAGAGTCTTACTGCCGCCGTGGCCGCATCACAAGCCGCCGTAGAGGCGCAAAATAAGGAGTTCTACGAGGAGTCCTACCACATATAGGGGGGGGTCGTCTGGAGTGGCAGAGGGCGTTCGAGGCGAGTGTCGCTAAAGGTGCAGTGGCGACAAGCACCGGATTCCAGTTCTCTAGCTCGTCGATAGGGTCCTCCTCCTCTACCTCTTACTAAGCGCGCTCGGCAGAGGAGAGGCTGCTGGAAGTAGTACAAAGCCCCTCCATAGTAGTAGTAGTATTTAGGGCTATTTGTTCAGTTCATCTGACTATAGATATGGTTGAACTGTATTGCATACTTAAAATTAGCTAGTGTATATAGTTGAATTAGCTATTTCAGTACATGGTTGGCAACAATTGAGGAAAAGTTTGTTTAGTTCGGCTGTCGAGTTGAACTATTTGAATAAAGAATGATTGTTTAATTAATCTATGAATAAAATCTATGCCTACTAAATTTCAGTTGCAAAATTAGACAGTGCTAGTGATTTCTAGCTGCAAATTTGGACAACTGGCAGTGTTACAAGGATGACAAATGGCAATATTACTAGATCGACAAATGCCAATGTTTCTAGTTTGACAAATGGCAATATACCCAATATGACATATGCAAATCTTACCAAATTGTCTGTACGTTCTTCCGCACGAGTCATCATAAAAAATCGTTTGCGACGACGGGATGTACAAATCCTATGCTCCAGATTTTTTCTTGGCTTAGTGGCTAAGGAACCATAGCTCTCAATTTGCATACGGCGTTCAATCTGAATTGTTTGCAATGAAGAGATGCACAAATCCCGCGCCACAAATTTTCCCTGAGCTTACTAGGGAAGGGCCATAGCTCTCGCTTTGCATACGGGGATTCTATCTAAAATGTTTGCGATGAAGAGATGGACAAATCGTGGTGGCAAGTTTTCCCTTTGCTTACTGGGGAAGCCCACAGTTTGCATACATGTGTTCTATCTAAACCGTTTGCGATAATTGTTTTATATTGAAAAACATTGATTTGTTTAAATTCATTTGATAAGTCTATACATTCAGATAGAAAACACAGAGCGTGTTCCAATAATAGTTTTCACTGAGGCACATTGTGACTTTACATTCATAAGATCGAGATATAATATTAAACCCAAAGAAAATAATTGTAGCGGCGGCGGAGGTGGTGTGCTGCGCCCGCGTTGTCGCCCTCTGTGATACGGCCACAACTAAAGTCAATGGTTTCAACGTTCAAGTAAGTTTTCCGCAGGTCGTTGGTTTAGAGGCTCCAAAATACATGAACTTTGATGAGAAGAAGAACGTTGCACCTTTAGTTGAATTTTCGTACATGCATGTTAATGCCTTGCATGGCTTCGGTAGAGGTCAAGCAAAGCATCATCGACTGTATCCATGCATGTTTGTTAGCCAGGGAAATATTTCAGTACAGGACTCCAGCGTGTACAGATATTTTGAAGGTCTCGGTTTGCATCTTATTGGTGCACGGGAAGATTCCTATTTCCTAGGAGATGCTCATGGAGATGCAACTAAAATCTAAATAGATTTCCTCTTTATATTTTTATACCAGAAAAGGTGCATCCCCGTGGCAAATTCTGGAGGAGGCTACGTGAGTTGTTCTCATTAAAAAGCACAGGTTGGGGTCCACCACTAGAATTATTTGGTTCGTTAGTATGGTATACATGCCGAAGATGTAAAAGGCAATATCAATTATATAGAGTCCAGATTAGTTACATTGCTTGACTTCCAAGTTAGCTTAGGGTGTCCGGCCACAATATATTGCTAGTCAATACGTCATGTAATAGGTTAGGTTATTTTGTGATGAATTAGACACCGCGTGTGTTCCGGCCGACGGCCATTATCGAGTTTAGAGAAACTTTGTCAAAATCTCTACCGGCGTGTGAGTTCCTGCGACGCGACGCGTAGGAGATTACAAGCCGAGCCTATACAGTTCGTCCATCTTACTCCTTCACATCGAGGGGTTGGCGTGTTGTTTCGGCGGAATTTGCGAGCATCTCCGTAAACCTGCTATGGTTACTTGTTGCGATGGAGGTTAGTGTCGTGAAACATCGGGCCGGCAAAGGATCGACCCTCGTCTCGAGGTTCGCTCCACATCAAGTGGTATCAGAGACCGGTGTTGCTCACGGCACTTCGGAGGAAACGGCCAGCGCGTCGTCACCATTGAGGAGTTACTGGAGGCTATCCAGTGATTTTTTGCTGGAGGAGAAAGGGTATGGTGCTGAAATTTTCCACACATATTGTTAAGTGGGAGAGAAAATTTGCGCCACGACGATCGACCATGATAGCACAATCAACGCGGTCGCCATTGACATGGTGGAGAAGCTGCAGCTACTGATGATATCACATCCATGACCGTACATGCCGAGGAGGTGCTACGACAAGCTCGACATCACGCACCAAACTATGGTACTGTTTTCAATCGGCAAATTTTCTTGTGAGGTTTTGTGCGACGTAATTCCGGTGCCCATGGTTTCATGTCATATGCTGTTGGGAGAGCCATGGTACGAGAAAAATAATACTAGACACGACTACCTCACCAATACATACACTGTCGAACGGTATACAAATTATGTTTTCATGGTCATGGAGAAGAAGCTGTTCAAGACATGGAGGGAAAAACGACTACAGAAAATGAAAGAACAGGAAGAAGCAGAAAATAAGAAGGTCAAAACTCCTAATATTTCTACGGTGGCTAGTCAATCTGCAAATGAAAATATTGTTGAAAAGGTCAATGCGAAACCGAGGACGGTTTCATTTCAAAGGGAGAGAGGTTGATACGGCCACAACTAAGGTCAATGGTTTCAATGTTCAAGTAAGTTTTCCGCAGGTCGTTGGTTTAGAGGCTCCAAAATACATTAACTTTGATGAGAAGAAGAACGTTGCACCTTTAGTTGAATTTACGTACATGCATGTTGATGCCTTGCATGGCTTCGATAGAGATCAAGCAAAGAATCATCGACTCTATCCATGCATGCTTGTTAGCCAGGGAAACATTTCAGTACAGGACTCCGGCACGTACAAATATTTTGGAGGTCTCGGTTTGCATCTTATTGGTGCACAGGAAGATTCCTATTTCCTAGGAGATGCTCATGGAGATGCAACTAAAATCCAAATAGATTTCCTCTTTATATTTTTTACCAGAAAAGGTGCATCCCCGTGGCAAATTCTGGAGGAGGCTACGTGAGTTGTTCTCATTAAAAAAACACAGGTTGGGGTCCACCACTAGAATTATTTGGTTTGTTAGTATAGTATACATGCCGAGATGTAAAAGACAATATCAATTATATAGAGTCCAGATTAGTTTATTTACATTGCTTGACTTCCAAGTTAGATTAGGGTGTCCGGTCACAATATAAGGCTAGTCAATACGTCATGTAATAGGTTAGGTTATTTTGTGATAAATTAGACATTGCGTGTGTTCCGGCTGACGGCCATTATCGAGTTTAGAGAGACTTTGTCAAAATCTCTACCGGCGTGTGAGTTCCTGCGACGCGACGCGTAGGAGATTACAAGCTGAGCCTATACGATTCGTCCACGTTATTCCTTCATATCGAGGGGTTGGCGTGTTGTTTCGGCGGGATTTGCGAGCATCTCCATAAATCTGCTACGGTTACTTGTTGCGATGGAGGTTACTGTCGTGAAAGATCGGGCCGACAAAGGATCGACCCTCGTCTAGAGGTTCGCTCCACATCACTCTGGGACACCATTATTCAAATCTTCAAGCCAGCGTAGAATGTTCTTGACATGGAAATCAAAGACCCTGTCGTCACACGATTGACTGGCGGGCGCGAGAGAACGACGTCCGATGGTGCTGCGAGGTAGTGGTCGACGGTGACGTCCCATGGCGCCGAGGGGGGCGCGCGCACTGGCACGGTTGCGGCGGGTGTAGGCAAACGCAGGGGACTGGCGCCAATGTGTTGTCGGTGCACTAGGACTGGGGTACCCTGTGCCCCTGACTTATGCACGCATCTTCAAGAGGTGTCCTCTGCTGGCTTAACAACGCTTCCAAGGTCGAAGCATCGGCCCAAAGCAGGCCCAAACCGCACCCGTCACGTCCCTGGTGCCTGCCGGGGATCGATATGCACACATCTGCAAGAAGACCCGACAAGCCACCCCTCGGCAGGCGCGAGCCGATCGGCCACCGCTCCACCTCATCACGACGCGAGTCACTTGTCGATGCGGTGTTGAGCCCTTAGGTGGCTAAGTGGCTCTCGCTAAGCACATGGCGGCTCACTGGAAGACATGTTATGCCTGTTTGACACCCGTCCCGAGGCGTGTCAAGATAATGAGCAATAGTTAGCTAAAGTGGTGGTAAAAGCTTGCAGGGAATGCATCCCCGCACGCCACCTAGGCTACCATGTATGGCAATTTGTCCTCAGTGCCAGAGTTAGGTATTGTAGTACTATTGGCTATCTAATGACTAGATAATGTCTATTTTGCCACTGTGGTTACCCCTTGAGCTATAAAAGGAGGCCAAGGCAACTTAGCTAAAGATTCGGACCCTTGTACACTTGTACTCGCATAGCAACTCTCCCGAAGGCAACCTTGTCGGGCTTGAGCGTTGTGTGTTCTTCATATTCCTCCATCCAATCCACCAATGCATGAGTATGGTTTTACGTTTCTTAGTGGCATGAACCTGGGTAAAAACACCAGCGTTTCATCGCCGTGCTGCCTCAGCACCTCTGCTCTTTGTGCAATGTGGCCTTCCCCTACCGAACCACAAGGGGCCGATGGCCCCATAGGTGATCGTGTGCATCAAGCCCCAACATCTTTGGCACGCCAGGTAGGGGAGCATCATTTACGCAAACCTGAGATGTGAGTAGCGCGTCGATCTTCGTCATCATCTTCTTCCTCCATGGCTCCCGAGAAGAAGCCCCACACGACCGCACATCCCTCCACTTCGAAGGCCCCCTCGCATGCAGCCACAGACGTCATTGGCGCCACAATGGAGATGAGCGAGGTGGGCGCCATGGGCGACACGACTGGCGCAGGCGGCGCCACCGTCGTGTCCCGCGCGACCGAAGCTGGAGCAGGAAACGTCGAAGGGGAGCAACAACAGTAACATCTTGGCGAGCTCATCCCAGGAGCCGTGGGTGGAGGAAACGTTCATTCTCCATGTCCCTGCCGCACTGGTGGCCGCGGCCGCAACAGCGGCACCTAATCCGGGGCAAGCCGCGACCCCCCAGCTGTGCTTGCAAAGACGTAGCTAATGGGCCCACACCGCGCCCGGAGCAAGAAGGTGCGCCGAATGGGGCCGTAGCGCAC
>LR738712.1:396308138-396361980 GCA_902687465.1 Secale cereale | reverse complement strand
CCCCCCCCCCCCATGTCAGACCGCCCTGGCGATTGGTTCACGGCGGCAAGAATGCGGCTACCCTCCTGTCGATTCTACCAGGAGTCGAGCAACTTCACAATCCACCTCCCTAGCCATGCCAGCCATGGTAGCGGAAGCAATGGCGCGGGCCCAGCTGCTGTTTAATTTCCCGCCGGCTTCTGACAAGATGGACGAGTGGAGAGCCACCATCTAGATTTTGATTAGCTTCATCGAAGCCAGAAAATTGCAGCATGCAGTGCCATCACGACGCCCGCAGATGGTGACGGTGGCCCAGGCTGATAGCCGTGTCGAGGGGGCCGCGCCAACGATGCAGTTTCCTCCGCGACAACAGATCCCGAGGCATCCACGAAAAGTACGATATGCCGACGAGCCTGACGAGGCGTCTATGTCTTTGTCCGGTCCACATGATCACCGAGACCAGCGGCGTGTTCTAGAACACCAGCGAAGGGAAGACGCACGTGTCACCATGGAACGGTGCCTGGAAGTACACCGTCAACCTGACAGACGCAACGGCCCAGATGTTGGCGACCCCGCGCCCAGTGCTGGCGAGTACTTGCCTTACGAGGTTGGGTGCCCTACCTTCACTTGCGAGCTTTGATAGGTCCGCTGGCCATCTGCCCGAGCCTTCAAGCCTGAGCGGACGGAAAAATACGATGGAAAGCTAAACCCGGCGGATTTTTTAGGCATCTATATGATAGCCATTCAAGCTGCCCGGCGAAGAGATGAGAAGGTGCTCGCCAACTAATTCCCTTTGGCACTCAAGCCAAATATAAGGTCGTGGCTGATGCACCTGCCGGAGAACCCTATTTCATCATGGCCTGACTTGTGCAATGAGTTTGTCGGCGCTTTCAGAGGTGGCCACCAGGAGCCTGGACATCCCAGCGATTTGCAAGTTCTCGTGCAGAAGGAGGGGGACTTTACGGAAGTATATTCAGAGATTTACTCGAGTACATCGCAACATTCCAGAGATACACCCCACAGCCGTGATTGCCGCGTTCCATTCGAACGTGCACAACAGGAGAATGCGGGCCAAGATGAATGTTAGACTCCCCAAGACTGTCATTGAGTTGTACATATTGGCGCACAAGTGTGTTCGTGCCGAAGAAGGAAGGTGACTCCCCGGAGAGGAGGCTGGCCTCGAAGGTGACTGAGATGATGACGATCATGCCCCTAACCCAAAGGGGAGAAGTGGAAGGCACAATAAGAAGCGTAAGGGGAAGCAGTGTTGGCCGTTGAGAGCTCTGGTGATCTCAATGCTAGCAAGAAGGCCAAGGCTGAGGCCCTCGACAAGGGAGCTGCCTCGTGCGCTGATTGCCGGGAGGCCGCAGCGGCAGAGAAAACCGAAAAGTCCGATGGGCCATACTGCACAATCCACCACACCAAAGGTCATGATCTGCTGAATACGAGAAGCGCGACAAGGAGAGATGCCAAGATGGTGTTGCTCGGAAGGGCCATGGTGGTAGAGGGGTCCGCCGCGGCAAGGCCCGACAACAGAAGGAAAAACCTGCTAGAGGCCGAGATAAGAAAGAAGGAGATGATATGAGTGATGATGAGATGAGGAAGAAACCAATGATCGAGAATTCCAAAGGGCAACTGAACCCATGTGTGTTGATGGGGGCGTGTCCCTGCATTCCTCTCATCGCCAGCTCAAACAGTGGGCGCATGAGATCAACGCCATGGAACCGGCTGCAGAGTCTAGAAGGCCACTTAAATGGTCCTTCATACCTATCATCTTTGACGAAGAGGATCATCCTGACCGCACCACTTCGATCAGATGTTTGCCATTGTTGGTCCCCCCAATGACCCGCAACTTCAAGGTTACAAATATGCTAGTTGACGGCGGGGCGGGGATGAACTTGATCTCCCCTAGAGTGGTTGAAAAGCTACAGATCTCCGATGAAGAACTCAAAGCTACGGGCACGTTCCAAGGAATCAACCCCGACAGGAGCCGGCCTAAGGGAAAGATTACTTTGCCTATGACATTTGCCGGGGAGTTGAACTACCGTACTAAGAGAGTCGTGTTTGATGTGGTCGAACTCCCTCTGCCTTACAATGGAATTCATGGTCGCCCAACTCTGGCAAAATTCATGACAGCATCCCACTATGCCTACAACACTTTGAAGATGCCAGGGCCCATGGGTATCATTTCTATCCCATCTGATAAAAAGGGTGCAGTTATATGTGTGGACAAGATGCGGTATCAGCGAAACCCCAGCTCCCGCCAAGGAATCAAAGAAAGGGAAGAAGTGTAGTGGGGACACCAGTAAGGACTCTGGGAAGCGCGCCTCTCGGAGTGCGCTACACCCATTGATGACCTACCGGAGAGTTCCACTAGCAAACGATCCAAGGTTGCATCCCCTGCGACAAAGATGGTCCCGGCAGGGCAGGATGGTGTTGGTGGTACGTTTACAATCAGCGCCACCCTTAATGACAAATAGGAAAGCGCGTTCATTGCCTTCATGAGCGAATGTCGATGTGTTTGCTTGGCAACCATCTGACACCCCCGGTGTTCCCAGGGAGGTAATTGAGCAACACCTTGTTGTCTTCCCTCATTCTAGGCCCATCAAACAAAAAGTTAGAAAGCAAGCCTTGGAGCGGCAACAGTTTATCGCTGAAGAAGTCAAGAAACCTGAAGCAGCTAGTTTGGTCAAAGGAGTGTTGCATCCAACTTGGTTAGCCAACCCGGTAGTGGTGGGCAAGGCAGATGGGAAATGGACGCTTTGCATTGATTTCACTGACTTGAACCAAGCGTGGCCGAAGGACGCTTTTCCCTTGCCGCGCATTGACTAGATTGTTGATTCCTCCTCCGGGTGTGACTTGATTTCCTTCTTGGATGCATACTCCGGGTACCACCAGATATTCATGGCCAAAGAATATGAAGAAAAGACCGCATTCCTAACTCCATGTGGCACGCACTGCTGTGTACGCATGCCTTACATGTTAAAGAGTGCTGGTTCTACCTTTGCATGGGCTATACAGATTGGGTTTGAACCTTAGTTGCACATAAACGTGGAAGCTTACATGGATGACATAGTAGTCAAAACCAGGGATGAAACGACCCTCATTCAGGACATGGAAGAAATCTTTACAAACTTGCGCAAGATCAATTTGAAACTCAACCTTGAGAAATGTGTGTTTGGTGTCCCACCTGGCATGCCCCTTGGGTTCTTTGTATATCAAGGGGAATATAATACAATCCGACAAGATCAAAGTGATCGAGCAGATACAAGCGCCCAAGACCATCAAGGACATGAGACGCTTGGCTGGGTGCATTGCCGCATTGAGTAGGTTAATCTCCAAGTCCGCTGAACGTGCCCTGCCATTTATCAAGATTTTGAAACAGGCTGGCCCGATGAAGTGGACACCGGAAGCAGAAACTGGGCTGCAAGATCTGAAAGCTTACCTTTCCTCTAGTCCCACCTTGGTCGGCCTAAACCGCAAGAACCATTGTTGCTATACTTGGCGACAACGAATCAAGTGGTTAGTGCAGCACTGGTGGCACGATGAGAAGTGGATGAAGATGCAGTCGTTGTGACTGATCTCACCAGGGATGGAACCGAGGAATCCGCGGCAAGACCTAGCACAAATCAAGGGGATCCTAGGCAAGCAAATGAAGGCGGTGTTAGGGAAGTGGCAAAGAAGAAAGTGGTGCAGCGACTAGCATACTTTGTCAGCTCCTTGTTACAAGGGGCCAACTCAAGGTAATCTCGAGTGCAAAATTTGATCTTCGGCCTTATCATGGCCTTGAGGAAGCTACGCCACTACTTCCAAGCCCGCGAGATCATAGTTGTCACTCGCTTTCCGCTGCAACGCATATTGAGGAACCCCGAAGCCACCGGCAGGATAGTTGAGTGGGCGCTACAGTTGTCAAGCTTTAGTTTGAACTATGAGAGCACTTCCACAATTTAGAGAAGGGCGTTGGTGAAATTCATTGCAGAATGGACACCCACGCCAGGCGAAGAAATACTAGAGACAATTCTCCCCAGCAAAGAAGCACCTAAGGAATGAATCATGTATTTTGACGGTGCTTTCTCGCTTCAGGGCACCGGAGTAGGCATGCTCCTAAACGCGCCCACCGGAGAGCATCTCAAATATGTGATTCTAATTCATTTTCCTCGGGAGTAGGCCACCAACAACACCGCTGAGTATGCGGGGCTCCTTGCCGGACTCAGAATTGCGGTGGAGTTGGGAATCAAGAAACTGATCATCCGTGGAGATTCTCAACTCATGGTGAAGCAAGTCAACAAAGATTATTAGAGTCCATTGATGGAATCATACGTGGAGGAGGTGAGGAAGCCGGAAAAGCACTTTGATGGATTAGAAGCATAGCATGTGCCACGTGCAGAAAACAACATCGCTGATCATCTATCAAAGTGCGCCGCACAAAAGCTTCCTGTGGAACCAGAAACTTTTGTCCTCCACCTCACTCAGCCATCAGTATCCCCTTCAACGATGACTAGAAAAAGTACAAAGCTAAACTCCTGCAAGCATTTCCAGGCAGAGCTTCCTGAAGCTACTGGTAGAGAGGCTAGCGGGGACATCCTCATTTTGGTTGGTGAGCAGCTCCCTCCCGCAGAACCCCGGGTTATTACGGTCGAGGTAAGCGCTCCCACAAATGAAGAGATGTTGTCGGCATTCTAGGAAACGGGGTTCCCAGACTTGCCTTCCTGTGGCCCAGGGCGTGGCTCACGAGGTGGCCTGATAAGGCCCAACATCTTCAGCGACCACTCAAGACCCTTGCGAGGGGCCAAGCCTCGCGAGGCGGATGATAGAAGGCATCCCCTGGGGCGACCTCACCAGGCCGGCTCGTGAGGATCAGATATATTGAGGCGAGGGACACCTCGCGAGGTCCTCGTGATGTGAGTAGTAACGACCAAGGCTAGGCGGGTGCCAGCGGGCGCATGAGTGCCAGTTTCCCCTTTGGTGCTAAAGGAGCAGGTGCAGGCGAAGAGTCCCAATGCATCATGCAAAGGTTTCCATATCGGTGCAACAAGACCAAGACCAGCAGGACAGCAGGACATAGGTCATCGCGGAGCCCATGACGGCGTCACCACCAGAGCCGTTGGTTGGCGAAGACCACCTTTTATCAGGATAGCTGGTACTGGCTGTCCCCCTTCAAATTTAGCTGTTGTGGGATCCCTTCCCTCTCAATATTTGGGAAGAGGACCCGAGGCACTATCAATAGGACGAACCACCACCATTGGGATCATCTGATGGGATCGGGAGTTGATCTCATCTTCAGTTGATCAGATAGAAGGCCACACACCACCAGCTCACCCGAGCACAAGAACTCCTCTCCTCAGGAGGCAGTTCATCCATGTACTAGTTCTTCCTCAACCTATAAGGCAATCCACCACACCACACTGGATTAGGCTATTACACCACATCGGTGGCCTAAACCAGTATAAATCTTTCGTCCCTTGTTCTTCGGATCTGACGAGCTAGGCCTAGGGTTTTTGGGTAGACGAGCTAGGGCGGAAGGAGAGATCTTCATGCGCACCCCAAAGTTCGAACCTTAAGGGTTTTGCCGGAACCCTAGGTCCAACATTTTGCGCGCTAGGTAGGGGTGTGCCGAAACATCCCTTCCGTCGATCAACGCTTCGTCTTCCCAGCAGTTCCATGGCCGACGCTCGCAGAGCCCGTGTTGAGCGGCGGGCTGCCCTTGCTTCCTGCATCGCTCAGACTGCTCCTGCCGGCGGACCACCCCGCCGTTCTCCATCGCCTGTCGCCAACGCCTCCACCGGCCCGTCACAGCATGAACAACAAGCTCCGTCCCTGCACCCCTCCGTGCGGCGTGATGGACGCACCGCTACCCCGTCGCTGACTCCAGCGGTCTCTTCATCCCATGCTCGCCGCAGACCCGTGGACGCGCAGGCTGCGTTGCTCATGGCACGCGAGCTTCTCCGCTACCACCCCGTCGACGACTTCTATGAAGAATGGCTTGACCGCATCGCCGAGCTAGTCAGCACCGCTGGGGGCTCTCCAGCGCCGTCCCTCTCCCTGCCTCGTCCGACTCCCCATGAGGACGACAAGGCCCATGAAGCTCCATTACTACCCCCGCATCAAGGCGTCGTCCAAGACCCAAGGCACGTGGCCCTGTGGCGTGACTGCCCACACACGGCGCCAGTGCACGAAGAAGGAAGCTGCCAAGAGATCCAGCGGCCCCACAGAGGAGCGCCCGCACTTCCTCCACCGCTGCGCCGAGACCGCGCGCCCCCGCCTTGGTAGCGCGCAAGGATCGGGACCAAGTTCCCCCTCCTAAACAAGCTTCGGTGTCGACAAAACGCTACAAGGCCCTCGCCCCTGAGCCGCGCAACATCAACTGGCCTGGGAGGTTCAAGCCTGACCTGCCTCCACGCTACGACGGCACCCCCGACCCCGCGGAGTTCCCGCAGCTCTATGAGCTGAGCATCGAAGCGTCCGGCGGCAACGAGAAGATCATGGCGAACTGGTTCCCCATGGCCCTCAAGGATGGCGCGCGCTCATGGCTCTTGAACCTGCTCGCGGGATCGATCTCCACCTAGAGTGAGATGCATGAGCGGTTCATCGCCAACTTCCAGGGCACCCGAGACCATCCCCGGCCGCAGGTGACCTGCGGCGTATCAAGCAACAACCAGGAGAAACCCTACAGAAGTTCATCCATTGCTTGAACAACGTCCGCGTCAAGATCCCCAAGGTCACGGACGAGGCCATCATTTCGGTGTTCTCAGATGGTGTCCGCGACATCAAGATGAAGGAGGAGCTTGCCATTCACGAAGATTGTGCACGTCCCTGGAGCTGTTCAACCTTGCGACCAAGTGCGCTAGAGCTGAGGAGGGGCGCCTCTCCCTCGTCGAGCTCCCCGGAGCTGAACCCAAAGACAAGAAGGCCAAGAGCAAGGACGTAAAGTGCAAAGGAGTGGTAGTGCTTGCAGCCGAACCAGAAATGAAGCGCCGCCGCGACTACCCAGAGCCACCCAAGAACGGCCGAGCATTTTGCGCCTTCCACAACGTGCACAGCCACAACACTCATGACCGTCAAGAGCTCAGGGCCCTCCGCGAAGGACGCGTCATCCAACGCCCCGAGCGTGGCAATCGTGGCTATGGCTGCGGGGGAAGTCGGACCGGGGGACGCTCGGACAACCGCGGACCCCTCTAGGAGTGTCGTGATCAGCCTCGGGAGGACCGTTGGCGCGGCCAGCCCCGCGAGGACGCCTGGAGGGACCAGCCCCGGGAGGACCGTCCTCAGGGTAGGGCCGGCCTACCACCTCTGCCACTGCCAAGGAGAAACGTCGACCAGGACGAGGTGGCTGGGGGCTTCCAGGAGCCGCGTGCCATCGCCTGCATCTTGGGCGGAGCACGGGCCCCAGCTTCTCAGCTCCTCTTCAAGCAATTCGCCCGTGAAGTAAACACGGCTCTCCGCAGGCTCGAAGCTACTCGCCCACTCAGGTGGTCCAGATTCCCCATTACCTTCAGTTCGGCAGACCAACTCAAGTGCGCAGCTACAGCTGGCGCCCTCCTGATGCTTTGTTCACCCGTCATCAGCAACGTCCAAGTTACCAAGACCCTCATCGACAGTGGTGCTGGGCTCAATGTCCTGTCCATCGAGACATTCGACAGCCTCCAAGTACCCTATGATCAACTGATGCTTACCAAGCCCTTCTCCAGAGTGACTGATGGCTCCACCACCCCCGTAGGGCAGGTCCGCCTTCCTGTCACCTTCGGCAAATGCGAAAACTACCATACTGAGCTCATTGACTTCGATGTCTCCCATATCCACCTTCCTTACAACGCCATCCTTGGGTACCCGGTCCTAGCCAAGTTCATGGCAGTGGCTCACCACGGCTACAATGTTCTCAAGATGCCGGGGAGTGGCGGCGTCATTACCATCGCCTGTGAGGAGAAGGACCCAATGTGCTCACTCGAACGTGCTTACCAGGCAGCAGCACTCGAGGATCCAGACAGCGACATCGTCATCTACCCACCTGAGGTCATCCCGAGGAAGAAGAAGCAACTGCTCGCCCGGGAGCCCCATGGGGATACAGCAAAGGGCGGCAGCACCGCGGGACCTACGCCAAGGGAGGGGCCGCCTCCCTCTCTCGCATAGGAAGGCGCGCCCAGCGCCCCCCACAGGCTATGCTCGGGGGCTCTTCTCTAGAGGGCCTCAGACTTAGCCAATGTCACAAGGGAGGCGCTCGGGCACCATGTGGAGGAGTGTTTTGCCGCGCACTTTCCTCCAGAGGCCTCAAGGCATGAGGCACCAAGCCCTGAGGAGTTCGTCAACCAGACCGTTGAAGACCTATAAGAGCCAAGAGCCATGCGGGGCGAGCGCCGCCCGGCTCCTCTAATGGCAGCTGTCGGCCCAGGCTCAGGAGACGGGCTGCGCGTTTGCGTCAACGTCCCCACACTCAACATGATCGCATCCCAGGAGCTCTACTGGCCTTCCCAGGTGGGCCAGTGCCAGGGTCCCCCTCACAGCTACGTACACATGCCCATTGGCCTGCTGAACCAGGCGGCCCTGCACTAGCGCCACACGCGGGAAGTCCAGGAGACTCGCGAGGCCAGGCATAAGGAGATCCAGGCGGAGTTGGACTCGGCCCTATGTGAGATCTGGGGAACCCCAGAGCCTCACGAGGCACCGGAGCCAGGCGACACATAAGGAACTGTGTCTGCGTCGAGCGTCTTCATCTACACCAACACTACTTCAGCAACTGTGCTAGGTGACATTTTCCGGTTTTTGTTCAAATCGGAGCGCCCCTCGGGCTGCATCATTCCTAGGTCGCACGGGCCTGTCCCTGCAACATGTATCCTGTTGCATCTCAAATCACCTTGTGGGGCCCGCCCCTCGGGCTGCATTATCCCCAGGCTGCACAGGTTCGTCCTGGTGGCATGTATCTCCCTTTCATTTTACCTAAGCTAGTGCTGCCATCTCTGTCATTTTGCATTCGAATCACTCGTTTGACCATCATTCCTATGCCATGAACATCCTGCGCCCCCACAAGCTTGCTTGCATCCGTCTTATGATCGGGGGCTGGCACGGCCTTTGTGCTTGGGTCCGTCCCTGCAGCGTCGCCAAATCCAAGCGGCTGGGCTCTGGCTCGCGGGCCAGCCCCGTGTACGTCACCTCCTGTGGCCCTTGGTGCCTCGCCCATGCTCGAGCCAGATGCTAGCAGTGGAGTCGGGGCGCACGACACTGTGTCCCATTGCTGCAGGAGCCGCGCGTCGGATGACTTCCCTTAGGACGTCCACATGAGAAGACTAGACACGACGTCTGTGCTCGGGTCCGTCCCTCCAGCGTCGATAAATCCGACGGCTGAGCTTTGTCTGGCGGGCCGGCCCCGTTCACATCACCTCCTGGGGTCGTTGGTGCCCAGCCTTCTCATAAGGCGACCTCGAGGGATTCACCCGGTGCAGGTTGCCTAACCACCTTGCAGGATCACCTCAAGCACTCTCATTCAAGACCAGGCACAACCCACCTTGAGGTAGGGCCCCGTGAGTCCCGTGCTGGCTCATAGGTGCCGAGATACACCTCGTCTAGCCCGATCGTGCCAGCCACGTGTCCAGGTGGGGCTGTATATGCCCGGGGGCTCTCCGCAGTAGGGAGTCCCCTCCCACGGTCCAGTGGAAGCACCATGCTCCGCGCTAGCTGACGACACGGTCGAGGAGCGGCTATGCCTGCGCAAGAGCGGCAACCCCATGCTCCGCGCTGGTGATAAACAACTTGGGGTGGTTTCACAACCGCATTAACCTCAAGGAGCCCCTCGGCTCAGTGACCAGCCCCACCGCACTGCGCTCCCCTTGGGAGGGTAGCGCGAGGGGGCTGGGCACGGGGACTGCGTCCAGGTCATGTATGGCGTACGCCCCACCAGGTCCCTCGGGCCTGGTCGACACGCTACCCTCCCGAGTGCAATGCTGGCGAGGACGGGTATGGGGTCTGTTCGTACATCAAGGGGGACCCTTGGGCATCGTGACCCAAGGGCCTAACTGGTCCCGTAGCCCCTCACTCCCTGGTCTTGTCCTGGTTTCCGGTCAAGGCCAACGGCGGCTGAGGTACGCGTGGGCCCGGGCCCTGCCGACGCAGAACATCAAGGCCTAAGTCCAGCACTCACTTCCCTCAGGGTTGTTCGTACGTCAAGGGTGACCCTTGGGCATCGCGACCCAAGGGCCTAACTGGTCCCGTAGCCCCTCACTCCCTGGTCTTGTTCTGGTTTCCGATCAAGGCCAGCGACGGCTGAGGTACGCGCGGGGCTGGGCCCTGCCGACGCAGAACACCAAAGCCCTGCGTAGCGCTTCCTACCTAGGGATTGTTTGCACATTAAGGGGGACTCCTGAGCATCGTGACTCAGGAGCCTAACTGGCCACGTAGTCCCTCACTCCCTGGTCTTGACCCAGTGACCTGGGCAAGCCAGCTGGCGGCTGAGGTATGTGCGAGGTCGGGCCCTGCCGATGTAGAACGATAAATAAGGAATGAAGCGCAAATATCTAGCAATTATTACAAACCAAATTGTCCTTCGAAACATGAAACGGAAGTTTTAACGCCTCCACGAGGCTCGCCCATGTCGCAGGGGAATGAAGATAAGGAGGAGCGCCGTCACCCACCAGCAGGCCGTTCCTTCAGCCCTGGGTGCTACTGCCTGAAGGGACCTCCTCCCCAGCGGCACCGCCGCGCCCCGGGGAAACGGTCTTGGCTGCAGTATCGGTGGCGCCATCGGTTGGAGGATAAGGATTGATGATGAGGAGCTCCTTCAGCAAAGCCTCCACATGGTCCTTCACGGCTTCAGCGGCGGCCTTGTTACGCTCCGCCTCCACGGGATCGAGTAGTGCCTCGAGATCGGCGTTGGGGTCATGAAGGTGTAGGTGGCTGAGGACGCGCGTCAAGGCAGAAGAAGAAAGCACGCGAGCTTCCTCCTCCGCCAGGGGATCGATCTCGCGGATGACATCCTCAAGCGACAGGACAAGATAAGGAAGCAGCTGGACAGGGCCTTCATCGTCCGTCGCCAGCGTCTTATCTAAGCCCTTCTCGTAGAGTGCCCCCAGCACCTGGCGGGAGCTCTCCTCGAGGGACTTGAAGGCCGTGCGGTCCTTAGTCAGGACCTTCGCCTTGGCCTCCAGCTGGGCCTCCTTTGCTTCCGTCGCCCACTTCAGCTCCTCCAGTCGGGTTGCGCTCCGCAGACAGCTCCCTCGCCAGCTCCTCCAGCTCTGCGTCATGGCTGGCTACGACATCTTCTCGGGCCTTCATCCTATCCTCGCCCGCCTTGCATTTCCCACACAGACCCCCCAGCTGCGTCTCTGCCGTCTGACAGCGCTCCTGGGCGGTCCGAGCGTCCTTCATTGCCGCCTCGCGAACGGCCGCGGCCTAGTCAGTGGACCGCTTGTCCTCCTTGGAGGCCGCCACGACTTGGCTCAGCACATCTCGGACAAACGCGTTGGAACTCAGCCAGCTAGAAACCAGCTCCAGACGCCCAGCCGCCAGACGACGATCGACACCCTGAAGGTCATCCTGGAGCTACTTCAGTGCAAAGAAGGCCTCCTTCAAGGCGCTGGGCGAAGCCGGAGGGCCGCGAGCTAGCGGCATGATCACAGTAGGGGACTGTGGCGCGGCCAAGAGCTCCTAAGCCCTGGAAACTCTAGCGGTCGAGGCGGAGACGGGGGTCCTTGAAGCCTGCTCGGCGAAGGCCGTGACCCCACCTGAGGCAGGTCCCCTGGGCCTTGTGACGGAACCCGTGCAACAGAAGCAGCAACTCCTCCACCACCTTTCTATGCCAGAGGGGACGAGGCCAAGCGAGGCCGCGGGACCTCTGGTGCGGTCGCCTCTCCCTTCGTTTTCTTCGTCGACGGCGCCGACCTAGCAACGCGGGGCAAGATGTTGTGAATCAATAACGGAATCAAGAACATGCCAAGGTACTTAGCTATCTACTGCGACAAAACCCCGAGACCTCTTGAAAACCATGGAGCCCAAGGGCCCCATGGCCTGCGTCGCGGGAGCGCGGGCCCCCAATACAGGCGGCACAGAAGCGGCGCTTGGCGATGCCGTGGCTGAGGCACTACCTCGGGTGATCAGCGCCGAATGGCTCTTACGTCGGGACCCCGGTTGGCGGCTTCTTCAAGGGGGTGTGCTTTGACCTTGTGACAGCTCCGGCAGGTGGCGACACCTCCTCCGTCGGGTGGTCGTCGTCACCGTCGTCGTTGGGGAAGGCGCGAAGGAGGTCGGCCTTGCGAGGAGGGGAGGACTCTCCAGCCCCCTCCACGGTTGCCTCCGAATCGTATTCCTTGCTGGAGTCGCCTGAAGATACCTCCATCGGCGCGGCTGCCACTTGAGCTTCAGGGGCCGCTGGAGGCACGTGCCCGCGCGCGTCAAATGTGAGCATGGAGGCCGCCACCGCTGCCCCGTCCTGGCGGTGGTACAAGGGAACATGGGAAGCAGGCGGATATCCCAGGTCGACCCCTACCAGAAGACGGAGAGCTGCCTCAAGCTGCTCAGCAAACAGGGCGTCGCAGCACAGCCGGAGGTTGTCCGACTCATCCCCAAGCGTCCACAAGGGGCGCGAGCGGGCCTGAAGCGGAGCCACGCGACATGTCAAGAATTCCATGACGACCATGGCCCCCATCAGCTTCGCCGCCTCGGGATCATCAGGCTTCAGGTCCGCGGCCATCTTCTCCAATACCTTCTCTGCCCGAGGATCGGTGAGCTTTGTGCTGAGCCACCTATCGCTCGACTCGGGCGCAGCCACCGGTAGCGCCAACCGAGGATGGGAGCACTTGGCGTCCATGTAGACCCACTTTTTCCTGAAGTTCTCGGCCTTCTTCCCAGCCCTTGATATTGCATTGGTTCCGTTGGCCGCAACAAGGTTGGCGCACCCTGAGCAATGGCCCTCCTGGATCCGGAGGTAAAAGAAGTGGCGAAGTAGCGCCACAGACGACATCACCCCCACGAATGCCTCGCAGTAGAAGGTGAAGATGGATAGAAGAAGGACAGAGTTGGGATCAAGATGAAGGGCATGAAGCTTATAGTGGCTAAGGACGGAGAAAAAGAAATCAGAGAAAGGAGGGACGAGCCCCGCAACAATACTGCTCGAAAAGAAGGGATAGAAGGTACTCTTGGGGTCCTCCGGCGCGGGAGAGGCGGCTCGGACGGCGATGTTCCCCTTCTCGTTGGTTTCCTCCGCCGTCATCAGGAGCAAGGTGGTATTGTTTGCCTCCGAGAAGGTTGGCTCCTTGAAATCCGGCTCATACCAGGCAGACAAAGAGGCGGCCTTCGGCTTGCCGGACGCCATCGGTGCAAGCTTGGAAGGGAGGCGGCGAAGATCTAGAACTTTGCGGAGGAGAGGAATAAGAAAGAGGATCTGGAGCGAGGCAAGGGCTAACAATAAAGGCACTGCGGCACGCACTTGCCTTTTGTCAGTTGTGCAGTTGCCGAGGTGGCGTGGAAGCGTGGACGCCCACGTCCCATCAATCGCCACGCGTCAGACAAGGCCGCAAGCTTTTGGGGCCCGCGGCGCTCCGCGCTTGGCCCTTGGCTTTGCCGCGAAGCCAAGCCCGAGCGCACCTTCGGCCCGGGTGCTACTGTCGGCATTCTGGGAACGGGGTTACCCAGACTTGCCTGCCTGCGGCCCAGGGCGTGGCTCACCAGGCGGCCTGGTACGGCCCATCATCTTCATCGACCACTCAAGACCCTCGCGAGGGGCCAAGCCTCACGAGGCGGATGACACAAGGCATCCCCTGGGGTGGCCTCACCAGGACGGCTCGTGCGGATCGGAGATATTGAGGTGAGGGAAACCTCGCGTGGTCCTCGTGACGTGAGCAGTGACGACCAAGGCCAGGCGGGCGCCAGCGGGCGCGGGGGTGCCAGTTTCCCCTTTGGTGCTAAAGGAGCAGGTGCAGGCGAAGAGTCTCGAGGCATCAGGCAAATGTTTCCATATCAGTGCAACAAGACCAAGACCAGCAGGACAGCAGGACGGAGGTCATCGCGGAGCCCACGGCGGCATCACCACCAGAGCCTTTGGCAGGAGAAGACCACCTTTTGTCACGATAGCTTGTACTGGCTGTCCCCCTTCAAATTTGGCCATTGTGGGATCCCTTGCCGCTCAATATTTGGGAAGAGGACCCGAGCAACTATAAATAGGATTAGCCACCACCATTGGGATCATCTGATGGGATCGGGAGTTGATCTCATCTTGAGTTGATCAGATACAAGGGCACACACCACCAGCTCACCCAAGCACAAGAACTCCTCTCCTCAGGAGGCAGATCATCCATGTACTAGTTCTTCCTCAGCCAATAAGGCAATCTACCACACCACACTAGATTAGGGTATTACACCACATCGGTGGCCCGAACCAGTATAAATCTTGTGTCCCTTGTTCTTCGGATCTGACGAGCTAGGCCTAGGGTTATTGGGTAGACGAGCTATAGGGCGGAAGGAGAGATCTTCGTGCGCACCCCAGAGTTCGAACCTTAAGGGTTTTGCCGGAACCCTAGATCCGACAGATGCCTTCAGTTCTTGTTGTCGAGCCACATGCTCCAGCTTGGGCACATCATATAGTCCATTTCCTTCAAATAGTAGAACTTCCCTTAGAGCAAGACCAAGCCAAAAAAGTAGCCCGCCAGTCAAGTACGTACTAGTTTTTCGATGACACTCTCTACAGAAAAAGGCCAAACGGTTTGAAATTGAGGTGCATTTGCCGGGAAGATGGGCTGAAGTTGTTGGCAAAGATACACGGGGGCATGTGTGGTGCTCACATTGGATCAGGGGCCCTTGCTAGAAAAGCCTTCTGGCAGGGTTTGTATTGGCCCACTGCCCTCGAGGATGCAACTGAGCTAATCACCAAGTGTGAAGGCTGCCAATTCCATTCCAAGAACATCCATCAACCAGCGCAAGATCTCCAGACGATCCCTTTATCCTGGCCATCTAAGTCTGGGGCCTCGATATTTTGGGCCCCTTTCCCCGTGTCGTCGGTGGCTTTGAACTCCTGTTCATATCAATCGACAAGTTTACAAAGTGGCTTGAGGTGGAACCAATGAGAAAGGTGACCGCGTAGTCAGCTGTCCAGTTCTTGAAAGGACTAGTGTGCCATTTTGGAGTACCCAATCGGGTAATCACCAATAATGACACCTAGTTCATGAGTCACACCTTTATGAAATACATCCAAACCCTTGGAAGCAAGGTCCCCTTCGCCTATGTTGCTCATCCACGAAGCAACGTGCAAGTCGAGAGGATGAATGCTGAAGTGTTGCGCGGGCTCAAGACAAGAACTTTCGATAGGCTGCGAAGATGCGGCGAGCACTAGATTGATGAGCTGCTAGTAGTTCTTTGGCCCCTCAGAATGACACCAAATCAAGCTACCGGCCAGATGCCCTTCTCTCTAGTGTATGGGGCGGAACTAGTTCTCCCCACATAACTCATATACGGTTCACTACGAGTACTTGCCTACGATGAAGTAGATCATGAGCAGCTACAACATGACGATGCCGTGCTCCTCGACGAAGATCGTCTCCGGGCCATTGTGCATGTTGCACGCTACCAGCAAGCCCTATGCCGCTATCATAGCCACATGGTCCACGCCCGGAGCCTTGAGGAAGGCGACCTTGTCCTTAGGTGCTAAGTCCTCCAAGGGTGCCAACAAGTTGACGCCGAAGTGGGAAGGCCATTACCAGGTAGCACGAATCACCAGACCTGGCGTAGTCTGTTTGAAGACCGAAGATGGCATCAAAATGCTTAACTCGTGGAATATTGAGCATCCTTGTAAGTTTTACCCGCAAGGCATGGTTGCTGGGCTAAGTCCCCGTCAACCAACTTTTGTACAAGCCTTGCCGCAGTGCATGTAATCCTTTGTACAAAGCTAGGCGAGGACGCTCTGCATGCAACAATAAAGCTAGGCATTGCATCATACCGTCGAACTACATGTTCATTATGCATTTTTTATATTGCAATGTTATCGCTTTTAAGTTCTAGAGATTTGTTAGAGTACTTGATGAGCCTGTGATCCTTGTTACTTCTCTCTCTCCCTCTCTCTCTCCAGATGACAGAGGTCTCTTGCGCTACATGCTTGACCATCAGGAAAACAAGGAAGATGGGAAAATAAACAAGGACGGTGGCCCATCGTACTCCAGAAAGGGATACTTCCTGAAAAGATAAGTTCAATCACCTATTCCAAGTCGGTACCGTTGTTTCCCTTATGGAAGCCCTTGCTATCCTTTACAATGGAATCCTCCACGCAATGGAAACCCTTATCAAGACAAGCCGTCCCCCAGCTCTTGTCGCTCCATAGTTTTGGGTGCCGCGCCAAGACTGACAAGGAGCCTTGCTGGGAAATGCTACCAGCCTGCTACCGGGGGCTCGCTCCCCCTTGGCGCTCACGGTTCGTACTGGCCTAGCGAATTGTTCCGCGCGAAAAGGATAAACATGCCGTCGCAGTATAAACAAAAGGAGAAAGGGACATTACTTAAGGAAGAGAAATATCATTCTTTCATTAGTTTTTGATACAAAGTGAATAAAGATTACATTATGATTAATAAAAACTTGGTGAGTGCCTACATCTTTTGATTTATAAAAAGATAAGTGTCCCGTAATGCCTTTCTTGTACCTCTCCTCTTAGGGATTAGATGGAGAAGAAAACGAGGGAAAAAGGAGCGCCTGGCTGGGATTCATGTAACGCCCAAGATGTGACTACATCTCCTACGTGTCGAGGCACGACTTAGAGGCATAATCGCATTTTGGTATGATCGCAAGATGGTATCAAAGCCGACCCTCGCGGTTACAAGGATGTTTGCGGACAGGTGCGCGGTCATGTTGTTCATGACGTTTGTGACCCGTCGTGGCACACAACATGGCACATGTACCGGACTAGAAGCACAGCCGTATGTGGCAAGAGGGAACGTTCCTGTGGCCAGGCGAGGATGTCGGTTCCTCTGAGTGGGGGTGTATGTGATAGTCTGGCTTATAAGGGATGATAGACTACTCATATCAATAAGGAATTCCTTCTTTTCTGGAAGCCCAATCGAACAGAACTCCAAAGTTAAGCGTGCTCAGCTTGGAGTAGTTTTAGGATGGGTGACCGACCGAGAAGTTGGTCCTGGGTGCGCATGAGTGAGGACAATGTGTGCAAAAAAGACTACTATTGATCTGTGGGGCCAGTCTAGATTCCGCTAGGAGTAACGACCACCGGCGGGTGTGTCCAGGGCGTTACCATTCGGTGCCTCCCCGCCAGGGCCAGTGGGATGTGTCTCCTGGAGGATTAGAGGGACCCTATCTCAAGGCAGGGCGAACGAAGCCGACAGGGAGGAAGAAGACGGAGGGCAGGTGCAGATGGTGGTGCTTCTGAAGCACAATACGTGATGATGGTGATGCCAGCAATCACGACGCGTCGGAGCTGTTGTCCCCGCTCTTGAAGCATCATGGGTAGCCGCCGCCATTATCTTCCTCATCTGCACTTCTCAAGGGGACACCTCCGCCATTGTTCGAGCCCTCGACGTGGTAGCAGAGGCAAACACAAAGCCTCTCGAAGAGCCTCACAGAGAGCAAGGTCGTCCCTGCCGACCTGAGGCAGGGAAGATTCCCTGCCCCTAAACAGTGCACGCATGCGAAAGACTACCACCATGTGCTGGATACACAGTGCCATGGGTGGAGAACTCTGCCGCGACCCATGATGAACCATAGCTGCAGCTGCATGTATGCAGCCGACGACTGCACGGGCGATCTTTCTCCGTCTTCTTGGATAAGGAGCACAAGGACCACAGTCGACTACAACACTGCATTTCCACTATGAACTCCATTGCGGTATCGTTACGTGGCGTTTAGCCAAGACGGACGCAACGGGTGGCATAGCAGCAGGTTGATACGTCTCCAACGTATCTACTTTTCCAAACACTTTTGCCCTTGTTTTGGACTCTAACTTGCATGATTTGAATGGAACTAACCCGGACTGACGCTGTTTTCAGCAGAATTGCCATCGTGTTGTTTTTGTGTAGAAATAAAAGGTTCTCAGAATGACCTGAAATTCCACGGAGAATTATTTTGGAAAATATAAAAAATATCTACAGAAAGATCCAGACCAGGGGGCCCACGCCCTGTCCACGAGGGTGGGAGGCGCGCCCCCTCCCCCTGGGCACGCCCCCTGCCTCGTGGGCCCCCTGATCCTCCACCGACGTACCCCGAGACTCCATATATTCACTTTCGGGGAGAAAAAAAATCAGAGAGAAAGAATTATCGCATTTTACGATACGGAGCCGCCGCCAAGCCCTAATCTCTCTCGGGAGGGCTGATCTGGAGTCCGTTCGGGGCTCCGGAGAGTGGAGATCATCGCCATCGTCATCATCAACCTTCCTCCATCACCAATTCCATGATGCTCACCGCCGTGCGTGAGTAATCTCATCGTAGGCTTGCTGGACGGTGATGGGTTGGATGAGATTTACCATGTAATCGAGTTAGTTTTGTTAGGGTTTGATCCCTAGTATCCACTATGTTCTAAGATTGATGTTGCTATGACTTTGCTATGCTTAATGCTTGTCACTAAGGCCCGAGTGCCATGATTTCAGATCTGAACCTATTATGTTTTCATGAATATATGTGTGTTCTTGATCCTATCTTGCAAGTCCATAGTCAACTACTATGTGTTATGATCCGGCAACCCCGAAGTGACAATAATCGGGACCACTCCCGGTGATGACCGTAGTTTGAGGAGTTCATGTATTCACTATGTGTTAATGCTTTGGTCCGGTACTCTATTAAAAGGAGGCCCTAATATCCCTTAGTTTCCACTAGGACCCCGCTGCCACATGAGGGTAGGACAAAAGATGTCATGCAAGTTCTTTTCCATAAGCACGTATGACTATATTCGGAATACATGCCTACATTACATTGATGAACTGGAGCTAGTTCTGTGTCACCCTAGGTTATAACTTTTACAGGATGAATTGCATCCGACATAATTCCCCATCACCGATCCAATGCCTACGAGCTTTTCACATATTGCTTGTTGCTTATATACTTTTCCGCTGCTATTGTTATAGAAACTACAAAAACACTACCGTTACTTTTATTGCTATTACCACTATTATCATATTACTTTGCTACTAAACTACCTTGCTGCAGATACTAAGTTTCCAGGTGTGGTTGAATTGACAACTCAGCTGCTAATACTTAAGAGTATAGTTTGGCTCCCCTTGTGTCGAATCAATAAATTTGGGTTGAATACTTTACCCTCGAAAACTGTTGCGATCCCCGACACTTGTGGGTTATCAAGACTATTTTCTGGCGCCGTTGCCGGGGAGCATAGCTCTATTCTCTAAGTCACTTGGGATTTATAACTGTTGATCACTATGAAGAACTTGAAGGACTCAATAACCAAGATTATCCCTCAACTACGAGGGGAGGTAAGGAACTGCCAGCTAGCTCTGCACTTGATTCACCCTCTGTTATGAGTAAACTTGCGACACCTACTCCTTCTATTGAACCTGATATGTCTTATGTTTCTTGATGGTGCTACTTCTGCTATGTATGATGAAACTACTTCTATGCTTGATAATAATGTGCCACTAGGTGAATTTCTAGATTAACAAATTTCTAAGGTTAGGGAGAATGCAAATATTGAAACTGATAATATTTATGAAAGTGATGATGAAGCTTCTCCCCCTATATATGAATTGCCCGTTGTTCCTGAGGGTTATGTTATGGATGAAGAAACTGCTAGAGAGTTTCTTGCTTGCAACGATAGATATGATCTTAAGAAATTATTAGCTAAGCTGAAAGAAAAGTCCTTGAATGCTAGAACGAAACATGACTCTGCTTTTGCTACTTCACCTATCTTTGTTACTGATAAGGATTATGATTTCTCTGTCGATCCTGAGTTAAAAACTTTGATTGAATCTGATCCTTTGCATGGTTATGAATCTGAAACTATTGTGGCACATCTTACTAAGTTGAATGATATAGCCACCCTGTTTACTAACGATGAAAAGATTCGTTATTACTATATCCTTAAGTTGTTTCCGTTCTCGTTAAAGGGTGATGCTAAGACTTGGTTTAATTCTCTTGATCCTGGTTGTGTGCGTAGTCTCGAGGATCTGATGCATTATTTCTCTGCTAAATATTTTCCCGCTCATAAGAAACAAGCTGCCTTACGGGAAATATATAACTTTGTGCAAATTGAAGAAGAGAGTCTCCCACAAGCTTGGCGGAGGCTTCTCCAATTACTTAATGCTTTGCCTGATCATCCTCTTCAGATGAACGATATAATTGATGTCTTTTATAATGGACTAACTGATGCTTCCAGAGACCACCTGGATAGTTGTGCTGGTTGTGTTTTCAGGGAAAGAACAGTTGATCAAGCTGAATTACTATTGAATAATATGTTGGCCAATGAAAATAATTGGACACATCCTGAACCAGCCCCTAAGCCAACTCCGAAGAAAAGGGGGGTTCTATTTCTCAGTCCTGAAGATATGCAAGAGGCAAAGAAATCTATGACAGAAAAAGCCGATTCTCACAACTGCGTCCCCCTACCTGGCGCGCCAAAGATGTCGGTGCGGAACGACACCTATGGGATCACAAGAATCCCTACTACAGTTAGCGGGGCACGGGGTTGAGAGAAGAGCAGATCAAACAGATAGCACACGGTTTGTTTATCCAGGTTCGGGCCGCGAGGATGCGTAAAACCCTACTCCTGCTTTGGTGGATTGTATATTTGTGTTCTTCAGCTAGCTATGGGGCGTGAGGAGCTCCAAAAAGCCGAATCCTCCTCCTGGTGGCCTCGGGCCTCCTTTTATAGAAAAAGGGGTTGCCACAGTGGCACACAGGAGGTGAAAGGGTATAGTGATGCGAGTTTATCCCTCGCATTACATGACATGGCGCATTTAATGCGTCTTTCTTAGGTGTCCTTGCTTTATAGGGGACGGGGGAGAGATCTGTCTTGTCCGTCGCCGCTACTTCTCGTGTCGACACGCGCCCTGGCCAGCGATGCCTGAGGTGCCATGTAGGCAGGCAGGCAACTGAGGTGGCGCAATGGTGGGTCTTCACGAAGATCTGCATGCCGCCACGCAGGTGCGTGCCCAGCTGGTTGGGTCGGCAGCTGCATAAGGCGGTGGTGGTTTAGTCGGCGTGGGCCTGATGGTGGCCCTGCGGATGTCCTCGGCAAGGGCCTTGCAGGGGGCCCCGGCAAGGGTCTTGCCGCGACGCCTACTGCCATCCCCGGCAAGGTGCTTGCCGGAGGTCTTGTGGTCTTCCTTGGCTAGGATCCCGCCAAGCGTTGCCGTCTTCTTAATGTGTATCTGATCTTGAATGTCTTCACAAAGATCTGCATGCCACTACGGGGATGTCTCCCAAATCCTTGCCCCATGGGGGCAGTGGACTCAAGGGCGATTCGCTCCGTAGGCGTGGGGCGAGTTGCCGCGGCAAGGGTCTTGCCGGGGCTGCTAGAGCCGGCCCCGGCAGGGATCTTGCCGGGGCTGCTAAAACTGGCTCCCAGCAAGGATCTTGCCGGGGGAACCTGCTTCGTCCCTTTGCTCTTTGTGGTCTTGGCTTTGGGCTTCAGTCTTACCCTGGCTTACCTCCCTGGCCTTGCTTGGTGCGGCGGTGCCCGTGGCTCAGACTGCCCGTGCACAGTCATAGGGGTACAAAAAGTGTACCCCCCTTTTTGTACACCGACAGGAGCCCCGGGCCTGGGCCACACATAAGCGCGACACGTTGTTGGGCTAGGCCCAGAACGGTGCGCGGGCAGGCAGGATGGTTTTTACCACGGTAAGATCTTCCGCGCGCTGCGCCTCCCACGATCCGCGTGCGTGGCGCCGTGTGGAGGGGCGTGCGTGACGTGGGCGGCATGCGTGGGGTTGGTTCCCGCAGGCATGCGTCACATCATAGTAAAGGGGCGGTTCGCGCCTTCCCCATAAACGGAGGGAGGCGTGGAGGCGCGGCCCATTTACTGAATGGGGCTGAGGCGCGGTCCTCAAGGCATCCACTCCCCACGATCACGGGGTGGGGAGAGGTCGCCTCACCCGTCCCCTCGGTTCTGCACGTCTGACACGTGTCTCCCATGCGCTTGGGGTGGCAAACGGTGGAGGTGGGAAACCGTGCCGTCGCTGGTTGGTGCGGCGGGGCGGTCATGGCTCCCTGCGCCTTCCGTGTCTTGATTGGCCGAGCGGGGCGGTCGAGCCCCAACCCCGTTTCTTTATAAAGAGCGGGAGGGGAGGGACGGCGTCCCGCATTCTTCCATCTTCTTCCTCCTTCAGCTTCTGCTCCTCTCTTCCATTCGTCATGGAGAGAGGAAATCCCGGCCCTTCAACGGTGGCGGCGAGGGTCGCCGCTCGACAATGCGTCCCTCCTTCTCGTGCACCTGCGGTGGCAGAGCCGGCCGCGAGGGGAAGGGGGAGGGGGCGAGGCCGTGGGCGAGGCCGGGGCGCTCGGGGTAGAGGAGGATGGGGTGGCCCGCCGGCCTCGCCCCCGCCAGCAGCTCCTCCTCCAATGGAGGGCCATGTTGGGGATGACCCTTGCGAGTTCTTCGTCAGGTTGCGCCGGCCGCCGCGCCGTCGTCTTCATCTCCCGACTCCATTTGCGCAGGAGATGGAGCTGGATCCGCCCGAGTCATTGCGGCTGCACATGAGGGGCTGCGGGATCAGTGGCACGCAGGTCCACGTCGACTTTCCTGCTCCTCATGTGATGTATCTTCGTCAGGGTTGGAAGACGTTTGCTCGTATCCACAACATGACGGATGGGCTCACTCTCCATTTTAAGTTGATGGAGGGTGGCCTTCTTTCCGTCAAGGTCTTCGGGCACTTCGGGACTCGTGCAAGGTGCTGTGTGGAGAGCTCTTCTGATGACGAAGATTCCTCCTCGAGCGAGAGTGACGAGGAGGACAGCGGCATCGACGACGAGGGCGGTAGGCGGCAGGATGACGGGTCCGACTAGGTGCCGGGCACCGCTCCTTGTGGCACCGGCGACCCCATCATCCGTGTCGCCGGCTCCTTGAACTTCTCGGGGCCGTCCCCTTGGCGGCTGGCGTTGGGAGGCTGCGGAAGAGGAAGAGGGCGGGCGGCAAGGTCGTCATGTCGGAGTACGCGGGCACCGACGCCTTCGACGCGCACTGACGTCCTGCCGCCTCGTCTTCGAGCTCTGCTTCCGGCGCCGGCATCACCATCCAGCCTTTGGGCGGCCATCGAGATGTTCTCGTGGTGTCTTCTGCCCCCCGTAGCTCGCCTAGGCGCTCCTTTTGCCCTTCTTGCCTCCTTGACCTGCCTCCTGAGGAGAGGGACAAGAAAGGGATTACGGGCATCTTATCTCTTTTTAGTTTGTAAGCCTTCGGGCATCTGTTAAATTTGAAACTTGTAATCCCCTTGTTCATGTTTTTCATTCCCTATGGACTGTACCTGAGTGGAATGTTCTTAATGAAAAAGGGATGTTTGCCGGGTCATTTGTTTGTGGGTGAAACCCACAACAAGGAATAAATCCTTGATATCTCTAAGATAAACATTTTCTCGCCCGGCAACAGGCCTTGCCGTCTCCCCACTTCGCTCGAACTTTCTCACGCCTTTGGCAGAGGCAGGGATGAAGTGGGTTTAGGCTCCTCGTTTTACCTCTTCGCTGCCGCGACTACGACCCAACTTGGTCCCAGGAACGAGCCCCAGGGCCTAGAGTTAGGGGAGCACGGTAGTTTTATGGAAAAAATGAGGTTTCACATACCTCAGTCCATAATGGAATGCATGATAAGGGATGCAGAACTTATCTGAAGCTGCAGCCCCCGGCAACCCTGGTTTGCCGTTGGTGAATCTTTGCTCTTGCAGCCCCCAGCAATACTGGCTTGCCGGGGCCCAGATGCTGGTATGTTCCTTTTTTTCTCCCCTAGTGGTTTCGGCAAGGATACCTGCGTATCCTGTGAACCAAAGAAGATAAAAGGAAGACAAGGAGATGCAAACTCGACCTCTAAGCTAGGGGTTAGCCGCCGCTAAGCACTATCAACCCTAACCAAGGACGAGACTCGACCTAGCATGCATGCTATAACTTAGGGCGCCAGCGCTTCATTTATTTATGCTTAGGGTATGCGCCTGGCTTTGTACAAAGGGTTACATGCCTTGCCGGCAAGGCTTGTACAAAAGCTAGCTTGCCGGGAGGCCCGACAAGCCACGCCTTATGGGTAAAACTCGCGAAGATGCTCAATGTTCCAGGAATTGCTCACCGGAATGGCATTTTCGGTCTCTAGGCGGACTGCGCTATGCCTGGTGACTTGTATTACCCGATAAGGGCCTTCCCACTTCGGCGTCAACTTGTTGGTATTCTTGGTCGATTGAACGCGCCGAAGAACAAGGTCGCCTTCCTCAAAGCTTCGGGCACGGACCTTGCGGCTATGGTAGCGGCGCAAGGCTTGCTAGTAGAGTGCTGCTCTCACAGCCGCCCGAAGAAGATCTTCCTCAAGGAGCGTTGTGTCGTCTTGCCGCAGTTGCTCTTGCTCAAGCTCATCATAAGCGAGCACTCGAGGTGACCCGTATATGAGTTCAGTGGGGAGAACTACTTCTGCCCCGTATACCAGGGCAAAGGGTGTCTGGCCGGTGGCTCAATTTGGCGTCGTTCTGATCGACCAAAGAACCGTCGGCAACTCATCAATCCAGTGCCTTCCACTCTTGTGCAGCCTGTCAAAGGTCTTTGTCCTTAAGCCTCGCAGTACTTCAGCGTTTGCCCTCTCAGCGTTTGACCCTATGTGGGATCCACATATGCCTCCATGTATCTCTGCCAACAGCCCCAGTCCTTGCTCTCGAGGGATACACTTCAATTTCACACCGTTCGGTCTCTTTCTGTACAGGACGTCATCGACGAACTGGTACATGGCAGATCGACGGGCTACTTTTTCCGCTTCTTCCCGCTCCTCAGGAAGTTCCCCAGTTTGGAGGAATCGGACGGTATGTTGTGCCCACGCTGGAGCCTGGGGCTCGACGGCGAGGACTAAAGGCATTTCCTCCGCTATAGGAGCGGCTGTCTCGACAGCAAGAGCTTAACGCTCCGCCGGAGCTAGCCGTCCCGTGGCGGGCTCAGTGTCCCCGGCAACATCCTTGCCGGCGGCTCCGGGGAGCTCGGCGGGAAAGTACTTGCCGGGCCCTGATTTCCTCCTCTTGTTTTGCTCTGTTGATGGATCAACGGATGGCTGAGAAAGCTGAAGCACAAAGGTACCTGGTTCCACAGGTAACTTGAGGGCAGCACGCTTTGACAAGTAATCGGCGATGTCATTTTCCGCTCGGGGAACATGCTCCGCCTGTATACCATCAAAACGCTCTTCCAGCTTTCTCACTTCATCAACGTAGGCCTTCATCAACGGGCTCTGGTAATCTTTGTTGACTTGTTTGACGACAAGCTGCGAATCGCCCCTGACAATGAGTTTCTTGATTCCAAGGTCTGTCGCGATCCTAAGACCAGCAAGCAGCCCCTCATATTCGGCAGTATTGTTCGATGATACCTCCCTGGGGAAGTGCATCTGGACCACGTACTTGAGGTGCTCTCCGGTGGGCGCGACAAGCAGTACGCCAGCCCCGGTGCCCTGTAAGGAGAAAGCTCCATCAAAGTACATGATCCAGTCGCAACTCGCCTCTTTGCTGGGGAGAGCAGTTTCCTGGGCTTCTTCATCAGGCGTCGCGGTCCATTCTGCAATAAACTCCACCAGGACTCGGCTTTGAATCTTCGAGGTACTTTCAAACTTGAGGCCAAAGCTGGACAGCTCCAGTGCCCACTCTACAATTCTTCCCGTTGCATCTGGATTGTGCAATATCCATTGCAGAGGGAGGCGAACGACGACAGTGATCTCGTGCGCCTGGAAGTAGTGACGCAGCTTCCTTGAGGCCATAAGAAGGCCAAAGAGCAATTTCTGCACACCGGAGTACCTTGATCTAGCCCCCTGCAAGAGGGAGCTAACAAAGTAGATCGGGTGCGGCATCATTTTCTTCCTTGGCGGCACTCCAACCGGCCGTGTCGTCTCTGCGCCAACGGCATCAAGCTCTGTCGCTGCTATCACCTCATCATCAATTTCTCTCTGTGCCACTAGTGCGGCGCTGACCACCTGGTTCGTTGCCGCCAGGTATAGCAGCAACGGTTCTTGTGGCCTAGGCACAACTAGTACTGGCGTGGAGGAAAGATACCTCTTCAAATCTTGCAATGCTGCTTCGGCTTCTAGCGTCCACTCCATTGGGCCCGCCTTTTTCAAAACCTTGAAAAAGGGAGGGGCATGCTCGACAGAGTTAGAAATGAACCTGCTCATGGCGGCAACGCATCCAGCAAGCCGATGCACATCCTTGACCCGTCTGGGCGCTATAATCTGTTCGATAGCTTTGATCTTGTCCGGATTGGCCTCTATCCCACGCTGTGACACAAAGAACCCGAGAAGCTTGCCGGACGGGATGCTGAAGATGCACTTCTCAGGGTTCAGCTTGAGATTGATCTTGCGTAGGTTTGCAAATGTTTCTTGTAAATCCGCTATGAGGGTTGCCCTGTTCTTGGTTTTGACCACTATATCATCCATATAAGCCTCCATATTTCTATGGAGCTGGGGTTCAAAACCAATCTGGACTGCCCTTGCAAACATTGAGCCAGCACTCTTCAACCCGAAAGGCATTCGTATGAAACAATACATACCACATGGGGTGATGAATGTTGTCTTCTCTTCGTCTTATCTTGTCATGAAGATCTCATGGTAGCCGGAGTAGGCATCGATGAATGACAGCAGGTCACACCCAGCCGTGGAGTCAACAATCTGGTCGATGCGCGGCAACAGGAAGGGGTCTTTAGGACAAGCCTTATCGATATCTGTGTAATCAATACACAGCCTCCACTTCCCATTTGCCTTGCGCACCACCACTGGATTGGCCAACCACGTTGGATGGAGCACTCCTCTTACCAAACCCGCTGCTTCCAGTTTCCGGATCTCCTCTGTGATGAACTCTTGTCGTTCCAAAGCTTGCTTCCTGACCTTCTGCTTGACGGGCCGCGCATGAGGACAGACAGCAAGGTGGTGCTCAATCACCTCCCTAGGAACGCCGGGGATGTCGAATGCTTGCCATGCAAACACATCGACACTTGCCCGTAGGAAGGTGATGAGCGCGTATTCCTATTTGTCGTCAAGGGTGGAGCTTATGGTGAAAGCCCCTCCTGTGCCGTCCTCCTTCGCAGAAACCCTCTTGGTTCCTGGTGGTGTGGCCCTGGACTTCTTGTTTCTGCCGGTGGAGCTCTCTGGCACGTCCTCGACGGGAGCACGACACTCCGAAGAGGTGCGCTTGCCGGAGTGGGTGTCAGAGGTCTCACCGGTCTTCTTCTTGCCGGTGGAGCTCTCTGGCACGTCCTCGATGGGAGCACAACACTCCGAAGAGGTGCGCTTGCCGGAGTGGGTGCCCGAGGCCTCACCGGTCTTCTTCTTCTTCTTCCCGCCTGGGGCTCCGGTGGCAGGAGCAAGTGCCCTAGTGGCGGCAGCAGCTGCAAGTGCTTGTTGGTATAGTTGGTCAGCGCAAATCAGCGCATCTTTCTTATCGGATGGGATGGTGATGATCGTCACAGGCCCTGGCATCTTCAGGGTGTTGTAGGCGTAGTGTGACGCTGTCATGAACTTGGCAAGTGTTGGGCGGCCAAGGATCCCGTTGTAAGGCAAGGGGATCTTGGCAACATCGAACACGATCCTTTCTGTCTTGTAGTTCGGATCACTTCCAAAAGTCACGGGCATCGTGATCTTCCCCTTTGGTTGACTTCTCCCCAGGTTGACCCCCTGAAACGTGCCCGTCTCTTCGAGGTCTCCGTCAGGAATCTGCAGCTTCTCGATCACGGTAGGCGAGATTAAGTTCAGACCGGCCCCTCCATCGACTAGCATCTTTGTCACCTTGAGGTTGCGTATTGTCGGTGAAACCAACAACGGCAAGCACCCGACCGCAGTAGTGTGATCAGGGTGATCCTCAGTGTAAAAATGATAGGTGTGCTGGACCATTTCAGCGGCTTTTGGGCACCAGACGACGGCTCCGCCGCTGTAATCTCACGCGCCCACTATTTAAGCTGGCGGTGAGAAGTATGCAGCGAGGCGCCGCCATCGACGCACATGGCCTTCGTGGCTTTCTAAAACTCTTGGTCGTCGGACTCGTCATCCTCTTCGTGATCGTCGTCTTCTGGCTTTCTGTCACGGCCCCGGGCGGGCCTCTCCTGCTGTTTATCCTTGCCGCGACGGCCTGCTTGGCCGTCACGTTTCTTGCCGGACCCCCAGCACCGTCCTGGCCCTTCTCCTTGTCCCGCCTCTTATATTCAGCCCTCTGCTTCTCAGCAAGGAGCTCAACCTGTCGACAGTTCTGGAGATCATGGCCTTTGGTGCGATGGATCTTGCAGTACTGCTTGTTGGAGTTTCCTGGCTTCTCGGCAGCCGCCAAGGCCCGGCAGGCGACACACCCGACAATTTCCTTGCCTGGGTCATCTGCCCTGGTTTTCTTGGCGGAGCCGGCATCATCAGATCCCTCGACGGCAAGCACGGCTTTACCCTTGCGCTTCCTATTGCGGCGCCGGCCTTTCTTCGCCAGGGCGGCAGTATCCTCATCTGAAGAGTCGGTTTCCACACCGGCGTCTTCGCCGGGGTACTTCCTTCCCTCTTCAGCCCGGGTACATCTGTCAGCAAGAACATAGAGTACCGCCACATCTTTCACCTTGGTCATTGCCAGTTCCTCACGCATCTTACGGTTACACACGTTCTGATGGAACGCGCTGACGATGGCGGCAGGGTGAACATCAGGGATATTTTACTGTACCCGGCTGAACCTCTGTATATATTTGCGCAGACTCTCACCTCCCTTCTGGGGAATGACGTGCAGGTCACTTGCTTGGCCATGGGCTTGGTGACCTCCAGTAAAGGCGCCAACAAACTCATGGCACAAATCCGACCAAGAGGAAATAGAGTCCACCGGCAAGTGAATCAATCACGGCATGGCGTTGGGTTTAAGAGCCAATGGAAAGTAATTCGCAAGCACCTTATCGTCGCGGGCTCCGGCAGCTTGCATCGCGATGGTGTAGATGCTGAGGAACTCCGACGGGTGGGTCTTGCCGTTGTACTTCTCGCCAACGTCAAGCTTGAAGGTGCGGTGGGTGTGCCACTAGAACTGCCGCAGCTCTCGGGTAAAAGCCGGACAGCCTACCTCGTAAGGTAGGCCTCCAGGGCTCTCCGGTGCTGGGTGGTTCACAACAGGCCCTGCTCACCTGTCTGACTGGTAGCGCGCTCCGCGCCGGCGCTCGATGGTGGTTCGAGCGTCTTCATGAGCCCGCTCCTGAAGAACTTGACGCTGGTCGCCGTGGGTCCGTGGGTCGGACGACTTTATGGAGATGTTGTTACCCGCGACGTCCCGACGAGTCGACACACCCGGTACCGAGCGAGGAGGAGGCGAATGCACCGTGGACACAGTGCTGCTGGTCCTCCCGCCACCGGTGCATGGGACCCCATCGGAGCGTCGACCTGGGGGCTCCGCTGGACTTGGTTCATCCTTGTTGGCGACTGCGACAAGGCTTCGGATGGTGGCTCTCCATTCATCGAGTTTCCCCGTAACGGGAGGAAAGTCGAGTAGCAACTGCACGCGCGCCAGGGCTTCGGCTGGGGTTAGCGGTAGCGAAACCTGCACGGACCGCGACGCGCTTCGACCCCTGACCATGTCAGGAGGAGCTCCATCACGATCCCACGGTCGCATGCCGTTTCCACCAGCGCTTCGACGGGCGGGTAGGTCTTCTACGTCTCGGGAGTGGCGCTCGGGGCTCTTCCCGTGGCGGCGCCCAGGATCTTCGGTGTGATGATGCCATTCGTCGCGCGTTGCTTGGGAGGACCGCGCTGTTGGCGCCGGCGTGGTAGTCGTGGAGGCCCTTGCGTCGCCTTCAGGTGATGCGGAAACGATCCTGGAAGGCCCCGCGCCACCCGCGGAGGGCCTGGCTCCATCTTTGGATTTGGCGGTGTGTGGTCTGTCACCAGGCGCACAAACATCGCCACCTCCCAAACTCCGGCTGCTGGGACGGTGTTGGTGTTCGCGAGCAGCGCCCCGGGTCCTTTCCGCGACCGGTCCGCTGCTCGCCCGCTTCGGGACGGGCTATCCGGCTTCCGACTGGCCAACCACCACCGTCGTCTTCTTCTTGGGCGCCATGATGATGAAGAAGCGTCGAACTAACTGCTAAAGCCGATTCTCACAACTACGTCCCCCTACCTGGCGCGCCAAAGATGTCGATGCGGAACGACACCTATGGGATCACAAGAATCCCTACTACGATTAGCGGGGCACGGGGTTGAGAGAAGAGCGGATCAAACAGATAGCACACGGTTTGTTTATCCAGGTTTGGGCCGCGAGGATGCGTAAAACCCTACTCCCGCTTTGCTGGATTGTATATTTGTGTTCTTCAGCTAGCTATGGGGCATGAGGAGCTCCAAAAAGGCGAATCCTCCTCCTGGTCGCCTCGGGCCTCCTTTTATAGAAAAACTGGTTGCCACAGTGGCACACAGGAGGTGGAAAGGGTACAGTGATGCGAGTTTATCCCTCGCATTACATGACAAGGCGCATTTAATGCGTCTTGCTTAGGTATCCTTGCTTTATCAGGGACGGGGGAGAGATCTGTCTTGTCCGTCGCCGCTCCTTCTCGTGTCGACACGCGCCCTGGCCAGCGATGTCTGAGACTTCACGAAGATCTGCATGCCGCCACAGAGGTGCCTGCCCAGCTGGTTGGGTCGGCAGCTGCATAAGGCTGTGGTGGTTTAGTCTGCGTGGGCCTGATGGTGGCCCTGTGGATGTCCTCGGCAAGGGCCTTGCCGGGGGCCCCGGCAAGGGTCTTGCCGCGGCGCCTGCTGCCATCCCCGGCAAGGTGCTTGCCGGAGGTCTTGTGGTCTTCCTTGGCTAGGATCCCGCCAAGGATTGCCGTCTTCTTAGTGTGTATCTAATCTTGAATGTCTTCACAAAGATCTGCATGCCACTACGGGGATATCTCCCGAATCCTTGCCCCATGGGGGCAGTGGACTCAAGGGCGATTCGCTCCGTAGGCATGGGGCGAGTTGCCGCGGCAAGGGTCTTGTCGGGGCTGCTAGAGCCGGCCCCGGCAAGGATCTTGCCGGTGCTGCTAAAACTGGCTCCCGGCAAGGATCTTACCGGGGGAACCCGCTTCGTCCCTTTGCTCTTTGTGGTCTTGGCTTTGGGCTTCACTCTTACCCTGGCTTACCTCCCTGGCCTTGCTTGGTGCGGCGGTGCCCGTGGCTCAGACTACCCGTGCACAGTCATAGGGGTACAAAAAGTGTACCCCCCTTTTTGTACACTGACAAAGGTGATATTCCTCGTTATAAGTCTGCTAGCCAATGCTTAGATGAGTTTGATAATTTCATTGTGAAACAAGAAAACTTCAATGCTTATGTTGGTAGACAATTGCAACGTAATGCTTATATGATTGAATGCTTGAGCGATTATATGTCTAGAGTTAAAGGTGAATTGAAACTCATTAGTAAACATGCTTATATGGTTACCACTCAAGTAGAACAAGTACTTAAGGCTCAGAATGATTTGCTCAATGAATTAAATAGTAAGAATAATGACTATGCTGTTAGAGTTGCAACTAGAGGTGGTAAAATGACTCAGGAACCTTTGTATCCTGAGGGCCACCCTAAGATAATTGAGCAAGATTCTCAGAGAGCCAATTTAGATGCAGCTAGTTCTTCTAAGAAGAAGAAAAAGAAAACTGATAGAACTTTGCATGCTTCTAGTGAACGTGTAGCTGACACACCTGAGAATCCCAATGACATATCTGTTTCTGATGCCGAAACACAATCTAGTAATGAACATGAACCTAGTGATAATGTTAACGATGACGTTCATGATGATGCTCAACCTAGCAATGATAATGATGTAGAGATTGAACATGTTGTTGATCTTGATAACCGACAATCAAAGAATCAACGTTATGATAAGAGACACTTTGTCGCTAGGAAGCACGATAGGGAAAGAGAACCATGGGTTCAGAAACCCATGCCTTTTCCTCCTAAACCATCCAAGAAAAAGGATGATGAGGATTTTGAGCGCTTTGCTGAAATGATTAGACCTATCTTTTTGCGTATGCGTTTGACTGATATGCTTAAAACAAATCCTTATGCTAAGTATATGAAAGACGTTATTACAAACAAAAGAAAGATACCTGAAGTACAAATTTCCACCATGCTTGCCAATTACACTTTCAAAGGTGGAATACCTAAGAAACTAGGAGATCAAGGAGTACCTACTATACCTTGCTCCATCAAAGGAAACTATGTTAAAACTGCTTTATGTGATCTTGGAGCCGGTGTTAGTGTTATGCCTCTCTCTTTATATCGTAGACTTGACTTGAGTAAGTTGACACCTACTGAAATATCTCTGCAAATGGCCGATAAATCAACCGCTATACCTATCGGTTTTTGTGAGGATGTGCCTGTTGTGGATGCAAATGTTACTATTCTAACAGACTTTGTTATCCTTGATATTCCCGAGGACGATAGTATGTCTATTATCCTTGGTAGACCCTTTTTGAATACTGCAGGGGCTGTTACTGATTGCAACAAAGGCAATGTCACTTTTTATGTCAATGGTAATGAGCATACGGTCCATTTTCCGAGGAAACAACCTCAGGTCCACAGTATCAATTCTATTGGAAAAATTTCAACTATTACTATTGGAGGTTTTGAATTTCCTCTTCCTACTGTCAAGAAGACATATGATATTCTTATTGTTGGGGACATACATATCCCCATTGAGGTAACCTAGTGTTATTCGAAAATTCTCCGGTTTCATATTATTCGGAAAGAGTTTATTAACAAGACCTCATCAACCTTGTTAATGGATTCCTTTTGACGAGCATGAGATGGGTGAATCTAGATAGCACAACCTTATGTACCCTCCTTTTACTTTCTGTTAATTAGGATCAATAAAGCAAAAATAGTATTTTCTGTCTCTTTCCAGACTTATCTGTGCAATAAAAAAATACCCCGAAAATAAAAGTTCTCCAAATGCCCTGAAAATGAAATATGATTTTTTTCTAGAATATTTGAGAATATATGGCACAGAAAACACCATGAGGGGAGCCAGCACCTGGCCAGGAGGGTCCAGGGCACGCCCACCCTCACAGGGCGCGCCCCTGCCTCGTGGGCCCCACGTGGCCCCCTCCACTTATCCCTGCACCCACACACTCCTTCCTCCCAAAAAAATCACTATCCAGCTCAAACACGAGTTCTCGCTCATCTTGCTGCCATTTTTGATCTCCTTGTTCAAAGCTCCATTGACAAAACTGTATGGGGAGATTGTTCCTTGGTATGTGACTCCTCCATTGGTCCAATTAGTTTTTGTTCTAGTGCTTTATTTATTGCAAATTTTTGCTGCTGTGGTGACCTTGTTCTTGAGCTTGCATGTCAAATTTCCTTGGTCCCAAGTAGTTCTAATGCATGATATAGTCTCTAGGCACTTGTAGGAGTTGTTGCTATCAATCTATTGAGTTTGGTTCACTTTTATTTTGAGTTACTAAATTTTTTAGAAAACTTCAGAAAAATGCATAGGAAAATCTTCCAAGGTGGTTCTTCAAGGAAGCAAGAACCAAGGCTCGCGATTCGTGAGCCGGACGATGAACTACCGAGGGAAGCTGAAGTGCGGCCTTGTGAATGGCCGTCGGACGAATTTATGGTTTGGGTTGGCATTAAGGAGGAATTTGACGGATATGTGCGCAACGCTGACCTCGAGGGCTTCATGCAAGATAAGTGCCCTCAATACCATTACTTAACTGATACCTTTGTGAGAAGGTTTACATTTTCAACTTCACGTAATTGTCACACTGTCCTGTTTGACCTTTATGATAAATCCTACACCATGGACTTAGAGGATTTTAATGATGCTTGTAAGCTCCCACAGTGGGGCAGTGTGACACCCCGAGACTGGTGCGCCACGTGTCAGCTAGTTATTCGTCGTCGTTGCCATGTCATCTGCTTGCGTGTTGCATTTTGCCATGTCATCATGTGTGTTGCATCATCATATTTTCAAAACTTGCATCCGCCCGAGTCCCCTCGTCCTTTCGTTGTCCGTTCTGAGCCCAGGCACACTTGCACGCGCCCGCGGCGCCTCCGAATATTTATTTTATGAGTGGCCGGAAAACGTTCTCGGAATGGGTTGAAACTTGGCGTGTGGTCTTATTATAGCGTAGACATGCCGACTGTCAAGTTCCGTCGCATTCGGAGCTCGTTTGATAGCCCAACCATTAAATATAGCGGCACTAGTCGCCGGTTAAAACGTCGGACGTTTTCGGTCTCCGAAAACCTTCGCGGGCTGCACTTCTCTTCTCTCCTCTTAGCCCAACCCAATCTACACAGCCCACCTAGTCCACCTACCTAACCTCTCCGCTCCGAACCGTCTGATCAAGATCGAACGGCTCTAAACGGAGCTAAAATCCCTAGACCTAGACCCCCTACCCTATTTAAACAGTCCCCCATGCCATTTTGGGCATTTTTCTAGCCTAAACCTAGCCCCTACCTCCTCCCACCTCACAGCCGCTGCCCCCTCATCAATTTCTGCGCCAAGCCACCTCACCTCTGCCACTTGGCACCACCTGATTGGGCCACTTCAGCCTTCCCCGTCCTCCAGCCAACGGGAAGTGGCCACGTGGCCTTCCCTGACGCCCCCTCAGCCACTCCTCGCCGCGCGGCCCGCAGGAGACCGCCGCAGGCCCTCCCCGGGCCAATCTGGGCCCGGAAGGAGCCCCCGCGCGCCGCCGCTCGTCCTCGACTTCCTCGTCGGACGGGCCCTCGCCAGAGTTTCCTCCGCCGTCGCTCCGCCAGCCTTCCCCGCCGCCTAGCCTCGCCGCCGGGCCTCTCCTCGTCGTCGGTGCTTCCCCGCGTCTCCCTGACCTCGGGCCGCGCCTCGCCGCCCGCGGCTCGCAAGCCATCGCCAGCCGCCACGGGAGGTCGAACCCCGTCGAGCTCACTCCGCCACGGCCGTCTCGTCGCCATCCTCCGCCGTAGGAGCTCGCCCTCGCCCCGACTCTGGCCGGATCCGGGCCCGAAGCGACCCCACCGACTTGTTCCGCTCCCGCCGGCGACCTCCGCCACCCCGCGCCGGCGAACTGCTTCCGGTCCGGCCAGATCTGGACGGCCTCGACCCTGCGCTACGATGGACGTGTCCAGCTGTGCTGGACGTGTCTGGACCGCCTCCTCCCCGAGCCACTGACCAGTGGGCCCCGCGCCAGCCGCCACCGACGGACACGTCCATTCGGAGCCGAACGTGTCCAATGCCCACCGGACATTGTCCGCCCGACCCCGAGGTCCTTTTTTTCACTAAGTCCCTAAACTGTCATAATTGTATTGCATCTTTGCATGCCTGTAATTTGATGTGTGGTGATCCAAATTGAGTGTATGATATGTCAAAATAATCGTGGTGATGTGCTCTACACTTTGTTCCATTGTGCCATGTTTGTTTGACTTCATCTAGATGCTCTAATCTCTGTTGCAAGAGTGCTACTTGTTATAAACTGCCGCTACTTGTTATTTTGTTGCCATGTTTGAGATATGACAACTTAGTGCATGTTTATCCAAATGGAGCATATGATATGTCAAAATGTTCATTGCGAAGTGTACTATATGATGGTTGCTGTAGCATGCTTGTTTGAGTTCATATTGCCATGTTAATCTCTGTTGCAAAAGTGCATTTGACCGTTAAGTGCTGAAACTTGTTATGAGATGCTGATTTCACTTGCTAATTGCTATTGATGTGTTTGTCCTCATGCCACATGTCTTGATGTTTTAGATGCACCATCATATGGTCTTTGGTGTGGTGCAATCCATTTTTCATGATGTGCCTTGTGTTGACTTAAACATGCTTGTAAACATGCCATGTTGTTGTTACTGTTTTATACTTAGTGAAAAAACTGCTAAGTCTGGAATCTGTATAACCTGATGCTATGTTTGCTTGATGCCCCACTCAAATCCATGCTTGTTTTGGAGTGACCAATGATCATGCCTTGTTGTCCATGTCATTGTATATCCATTCATGCCCTTACTTGCTCATATGACCTGTTGTAGCTTATTTATTTCTTGCTCTCAAGTTGCTATAAATTATGCCTGTCAGGTTTTTATCAGCATGTTCAATTTGGTGTAGCTTGTTGTTATTGATCCATGCCTCCTATGGAGTTGCTCCAATGGAGTTGTTTGCTGTAGGATATGTCTACTACATGTCCATGCTCTTTATATACTTAGTTGAGTTGATATGCATGTTGTTTTGTGCCTCCGAAGGCAGCATCGTGATGATGTTTTTGCCTTCCCAGATTTTGGCTAAGTCTGGATAATTTTATTGCAACTTGCCATGCTTGTTTAAATGTGTTCTAGCAAGCTTTTGGGTGTGTTCTAAGTTCCTACTTGTTAAGTATCATGTCTACTTCACATCCATGCTTCTTGTTATCATGTTTGGGTGCTTTAGCTTATATTTACATTGCTCCGAAGTTTCTATGTGGCTGTTAACTTCAGCTTGTTGTTATAACTTGTTTTGCTCGTATCTTTTAGACCGTTGCTCCGTTTTGAGTGTTTCCTATATGAAACTTGTGTGATTTTGCATGTAGAATCATAATATCATATTGTTTTCATGCTTGGAGTGTGTTTGCTTGATGTTTGGATGTATCTTGCACCCTTGACATGCTTGTCTTGTTTTGCTCGTATCTTCTAGACCGTAGCTCCGAATTAAACAAACTTTATATGAAACTTGACGAGAATTTCGTGTTGATCATCATGGTGCATGTTTAACAAGTTTAACTTAAGGTTTGTTCAGATCTGGACTAATTTCAAACTATGCCTATGAGGACTTACCGGATTTGTTATATGTAGTTTCCGGCCTCATTTAAACTTGTTGACTTGTGTTGTTTTTGAGTGCTTCCTGCCTTGCCATGTATTGCATCATATATAAACTTGTCTTGCATCATACTTGGTTGAGCATATGGTCATGTTCTTGTGTTGTGTGTTTACCGTATTGCTTGCTTCTTCTCGTTAGTGCTTGTTCCGTTGCGATCGTGAGGATTTGTTCGTCTACTCGTGGTTCAACTTCAAGGCTTCTTCTTTGTCTTCTTCATGGACTCATTCTTCTTCCTTGCGGGATCACAGGCAAGATGACCATACCCTTGGATACCTTTACTACCATTGCCATGCTTAGTTGTCTCGATGCTATCGTTACATGTCGCGCTACCCATCATTATTGTCAGCCCTCTCCTTGTTGCCATGAAACCTCTAACCTTTGACACCTTCCTAGCAAACCATTGTTTGGCTATGTTACCCGCTTGCTCAGCCCCTCTTATAGCGTTGTTAGTTGTAGGTGAAGATGAAAATCGTTCCATGTTGGAACTTGTTGTTGGAATATCACAATATGTTATATATATATTTTAACACACCTATATACTGGGCATGGGTGGAAGGCTTGGCCTTTTGCTCGGTGTTTTGTTCCACTCATACCACCTTCGGAGCCGATAAACCGTCATTATGTTCCTTGATTTTGCGTTCCTTACATGGTTGGGTATATGGGGACCCCTTGACACTTCGTCTTCAAATAAAACTCCTCCAGCAAGGCCCAACATTGGTTTTAATTTGCTCATTATAACAACTTAATTAATTAATTAAATTGCATAGGGAGTTAGCGCTACCCGTGGATTCTTCTACATAGCAGGGGGGCCAGTGCTGATGGTGTTGGTCCCAAACGGGTGTTATGCGGGGCCACCACGGGGAAACTCAAGGATTGGTTTTACTCGTATAATCGCCCATCCGGTCATGGCCTGAGACGAGATACGCACGGCTACTATCAGGGTGTCGACACACCGGGAGGTCTTGCTGGACTTGTTTTACCATTGTCGAAATGTATTGTGCACCGGGATACCGAGCCTGATCGGATTTCCCTAAGATAAGGGGTAATAATTATTATTACTTCAGCTGATTGTGAGAGCTTGTGATGGGCTAAGTTGGGACACCCCTGTAGGGTTATGATCTTTCGAAAGCCGTGCCTGCCGTTATGTGGCAGATTGGAATTTGTTAATGTCCGGTTGTAGAAAACTTGACAGAGAATCCGAAGTAAAACACACAACTGTGTGAGTAATCGTGACTGTCTCTTTTCACTTTGAGAAGAGAACACAGTGGGGTTATGTTTGACTCGTAGGTAGTTCAGGATCTTTAGCGACCACTACTAGTTGCGACCGTTTGCGTAGATGCTCATCTCATTCTCGTACTCGTAAGTTAGCCACCACATTTTTCTTAGCGCTGCTGCAACCTCACCACTTTACCTCTTCCTACCCATTAAGCTTTGATAGTCTTGTTACCCATGGTTATGGGATTGCTGAGTCCTCGTGGCTCACAGATACTACAACAACAGTTGCAGGTGCAGGTTCCCGATGACTTGACGTGAGAGCGTTGTGTCCTTTTATTGGAGTTCTTTCTTCTTCTTCTTCATCAGTCTTGGGTTTGGTTCTGGGTCGGCAGCCTGGGATAGCAGATGGATGTATTTGTGCTTTTCATGTTTGCATCCGTAGTCGGATGCCTTGTATTGATGATGTTGTATTCATGTGAATTGTATGTATTGTTGTATCCCCATGTACGTATGTAATGGTACGATGTAATGATATCCATCTTGCTAAGCGCCTGAAATGCGGTTGTGCCCCAATCACGTAAGTGTCACGTGATCGGGATAGAATCGCATCTTGGGCCTGACAGGCAGTATGGGTGATCCTCCCAAATCTGAATATAGAGACTTCCTTGCTAGTATCACTGTGGAGCATTCATTTTCCTACTATTCATTACTTTTCTCTCTTTATTGGTAGATGCATAAACGGTAAAGATCAGGCTTGCCACATGTGTGTTCTCAAGAGTGATGTATTAGGTGATAGACAATATAACTTGGGAGCCATTGTTGCACGTAGGCTACATCATAATGGTTTATATGGAGATTTATTTGGTGGGATTTATGCCACTCGCATAGCCCGCCGTCTTGGTGTGCATGTACATGAGAATGATGAACCTTTACCGCTTGCTTATTTGGATTACAATGCTATGGTTAGTCACCGGTTTATAAAGAGGGGTGAACAATCCCTCAAATATCGACTAATCTTTAACAGGCGCCACGCCGTCCATATTGCTCTTCCTGCCCCTACCATGTTTGACTTTCAGGCAAAAGGGGGATACACTATAACCAGGGAGGAGGCAAATGAGTATCATGATATGATGGAAGCAGCCCGTCTCCAAGCTGCAGCTCAGCAGGCAGTAGTTGCTGCATCTCAGTACAATCCCAACTACAAATATGGATATCTGTTAGGCCAATACTGGCCATAGACCAACTTAGGCCAAAAGCCTAAGCTTGGGGGAGTACGTGTTTCTCACCGACATTACATTCATGTTCACACACTTATTCTAGTTGTCGGTGCTCACACTCTTTCATTGTACCATCCATGCTAGTTTCAGTTCTTTTCTTAGTCTTTTTCTTGTGTGCTAGAAAAACCTTTAGAAAAACAAAAAAAAAATTAGTTGTAGCTTGTAGCTAGTTTACTTTCCTTGCTTGTAGTAGTAGTAATTAAAAGAAAATCCAAAAAGATTTCTCGTTCTTCTTTTGCTTGTTGGGAGCTTTCCCGTGTAAATAGTTTATTTTCTTTTCTTTAGGGTGAAGAGTAGAAGACCATGTTGAAAATTCTTAGTGGCTCTCATATGCTTTATTGTTGATTTAACCTTGAGCCATATTACCTTGTCTTCTCTCTTGTATTAAATGCTCACAGATTCCAGCTTAGTCCAATGCACGTGTACTATTATTATTATCCACACCGTTCGGTCGTGCAAGTGAAAGGCAATAAGGATGATATATGATGAACTAATTGAGATGAGAAAAACTGGTATGAACTCAACCTCTCTTGTTTTTTGTAAATATGATAGTTCATCGTTCCTGATTCAGCTTGTTATGAATGAAACATGCTTGCAATGACAATTAGAGATCATAGTTGCTTATGCCATGCTTAATTAGCTGAGAGTTTATAATGGTCTATCTTGTGTGCCAACATGATATTAAAATGGTTGTGATGTGGTATGATGAGGTGGTATCCTCCTTTGAACGATTCAAGTGGTCTGACTTGGCACATGTTCACACATGTAGTTGAATCAAATTCAACATAGCCTCCACGATATTTATGTTCATGGTGATTTATATCCTACTCATGCTTGCATTCACTGTTGATTAATTTTAATGCATGTTCATGACTGTTGTCGCTCTCTAGCTGGTCGCTTCCCAGTCTCTTTCTAGCCTTCATCTGTACTAAGCGGGAATACTGCTTGTGCATCCACTTCCATAAACCCCAAAGTTATTCCATATGAGTCCACCATACCTTCCTATATGCGGTATTTACCTGCCGTTCCAAGTAAATTTGTATGTGCGAAGCTCTAAACCTTCAAATGAAATTCTGTTTTGTATGCTCGAACAACTCATGTATCAACTAGGGCTGTCTATATCTTCCATGCTATGTGGGTTATTCTCACGATGAGTGGACTCCGCTCATCATTCATGAGAAAATGGCTGGTTACTGGGATGCCCAGTCCCATGCTCAAAATCATAATAATTAAACAAAACTCCCCCAGGGCTATTGCTGGTTTGGATGGTACCCGTTGTTTCGGGGTAGCTGTGGAGTGTGCTTGTTGGTGGTTGGGGGAGTATAAACTTTACCATTCTGTTTGGGAACCGCCTATAATGTGTGTAGCATGGAAGATATCGAGATTCTTGGTTGTTATGTTGACAACGAGAGTATACCTCTCAAAATGTTATTCATCTCTATTTAAAAATCGAGCTCTGGCACCTCTACAAATCCCTGCTTCCTCTGCGAAGGGCCTATCTATTTACTTTTATGCTGAGTCATCATCCTCTTATAAAAGAGCACCGGTTGGCGAGCACCTCTGTCATTCACATGTATTACTATTAATTGCATTGTGTATGATCATGACTGGATCTCTTTTACCATGAATTAGAATGTCTAGTCAGCCCTTGATCTTTAAAGGTGCTCTGCATTTATGTTTTGCGGTCTCAGAATGGGCTAGCGAGATACCATCTTGTTATATTGTATCATGATTGTTTTGAGAAAGTGTTGTCATCCGAGGTTTATTATTATTTCTCGCTAGTTGATTATGCCATTGATGTGAGTAGACATGAGACCTGAAAGTTATTGTGAATGTGGTTAGTTCCTGATTTTTTGCTAAAAACCTGAATGCTGGCTTACATATTTACAACAACAAGAGAAAACAGAGGTTGTCATAGTTTTTCTTTATCACTTTCAGTTTATCAAATGAATTGCTTGAGGACAAGCAAAGGTTTAAGCTTGGGGGAGTTGATACGTCTCCAACGTATCTACTTTTCCAAACACTTTTGCCCTTGTTTTGGACTCCAACTTGCATGAGTTGAATGGAACTAACCCGGACTGACGTTGTTTTCAACAGAATTGCCGTGGTGTTGTTTTTGTGCAGAAATAAAAAGTTCTCGGAATGACCTGAAAATCCACGGAGAATTATTTTGGAAAATATAAAAAATATCTGCGAAAAGATCCAGACCAGGGGGCCCACACCCTGTCCACGAGGGTGGGGCGTGCCCCCTCCCCCTGGGCACGCCCCCAGCCTCGTGGGCCCCCTGATGCTCCACCGACGTACCCCCGGACTCCATATATTCACTTTCGGGGAGAAAAAAATTAGAGAGAAAGAATTATCATGTTTTACGATACGGAGCCGCCACCAAGCTCTAATCTCTCTCTGGAGGGCTGATCTGGAGTCCGTTCGGGGCTCCGGAGAGTGGAGATCGTTGCCATGGTCATCATCAACCTTCCTCCATCACCAATTCCATGATGCTCACCGCCGTGCGTGAGTAATATCATCGTAGGCTTGCTAGAAGGTGATGGGTTGGATGAGATTTACCATGTAATCGAGTTAGTTTTGTTAGGGTTTGATCCCTAGTATCCACTATGTCTAAGATTGATGTTGCTATGACTTTGCTATGCTTAATGCTTGTCACCAGGGCCCGAGTGCCATGATTTCAGATCTGAACCTACTAGGTTTTCATAAATATATGTGTGTTCTTGATCCTATCTTGCAAGTCTATAGTCACCTACTATGTGTTATGATCCGGCAACCCCGAAGTGACAATAATCGGGACCACTCCCGGTGATGACCGTAGTTTGAGGAGTTCATGTATTCACTATGTGTTAAAGCTTTGGTCCGGTACTCTATTAAAATGAGGCATTAATATCCCTTAGTTTCCACTAGGACCCCGCTACCACGGGAGGGTAGGACAAAAGATGTCATGCAAGTTCTTTTCCATAAGCACGTATGACTATATTCGGAATACATGCCTACATTACATTGATGAACTGGAGCTAGTTCTGTGTCACCCTAGGTTATAACTTTTACAGGATGAATTGCATCCGACATAATTCCCCATCACCGATCCAATGCCTACGATATTTTCACATATTGCTTGTTGCTTATTTACTTTTCCGCTACTATTGTTACAAAAACTATAAAAACACTACCGTTACTTTTATTGCTATTACCACTATTATCATATTACTTTGCTACTAAACTACCTTGCTGCAGATACTAAGTTTCTAGGTGTGGTTGAATTGACAACTCATCTGCTAATACTTAAGAGTATTGTTTGGCTCCCCTTGTGTCGAGTCAATAAATTTGGGTTGAATAATTTACCCTCAAGAACTATTGCAATCCCTACACTTGTGGGTTATCACAGGTGCACCACCACAGCTACCCCTGGTGCGGCCATTGCACCGCCCGCTCCCTCGTCCAAGGCCTCTCCCACTGGCACTCAATCAAGAGCCATCGACCCAAGCCGGGAGCTGGATGCAGACACAAAACGAAGACCCAGCGGCAGCAGGCGCGTGCACCCGTCCCATCCCCCTGGCCATCAGAGGGGAGGGATGGTCCAACTACTAAATAAGTAGGACAATCTAAATGAGCCTGGGATTGGGGAGGAGAAGAGGATGGATGAGCATCGCCCGTTGTGACCCCCTATTTATAGGGGAGGGCACGGGGCTGGCCCTCCTCCGCTCTAAGGTGGCTGCCCATCCCCACCAATCCCACTACCCACGATCACGGGTGAACAGGTAATCGCCCCATTGCTCCAATCCCTGGTGCTGCATTTTCTGCCATTCCCACGCCTTTAAGCCATGTGCGTTCACTGCAAACTCCCAGCAATGCATGCGGCGTGCATGGAGGAAAAGGCTTGAGGTAGTGGGTAAGTGCTGGCTTGAAAGTTGGCAGTTACTCCCTCACATTGCGAGCATGTGAATAAATTTTGGGCCTGACCCAATGACCCGGGCAAGCACTTTTGGACCTGACATGGGTTACCCAGTGCCACTGACTTATGCACAAACAATAGTAGTACAACTGTCGATGTAAGCTTAGTCAAGCCCAAGACCAAACCAGAGAAGCCGCTCTCCGTGAGATCAAGGAGCACATCAAGAACACGAAATCAGCATTCAAGACAAAGACTCCAACATAAGCGACCTCTGTTGGCTTAACAACGCCGGCAAGGTCGAAGCAATGGCCCAGAGAAGGCTCAAACCGCGTCAATCATGTCCCCGGTACCTGCCGGGGACCGAGACGCATGCGTCTTTAAGAAGACCCAACAAGCCATCCCCTGGGAGGCGCGAGCCCATCGGCCACCACTCCACTGCATTGCAACGCCAGTCACTTGTCGATAATGTGTCGAGCCCTCAGGTGGCTAAGTGTCTCTCGCTAAGCACGTGGCGGCTCACTGGAAGTTAGGTTTCGCCTGTTTAACACCCGTCCAGAGGCATGTCAAGATAATGAGTAATAGTTAGCTAAATCGGTGGTAAAAGCTTTCGGGGAATGCATCCTCGCACGCAACCTAGGCTAGCATTTATGGCATTTTGTCCTAAGTGCCATAGTTAGGTATGATAGCACTGCTGGGTATCTAATAACTAGATAATGTTTATTTTGCCACTGTGGTTACCCCTTGAGCTATAAAAGGAGGGAAAAGGTAACCAAGCTGCATGTGCTTCGTGTTCCTCATAGAATCCACCAAAGCAGGAGTAGGGTTTTATGCTTCTTAGCGGCCCAAAACTTGGTAAAAACACCAACGTCTCATCGTCGTGCTACCTCACCACCTCTGCTCTTTGTGCAACATGGCCTCCCCCTACCGAACCACAAGGGGCCGATGGCCCCATTGGTGATCATGTGCATCAAGCCTCGACAAGTGGATGTAGGGGCACACATAGGCACAAGCGGGCGCGCCGACGCTCTCATGTACATGAGCTCGCGCGGGTCCACGGGGACCTCGCTAATGCCCGTGGCTTCCATCTCAGGGATAGTGTTCGTCGACCAGCCCGTTAATGCTACAGGGATGGTCGCTAACGCGGGGATGGGAGCTAGGAAGGGCACGAGGGCACAATCCACCATGGCCAGCTTGTTGAGGGCCATGTCCACGACGCCCCAAACCTCCTTATTTTTTAGGGATAATTGATTTTATACCCTTAGTTGTGTCCTCCTCGTCAGGATTACCCCTAGATTCCGAAAACACGTTGTCTTGCCCAACCCACTTTGGCGTCTTGTGCTTTTGCCCTTTGACCGTTTGACCGTCACTTTGAAAACTTCATAACTAATTCATACTAATTAAAAAATTTACAAAAAGATACCAAAATGTTCGGAAAGACATCATCTGTATGTTAATGTCACTTGCATTCATGACGAAAGAGTTGCTAAGTGCCCATCGAAGTTTTAGCTCTTATGATACCACCAAGAATAATAAAATCTACAAAAATTCAAAAAATACAAAAAAAAGTTGGTGGCAAAGAATGACAAATGTTTTAAGTGCTTGCCAAGTTTCATCAGGGAATGACCTTTGTGGAAGTCGTGGCAAAGAAACAATGTATTTTTGAGTGTGGATTGTTTGTTTTGCCACGACTTCCATGAATGACATTACCTGTTAAACCTTGCCAAGCACTTAGAACGTTTGTCATTGTTTGCCACCAATTTTTTTTGAATTTTTTTACATTTTTTTATTCATGGTGGTATCATAAGATCTAAAACTTGGATGGGCACTTACCAACACTTTTGTCATGAATGCAAGTGACATTGACATACATGTGATGTTTTTCTGAACATTTTGGTATCTTATTTGCATTTTTCTGATTTAGTATGAATTAGTTATGAAGTTTTCAAAGTAACGGTCAAAAAGTCAAAGGGAAAAAGAACAAGATGCCAAAGTGGGTTGGGCAAGACCACGTGTTTTCAAAAACTAGGGGAAATCCTGACGAGGGGGACACAACTAAGGGTATAAATCCAATTATCCCAATTTTTTATCTCCTCCAACCCAGAGTGGACTTGACCAAACTGGAAGACTACTGGCAGATGATCCTTCTGCTCCATGGCGTTGCTGGAGGTCTGCGTGAGGGCAATGGGAGACAAAGAGTAAGGCCATCCGTATTAAACAACTGCTCAGGCGCCCTTAGTGGAGAGGTTTGGAGCAAGGCTGGCAGCCTAGGAAGTCAGAGGGCTCGCATCCCAGTGAGCCTATGAAGCATACAGCTAACACGCTTCTTGATGAGCCTACGTAGAGGAGGACTACTTGCACGCTTCCCTGTCAGCTTGCACAGTGGACTACGCTTGTACGTCTCTCGTCTACTTAAGTAGATGTCCGCACAGCACATTCTAGCCATTAAAAGCGTGATGTGTGGCATCACGTGAATGGTTAGCAGAACACCCATGTTTTAAATTATACAAATGTTTGAGATGATAACGCGGTAGCTATTTGTTTCGAAATGCCTTTGTTGGCTGTTAATTCGTGCTTCGTCTCTCAAATTGGACATAAAATATACCACAACATGTTGGTGCCATTCCATGATAGCGTGCCAAGTTTCTTGAATTTCAAACGAGTTTTGGATTTACTATAATTTAAAAACCAAGCATCTCAATTTTTGTGGCCGAGAGACGGAGCCGAGGTGTTTGAAATTCATTCCCATTTGTTGCATGTGACCTAAGCATGCACCCAAATACATACATATGATTTTTTAATCCATTTTGCTACACTGGAGCATGTGCCCGTAGTTCAAATTTGAATTGTGCACATAAAATGCCTAGAAAACTCTGTTAATGTATAAAAATGTCCAAACGGTCCCCGAAGAATTCCAAAGTTTACCACGACACTCCTATAGGTCTATGTTGTATCTAGGAAAAAATTCAATGCGAGAAGAGGCAACATATGTCGTTTTTTCCAGAAAGGTGACACGTTCCCTACCGGAACCGTGTGGCTTCTTGTGAGAAGCTCTGGTTTGTGAGAAGCTTATACCAAAACCTACCCCGAAGGGGACCAATTTTTTACCATAGTATGTTGGCACCATTCCAAGACAGCATGCCAAGTTTCATGAATTTCAGACGTATTTTGGATTTACAAAACCAAGTATCTCAATGTTTGCGACCGAGCAACGGCACCGAGGTATTTGAAATTCATTCCCGTTTGTTGCATGGAACCTAAGCATGCACCCAAGGACACACATTTGTTTTTTCAACCCATTTTGGTCACTAGAGGATGTGACTACAATTAAAATTTGAATTATGCACATAAAATGCATAGAAAACTCAGTTAATGTATAAAAATGTCCAAATGATCCCTGAGAAATTGTAAATTTTAAGACGACACTCCTGTTGGTCTATGTGATGACTAGAAACTATGTGAAAGAAAGAAGAGGCAACGAATATCATTACATCCACAAAGGTGACACGTTCCCTATCAGAACCATGAGGCTTCTTATGAGAAGCTCAGGTTTGTGAGAAGTTTATACCAAAACCTGCCCCAAACACGACAATTTTTTTAACACAACATGTTGGCGCCATTCCATGATCGTATGCCAACTTTCATGATTTTCCCATGAGTTTTGGATATACTAGAATTTAAAAACCAAGTATCTCAATGTTTGCAGCCGAGCAACGGTGCCGACGGGTTTGAAATTCATTCCCATTTGTTGCATGGGACCCAAGGATGCACCCAAGGACCCACATTTGATTTTTCAACCCATTTTGGTCACTGGAGCATGTGCTTGTAGTTAAAATTTAAATTATGCACACAAAATCCATAGAAATCTCAGATAATGTGTAAAAATGTCCAAATGGTCCCCGAAATATTCTGAATTTAACACGACACTCGTGTTGGTCTATGTTGCCACTAGAAACAAAATTGAAAGCAAGAAGAGGTAACACATGTCATTTTGTCCAAAAAGGTGACACATTCCCTACGGGAATCATCAGGCTTCTTGGGAGAAGCTCTAGTTTGTGAGAAGCTTATACCCAAACCTGCCCCAAATGGGATCAATCTTTTACCACAACATGTTGGCACCATTCCATGATAGCATGCCAGCTCCATGAAATTCGGACGAGTTTTGGATTTACTAGAATTTTAAAACCAAGTATCTCAATGTTTGCAGCTGAGCAATGGTGCCGAGGTATTTCAAGTTCATTCCCATTTGTTGCATGGAACCTAAGCATGCACCCAAGGACACATGTTTGTTTTTTCAACCCATTTTGGTCACTAGAGCATGTGACTAAAATTCAAATTTGAATTATGCACATAAATGCATAGAAAAATCAGTTAATGTATAAAAATGTCCCAATGACCCCTCAGAAATTATAAATTTTAAGACGACACTCCTGTTGGTCTATGTGACGACTAGAAACAATGTGAAAGAAAGAAGAGGCAACAAATATCATTTCAACCACAAAGGTGACACGTTCCCTACCGGAACCATGAGTCTTCTTGTGTGGAGCTCATGTTTGTGAGAAGTTTATACCAAAACCTGCCCCAAACAGGACAATTTTTTTACCACAACATGTTGGCACCATTCCATGATAGTACGCCCACTTTCATGATTTTCCCATGAGTTTTGGATATACTAGAATTTAAAAACCAAGTATCTCAATGTTTGTAACCGAGCAACGGTGCCGACGTGTTTGAAATTCATTCCCATTTGTTGCATGGGACCCAAGGACCCACATTTGATTTTTCAACCCATTTTGGTCACTGGAGTATGTGCTTGTAGTTAAAATTTAAATTATGCACACAAAATCCATAGAAAACTCAGATAATGTGTAAAAATGTCCAAATGGTCCCCGAAATATTCTAAATTTGACACGACACTCGTGTTGGTCTATGTTGCCACTAGAAAAAAAATTGAAAGCAAGAAGTGGCAACACATGTCATTTTGTCCAAAAAGGTGACACGTTCTCTATGGGAACCATGAGGCTTCTTGGGAGAAGCTCTAGTTTGTGAGAAGCTTATACCAAAACCTGCCCCAAACGGGATCAATTTTTTACCACAACATGTTGGTACCATTCCGTGATAGCATGCCAAGCTCCATGAATTTCGGACGAGTTTTGGATTTACTAGAATTTTAAAACCAAGTATCTCAATGTTTGCAGCCGAGCGACGACGCCGAGGTATTTCAAGTTCATTCCAATTTGTTGCATGGAACCTAAGCATGCACCCAAGGACACACATTTGATTTTTCAACCCACTTTGGTCACTGGAGCATGTGCATGTAGATCAAATTTTAATTATGCAAATAAAATGCCTAGAAAACTAAGTTAATATATAACAATGTTAAAATGAACCCCAAAAAATTTCAAATTTTAACATGACACTCATGTTGGGCTATGTTACCACTAGAAAAAATTGAAAGCAAGAAGAGGCAATGAATATTGTTATGTCCACAAAGGTGACATGTTCCCTATCGGAACCATGAGGCTTCTTATGAGAAGCTCGGGTTTGTGAGAAGCATATACAAAACCTACCCCAAACAAAAATGTTTTTACCACATCATGTTGATGCCACTCCAAGATAGTATGCCAAGTTTCATGAATTTCAGACAAGTTTTGGATTCACTAGAATTTCAAAACCAAGCATCTCAACATTTGCCGCTGAGCCACGGTACCGACATGTTTGAAATCACCCCATTTCTTGCATGGGACCTAAGAATCCACCGATGGACACATATCTGATTTAGTAACCCATTTTGGTGCACCGGAGTATGTGCATGTAGTTTCATTTTGAGTTACGCACTTTACATGCCTAAAAAACTTAGATAATGTATAAAAATGTCCAAACGAACCCTAAATAATTCCAATTTTGTTGACGACACTCCTATATTTGCATGTTCACTACAGATAAAAGTTCTAGCAATTTAAACACTCTCCTTTGCCGCTGTGACTCCATTATGTATTTCAAATCATGACAAAAAAATCAACTACATCACACATAGTTTATTATCACGAACAGTGTGAGATGCAGTCCAAAATATCTGGGAGCACATTAATAGTATAAGGCTTACGTGAGAAGGTTCGTCGGCTACAGTCCACAGCTGGGGCGTCAAGCACACTAGCTCACTCCCCAAATATCATTTCATTGTTCAATCATCGCCGGTTAGAGTTGGGGACGTCGACCCATGTCATGAGGGCCACATCGGCGGTCCACTCCGCCGAGAGTGCGGCCGCAGCCGCCATGATCATGCTAACAACCTGCATGAGCATGACCGCAATCTGCGACCGAGCAGCTGTGGCAGCTCAAACGGCGACAACAACAACTGCAACGGGGATAACTATTGACGAGAGTGGAAAAGCAGATGTCCGTTCCGCAGTGGCCACTTTAGCCCTAATGGAGGCTTCCCACGACCATGTCGATGCCAACCACTCCCAGCTCCTGGTGGTCGCCACACAAATCGCACAAAGCTTCTCCTACAATGGTCGGCAACCGACGGCCGAAGAATTGGAAATCGCCGAGAGCATTCGAGCAGCCATCCGTTCGTTCCCTGCATGCCTTGCCACGATGGAGCCCGTCAAAGCCCACACCTCGGCTGCCCATGCCTAGCTTGTGGCGGTCTTTTCCAAAGAGATGGCGGACGCGGATGGCGAGATGCTTGTCGAGTATGGTGCGATGGATGCCATGGAGCCCCTTCCCCAGGAGATCGTCGGGCGCGAGTTGGACATGGATGAGGCAGCGGAGATCGATGAGTGCAAGTCGGAGTAGTAATCTTTGTTTAGAGCGTTGGTCTATTGTTACAGGAATCTTTAGGTCAGCTATCTCCATCTAATTGCTGCACTTGATCGATTAAGAAGTGTGGGTGTGTTGTAGGCTCTTTGGTGTACCCAAATTATGCAATGACGTGGACGACCACTGTAACCAGGGAAATTTGACAAAAACTTGCACGTTCAAACTCATCTCACATGGGGTAAGCTATATGAATTGTTTGTGATATTAACATATCGTACATAGTGCTGAATAAACCATGTCTGATGACACTTTGCGCGCTAGTTCTTGTCTCCACCGAGCCAAAATTTTTGGCTTCCACGGAAATATCTACCTCCCCCGCCCCTCTTCCCGGACAAAAGCTACATTTCTCCTGTTTCCGCCTTCCTTTCTAAGTTCAAACTTTCACTGCTTTCTTGCAGCGCCGCCCCCTAGCCAGGGACACTCCTTCCCGCTGCCCGGCCTCATCGATCTTTGCAGGTAATCCACACCCGGCCCACATCCTCCCTCTCCTTCTACATCCCACATGCCCTGACCGTCGACGCAACACTTTCCACCCAAATCACCGACCAATCCTCCAAATAAGTACCACCTTAAGACATGGTGCACACAGTATAGCCAGGAGCTCACACTACCAAGTGGAAGCTTATATATAGAACCTTAGCAGTAGCATGGAGCTATGGTCCAGCGCTACAAGTAGGAAAGTAGCAGTTGCGTGGGTCTGCCAACCAGCGCTGCTGCTAGGTTGCCCCATCCTCAACCACTAGGGTTGCTCGTAGTGGTAGCATTCTTCAAAAAATAGCGCTACTATTAGTCCAGTAGGAGTAGCACATCTCTGTGGCCCATCGCTACCACTATGTGTGCACATGACACGTGGTGAGCCCCAACTTAGCAACAGTGAGGGTTAGAGACCCACACTACTACTGCTACACTTAGCAGTAGCGCCGGCCTGTGACCAGCGCTACTGCTAAGGCAGCCCTGTCATCTTCCAGCCGCGGTCCATCCACCTCTCACTCTCCCCTCACACTCTCTCACAATGGTCGCCATCGCCCGCTCCCTCTGCCGTTGTTGTTCCCCAAGGTATCTCACCGCCCTCCTCTCCTCCCCGTCCTTCTCTTGTCGCCCTCCTCTCGCTGGCCTCCACCCTCCTCCTCTCGCTGGCCGTCGTCTTCCTCTCCTCCCTCCTCTTCTCACCGGACATGCTCTCCTTCCTCCGTCCTCCCTCCCACTCCTCCCTTATGTATTTTCTATTTTATAGTTTGCTAAATTGGATGTTCTCATATGCAAGTTCTAGGTTTTAGTGTTTTACTTATTTAGCTTTTGTAGTACATATATTGAATTTCAGAAGTTTCATTATAAATTGATATCAAGTGCATAAAAATATACAAACATTTTAGGGGAATTATTGGGAGAAGTAAAATCCAACATTGATGAATTGAAAAATGTGAGGCGTATTTTTTTATGAAATGAAAATGTGAGGCTTGCATTGTGTTGAAATGAAAATGTGAGGCTTGTATTTATTTTTGAAATGAAAATGTAAGGAACTAGACTCTGTTTGAACATGTGTAGAAATGAAAATGAAAATGTGAAGAAATGAAAGCCAATAGTGTTTCAATGCTCATGTGCGACTCCTCGTGTGATGCAAGGTAGATCACACTGACGATCTGATTGACGACACCCAGAAGATCACCAACAACACTCACATCCACGAAAACCGTCTAGTGAGTAAATATGATCTATTTGGACATGTTATATTGAAAGTGCAACTATCCCCGGGTGGTTTTGATAATTACTAACAACATATAGCTCATTGAACTAATGCTATCTCAAGATAATATTTTAGGAAAGTTCAATGATTGACATGGCATGGACTAGGAATGTGGACCCCTCAAAATGCTAAGGACAAAGGATTGGATCAAGCTCAAGAGTCTACATTTTCCATTTTAGTGATCCAAGACCACATTGAGTCCATAGGAAAGCCAATACTATTAAAAGGGGATGAGGTGTTGCTTGATGGGTTGCTTGCTCAAAATGCTTAGTGATATGCTCCAAACCCTCAACCACTTTATCACATCCACATATGTCCCAAACCAAAAGTCAAACTCGGCCCCACCGAAAAGATCTATCCGGCACCACCGAGTTCATTTGACATAGCCACTACCAGAAACCCTAATCATTTCGGTCTCACCGAAAGGGATCTCGGTCTCACCAAGATGGGATTGCAAACTCTGTGTTTCCCTTCGTAACATTTTGGTCTCACCGACATGAGCGATCAGTCCCACCAAGTTTGCAATGCAAACTCTCTGTTTCCTCTTCGTAATGTTTCGGTCTCACCGAAACGAGCGAATCGGTCCCACCGAGTTTGTCTGACCAACTCTCTGTAAGCTCATTACCAAAATTGGTCCCACCGTGTTTGTGTAATCGGTCTCACCGAGATTACGTTCTGCCCTAACCCTAATGAAATCGGTCCCACCGAGTTGATCATATCGGTCCCACCGAAATGCCTAACGGTCACATTATGAACTAAATTGTTCTGACCGAGTTTGGTAAATTGTGTGTAACGGTTAGATTTTGTGTGGAGGCTATATATACCCCTCCATCAACTCTTCAATTAGGAGGTGAGCCATCAGAACATACCTACACTTCCATCATACATGTTCTAAGAGAGAACCACCTACTCAAGTGTTGAGATCAAGATATTCCATTCCTACCATATGAATCTTGTTCTCTAGCCTTCCCCAAGTTGATTTCCACTCAAATCCTTCTTCCATCATATCCAAATCTGTGAGGAGCTGTTTGAGTGTTGGGGAGACTATCATTTGAAGCATTTGATCAAGGAGTTCATCATCAACACACCGTCTATTACCTTTTGGAGAGTGGTGTCTCCTAGATTGGTTAGGTGTCACTTGGGAGCCTCCAACAAGATTGTGGAGTTGAACCAAGGAGTTTGTAAGGGCAAGGAGATCGCCTACTTCGTGAAGATCTACCCCTAGTGAGGCAAGTCCTTCGTGGGCGATGGCCATGGTGGGATAGACAAGGTTGCTTCTTCGTGGACCCTTCGTGGGTGGAGCCCTCCATGGACTCGCGCAGCCGTTACCCTTTGTGGGTTGAAGTCTCCATCAACTTGGATGTACGATAGCACCACCTATCAGAACCAAGACAAACAACATCATTGTCTTCACTTGTGTTTGCTCCCTCCAAACTCCTCCCTTTACCTTCATATGCAACTGTTTTACATTCCGCTGCTATACTCTTAGAATTGCATGTGTAGGTTGATTGCTTGACTTGTGCTAAGTTGCTAAAATCTGCCAAGAACTAAAATTGGGAAAAGGCTAGATTTTTTATTTAGTCAAGTAGTCTAATCACCCCCCTGTAGACATAATTTCGATCCTACATATATGTGGAGTAGTTCTGTGTAGTACTAGCATGTGTATGTTCTTGCCAAGTGCTATCTTGGCTTCTATTGTTTGCAGGGAACACCTCCGAGTGGCCTATGTTTTGCCAGAATGATGATTCATTTTAGTTCCAGCAAATTCCAGGCGCTCGATATGTCCTATTTTAGCAAGGGTCATGCCAAAAGAATTCATGAATTTTGGCATGACATGTGTACTAGAAAGTAGGAAATATCGAGTGCCCGTGATTTTCCGAAACGGGAATTAAGCAACATTCCGGCAGAACATAGGACATTTTTTATGTCCTTGCTCCATATTTGTAATGGGTTAACTTTAAGTCTGTTGGGGCACCTTGCTGCATATATGAGAGAGAAGAATCTGGTTATTGTCGTGGAGGTTTGGGGGGGGGGGGGT